>CAKXYN010000023.1:7336538-7947500 GCA_935064755.1 Tragelaphus eurycerus
TTTGCCAACAAAGGTCCATCTAGTCAAGGCTATGGTTTTTCCTGTGGTCATGTATGGATGTGAGAGTTGGACTGTGAAGAAGGCTGAGCACCGAAGAATTGATGCTTTTGAACTGTGGTGTTGGAGAAGACTCTTGAGAGTCCCTTGGACTGCAAGGAGATCCACCCAGTCCATTCTGAAGGAGATCAGCCCTGGGATTTCTTTAGAAGGAATAATGCTAAAGCTGAAGCTCCAGTACTTTGGCCACCTGATGTGAAGAGTTGACTCATTGGAAAAGACTCTGATGCTGGGAGGGATTGGGGGCAGGAGGAGAAGGGGACGACAGAGGATGAGATGGCTGGATGGCATCACTGACTCGATGGACGTGAGTCTGAGTGAACTCCGGGAGTTGGTGATGGACAGGGAGGCCTGGCGTGCTGCAATTCATGCGGTTTCGAAGAGTTGAACACAACTGAGTGACTGAACTGAACTGAGACAAGTTGTACTGGAATTTCATTTTTAGGTCTTTTTTTAAAAAATATAATTGTGTAAAAGTTCTGGTGTAATGGGTTTCATTGGGACAGAATTTTTCTGCCAATAAGTGAGTGTCTGATGTGAACACCCTGCTGTCTTAGAATGGTCACCACTGGAGGGCAGAGAGCACACTTGATTGATTTTTGATGGAGAAATTGATACATTGATAAAGTGATCTAGTTGATTTTGAGGCAGCCCCTGATGGGATCTACCACGCTTGGAGAGAAATGGCTTTGACTCTGCCATTTCTGACAGAGTCAGAACAAAAAAGTAAGAACCTGCCGCACCTGAGGTTGAGTTCATGCTGGTTCCTGGTCAAAAAGTCGGAGATGTTTTAGGCCTGATGCTGTGTTTCAATGCCAACGTCAGCTTTTCTCGGTTGTATTCTGTTGGTTTCTGCTGGCCCCAGTCCATGCCTAGCTACTGGCACGGCTTCTCCTTGGTTAAGTAGGGGGTTCTAACACTTGCAGATTACTCCTGTTCCTGAGCCCCCCACCTTCCTAGAATCTTCCTGTTTAAACTATTATCTGGTCATAACAAGCTGGGCAAGATCCACAAAATCCCCACACACAATCCAAAAGCATTTTGTCATATTTCTCTGCCTAGATGGTGCAATTCACAGCAAGGTAGGTTTGAGGGGATGGGCAGAAGTGGGGGAGCATTCTTTTCATTCTTTTTCTCAAGCACCTTCTGGAGATTTTTGCTTTTCTGTTTTGCTTTTACGTTGTCACAACTGCTCAGAAATAAGAAAGCATCCCAAATATTTCGACTTACGTTTTCTTACGTGAAGACATGTCAACCATGCATTCGATGACAGACGGTTGTGTGTGTGTGTGTGTGTTTAAATAACTTTGCCCCATTCTCTAAATCACAGATAATCACGAGCAGAGTTGGTGGTTGCTTTTTTTTTTTTTTTTCAAATGGTTGCAAATCCCCAGCCCATGTGATAAAAGATGCTGACATTAATATTCTGGTGTGCAAGCTAATTCCTTCAGCCCAGCTGTGAGGCAGAGGCTCTGTGACCGAGGTGAGACTGCGGCAATGTGCAGTGTGTGCAGGGTCCCCTGAAAGGCTGATCTGTTACTGCACCTTGTGCAAATTATGGCAGCTCGACTGTTTCCATGGATGAGCAGAAGTGGCTGTTTTCTTGCTGCTGCGTTCAATTTCCTGACTGCCTCAAAAGGTTCAGAGCGGGCCCTAGGTTTGACTATTAACTATTTACATTCTAGACTTCAGTCATCCTGACCCCTCTAGCTTATAGAGGAGAGATCAGTAAACATAATAGTGTGAAGTCCTTCCCTGGTAGCTTAGCTGGTAAAGAATCCGCCTGCAATGCAGGAGACCCTGATTCACTTCCTGGGTCGGGAAGATTCACTGGAGAAAAGATAGGCTACCCACTCCAGTATTCTTGGGCTTCCCTGGTGGCTCAGCGGTAAAGAATCCACCTGCAACTCGGAGACCTGGGTTCGATCCCTGGGTTGGGAAGATCCCCTGGAGAAGGGAACAGCTACCCACTCCAGTATTCTGACCTGGAGAATTTCGCAGACTGTATAGTCCATGGGTCATAAAGAGTCGGACACAACTGAGCAACTTTCACTTTCAGTTTTTCAAAGAGCATTTAGCTCCTGTGTCTGCAATGTGTCCATTAAGCAGATCTCTATGTCCCTCGGGGCCCCATAGATCAAGCCACCCGGTATTCTAAAGCATAACAGGTTGCAAAGACTACTTGCAAAGGAAAAGGACCCCACCTTCCTTATCATTCTTGGGATAGATACCAGCAATTAACCCTGCACTTTCTTATATTATCATGTAGCTATTACTTCTTGCACATTTTCCTATCTTCCCATATAGATTTTCAGGTCCTTGTGTGTGTGTGTGTGTGTGTGTGTGTGTGAGTATGTGTGTGTGGGTTTCCTTCTCCAGAGGACAGGGAGCCATTCAAGATTTTTAAGGAAGAAAGATCTTTTTATTTATTTATTTATATTATTTTTGGCCATACTTCAGGGTATATGGGATCTTAGTTCCTAGTAAGGGATGGATTGAATCCATGCCCCCTGCGTTGGAAGCTTGGAGTCTTAACCACTGGACCACCAGAGAAGTCCCAAGGTCTTTTTCCAAAAATTCCTTTTTTTTATACAATCTTAAAAGGTAACACTCCATTTATAGTTATTACAAAATATTGGCTATATTCCATGTATTGCACTTTTGCCTTTAACCTATCTTACACCCAATAGTTCATATGTCCCACTCCCCCTTCCTTATGTTGGCACCCCACCACTGCCAACCACTGGTTTGTTCTCTGTATATCTGTGGGTCTGCTTCTCTCTTATATGTGTGTGTGTGTGTGTGTGTGTGTGTGTGTGTGTGTGTGTGTGTGTGTGAGTGAATATATATATTCACAATGCAGTACTTCTCCGCCATAAAATGAAATGTTGTCATTTGCAGCAATATGGATGGACTTGGAAGGCATTAGGCTCAGTGAAAAAAGTAAGATAGATTTTCAGGTACTCGATTTTTAAAAAGTAGTATCTCCTTCAAATCCTCTTCAGCTTCTAACCATACACCTGGTTTAAACACAACCCTTACTGCATGAAACATAGTGTGAGGCACATAGTGAATGCTCCATATATGTTTTTTGCTACTGAAATGAAAAATTGAAATGACTGGGGGAAAAGCAACAAGCTTTGACATGATTAGAGAGCATCTGGGTCACTGGGGCAGAGTCCTCTTTTTCTTCCCACCCCTCCTAGCCTCTGGATTGCCGTGTAGAACTCTAGGGCTCTTCCCTGGCTCTGGGTACAGCTAAACAAGGCCCTCTGCAAACAGCTCTGCCCATCAAGCCCTCCAGCCCAATCTCTGTGACTTGCACCCTATGGCCCCTCGTTCTGCTGCAACCGACTCTGCGTCCTGCCTGTGGTGTGCCGGTGCCTTTACTGCTTCCTGTTCTCATGTTCCACCTGAACATCCTTCTCCTCCTGACCCATAGCCAGGTGACTCCTCCTCACGGAAGGCTTTTGTGACCTACTCCATCAAACGGATCCCTCTTTTTGTACCCTCAGGGTTGTCTGTACACTCTTTAGCATTATTGAACTTATATGTAAGATCACTCTCTCACCTACCGGATAAACATCATCAGCAAAGAGGGCTGTGTCTTGTTTATCCTTGAGTGCTTGTGTGCTAAGTTTCTTCAGTCGTGTCTGACTCTTCTGTGACCCCATGGATTGTAGCCCACCAAGCTCCTCTGTCCATGGAATTTCCCAGGCAGGAATACTGGAGAGGGTTGCCATTTTCTACTCCAGGGGTTCTTCCCAGCCCAGGGACCAAACCTGTATCTCTTGCATCTCCTGCACTGGCAGGCAGATTCTTTACCATTGCACCACATGGGAAGCCCTAGTTTAAATGTAAGCAAGCATGTAACTGGAAAACATACCTGGAGAATGTTATAAGGGCTCATCCCACTAGATAAATCAAACCAGATTTGCTCAGAGAAGAATCCCTCCACCCTCCCAAATCTGTAGCAATGGCACAGCACCACACATGAAAAAAAGTGCTAGCTCTGTTCCGACTGGAAGTAAATCAGAAGTTTTAATAAGATGTTGGCCCATTATTAGAAGAGCTGATGCCTTTTTAAAAATCAAAACAGTGGTGAAATAGGTCAAGAGACCTAAAACAGAGAGGCTTGCATTGTCTCTGCTTGATCTTAGACAATTAACATCCCTCAATTTCTGGTTTCTTAGGCAATCAATGAAGATATAATTCCATCCACCTTGTAAGGTTATCATGGGGAATTAAGTGCCAAAAAGTATGAATTTGTTGAATGCTAATTCCCTTTCCTAACTTCATCCTGAGTTTCCTTGCTATAGGTTTTGGGATACTGAGTGGAGATAATCCAACTGTTAAAGAGGTGGTTAAAACAATGACCCGAAAAGCATATACTGTGATCACACTCTAATATCCCCTTATGAAAAAGAAGCCTTGAGGAATTTAATGCTGTGTCTGTAATAAACAACCTTTATCAAAATTTAAATTGCTTTCTATGCATTCCACACTAGAGAGAGGTTTAACTTTAGTTGCCTTTTCATCTGCAAAAGCAATGTTGCATCGGTCAATCAGTCGTTGAAATGGTCTTATCTAAGCCTGATGATTCTGATCCAACACAAGTCTGCAGAGATTAACTACCACGGGAGTACATCATGTCAACTCATTCTACTTCCACAGACTTCCCCACAATGCTTCATCCCTCTATCAGCCAGCTGTCATTGAAAGCCTACCAGGTACTGAGGCCAGAGGGTGCAAAGTGGCATCATCATTTCTCAGAGAATGCATGATCTCATTGGAGAGAAAAACACAGCGATTACAAGATAGCTCACAATGCCCAGCTATGCACGAGGCACTCTAAATGAATGATAAAGACCACGTGTGCTCTGGGAGGTCAGGGGCGAGCACAGCCCTCTTGGGCACACTGCAGACTCAGACTGCACCGAGAACGGGAGGGTTACGTGAGGCCAAAAACGAGAGGCCACATGGAAAGAAGAGCAGGGGGGTGGAGAGTGGGTTACTGAAAAGGCAAGCAGCATGAAAGCAGGCTCGCGTGGGGCGGCGCACGATCTCACGCAGACAGGGTGAGAATGCAGGGCTCCTTGGGGCATGCATGACCCTCAGGCACAGTGAAAGTCCCAGCGACCAAGCCGGGAATCCCTGAATCCTTGAGCAACAGATCCCGGATAGCAAGTGCTGGGGAAAATGGAATCTGCGATCCTGAGAACGACATGTACCAACCGTTCTGGGTGAAGCTGTATTTATCGCCTTTCGCACCCTGATTTCCACACACCTTAAATTTTGCTTTCAAAATGACAGCTCCTGCTATGAGCAGATCACAGCACTTATAGACAAAACTGTGTATTGGTGATCTGTAATTTCCTGTTGAGTTGAACTGGGAAGTAAGATAACTAAAACAGCCTTCTAGAACTTGTCTTGCTGAGTCCTATCAAAGACGTTTCCATCAGCCATTATCATCTTACTGCATTTCCTAGAAATGCCAAATATGGAGATCAAATAGTGGTCGAGATCATTAGTGGGAAGACCAGAAAAAAAAACAAAGGGAGTAAATGAAATTTTAATATAAATTTTTTTCTCATTCACAAATGTAGCATGATGTGAACACAACACCCAGAAATAGTGAGGACTCTATGAGTAGACACATTCTGCCTGTGACCTGAAGCTGGGAAAAGAGTACAGAGAATCTTCACCACCAATCTAGAACCTACCTTCAGAATCCTGGGCATGGAGGCTTTCTCGGTCTAAGCAGACGAATTGACTAAATGTTTACTCTTGAACTTCTTTGAACACTAACTTCTGCTTTTCAGTTTGTCGTGTCAATTTGTCTGAAATGGAAAACTGAATAGTTATTTCAAAAGTACAGATGGAGCCCCTTGTTTATAGTGTAATTCTTTATACCAAATGGAACTGCAGGAGGTTCAAAATTTGTAAAGGTCTTCCAAAAATCCAAACACATTATTCATTTCAACAAATCTGACAATTTCTGAACTACAGAAATTTTTGAACAATTTTTTTAGTCCATTCGTGTTAACTGAGGTTAATTTGAAGATACTGCTACTTTCCAAAAAGAAGTAGTTGAATTCCAGAAGGCAATTTACACCAGAACATAATTCAGTCAGACTCTTCTATCTTGGGTGAACAAAGAAAATACCTGTACTAAGGACATTAAAATTAAAAAAAAAAAAAATCTAGTTGAACTCATTTTACAGTTAGCAGATAAATACTTTTAACAAGGTGGTAATGGGTTTTAATCCACTTGAATGAAAGATATAATACAGACATTAGCTTTTCCCATCTCATTAATTCTTATACTATTGTAATTACATTTGTTATAAGCATTTAGTTTTGTGCTTTAAAAAAATGATTTTTTTGTGTGTGTGAGGTGGGAAGAGTGAAATTTCATGGAAAAATAAAATGATTTTAATTTATTTCAGTAAATCGTGTTGACTTAGAGAGATTATGGCCTAAACTACCTGATATGTTGACAATCCACCATGGACAAGGTGTTCTCATTATAGGGAATTTTCAAAGCATGTTTTTGGAGAAAGTGCTGGAAATGTACTTTTTTTTTTTTTTTTTTTTTGGTTCTGGGGACTTGGGGCATATTTTTAAATTTTAATGCTAAAGTTGCTACCTATAAAGAAAGATGAACAGAGAACAGGGGAAAGCAAGAAGTCCTGCCAATTGTGGGACTTTTAGACTTTTTTTTTTCCAATAGAGAAATACAAATTGCTGCTTGAAATAAAATTAGTGTTTATCTTTGGATCCCATCGATGAGATAGTGTTTGATCTCTTTTAGAGGGGAGAGAAATCCGAACCTGAGTTTTCCCAATCACCTTTGCATTTTGCTGCTGACGGACACAATAAAAATAAGAGTACTAAGCCCAGGAGAGCAGGTGCCCAATGGAAAAATAGGTGACTTGCAAAGAGACTTCGATAATGAAGTGAACCGGCCACTTCAGTGCACCTTTCTGATACCATCAAAGATCTTATAGAGAGAAGAAAATCTAACCTCTTTCTTCTTAAAAATGAATCTCGTTCAAAACAACAAAAGAGAAATTTGGAATTTCATGAGGATTACTCAGAATCCTCCAAAATAGTCTTAGCTTTGTCAAATCTGGATTTCAATGTCAGTAATTTAGGGCTAGCTTTATGAATACAATGTCTATCTCCAGCAGCTGGGCCATATTATTTCAGGACTTTTTTTTATGCTGAAGTTGGCTATAAGTTCTATGCTTGATTTATGAAGCAAAACACTCTATTTACTGTACAATGCTATAGTGCTGACATGCGGGGTCAGTCCGTAATGCATTTGGAGTGGAGCGTGGGAGCAGGGTTAAATGAGCAACACGCAATGGTTTATGAATGTAAAATGTGGCTTTTACAAAAAGAAAGCAAGATTCGAAGGGCCCACATGAAAATTGGGACAAACAGTAGCAAGCTGTTTGAATTTATTTGTAAGCACAAAGATTATATTTGACTAGGCAACTTTGGATGGAAGAGCGGAAAAACGTAAAAAATAAATAAAAATGAACATACAGACTTCCCAACAACCCTCAGGGTGGTAGGAAGACTTCTCATGCTCATCCGTCTCTTCCACTGTAATAATTGCTTCCTTTTTAGGAAGTCAGAAATATGGGAAATAAAAAGGGTCAATAGGAATATTTTTTAAATTCATCAGAATTGTCAAATATGGGTCATCAGTAACCTGAAAAGCCTTAGACTTATGCACTAATTTAATGCAGAGATAATTTCATCATTTTCTGAATTTTAATTCTAAAATAAAAATGAGGCACTCATGTAGATTCTTTCTTACAGAATCAACAAAAGAGATAGAGGTATGAAAGGAAGAGAGGGCCACTGATTTTCTCTCCTGTTAAGATTTCTTCTTTTTTTCTGAGAGGAGGGGAGCAATTTTCCAAATGTTACCAAATGACCATGAAACATGTGGAGTCTAGGTGTGAAATTGCTGTTGTCCAGTCACTCAGTCATGTTCGACTCTTTGCGACCCTGTGGACTGCTGCACGCCAGGTTTCCCTATCCTTCACTACCTCCCAGAGTTTGCTCAAACTCATGTCCACTGAGTTGATGGTGCCATCCAACCATCTCATCCTCTGTCATCCCCTTTCCCTCCTGCCTTCAGTGTTTCCCAGCATCAGGGTCTTTTCCAATGAGTTGATTGGTCACATGAGGTGGCCCAAGTATTAGAGTTTCAGCTTCAGCATCAGTCCTTCCAATGAATATTCAGATGTGCTTTGGGAGAATATAAAATGGGAAAGAGCTCATCATATGAGCTGCTGGTTCTTGGATCTGTGAATTCCAACCACTTCCCCCTCCCCACCCCCACCATTCAAATCCTTCTAAAATCCTGTATTTAATTAGAGATAGCAGAACTTGATAATGAAACCCTCCAATCTGTATCACATGGAAACTGAAGGATGCCTTTCTTCACATGATGAATGTCAGAGAGTGTACCAACAGGGTCAAATTTGTTTTAGGACTATAATACTGGAAGATGCGAGTCCCAGATATTCAACAACATGAACAGAAAAACAGGCAAGAACTTGGCCAGACCTGCGAAACAGCTGCAAAGTCATAGGTAAAAAGGACAGAAAATGTGAATGAGAAAAACACCTTTGTAGAAACCAATCATTTTGGAGGCCAATTAATCTTGTTTTCATTCCAGATTAGGCTGCAACTACTGCTTAATGTCTATCAGAACTGGACACTATTTTACAGTGAAAACAAAATGTACTTGAAAAAATATCCAACTGATAGCTTTTGAGAAAACATTCACACAATTTTTTCCAGATTCTCCTCTGACATGAGTGGCAACTATGTCAGGGTTACCCTGTGACCACACGGATGCAGCTCCTAAAAGTGGAATGGAAAGTGAAGTCGCTCAGTCGTGTCCAACTCTTTGCAACCCCATGGACTGTGTAGCCTACCAGGCTCCTCTGTCCATGGGATTTTCCAAGCAATAGTACTGGAGTGGATTGCCATTTCCTTCTCCAGCGGATATTCCTGACCTAGGGATGGAACCCAGGTCTCCCGCACTGTAGACAGAGGCTTTACCTTCTGAGCCACCAGGGAAGTGGAATAGCCGTTTGCAAAACATGAACGCTGCCTTCAAGAGGTTCGCTCTATGAAGAAAGTAATCAAAAAGATAATGCTCTAAAGCAACTGAATACTGTAAATATACCTTGCACGGAGATTATTCTTAGATATGAAGGGTGTGACCCAAATGCTTCGGTGAAACTTAATTTCTTGCTAGCTAGGGAAAGAATGACAAATACCTTCTGATTTGATTAACTCAGGATGAGAGCTTGTGGGTCTCCTGCCATCGTTGTGACTGATAAGATTCCAGCTTAACAGCTGCAGTCAGGGAATAGCACTGCCTTTGTTTGGGACAACAAGTTCCCTATCAAAGTGAAAATGTTATCAGTCCAAGGCAAGAAGAAAAGTGCAGGGGTCCATGCCCCCAAGAGTCTTGGAAAGCCTCCACATCTTGACTTGAATTAAAGGGTCTGATTTGGTAGGGTCTGCAGCACCAGTAGAGGAGTTGTGGTTGTTTAGTTGCTCAGTCATGGACCCCATGGACTGTAGCCCACCAGGCTCCTCCATCTTTGGGATTTCCCAGGCAAGAGTACTGGAGGGGGCTGCCATTTCCTTCTCCAGGGATCTTCCCGATCTGAAATAAAACCTGAGTCTCCTGCATTGGCCAGCAGATTCTTTACTGCTGAACCCTCAGGGAAGCCCCAAGAGATCAGTAGATAACCCAACATCAGTGAGGCTGATGCCAACCCAGCCCACAGCACCATTAGATAACTGTTCTTTCTGTTGAAACCAAGTAGGGAGCACAGTGAGACTTCTGTAATATTAAAATGTGTGATTGCTGTTTCTCCCCCGGCTCCCCCACTGACATTCTGAGAAGCCATTTGATAGTTTGCATCAAGTGAAACAGACTGAAGGAGCGCAAGCCCGCACGCGGGTACCGCCTGAAAGTGAACGTGAAAGGCTCTCAGTCGTGTCCGATTCTTTGCGGCCTCAGGGACTGAACAGCCCATGGAGTTCTCCGGGCCAGAATACTGGAGTGGGCAGCCTTTCCCTGCTCCAGCACAGCCTCAGATCAGATCAGTCGCTCAGTCGTGTCCGACTCTTTGCGACCCCATGAATCACAGCACGCCAGGCCTCCCTGTCCATCACCAGCTCCCGGAGGTCACTCAGACTCGCATCCATCGAGTCAGTGGTGCCATCCAGCCATCTCATCCTCTGTCGTCCCCTTCTTCTCCTGCCCCCAATCCCTTCCAGCATCAGAGTCTTCTCCAAAGAGTCAACTCTTCGCATGAGGTGGCCAAAATACTAGAGTTTCAGCTTTAGCATCATTCCTTCCAAAGAAATCCCAGGGCTGATCTCCTTCAGAATGGACTGGTTGGATCTCCTTGCAGTCCAAGGGACTCTCAAGAGTCTTCTCCAACACCACAGTTCAAAAGCTCAGCCTACTACAGTGCAAATGCTGACTCTGCTTAGCGTCCCGTGAGCCCGTGTCAACACAGCAAAGGACTAAGAGAAGGAGTTGCAATAAAGTCCTAACTCTTTTGAAAGAAAACTTTTAAAAAACTTAGAGACAAAATAATATTAGATAGAAAACATGTGAAGGAAAATACAACATCAAGCAATAAAAATGGAAAGAGTTTTCCAGGGGATTCAGCTCTTCACCCCTCTTCCCCTCTCACCTCTGCATGCTGACACCAAGTGACTCTTCCTGATCAACACTCAACCTTCCAGTCACCTTTGACTTCCAGTATGCATCTCCTCCAAGTCGTGAAAATTCTCAACCATTTTGTTTCCTCTGTTTTCAGTCTTATCACTTTTGTTGAGGCTCTTGTCATGTCTTATCATGTCTCTTTGTCCCCTCTCTTCTCTTCTCACTTCAATTCATGCCATAAACCAGCGCCAAAGTGACCATCTTAAGAAGGAAGATGGGTGTATCACGTCCCTGCCCTGAAATCTCCAGGTACTCCCAGCTCCCTAAGGACTTGAACTGCTGACCCCTTGTCATTGCTTTCATGGGTCTGTATGCTGCAGCTCCAACTTATTTTAGAGTCTACCTGTACACTAGGTCCTCCAGCCCAACGCTAATCACCAGACTTCCCTACACCTAACGTTTGATGCCTACGATTGTTTTTGTTTTGTTTTACTATTTACAAGGTTGTGTTAGTTTCAGGTGTACAGCAAGGTGATTCGGTCACATATATATTCTTTTTCAATTCTCTTCCCTTATAGGTTATTACAAAATATTGAGTGTAGTTCCTCATCCTATATAGTAGTCCTTGTTGGTTATAAATAAATAATAATAGTGTGTATATGTTGAGCTTCCCAGGTGGCTCAGTAGAATACACCTGCCAATGCAGGAGTCAAGGGAGATGCAGGTTCGATCCCTGGGTGGGGAAGATCTGCTGGAGAAGGAAATGGCAATCAGCTCCAGTATGCCTGGAAAACTCCATGGACAGAGGAGCCTGGCGGGCTGCAATCCATGGAGTTGCAAAGAATCAGACATGATTGAGTGACACCCATGCACACATGCAGTGTGTATATGTTAATGCTAAACTTCTAAATATTTTTTTTTTTGGCCGGGAGAAATATCAATAACCTCAGATATGCAGATGACACCACCCTTATGGCAGAAAGTGAAGAAGAACTAAAAAGCCTCTTGATGAAAGGGAAAGAGGAGACTGAAAAAGTTGGCTTCAAGCTCAACATTCAGAAAACTAAGATCATGGCATCTGGTCCCATCACTTCATGGCAAATAGATGGGGAAACAGTGGAAACAGTGGCTGACTTTATTTTGGCGGGCTCCAAAATCACTGCAGATGGTGATTGCAGCCATGAAATGAAAAGATACTTACTCTTTGGAAGGCAAGTTATGACCAACCTAGATAGCATATTCAAAAGCAGAGACAATACTTTGCCAACAAAGGTCCATCTCGTCAAGACTATGGTTTTTCCAGTAGTCATGTATGGATGTGAGAGTTGGAGTATAAAGAAAGCTGAGCGCTGAAGAATTGATGCTTTTGAACTGTGGTGTTGGAGAAGACTCTTGAGAGTCCCTTGGACTGCAAGGAGATCCAACCAGTCCATCCTAAAGGAGATCAGTCCTGGGCGTTCATTGGAAGGACTGATGTTGAAGCTGAAACTCCAATACTTTGGCCATCTGATGAGAAGAGTTGACTCATTGGAAAAGACCCTGATGTTGGGAAAGATTGAGGACAGGAGGAGAAGGGGACAACAGAGGATGAGATGGTTGGATGCCATCACCAACTCAATGGACATGGGTTTGGGTGGACTCTGGGAGTTGGTGATGCACAAGGAGGCCTGGTGTGCTGCAGTTCATGGGGTCGCAAAGACTCAGACACAACTGAGCAGATGAACTGAACTGAACTGAAACTCCTAATTTATACTTCCCCCCAATGCTTACAATTGTTCAATTTTATTCATCTTTAAGACACATTTCATACATCATTTACATCTGATAAAATTGCTCCTATTTATCAGGTAGATATCATATCCCTTCTCTATTAAATCTTCTTTTTGGCAATTATTTTATGTTGTCCACTTCAATACCTACCTGGTTACTTATCTCATTGCACCAAGTTTAAACTCCTTAAGGGTAAGAATCTCTTACACATTTCTGGTATTCCCTGTAGCACTCTGAATAGTGCCTTAGATGTAATAACATACTCCAACTACTTATTCCTTGGAAGAAAAGCTATGACCAACCTAGACAGCATATTAAAAAGCAGAGACATTACTTTGCCAACAAAGGTCCATTTAGTCAAAGCTCTGGATTTTCCAGTAGTCATGGATAGATGTGAGAGTTGGACTATAAAGAAAGCTCAGTGCTAAAGAATTTATGCTTTTGAACTGTAGTGTTGGAGAAGACTCTTGAGAGTCCCTTGGACTGAAAGAAGATCCAACCAGTCAATCCTAAAGGAAATCAGATCTGAATATTTATTGGAAGGACTGATGCTGAAGCTGAAGCTCCAATACTTTGGCCCCCTAATGAGAAGAACTGACTCATTAGAGAAGACCCTGATGCTGAAAGATTGAAGGCAGGAGGAGAGGGGAGGACAGAGGATGAGATGGTTGGATGGCATCACCAACTTCATGGACATGAATTTGAGCAAGCTCCAAGAGTTGGTGATGAACAGAGAAGCCTGGCATGCTGCAGTCCATGGGGTGACAATGAGTCAGACACGACTGAGCAACTGAACTGAACTGAACTTCATAAAATGTACTCTGTCTTGAACAAGATGGAAATATAAAATTCAATAAGAAGGAAAAATAAAATTTTATGGATTTTCCATAAAAAAAGAGGTAGGTTTTGAAAGGCATTATGTTTCACAACAGCTGAGACATTCATAAAATATTCATTCAAAAAAAGAAAGTAGAAAAACTCATTTTAGGGGAAAGTCTTAATGAATATATATCAGTCACCCTTCAGAAGTAGAAAATGTTACCATTGTTCCCAAATAAAAAACCATAAAAAATGAAAATGGCAAGAACTATCAGGTCATCTTGGTTTTTACCCTGTTACCTCAAGATCTTGACTTTATTCTATTCCTCACCATGACTGGAAGCAGAGGTCAGTTTTGTTCTATTCTCAAGGATGACAGAGGATGAGATGGTTGGATGGCATCACTGACTCAATGGACACGAGTTTGAGTGAACACTGGGAGTTGATGATGGACAGGGAGGCCTGGCATGCTGTAGTCCAAGGGGTCACCAAGAGTCGGACACAACTGAATGAATGAACTGAACTGAACTGAACTGAACAAGTCTTTTCACAAATGAATATGAAAATGAACCAAATTACTTTAAAAGACTGGGGTCCTCAACAAGTGATAATTTACTCTGCTCATCAACCAAAGCATCTCAACATATTTAAGGTCACTGGTTGCACAGTGGAGGCTGCTACTCTTATTCTCTTTCCCTTGAATAAGTTGATCTGCTCTTCCTTCACTTCCTTTATCCTCTAGAACTTACAGAATAGGAAACAGTCAAAGGGGCATCCCTGGTGGCTTAGTGGTAAAGAACCTGCCTGCCAATGCAGGAGATACAAGAGACAAGAGTTCAATCCCTGGATCAGGAAGATCCCCTGGAGTAGGAAGTGGCAACCACTCCAGTACTCTTGCCTGGACAATTCCAAGGATAGAGAAACCTGGCAGTCCATGGGGTCACAAAGAGTCGGACACAACTGAAACTATTTAGCATGCATGCACACAGAATAATATGACTCACGAATATATATATCACAGCATTTCAAATATTTGTAGGAACCACTGTCATAAGTAAAATAAGAATTTATTTATAATTTTTTTTAAATTGTATGAATGCATGAATTTTAGAATTATAGACATTGAGAGCAGGATGGGACCCTGGAAACCCACTCACCCAACTCCATCCTTTTGTAAACATGGAAGCTGAGTTGCACAGCTACTTAATGGAATGTGTTCTCTGGGAATGAATCTACTGCATGGTGCTAATTACAGTAGGGTTTATGTAGCTCTCATAGAACTGTGATGAAGTCCTGTGGGGATACATGATCACCAAGTTGCTATCTGTCTTCAATGGTATTAACTCCTCCATCCTGGAGTCCAGAGAGTGGAGTCTGGCAGGAAGGGCCAAAGACCTCTGCCCTAGACCTGTTCTGCCCACCAACTAGATGAGTGAGCTTGGGCAAGTCACTTACCAACTCTAGGCTTCAGTGTGCTTACCAAGAAGAAGGAAAGGACTGCTCAAGATGATCTCTGAGTTCCCGTTTCTCACTAACATTCTATGAGCCTGTAAATTATTACAAGAACTTCCTTGGTCAAAGTGAAAGTGAAGTCTCTCAGTCGTGTCCAACTCTTTGCAGCCACGTGGACTGTAGCCCACCAGGCTCCTCCGTCCATGGGATTCTCCAGGCAAGAATACTGGAGTGGGTTGCCATTTCCTTCTCCAGGGGATCTTCCCAACCCAGGGATCGAACCCAGGTCTCCCACATTGCACACAGAGGCTTTGGTCAAAGCTTACAGAAAATTGGCTCCTGGGGTTTTAGCAGAAGCCAGGATTACACAGTCAGCCAGTGGCAGTCTTACAGTTAGAACCTAATTTCTCTGGACTCCGTGCCTGTCTATCTACTTTGGTCCCCTATAGTATACATAATTCAGAGAAGGCAATGGCACCCCACTCCAGTACTCTTGCCTGGAAAATCCTATGGACGGAGGAGCCTGGTAGGCTGCAGTCCATGGGGTCTCTGAGGGTCGGACACGACTGAGCGACTTCACTTTCACTTTTCACTTTCATGCATTGGAGAAGGCAATGGCAACCCACTCCAGTGTTCTTGCCTGGAGAATCCCAGGGACGGGGGAGCCTGGTGGGCTGCCGTCTGTGGGGCTGCACAGAGTCGGACACGACTGAAGCGACTTAGCAGCAGCAGCAGCAGTATACATAATTATGTTACATATACTTCCATCTGTCCCTAGAAGTGTGGAATCACAGATCAACACCACTATGGAAAAAAGTAGGAGACAATGATGAAGTCCACACTTGGTAACTTGAGGTCTTCTAGTTTGAGAGATATGTCCAAGTAGTGGCCATCGTTGGTATTATTGTTGCTGTTATTGTCATTCTGGTCATTACTAATGACTTATATTTGAGGGATGCCTCAGAGTTTATGAATCACATTGCACGTATGATCTTAAGTCCACATCTATACTCTGAAATATTTAGAGAGGTTGCTTTTTTTATAAAAAAGGATGAAAGAGGTTGCATTATTTCATATTTTATATAAATATTTTATATTTTTAAATATTTTATATTTTATAAAAGAGGTTGTATTATTTTATAAGCATGGTGATTGATGCTCTAAGACTGCAGTCTCCAAAAAGTCAGCCCTTAGCCACATGTGGTTATTTAGATTTAAACAAATTAAAATAAAAATATAATTCTGTTTCTTGTTCTCATAGCCGCATTTCAAGTGCGTAACAGTCATGTGTGGGTAGTGGCTACCACACTGGGTATAACATATCTGGAGCATCTCCATTACTGCAGAATGTTCTATTGGAAAGCACAGCCCTAAGAAATTGCAACTCATCCATTCCACCTAGCTAGTACCTGGCAGAGCCTGAGGTTGGTCTTCTGACCTCAGGTCACATGGCCTCATCCCAGGGGCGCTTCTTCTCACCCCCTAGCCTACAGATAGTTCCTTTGCCCTTTAATTAGCTGTGCTCACTAAAGAAATGCAAGCCAACTTTCAAAATCTCTTTAAGGGATTCACAGTGAGGGAGTACCATTCTCGTTTACAAAATGTACTGGGAACTCTGACTCAAGAGTTGAATCCAGCACACCCCCTAGCAATCTAAAAATTAAGTGTTTATTGCTCTGTGCCTTCTAAACACCAAAGAATTTTTAACTTGTATCAGCGTCAGGGCCTCTATATTTCAAACACCAATTCTGAATCTTGAGTCCATCAAAAAGAGGCAAGAGCAAAACTGGAATTCCACCACTTGGAAACAATAGCCAGAGTGATTTTACTCACATTTATCATCCATGTTTTCTTTAAAAAAGAAACAAATATCAATAAATAGATATATTAAAGGAGCAAGCTGAATATGATCATACTTTTGCCTGTACTGAATTTTACGCAGTTATGAGACTTGCTATTATCCACTAGGGCATCTGTACAGAAACAGTTCAAAACGGGGAGCGTACATTAAAGCACCACCAGATCAGACCAGATCAGATCAGTCGTGTCCGACTCTTTACGACCCCATGAAAGCACCACCAAAAGGGCAACAAAGCTTGGGGAATTTTTTTGCAACCCATTTTGAAAAACCAAAGGTATATCCTAACATGGAAACGGCATGACATCTGGAAAATGTGAGTTCTGAGGCTCTATGAGGGCTTGAGCAGACTCTTCTTTGACTGTTTCCTAGTTGTGTGGCCTCTAGTGAATCCCTTAGCCCCTGTGGGGCTCAGTTTTCTCAACTGGAAAATGGAATCAACGTTATCGACCTCACAGGGTTCCCTTGAGGACTGAAGATGACGCGCATGTGTAGTACTGAGCACAGTGGCTGGGGACAGACAGGGGGTGTTGCTATCACTATTAGGACTTTCAGGGGAAAGGACTCACACACCGCATGGTATGGTCACTCCCATTATCGCTTTGGTTGAAAAAACTCAAGCCATTAGTAACTGAAGTTTGTTCACCTAAAAAAATTACCAATCTAAATTGTTACCTAATTGCTAGTCTCCATCCCATCTCACCTGAACTATATTTAAAATCAACTTCTCATTGAGTAGTTAACAAAACATTGGATCCAGAAAAGCTTGTTTTTAGATATCAATTACATACATGTATGTTTATATATTTTGCCCTGGGGAGAAAATACAAACACTCATCTTGTACCTATGTTTTAGAAGAACAAGTTCCATCGTAACTTCTAAATTCATTATTAGCAAAGGTTGTATTTAAGATTCCTGTGTCTACTGCTTAATAACCCCCAAATTAGTCTCGATGGAATTAGCTGTAATTAAGGACATTGTGAAATATGGTGGGGCAAACAGAATTACACTGTATTACTTTATTAATAATATTCTTTAACTACACTGTAAATTGCTATTAGGCCTACATATTACTGCCTGGATATGGAAATAGTCTTTTGCTATGCTAATCTAACACAATTTTCTTTTAAATGTAAACAAATTATACTCTATTAATATGCTGTTCTACTTGCATAGTTAATTATTGCAACAGTAAGGAATAAAATTGTTCTGCTTTCTCTGTTTCTGATGGAAAAAGGGCTACATAAATAGTTTAATAGGGAACTAATTATGCAAAAAATTTAGATGCCTAAAATGTGTTTGTAATTACATTAAAATGGTCTTCTGTTCAAATATTGGAAAGCCTGCTAATTGGAGGCTAGCTGAAAATTTAAATATTGTGAATCAATGATTTTAATACAGTACATGTTTGGTTGTGTTTCTGTTCATATTTGTCTTGAAAATGAAGTGAATATTTAACAGTGTTTAATAAGAGGGGATCCAAGTTTCATACCAATGAAGTTAGTCTCCTAAAGACTGGAATTTTAAACATGTATTTTACAGAATTATCTTTAAGGGGTATGGGCAACTTTTGGCTCAATAACAACAAAAGTATCCTCCAATACTGCTTGGAGGATAAATTGATATGAAAAGAAAATGTGATGTAGACCAACCAAATCAAAGAATTCAAGAAAATGCCCCACGACAGGCAAACCCAAGTCGATACCATTGTAAATTACTAAATTGTTTTAGATAAATAAACACATGTAGCACATCGCCTGCCTACTCTCCAAGGATTCCCAAGTGCATCACCTTATCCAGCTGTAATTAAGGAGTGTTAAAGACACAGAGCTATGTTCTAAATGATTTTTTTTGTGGCAGCCGAGCTTTTATTTTGATGCGAGATGGAGGATCTAAATCTGAGAAAAATGCAATGCTAAAATAAGCCCACTCTTTTGGAGAGAATTTCAACAACCTGTCCTGAATTTTAAACTATTTTGGAAAAAAAAGAAGGGCAAACTGTTCATTATAATTTTTACGACAATACAAATGAGAGTACTGCATATGTAACCAGGATTAATTGCACAGATAATTGGGAGCCCAGAAATAACTTTATAATTTAAAATTCCTGCTTACTGAACAGAGCTGTTGTGGGGATCAAGAGATAGAACGTACTTGAAAGCATGTTGAAGACTATAAAGCCCACAAGGAAGGTAGCAAGACAGTCACCATGGTTATTGGTAATAATGAAGAAGATGAAATGTAATTTGTCCCATAATGTAATCCCCTCTGGATAGCTCCTTCCATACAAAGTTCTCTAGCTAGCAAACTTCTCTAGCTGCCTTGTGGTGCGAGGCAATGGTTAAGCTTGAGCTCTGAAAGTAACAGACCAAAGCTTTGACCTCTGGATCTATCTTTTAGGGCCCAAAGGACTGATAGATTGCAGGACGGTCTGTTTTCATCTCTAGTACCAGGCACAGTCACAAACTGTCAATTGACTCATTTCTCATAACACTGCCACATTCTTTGACCAAAGGAATTTTTTTGCTGATTTTGAAAAAGAAAGAAAAAAAGTCTCCAACATTAGATTCAAATGTGAACCCTCTCAAGGATACTCACCAACCATTGGGCAAAGCCAACACCATACATGATCAAGACTTTCTGCCCTCTTAGCAGTCCAGATCTACTACCTCTGTATGCTCTCTGCTTTACTCAGCCTAGGGGATCCCTTGTTGTTAAGTCATGTCTGATTCTTTGTGACTCTATGAACTACAGCACACCAGGCTTCCCTGTCCTTCACTATCTCCCTAAGTTTGCTCAAACTCATGTACATTGCCATCCAACCATCTCATCCTCTGTCACCCCCTTCTACCCTTGCACTCAATCTTTCCCAGCATCAGGGTCTTTTCCAGTGAGTTGACTCTTGATGTCACTCGGTCAAGGAATTGGAGCTTCAGCTTCAGCATCAGTCCTTCCAAAGAATATTTAGGGTTGTTCCTTTAGAATTGACTGGTTTGATCTCCTTGCAGTCCAAAGGACTCTCAAGAGTCTTCTCCAGCACTACAGCTTCTGGAAGCATCAGTTCTTTGGTGCTTAGCCTTCTTTACGGTCCAGCTCTCACATCCATACATGACTACTGGAAAAAACAAAGCTTTGACTATATAGACCTTTGTTGGCAAAGTGACGTCTCTGCTTTTTAATACAACATCTAGGTTTGTCATGGCTTTTCTTCCAAGGAGCAAGCGTCTTTTAATTTCATGGCTGCAGTCACCACCCACAGTGATTTTGGACCCCAAGAATATGAAATCTAACAGTTTCTTTTTCCCCATCCATTTGCCATGAAGTAATAGGGCTGGATGCCATGATCATAGTTTTTTGAATGTTGGGTTTTAAGCCTGCTTTTTACTCTCCTCTTTTACTTTCATCAAGAGGCTCTTCATTCAGTTCCTCTTCACTTTCTGCCATAAGGGTGGTGTCATCTGCATATCTGAGGTAACTGATGTTTCTCCTGGCAATCTTGATTCCAGCCTGTGAGTCATCCAGCTCAGCATTTCATATTATGTACTCTGCTGCTGCTGCTGCTAAGTCACTTCAGTCGTGTCCAACTCTGCGACCCCATAGACGGCAGCCCACCAGGCTCCCCCGTCCCTGGGATTCTCCAGGCAAGAACACTGGAGTGGGTTGCCATTTCCTTCTCCCATGCGTGAAAGCGAAAAGTGAAAGTGAAGTTGCTCAGTCGTGTCTGACTTCTAGCTACCCCATGGACTGCAGCCTACCAGGCTCCTCCGTCCATGGGATTTCCCAGGCAAGAGTACTGGAGTGGGGTTCCATTGCCTTCTCCAACGATGTGCTCTGTATATACATTAAATAAGCAGGGTGACAATATACATCCTTGACATACTCCTTTCCCAATTTTGAACCAGTCCATTGCTCCATGTCCGGTTCTAACTGTTGCTTCCTGTCCCGCATACAGATTTCTCTGGAGGCAGGTAAGGTGGTCTGGTATTCCCATCTCTATAAGAATATGCCATAGTTTGCCGTGATCCACACAGTGAAAGGTTTTAGTGTAGTCAATAAAGCAGAAGTAGACTTCTTTTTGGAATTCCCTTGCTTTTTCTATGATCCAGCCTATGTTGGCAATTTGATATCTGGTTCTTCTGCCTTTTCTAAGTCCAGCTTGTATATCTGAAATTTTTTGGTTCACATACTGTTGAATCCTAGTTTGAAGGATTTTGAGCATAATCATGCTAGCATGTAAAATGAGTGCAACTGTACAATAATTTGGCCATTCTTTGGCATTGCCTTTCTCTGGATTGGAATGAAAACTGATCTTTTCCAGTCCTATGGCCACTGCTGAGTTTTCCACATTTGCTGGCATATGCAGTGCAGCACTTTAACAGCATCATTTTTTAGGATTTGAAATAGCTTAACTGGAATTTCATCACCTCCACTAGTTTTGTTCATAGTGATGCTTCCTTACATCCACTTGACTTCGAATTCCAGGATTATCTGGCTCTAGATGAGTGACCACATCATCATGGTTAACTGGGTCATTAAGAGACTTTTTGTACAGTTCTTCTGTGTATTCTTGCCATCTCTTCTTAATCTCTTCTGCTTTTGTTAGGTCCTGGCTGTTTTTGTCCTTTATTGTGCCCATCTTTTCATGAATGTTCCCTTCGTATCTCCATTTTCTTAAAGAGATCTCTAGTCTTTCCTATTCTATTATTTTCCTCTATTTCTTTGCACTGTTCACTTAGGCTTTCTTATCTCTCCTTGCTATTGTCTGGAACTCTGCATTCAGTTTGGTGTATCTCTCCTCTTCTCTCATTCCCCAAAATGCCACACCCCCGCCCACATCCGGGCTGTTGTGCCTGCCGTTCTCCACGCCCGGAGTGCTCCCTCCTTCTCCCGTTAGTCTTCCTTTCAGGCTGAGCTCAAGGTCCCTCTCTGCCTCTCCAAGCCTGTGGTGGGCACTCCATGCTCAGGGACTGCTCACTCCCGCCAGTGTATGTTGTCTGTGCCGTCCTTCTGGCACTTGGTTTGTTATTTCACTTTCTTAGTCTTATATGAATTTTCCTCTAAATGATCATCTGTCCTTCGAGTGCTTTATCTATCTTTATGTTTCTAGTACAAAATTCAACCCACCTCATAAAAGGGTCTGTAGAGATCCTTGATCCCATGTGAAGTTAGAAGCACACGGAGCTCAAGGAAGTTGTGGAAATGTTCTTAAGTCCGGCTAGCGAGTTCACCCGGAGCCATCCATTTAAATGGACAAGGCAAGCTGGAGAGTCCGAGCCTACTGACCATTCTATTAGTCCACAGGCTAGACCGCTGTAGGTGTCTGAGAAGGCTTCTTGGGTTATGACAGAACAGGATAGTTCATAGCAAATATTTTGGTGAGGTGGTGCCTTGCCTAATTCTATTCTGCCATTATCCACCTCTGTGTATACACAATACTAATACAGGAGCTAGGCATAAAACACATTTCTGAAAATTCTCAAATCTATCTCTTCTTTTTTTTTTTTTTTTTGCCACACTGGGCATGAAGGATCTTAGTTCCCCAATCAAGGATCAAGCTCGTGCCCCCTGCAATGGAAATTCAGAATCCTAACCACTCAACCCACCCCAGTACTTTTGCCTGGAAAATCCCATGGACGGAGGAGCCTGGTAGGCTCCAGTCCATGGGGTCGCTAAGAGTCTGACATGACTGAGCGGCTTCACTTTCACTTTTCTCTTTCATGCATTGGAGAAGGAAATGGCAACCCACTCCAGTGTTCTTGCCTGGAGAATCCCAGGGACAGGGGAGCCTGGTGGGCTTCTGTCTATGGGGTCACACAGAGTCAGACCCGACTGAAGCGACTTAGCAGCAGCAGCAGCAACCACTCAACCACTAAGGAATTCCCTCTCCTGTCTCTTTCCAAAATAGAAACTTTAAAGATGTATGTTCTCTATTTCCTATTCTTTTAGAGAATTTCCCCTCATGAAAGCCAGAGGACAATCACATGCTCTTCTGATAAGAATAATCATAAACCCAATCCGCCTCCCACAGGGAGTTTAGCCATCAGTATCTACCCTTTTAAAAATGCCACCAGAACTTTTATACCAGTGGAAAGTTATGTAGTGGTTGATGCAATTGTCAATTAATGTATTCTCTTTTTTCTTCCCACAATTATTAATGAGCAGCGAAATGCCAACATGGTGGAAACAGAAGGGAAAAGAAAACAGCAAAGACACTGATCGTTTAAAACTAAAGGAGCAGCTCATGAATAATGGAGAGCTATGTGCATACAAATTGCCAGAAGAAATCATTTCTACTTTTCCATGATATTGTTCTTAGTCCTCTTTACTTTATTCAGAAAGGTTCTATTCCCCAAGCCAAGAGGGTATTTTTATCCCATACAAATACTTATGAGAATTTTTTTTAAATGGCTAAATTTTGGTAAGTGGAACAATCAACCTAAATAGAATACTTTTTCTAAGTTAAAATTCTTATTACAGAGAGAAGACCACTGTCCACCTATAGTCTTTAATTACCATCTGCTGTGTTCTTGACTGCAGAATCCTGGAAGAGCCTTGTCCAAAGGGCTGTCACAGAGAGAACCCAAAGACACAGCCAATGGAAAGTAGGTCACGTGGAGAAGCTGAGCCTATTAATCTAATATTTGCAATTGAAATATATGGTGCTTTCTTGACCTTTTGCTATTTTTTGCCATTGGTTGTATTATTGTTGCTGTTCTTCAGTCGCTCAGTTGTGTCTGACTCTTTGTGATCCCATGACCTGCAGCACGCCAGGGTTCCTGGTCCTTCACTATCTC
This sequence comes from Tragelaphus eurycerus, assembly GCA_935064755.1. Classification (NCBI taxonomy): domain Eukaryota; kingdom Metazoa; phylum Chordata; class Mammalia; order Artiodactyla; family Bovidae; genus Tragelaphus; species Tragelaphus eurycerus. The sequence continues at coordinate 7,360,013 of CAKXYN010000023.1, forward strand.
CCAGAGTTTGCTCAAACTCACATCCATGGAGTCGATGATGCCATCCAATCATCTCATCCTCTCCTCCTCCTGCCCTCAGTCTTTTCCAGCATTAGGGACTTTTCCATCAAGTGGCCAAAGTATTGGAGCTTCAGTTTCAGTATCAGCCTTTCCAATGAGTATTCAGGGTTCATTTCCTTTAGGACTGACTGGTTTGTTCTTCCTGTTCAAGAGTCTATTCCAGCACCACAATTCAAAAGCATCAATTCCTTGGTGCTCAGCCTTCTTTGTGGTCCAACTGTCTCATCTTTACATGACTACTGGAAACCATCAGTTTGACTATATGGACCTTCGTTGGCAAAGTAATATCTCTGCTTTTTAATATGCTATCTTCATATTTGCTCTTAGCAAATTTACCACTTCCTGTTTACTATGACAGCCTGTATTATCTTGATCAGGAGAATAAAAAAGTATTTTAAGGACAACAGCAGCTTCTTATATCAAACCTCTTTTTAACATGTGTCTTATGGCTTGGGTAGGTGTATGAAGGAAAAACTGACTGACTCGCTTTGAGTATCCAAAGCCTATGAAATGCAAACCAGTACAACGATTATAGAGAACAGTATGGATGCTCCTTAGAAAACTAAATATAGAGGTTCTATATGATCCAGCAATCACATTCCTGGGCATATATCTGCAGAAAACCATAATTCAAAAAGATACATGCACCCCAATGTTCATTACAGAACTATCTACAATAGCCAAGATATACATGTGTGTGTTCGTGCATGCTAAGTTGCTTCAGTCGTGGCCAACTCTTTGCAACCCTGTGGACTATAGCCCACCAGGCTCCTCTGTTCATGGAATTCTTCAGGCAAGAATACTGGAGTGGGTTGTCATGCCCTCCTCCAGGGGATCTTCCTGACCCAGGGATTAAACTCCGATCTTCTGCATTTGCAGGCAGGTTCTTTACCACTAGCACCACCTGGGAAGCCCCAGCCAAAATATGCAAGCAATGTCCATTGACAGAGAAATGGATAAAGAAGATGTGTACATAAGTACAATAGAATATTACTCAGCCATAAAAAGAATGAAATAATGTCATTTGCCACAACATGGATGGACTTAAAGCTTATCATACTAAGTCAGTCAGACAAAGACAAATATCATATGATAACTCTTACATGTGGAATCTAATAAAAATGATACAAATGAATTTACTTATAAAACAGAAACAGAATCACAGATCTCTACAACTAAAGGGAAAACATTGAGGGGAGTGATATATTAGCAGATTGGGATTAACATATACACACTACTATACATATTAGGTTGGTGCAAAAGTAATTGCAGTTTGCATTGTGGAACTTTGCTATTTGATACTGGAATATATTTTTAAATAAATGTGGCTATGTTATACACCATGTTAATGCTGGTGGGAATTTGCTCTATGACTCAGGGAGTCCAGCTGGTGCTCTATCCAGGCACATTGAGAGACCCAGTTGTTGCATATTGCAAGGACTTGCTGTAAGTACAGAAAGAGAGGCAACTCAAAAACAAATTCTGTACAAAGGCTTAAAATAAAGTAGGTAGTATAGGCAATGGCACCCCCCTCCAGTACTCTTGCCTGGAAAATCCCACGGACGGAGGAGCCTGGTAGGCTGCAGTCCATGGGGTCGCTAAGAGTCGGACACGACTGAGCGACTTCACTTTCACTTTTCACTTTCATGCATTGGAGAAGGAAATGGCAACCCACTCCAGTGTTCTTGCCTGGAGAATCCCAGGGACGGGGGAGCCTGGTGGGCTGCCATCTATGGGGTCACACAGAGTCGGACACGACTGAAGTGACTTAGCATAGTATTTACTAGAAAAGTATAAAGAAATTAATAATTACATGCTATTTAAAATACAATATATGTTAAAGGGGCAAAAAAAAAACCCAAATCATCTATGTCAGTTATCACCTTATATGCTTTCTATAACTTTATATTTCTTTTCAATTATAAAGTGAGGACATTTAAAAAAAAAAAACAGAATTAATGCAAACATCTTTTTCAACTCTTCATTTTCACAAACCTGAAGGTAATCTAAAGGATTTGTCCTGTGGTTTCTTTATCCTAGAAAATCTAATAGGATCTTAATAATTAGGGGCAAAAACACCACAGTATGAGAAAGCAACAGCACCAATATGAGAGGTCAGATGAAAGCTATGCTGGGTGGAGTCTAACTGTGGCTGATAGTCAGCAAAACAAGGAGACACACGAGAGGATCTACTGTACAATTTCATTTTCATAATATTTAAGAATAGACTGCTTCCATGGCATAGAAATCAAAATAATGGCTGTGTATGAATCCACAGGGCTCCCTGGGGGCTCAGCAGTAAAGAAACCACCTGCAATGCAGAAGACATGGGTCCAGTCCTTGGGTCAGGAAGATTCTCTGGAGGAGGAAATGGCACCCCACTCCAGTATTCTTGCCTGGGAAATCCCATGGACAGAGGAGCCTGGCAGGGCTACGGTCCATGGGGTCACAAAAGAGCTGCACACAGCTGACTGAACAACAACAAATCCACAAGGAAACTCTGGCGCTAACAGAAATGTTCTTTATCTTGATTTAGGAGATGATTATATAAAAACTTACTGAGGTGCATTTACCTTTTCACTGTATGTAAATTATACCTCAGTTAAGTACTGTGAAAAACTAAGTAAGGTATTATTCCTGGCCTCAGGGTATATATTCCTCAGAGTGACAATATTAAAATTTTAAAGAGCTCTATACTATCTCAAGAAAGAATTTTTTGAGTGAGACTTAAGAGAATGAGAGAGAGAGAGGAGAGGGAAACTTATTTCTAGTGTGGTAAATGGCATGAGATGTGTTGGGAAGTTGTGATCAATTTTTAAGCTTCAAAGTAGCACACCCCAGGTGATCAAAATAAGTCTGACTGAGGTAGGAGAACCAGGTAAAAGCCTTGAGTTTTTATGAAAAGTAGCACATATTTTGTAGCTGAATATTTCTATCAACCCACTTCCTGTCTATAGAGTTTTGGAAATTCAATAGCCTTTTTTCATTTTGTATTTTATCTGTCCCTTTCAGTTAAAGCTGACATTATTTCTACCGGTTTGAAATTATCAAGAACTTTGTGGGTCTCCTGTGTATGTCTTTCAATTAGACAAGAAGCTTTTCCACATAATAAACTGTGGAAAATCCTGAAAGAGATGGGAATACCAGACCACCTGATCTGCCTCTTGAGAAAGCTATATGCAGGTCAGGAAGCAACAGTTAGAACTGGACACAGAACAACAGACTGGTTCCAAATAGGAAAAGGAGTACGTCAAGGCTGTATATTGTCACCCTGCTTATTTAACTTATATGCAGAGTACATCATGAGAAACGCTGGGCTGGAGGAAACACAAGCTGGAATCAAGATTGCTGGGAGAAATAGCAATAACCTCAAATATGCAGATGACACCACCCTTATGGCAGAAAGTGAAGAGGAACTCAAAAGCCTCTTGATAAAGGTGAAAGAGTAGAGTGAAAAAGTTGGCTTAAAACTCAACATTCAGAAAACGAAGATCATGGCATCTGGTCCCATCACTACATGGGAAATAGATGGAGAAACAGTGGAAACAGTGTCAGACTTTATTTTTCTGGGCTCCAAAATCACTGCAGATGGTGACTGCAGCCATGAAATTAAAAGACGCTTACTCCTTGGAAGGAAAGTTATGACCAACCTAGATAGCATATTCAAAAGCAGAGACATTACTTTGCTAACAAAGGTCCATCTAGTCAAGGCTATGGTTTTTCCAGTGGTCATGTATGGATGTGAGAGCTGGACTGTGAAGAAGGCTGAGCGCCGAAGAATTGATGCTTTTGAACTGTGGTGTTGGAGAAGACTCTTGAGAGTCCCGTGGACTGCAAGGAGATCCAACCAGTCCATTCTGAAGGAGATCAGCCCTGGGATTTCTTTGGAAGGAATGATGCTAAAGCTGAAATTCCAGTACTTTGGCCACCTCATGCGAAGAGTTGACTCTTTGGAGAAGACTCTAATGCTGAGAGGGATTGGGGGCAGGAGGAGAAGGGGACGACAGAGGATGAGATGGCTGGATGGCATCACTGACTCGATGGACGTGTCTCAGTGAACTCCGGGAGTTGGTGATGGACAGGGAGGCCTGGCGTGCTGCGATTCATGGGGTTGCAAAGAGTTGGATATGACTGAGTGACTGAACTGAACTGATCCTAGAAAATCTCATCTCTATTTTGGTTTCTACTGAGCTGCCTGAGGGAATCTAAAAATCATATATTTAATCTTTTCAGAGAGTCTTTTGTGACTGAATACTCTGACCTTCTGACCTTTCTGATTTCAGCAAAAGCTTTTCCAGGCACACTTCAGTTGTTGCTGTTGTTTTCTCTTAGTGCAGTTTCCTGACAGTGACTCTAATAATATTAGGACTTTTTGCAATCTGAGTAGGCAGAACATTTCTCAAGTCATCAGGTCATGGTTGCTTTTTATTGGTTTTCCCTCAATTTATCTCTTTCCTCTCACATTTTACTATCAGCAGCAAGAAGAAACCAGACTGAATCTTCAACACTTTGCTTGGAGATCTCAGCTAAATATCTCCGTTAATCGTTTACAAGTTCTGCTTTCCACATAACTGCAGGACACATTTCTCCTAAGCTTTCTGCCACTACTTAACAAGAATTTCCTTCCTCCAGTTTTCAATAACATGCTCCTTATTTCCTACTGAGCCCTCACCAACAGTGTCTTTAAAGTCCATAATTCTACCAACGGTCTGTTCATGACAATTTATGTGTCCTCTAAGGTGATATATGCTTTCTCTACTATACTTCTCACTTTTTTTTTTTTGAGCCCTCAATAGCAGCATCATTAACATCCATATACTTTTTTATCATGCTTCTCAAAATTCATTCAACCTCTGCCCATTGCCCAATTCCATATTTTAAATATTTGATATGTCAGCATGCCACTTTCAGGCAGGTACTACCATCTGTATTAGTACTCTGAGACTGCTACCACAATATCTAGCTTGGTTTTTTCAAAAAATATGCTATTAATAATGACACTAATATCCTACATGATATAAAATCTTTTATGATATACTTGAGAGCCATATGTGCCCGTCTTTCATTATTATTATGTCAATAGAATTATTTTATATTTCAATATCCAAATTTCCAATTATCTTTCACCCAGGTTAGACACAGCAGAACTCACAAAGCTAAAAACTATGATTTAGGTTGATCTCTTAGTAATAATTTTTAGTAGTAAATACTTTGTAAAATAATATACAAATATTGAAAACAGGTTACGTACCCTAAGGGATTCCATGACAATTAAGAATAGGATTGTTTAAGACACCAATTTAAAAAAATTGAGGAAGACACAAATAAATGGAAAGATATCCTGTGTTGTAGATCAGAAGAATTAATATTTTTTAAGTGTCCATATTACTCAAAGCCATGCACAGATTCAGTGTAAACCCTGTCAAAAGGCCAATGGCATACTTTACAGAAGTATAAAGCATAATTATAAAGCATAATGCCAGTACTCATATGGAACACAGGACCCCGAATAGGAAAAGCAATCTGGAGAAAAAAGAACAAAACTGGAGGAATCACACTTCCTAATTTCACACTGTGTTTACCAAGCTATAATAATCAAAACAGTATGGTACTGGCATAAAAACAGACACACAGACCAGTGAAACGTTATCAAAAGCCCAGAAATAAACATGCGAACCAAGGACACTTAATGGGAAAAGCGTAATCTGTTCAATTAATGGTCTGAGGAAAGCTGATATTCACATGAAAAAGAATGAAATTGGATCCATGGATCCCTGTCTTACACTACTCATTAAAAAATTAACTCAAAATGAATTAAAGATGTAAATTTAAGACTGAATCCATAAAACTTCTAAAGAAAACATAGGGAAAAACTTCTTAAATGGCCCTTGGCAATTATTAAATGATACCAAAATCACAAACAACAAAAGAAAAAAATAAGTAAGTGGGACTACATCAAACTAAAAAGCTTCTGTACAGCAAAAGAAACCATCAGGGAAATGAAAAGGCAAGCTGTGGAATGGAAGAAAATATCTGCATACCATACTTTCGATAGTGTGTTAATATTCAAACTATGTAAGGAATACATACAACTCAATGGCAAAAAGAGCAAATAATCAAGAAAATGGGCAGAGGGCCCAAATGGACATTTTTCACACACACAAAAAAAAACTCACACAGTACACAACTACAGAAAAAAAGTGTTCGAACCACTAATCCTCAGGGAAATGCAAATAAAATACTACACTGAGCTATGGCCTCACAGCTGCGAGGATGGCTATTATCAAAAAGACAAGAAAAAACAGGTGTTGTTGAGGCTGTGGAGAAAAGGGAATCCTTGTGCACTCTTGGTAGGAATGTAAATTGTTACCGTCATTACGAAGGTTCTTAAAAACGTTGAAAAATAGAACTATCCTCTGATTGAGCAATCCTACTTCCAAGCAATCACCTGACAGAAATGAAATCACTCTCTTAAAGAGACACCCGTACTTTCACACGCACTGCAGCGTTATTCACAACCACGATGACATGGAACCAAAGAAACAACATAAGTCTCCAGGCACAGATGATGAATGGATAAAGAAAATGCAAGACAGACACACACATACAAATACACACGCACATGTACATGCAATGGAATGCTATTCAGCCATCAAAAAGAAGCAACTCCTACCATTTGCAGCAACACAGATGAAACGAGGACATTATGCTAAGTGAACTAAGACAGGGAAAGACAAATACTGTATGATCTCATCTATATGAGGAATCTAAAAAGACTGAACTCACAGAAACAGAATATTTCTTCTGTTCATTGACAGGAGAAATAAGGAGATGTTGGTCCAAGGGTACAAATTTTCATTTATAAGATAAATAAGTTCTGAGGATCTTGTGGACAACATTGTTACTATGGTTAACAATGCTTTATTGTATACTTGAAAGTTGCTAAGAGAATAAATCTTGAATGTTCTCACCACAAAAATGGTAACTATGTGAAGTGGTAGATGTATTACCTAAGCTTATGGTGCTAATCATTTTGCAATATGTACATGTATCAACTCATCACCTGGTACACTTTCAACCTACACAGTGTTATATGTCAGTTTTATGTCAATAAAGCCAGGGGGAGTGATGAAAGACAGAGTTGTTTAAATTTTTCTGCCAAGTCATGTCAGTTTGTCTGACAGATGTCCATAGTCATGTCTACTTTGAACCATATTTATATTCAGAATATGAATAAGATTACAATCCATTCCTATATTCTCACTTAATTATATTTACCTAGAGACTGATGACAATAAATACCAAGACATCTTTAATTCATTTTTCCTTTCCAGGTAGCCAGCATGATATAACTCAGTAAATTTCACTAGAGTGAATTTTCACACGAAGACACAGCCTCTATGCAGTTCAGTCATTGAAATACGGCAGTCGAGATGCTTCATGTACGTTAATTTTGAATATACTTAACCTATTTCCTAGATCATTTTCTGCATTGGTTATCTGTGTTGTTTGATTTGAATTATAAAATTCATGAGTGCTAGATTGCATTTTCTTTGTTTTGTTGGAAGAGAAGTTAACTGTCACAGATGTAATGGGAGCTTAATATTGATGATTAATATTAAGATCATCTTGATCATAACTTCCACATCACAAAACTTGCTTCAAGAGATCAATGCAGTAATTATTGATTAGGGCTGTTCTAACCTACAAAACGGGGCTTCCCTGATGGCTCAGCGGTAAAGAATCCACCGGCCAGTGTGGGAGATGTGGGTTCGATCCCTGGATCAGGAAGATCCTCTGAAGAAGGAAATGGCAACCCACTGCAGTAGTCTTGCCAAGAAATCCTATGCACAGAGGAACCTGCTGGGCTGCAGTCAATGGGGTCTCAAAGAGTCAGACATGACTGAGTGACTCAACAAGAACAACCTATCAAACACTCAGAAAGAAAACTGTTGGGATTTTTTTTCTTCCTTTCTTCCTTTGTTCTCTCCTTCCCTTCTTCCCTCTTTCCTTCCTACCCACCTAGCATTCTTTCTTCCTTTTCTTTTCCTTTTTTTTTTTTTTTTATTGCTTAGAAGCATGAATATAAGCTCCAAAATAGTTAAAAGTAAGACCTTGTATACTAAGCACTTGGTATCTAAAACTAAGAGTTAGAAGTCCATAACCAAAAAGAGCCTCTTGTGAAATGATCTTTACCAGGGTTAGAGTCTGCTGGGAGTTACAGTCTGCACGGAGAGACCATGAAGACACTTATCTGACATTCATTTCTTGTGAATTCCCTAAATTAAAGAATATCCCTCTAAATATTAGATGAGCTAAATTTTCACCATAGACATTACAGATTTGATGGAGAAAAAGAGAGGAATAAAGAACCAAAGGGTAATTTCATATGGAGTAGGGTCTGTGTGTACAGATTCTGTATGGAGCAGGGTCTTTGGGACAGATTTTGTCAACACCTATCACCAGTAAGGGACCAGCACGAGGGCTCAGCTCGTGAAGAAGGAGCACGTAGTGACCGAAAAGTGAAGAAAAATAACAGGAAAATAACAAGAAAATGAGGACATCTTGGAATCTAAGATGTCATGGCTAAAACACTACACAGGGCACTAATTGTCTTTCCATTTCTTCATATACAAAGAATTTTAAAATACAAATGTAAATACTTAGCCTTATTAGAAAATAGAAGGATAAAAATGTTTCTGAAGTAACTGGGCAGTCTGAATGAAAAACCTTTAAAAAGTGCCTTTATTTTGATGCAGAAACGCAAATGCTAAGTTTTTCTCCTGGGGAAATAATCGAATGAATATGCCAAAGATCTGTACATGTACTAAAACTAATATTGCACCATTATTTATAATCTTGAAAAATATTAAGTGGACATAGATGTTTGTCGACAGAGAATTAACTGAATAAATAAACACTAAACAGTGAAATCCTCATAACTGCTAAAAATGATTATAAAGTTCTTTACTTGTTGACCTGGAAAAAAATTTTCCATGATAATTTGAGTCAAAAAAAATTACATACAGCGTATTCACAATGCTGTATGTAAACTATGGTTCCCTTTTTTGTTGTTGTTGTTAAAAATTTACATATGTATAGAAAACAAAATTCTCACCTGTGTGTGATTATCACTAACGTGGAATTATGGCTAATTTTTATTTTGTTCTTTTTGTAGGCCTTTTCTCCATAAACAGGAAAATAGACAACAAGGTCAATATTAATCATTGGAATTAAATACATAAAACTTAGGAGTGGTCTAACTGCATGCCCTGAGCATGGTAGTTCCCAACTAACTTTGGATTATTTGTTTGTCTGACTGATTGACTGACTGACTGATTGATTTCAGCGGTGTCACTAGTGGGAAGCAGGCCAAAAGCTTAAGGAATTACAGAGGGAGACTGTTGTGGTTAAATGCTAACGTTGATTCGATTTTGGTGGCAGCTGCAGAATGATTCCTATTTGCTTCCTTTAATTGCTAGGAGGGTATTTAAGTTGTCAAGCTCTAAGTGGCTGCCCTCAACATGCCTCAATTTATCTAGCACTTTCTTCTTACATCTCATCGGAGCCCTGTGATAATCCTATGACACTAGGGACTGTCATTCCCTTTTTAGATAAGGAAACTGAAGTACAGAAGAGTGAATGACCCAGAAAGAGGCCTGCATACTACTTAGAAAAATGCTAACAGCTGTAACAAACAAAGACCAAAGTTTCAGCAACTTAATACAGTAAATCTTACTTTTTCATTATCTTGAGGCCCCAAAAAGGTGTTCTGGCAGATGGGGAGTCCCTCATGAGGTGATTCAGAAATCCAGCCTCCTTGCACCTGCCTCCGTTAGTCTTCAAAGCTTCTGCAACCTGTAAGCAGATCGGGAAAGAGGAAGGAAAATAAGTGTTCGTGCTTATTTTACTTATTTAAAAGTATTGAGCTCTTTGGTTCCAAAATGATACACCTAACTTGTACTGATATCTTCTGGGTTGAACGAGTGATATGAATCCCACCAGGACACAAGACGATGGTGCTGAGGAATAATCCTTGCCTGGGCTGATGCTTTCTCGTGCAGTTCTATGCTACCTTGGCCGAGAAGGAAATGGCACCCAACTCCAGTACTCTTGCCTGAAAAATCCCATGGATGGAGGAGCCTGGTAGGCTGCAGTCCATGGGGTCGTGAAGAGTCGGACACGACTGAGTGACTTCACTTTCACTTTTCACTTTCACGCATTGGAGAAGGAAATGGCAACCCACTCCAGTGTTCTTGCCTGGAGAATCCCAGGGACAGGGGAGCCTGGTGGGCTGCCGTCTATGGGGTCACACAGAGTCGGACACGACTGAAGTGACTTAGCAGCAGTAGCAGCATGCTACCTTGGAAGAAAAGCTACAACAAACCTAGACAGCGTATTAAAAAGCAAAGACGTCGCTTTGTTGGCAAATAAAGGTCCGTATAGTCAAATCTATAGTTTTTCTACTGGTCATGTACAGATGTGAGAGTTGGACCATAAAGAAGGCTGAGTGCCAAAGAATTGATGCTTTCAAACTGTGGTGCTGGAGAAGACTCTTGAAAGTTCCTTGGAGAACAAGGAGATCAAACCAGTCCACCCTAAAGGAAATCAACCCTGAATATTCATTCGAAGGACTGATGCTGAAGCTGAAATCCAATACTTTGGCCACCTGATGCAAAGAGCCGAAGAACCGACTTATTGGAAAAGACCCTGATGCTGGGAAAGATTGAGGGAAGGAGGAGAAGGGAGTGACAGAGGATGAGATGATTGGATGGCATCATCGATTCAATGGACATGAGTTTGAGCAAACTCTGGGAAATAGTGAAGGACAGGGAAGCTTGGCGTGCTGCAGTCCAACGAGGCACAAAGAGCTGGACACGACTGAACAACAAGAAAATGCTACTAAAGGCAAAGACAATGCTACAAAGCAATTAGTAGAATCTCCAGGACTCAAAAGAGACACATGACTAAATCCAGTGTTTTTGCTACCACAACACATTAACCCTGCTTCTGGAATTAGTTCAACCTGCCTCATGGCTTTCGAGTGAGTTAGAGCCTGAACCTAACACGGGACATACTGGAGAGAGAGAACAGCCATCCTGGGAAGAACGCTTGAACAGACCTTAAGAAGGTCCAGTTTTAAGCCCTGCCTCTGCTGTATCTGACTGAAGAGGCCTGAATACATCTTGAAATTTCTATCTCTCTTTTTTTTTTTTTTTATCTTAAAGACACTGTATTTCCAGATCTTTCCTACTTAAGCTTCTGGATTCTTCCATTAATTTTCCCTAAGATGCTCAAACATTCTGATAATGTTATTAGACTCTATGAGAGGACTTTAACAGTAAGGAGTAGCTAACAAAACCATACACCATTGACATATTTCATGCAACAGTTTCAAAAAGAAAAGAAACATTAGTAGCCTTGGGAGTCCTGGCTTGGGTAACTGCTCAATTTCTGTTAGGCTATTGAAAATATTGGGGTAAATTTGTCTATGCCTATTAACTACCTCTCTGGACCAGCTGGGAGCCACAGATCTCCATGGCTTCCCAAAGCCACAGATCATCTGACAAAAAATCTTTTGTTTCTATAATCTTGACAAGAGAATTCCAGTCACACACACCCCTCCCCATAAAGAGTGTATGCCTGAGATACTGCTGTTGTCCTTCTCCACTTGTCTGAATCCAGAAGTGTATATTGAGCTGAAAGTGGTTGGAAGTGATGGACAGGGAGAGACTATTGAAAAGCTCACTCAGGAGGGGAAATAACAACTCTATCAGAAACCTTGTTGTCTGTCACAGTGTTTGAACTAGTTAACTAGTGAAAATATAATGTTTTCTTCATTTGTCATAAATCCATAATCACTCCATCTTCAAAATCTGACTCATCCCCTCTTCATTTTCTCCATGCAATATATCAGAGAGAAAAACAGGAGCATTAACTAAAGGACTCCACGTATCCCTTCCCTCTACTAGCTCTGTCAGATCTTAACATTTTTGCAACACATACTTCTGATTTTTAAGAGACATGATTATAATAAATAATCTTTAATGCATCGATAATGTGTCTCTATTCCACTTTCCTATTTCCTTCCTCTGAGAGACTACTAAAATGAATCGACATAGCTCCTAATCTAGTGTTTACCATTTTCATGCATAAATGTTCATAATAAAGAGTTTTTCTGTGCATGATGTCAAACTTTACAGAAATTGTATCATATTGTACATATTACCCTATATTTATTTCATTTGCTGTTTAAAATTTTGAAATTTAATTATTAAATATACATTCATTGTAAGAGCTACAAAGCCTTCTTTTGCATAAATACACCAAATGTTAAAACCCATTTTCCCTGTGGCAGATTGTGACATACCACATTTACATTCTGATACATGTTTCCTTGTGCACAAGTATGAGAGTTTCTGTGATACACAAATGTTGAAATGGGTCGGATTCAGCCCTCTCTTCAACTTTACTGTGCTGTGCTGTATTGCACTTAGTTACTCAGTCACGTCTGATTCTTTGCAACCCCATGGACTGTAGCCCACCAGATTCCTCTGTCCATGGAATTCTCCAGGCAAGAATACTGGAGTGGGTTGCCATGCCCTCCTGCAGGGGATCTTCCCGACCCAGGGATCGAACCCAGGTCTCCCGCATTGTAGGCGTATTCTTTACCACTGAGCCACAAGGGAAGCCCAAGAATACTAGAGTGGGTAGCCTATCCCTTCTCCAGGGGATCTTTCCAGCCCAGGAATCAAACTGGGGTCTCCTGCATTGCAGGCAGATTCTTTACCAGCTGAGCCAGTGACAAATTTCTTTCAAAGGTGGCTTTGATACATCCTGAAAATTCTTGTTACTTCACTTACTTGCTAAAATCATTTTTAATGATCCAACTGGTTAAAATTTTTATATCAACAGTCCCTGTGATCGTGTAAACATGAATACATTGGCCATTTGGATACTTATTTTTGAATTGATTGTTCACTTCTTTTGCCTGTTTTTATATTAGATTTTCTCTCAATGATTTGTAAGAACTTGTACTTCCTGTCTAGTAGTCTCCTATTAGTTATTGACTGTAAATATATTCTTCCAGTGTTTGGTTGTTTGGTTTTTGTTGTTGTTGTTTAACATTCCTTTTTTTGTTGTTTATAATAATCTGAAATTTTAGTGCAGTGGTAGTCATAAATCTTTTCCCTTATGATTGCTACTTTTTGCATCTTATTTAAAGAAGATATCTTCACCAATCAAGATATTTTATATTTTTTCTGAAAATATTGTTTTTGCAGTAACTTTTAGATGCTTAATATCCCTGGAATTTGGGAAACCAACTCTTCTAGCTTCATTTGTTGAGCTAAAACAGCTTATTCCACTACTTTATTATTTTTAAGAATTACACTAATTTTTCTTGACTTTATATTTTAGTAATAGTTTTCGAATTATACGATAACTATTTTTATTGAAATAGCACGAACTTCACAGTTTAGCCATGGAAATAATTAATATCTTTACAGTTTTAAAGTTTTTCACCCAAAATATCGGCTTACCTCTTTATTCTGACATTCATTCTTTTTTACTTTAGTAAGGCACTCCACAAAAAATCTTGCTTATTTTTTATTAAATTAACTTCTATGCACCTTACTGTATCTTTTTACTACTTGAAACATCTTAATTATATTTTAACTGGTTATTTCATTGATGAGAAACAGTATTCAGTCTTTGCATATGGACATCTCTGAATCGGCAGCCTTTCTAAATTCTTCTATTAATTCTAATAACTGTTCTACAGAGATTCTCGATTTTTCCATATAGAACCATTTTGTCTCTTTCTGAGCACTTAGTCACTCAACTGTGTTCCACTCTTTGCGAGCCTTTGAACGATAGCCCACCAGTCTCTTCTGTCCAAGGAATTTCTTGGGTAACAATACTGGAGTGAGTTGCTCTTTTTCTCCTTCAGGGAATCTTCTCACCCCAGGAATCAAACCCAAGTCTTCCATGTCTCCCACACTGCAGGCAGATTCTTTACCTGCTGAGGCACTGGGTACGTTTGTTTTTGCTTTTCTTGTTATACTGGTAAGGCTGCAGGTAAAATACTGAAGAGTATTAATAATAGGAATCCATTCTTGTCTTTTTTCTGACCAAAATGGATTCTCATTAATGATTCACAGATATCTGATGTTTTTTCAAAGTTTCTCAAATTTATTTTTTCAGGTTTGAAAATTTTACTTCTATTTCTAATGTACTGTGAGTTTTGTATTTTGTTCTTATTTTTATTTATAAATGAACATAGAGTTTCACCACTTTTATCTACCTCTATTAAGATAACTACAGTCTTTTTTAAATTAAGAGGTACAAGCTGGGTTTCAAAGAGGCAGAGGAACCAGAGACCAAACTGCCAACATTAGCTGGATCATGGAGAAAGCAACAGAGTTCCAGAAAAAATCTACTTCTGCTTCATTGACTACGAGAAAGCCTTTGATTGTGTGGCTCACAACAAACTGTGGAAAAATCTAAAAGAGACAAGAGTACCAGACCACCTCATTTGTCTCCTGAGAAACCTGTATGCAAGTTCAAGAAGCAACAGTTAGAACCAGACGTGGAACAACTGACTGGTTAAAAATTGGGAAAGGAGTACAATAAGGCTGTATATTGTCACCCTGCTTATTTAACTTATACGCAAAGTACATCATGTGAAATGCCAGGCTGGATGAATCCCAAGCTGGAGTCAAGATTGCTGGGAGAAATAACAACCTCAGATATGCAGATGATATCACTCTAATGGCAGAAAATGAAGAGAAACTAAAGAGCCTCTTGATGAAGGTGAAAGAAGAAAATGAAAAAGCTGGCTAGAAACTCAACATTACAAAAGTAAGATTGGAGCATCCAGCCCCATCATTTCATGACCAACAGAAGTGGAAAAAATGGAAACAATGATAGATTTATTTTCTTGGGCTCAAAAATCACTACAGATGGTGACTTTAGCCATGAAATTAAAAGATACTTGCTCCTTGGAAGGAAAGCTATGACAAACCTAGACATCATATTAAAAAGTAAAGACATTACTTTGTTGACAAAAGTCCATATAGTCAAAGCTGTGGTTTTCCCAGTCCTGGATAAGGGCATGGCAACCCACTCGAGTATTCTTGCCTGGAGAATCCCATGGATAGAGGAGCCTGATGGGCTATAGTCCATGAGGTTGCAAAACACCGGACAGGACTGAGCAGCCAAGCAGTATGGTGTTTGCAGCAGTCAGGCATAGATGTGAGAGCTGGTCCATAAAGAAAGCTGAGCACCAAAGAATTAACACTTTCAAACTGTGGTACTGGAGAAAACTCCTGAGAGTTCCTTGGAATGTAAGGATATCAAACCAGTCAATCCTAAAGGAAACCAACCCTGAATATTAATTGGAAAGACCAATCCTGAAGCTGAAGCTCCTATACGTTGGCCACATAATGCAAGGAGCTGACTTATTGGAAAGGACCCTGATGCTGGGAAAGACTGAAGAAAGCAAAAGGAGAAGGGAGAGGCAGAGGATGAGATGATTAGATAGCATCACGGAATCAATGGACACGAATTTGAGCAAACTGTGAGAGATAGTGGAGGACAGAAAAGTCTGCTGTGCTACAGTCCATGGGGGTCGCAAAGAGTCAGACACGACCTAGTGACTGAACCACAGCAAATTATTGACATAAAATATTGTATTGGAGTTAGGTTTACAACAAAGGATTTAATGTCAAAAATATGTAAACTCATACAACTCAGTAGAAAAAAATGAATTTAATAGAAAAAAAACTGGGCAGAGGACTTGGATAGACATTTTTCTAAAGAAGATACATACACAGATAACAGATACATGAAAAACGTGCTCAGTATCACTGATCACCAGGCAAATGCAATTCACACCACAAGTGAAATATCACTCCACACCTGTTAGAATGGCTATTATCAAAACTCAAGAAATAACAAGAGTTGGAGAGGCTATCGATAAAAGCAAACTCTTGTGTACTGTTGGTAGGAATGTAAATTGGTATAACCACAATGGAAAATAACATGGAGCTTCCTCAAAAAGTTAAAAGTTGAACTGTCTTATGACCCAACAATTCCACTTCTGGAAATTTATTCAAAGATAACAAAACCACCAGTTTGAAAAGATATCTACATCCCCATGTCCATTGCAGTCTTATTTATAATAGCTAAAACATGGAAACAGCCTAAGTATCCATGGACAGATAAATGAATAACCATATTTTTTCTCTGTTCATCAGCTAATTCAAAATACATTAGTACATTTTCTAAAGTTTAATTATTCTTACATGCTTGCAGTAAACTCTACTTGCTCATGTTTTCTAAAATATACTAGAGAGATAATTTATTATCATTCTATTCAGGATGCATGTAATTAGGTATGTATTATTAATCTATGTTTCTTTCTTTAACTCTCCTTTTAAAGTTTTTATCAAAGTTATAGTAATTTTGTCCTTCTCTATGCTCTGAAATAAAGAAACACATGATACATGAGTCTCTGAAAAACTCTGGTCCTGAGACATGGCTTATTGTTCAGTGATATCATATAAAGATATCAATTATTCATTTCTAGATATTATCACATTTATTCTATTTTTATTTCAATAGCTCTACTTTTATTACTATTATCTCATTTTTTTTCTTATCTTTCTGTCCCTGTTTTAACTCTGGCTGCCTTCATTTCATAACCTTTTTCTTTTTAATGAGTAAAATGTTTTTATGTCTCTCTTTAAGCATTCTAAGCATTCTCATTTTAGTCTTTTAGTACCATTAAGTTCACTCCTATTCCATTTCTTGAGTTTATTGATTATTTTGTTTAGCATCAGCCTTCTCTTGTTTGGGATATTTGTCTGTAGAATTTTTCTCTTCTCTCTCTGTTTTCATCTCTTTTTCTCTCTTTTCCTGGGTTCCCCCTTCCAGGCTGTACTTGTTAAGACGGATGCAGTCAACATCCAGTTTATACAACAGTGAGTTTCTCTCCTGCTCCGTCTTGATTTGAGAGATACCACAAATCCAGTCATCAGATGGGTTGGCTCAATTCCTTGTTTTGAGACAGTGTTTTTGTCTGCTTGTCTGCCTGGGCCCACTGAGTCCTATAAAGCTACGACTTCAGACAGTGCGTCAACAGTAACTCCTTTTCAGTCTCATGTCAGGAGGGGGCTGGCCCACCTCAGTCCCTGGCTTCCAGCTGTAAATCTGGCCTGCTCTGTCGTCTGTCTCGGTGCAGACAGCACAGCAGCTCCAAGCTGCCACTGTCTGCTGCCCGACTTGGAAGCTGTCAGATCTACACCTTCAGCTCTGCTCACATTTTGTGTTTCTGTTTATTTGTGATCCATAGAGATGTTTACTCATTTTTGTACCTAGCTATGTCATTTTGGTTGGAGAAGGCAATGGCACCCCACTCCAGTACTCTTGCCTGGAAAATCCCATGGATGGAGGAGCCTGGTGGGCTGCAGTCCATGGGGTCGCTAAGAGTCGGACACGACTGAGTGACTTCACTTTCACTTTTTCGCTTTCATGCATTGGAGAAGGAAATGGCAACCCACTCCAGTTTTCTTGCCTGGAGAATCCCAGGGGCAGGAGAGCCTGGTGGGCTGACGTCTATGGGGTCACTCAGAGTCGGACACGACTGAAGTGACTTAGCAGCAGCATGTCATTTTGGTTATCTGTTTTTTTAATTCCACCTGCAGCTGCAAAGTGTTTGAAATAAAGGATTTTCTTAAAGCATAATTTTACTTTGCAATTTTACCCCCACACAGCTGTCCTTTTGTTTCTTAAATTCATCTTACATCTTTCCTAAAGATGAGTGAGAATTATGCACTTGAGTGACCTTCATGTGATCATATTAAATGAACAAATGAATGAGTGAATAAATGAATAAGAAAGAAGGAAGTTAAATAGCATACATAATTAAATGAAATGAAGACATACAAGCTAACTCACAGAGGCTTAAATGATTAGAACAATTAATAAATCCCATAATTGAAAGTTAATAGGTAGAGTAGGTTTGGGGAGAGCCCGGTCAGGACTGCAGTTTTCTCCCTGTCATTCTCATAGCTCAGCCTTTCTTTGACCAGTTGCAGAATACTTCCTAGCAGCAACTGAGACAACTTGATTCTTCATTCACAAAAGAGAAAGAGAATGATTTCCTAAACTCTCTCAATAGTAGAAATATATATATATATATATATATATATATATATATGCTGCTAAGTCACTTCAGTCCTGTCCGACTCTGTGCGACCCCACAGACAGAAGCTCACCAGGCTCCCCCGTCCCTGGGATTCTCCAGACAAGAATACTGGAGTGGGTTGCCATTTCCTTCTCCAAGGCATAAAAGTGAAAAGTGAAAGTGAAGTCGCTCAGTCGTGTCGGACTCCCAGCGACCCCATGGACTGGAGCCCACCAGGATCCTCTGTCCATGGGATTTTCCAGGCAAAAGTACTGGGGTGGGGTGCCATTGCCTTCTCCATATATATATATATATATGCTGCTAAGTCGCTTCAGTCGTGTCCGACTCTGTGTGACCCCAGAGATGGCAGACCACCAGGCTCCCCCATTTCTGGAATATTCCAGGCAAGAACACTGGAGTGGGTTGCCATTTCCTTCTCCAATGCATAAAAGTGAAAAATCAAAGTGAAGTTGCTCAGTCGTGTCTGACTCTTCACAACCCCATGGACTGCAGCCCACCAGGCTCCCCTGTCAGTGGGATTTTCCAGGCAAGAGTCCTAGAGTGGGGTGCCATTGCCTTCTCCATATATATATATATATAGATAGATAGATAGATAGATAAATCAGTATATACATATTTATTGCCACAGGGACTAGGACATGAAAGAGACATGGAACAGACCTGAACTCACTTGCAGCTTGCTGCCAACACCAACTGAGGTTAGCCTAGATCTACTAAACACCTCTAGAAGAAAATTCATGTACACAGACAAGAACAATTATTATATTAAACCACTGACTTTTACGTGTTTTTTAATATAGCATTAATGAGGTGGTAGCTAATTGATTCAGAGAGGAATGGAAAATGAAAGCAAGATGGTAATGTAAAAGGAAAAAAACAAATATTTTTAATTGCCCAAGATAACTCAGAAAATGGTTGACTGCAGCCATGAAATTAAAAGATGCTTACTCCTTGGAAGAAAAGCTATGACCAACCTAGACAGCATATTAAAAAACAGAGACATTGCTTTGCCAACAAAGATCCATCTAGTCAAAGCTATGGTTTTTCCAATAGTCAAGCATGGATGTGAGAGTTGGAGTATGAGGAAAATTGAGTGCCAAAGAATTGATGCTTTTGAACTGTGGTGTTGGAGAGGACTCTGGAGAGTCCCTTGGACTGCAAGGAGATCCAACCAGTCCATCCTAAAGGAAATCAGTCCTGGGTGTTCATTGGAAGGACTGATGCTGAAGCTGAAACTCCAGAACTTTGGCCACCTGATTCAAAGAACTGACTCATTTGAAAAGACCCTGATGTTGGGAAAGATGGAAGGTGGGAGGAGAAGGGGATGACAGAGGATGAGATGGTTGGATAGCATCACTGACTCAATGGACATGAGTGTGAGCAAGCTCCAGGAGTTGATGATGGACAGGGAGGCCTGGCATGCTGCAGTCCATGGGGTTGCAAAGAGTCGGACACGACTGAGCAACTGAACTGAACTAACTGCACTGAAAAAATAGGGCCAAATTGAAAGGTAAGTCCTCTGCCTCCAGATCTTTTAGTTCTCGAAGGCACGCTTTGATTCTATAACATAGAAATATTGCAAGCAGGTCCATTATTTTACTGCAGCAGCATAGTTTCAATGAAGCCATATTATCACACAGATCTTATTACTCACCCCTTATAGTGAGTAATAATTAAGATATATATTAATCAATAATTAATATATTAATAATATAACATAATATTATTATAATTATACAGCTGCTCTGTCAACTATGGCAGCTGCTAATTGCATGCAAATATTTAAATTAAATTAAAATTTAAAATTCAGTTCCTCAGTCACACAAGCCACATTTCAAGTGCTCAGTAGTCACGTATTGCTAATGGCGACCATACTGAACAGCCCCAGTACAGGACATTTCTTTCATTACAGTACTGTTAACAGAAGTATACAAAGCAACACCTTCTTTTCAATTAAGTCTAGTTGACTCATTTATAGAGCTTCATGAATACTTTCAAAATGATGCACTTCACCAGGAATCCCTAACTAAATAAGTCTCTCTTGAATTAAGACATGTGGAATCATACAATTCTGTCAGCAAAGCTGGCTGGATATGTTAAAGAAAATGTGTACAGGTAGTCATGGCCTCTGCCCTCCTGATTCAGCTGGAGCTCGCAGGATAAAAGAGCTTCTGTCTCCATCTGAAAGCATCTGGACGCATGCTCAGCAGTCATGCAGCTGTGCTTACCTCCAACTTACTGCCAAGCTCAGAAGGGAACAAAATAAATTAAAGGGATGGATCACAATGTTTACCAAGGATGAAAACTCCAAATCTAGAATGGTAAGAAGAATGAGCTGGTGATAAAAAAACTGAGCATTGAGAAAAGTACAAGTCTTAGTCCAGACTGGCCCGTCTAGAGACGTTACTTTCATTCTCTGGATTTTGTATTCTTATCTGTAAGGTAAATTGAGCATGATTTCATACTGCCAAATGCCATAATGCAGGATTTCCAGGATTATTTGGTTAAAATAATCTTCCACCCTCACCTCCAAGGTCATCAGAGAGCTCTGCTTATCTCCAGCCAGCGAACAATGTTCAGTTGCCCTTTGTAGGAATCTGATAAGACATGAGCTAGAATATTTCCTTAAGGAATTATAAATGTCTACATATAGAGTAAGACCCTCTATGTGCTTGGGGCTCTTGTATCTTGAGAAGGAGCCACTCCATCCTACAATTTAGAATCTTAGCCTTAATCACACACACAGCCCAAAATTAAGTATTTAAAATATTATAGTTGCAATAACAACTCTTAAAATGCATGAAATATAAAAAATGAATAAATGCCTGGTGTGAGCTGTTTTACAATTTCTTTTCCAAATGAAAGACACCCCCTGTTTCTTTTCATTTGGTGACTTGGCTTACACTTTCCTTTTTATAGTCCAGACAACCAGCAAAGTTAAACTCAAGCCTACTTTTGTTCTGTACAAAAGGAGCTTGTTTCAAAATAAAAAGGTTAATAAAAAATAAATAAAGGAGTATGTTTGACTTTTTCTGAAAGGCAGATTGTTGCCATGGAGAATGAGGTCATCACTCACTCCATAGGTATTATTATACTCCACCTGACTTTCCAAACTTAAATAAAAGTACCAACACTGAAGGCATTATTATTATACTTATTCATACAGAGATAATTCAACTGCAAACTGTCCTAGATTTCAAAAAAGGATTTAGAGGTTAAATATCAAGCTTTTTTCTTATTTATCAATATATTTGACACAGGAAAACAATTGATGTAGAGACAATTCACTTAAAACCACCAACCATTCAATGCTTCAGCAATTAAATCCATTATTAACTTATGACTGCTAATCAGAATTTTCTAAATTTATTTATTTATTCTAAGAATACAATTCTCATTGAAATATATTATACATCCAAATCTGCCTGCAATGCAGGAAACCCGAGTTCAATCCCTGGGTCAGGAAGATCCCCTGGAGAAGGAAATGGCAACCCACTCCAGTATTCTTGCCTGGAGAATTCCATGGACAGAGGAGCCTGGAGAGCTGCAGTGTATGGGGTCGCAAAGAGCTGGACCCGACTGAGCGACTAACACTTTCACACATCCAAAAGCCATGACTGAATTGCTCACGAGGCAGCCAAGTACTGCCCGCAAAGCAAAGTGAGAAGGCACCATTGATGAAAGAGGTACAAACACGATGGTGACACAGTTCTTGCTTTCTGGAAATATACATGTAATCTGGTAGGGTTGAAAATGCACGTTACTCGTAGGTTTCGGCACAGGGATATATAGGTGAATAACAAACGAAACGCAACCCACTCTGACCGGAAGGATCGGAGAAGGCTTAGCAGACACTGGGGCACCGGAGGTGAGCCCAGAACAGTAGGAAGCATTTGACAGGCAAAACGGGAGAAAGGATGCTCCCGTCCGTAGGCGGGATGTATAATGGCATTTTCAAGGTGAGGTGAAGGTTATCATGAGACTGAGCATGGGGCATGGGGTGGGAGGTGAGAGGAAATGGGTCGGGGAGGCACCCTGAGAACAGATGGCTGAGAGCACCGAATGCCAGCTTAAGGGATCTGAACTGCATGGGTAGACCACCAGAAGTTTGTCTGTGAGGCATCAAAGAGTCCTAAGCAAGGGACTGACATCCTCTTGTCTTTTGTATCAGAAGTTCAGTCTGACAGCCACGACATCCATGAAGGATGGACAAAGTTGGAATCAAAGAAGCCTGTTGGGAATGTTTTGCTGTCAAGGGATGGTGCGGGCTTCACATGGGGCAGGGAGGGCAGGAGGTGGACAAATATGACATTTCAGATCCATCGCATTGGAAAGCACACGGTTAGTATTTTTAAATTTAATGAATAAAGGCCTGACCTAGAGCAAATCACATTTGTTTCCATTTTACTTTTTTTGAAAATGTTATTTACTTTTGGATGGGCTAAGATTTCCTATAAATATAGTATTAACATAAATATTATATATTTATATTAACATATTTCTATGCATACTCTCGGGGAAGGCAATGGCACCCCACCCCAGTACTTTTGCCTGGAAAATCCCATGGATGGAGGAGCCTGGTAGGCTGTAGTCTGTGGGGTCGCTAAGAGTCAGACACGACTGAGCGACTTCACTTTCACTTCTCACTTTCATGCACTGGAGAAGGAAATGGCAACCCACTCCAGTGTTCTTGCCTGGAGAATCCCAGGGATGGGGGAGCCTGGTGAGCTACCGTCTGTGGGGTCGCACAGAGTCGGACACGACTGAAGCGACTTAGCAGCAGCAGCAACAGCATGCATACTCTTATCTATTGCATGACCCTAATAGAAAGCATAAGAACAAACACAGTAGGTATTTATTCATTCATCTGTTTACGTGATCAAACCTTGACTAAACTCCTCTTTAGTATATAGGACATGGATAATGTATACATACATAATGATTGTAAAAACCAAATACTTTTAATTGAAGTATAGTTGACTTGCAATATCATATTAGCTTCAGTTGTACAATATAGTAGTTCAATATTTTATAGCTTATATTCCATTTAAAATTATTATAAAATACGGGTTATATTCCCTGTGCTGTACTTTATATCCTTGTATCTTGTTTATTTTATAACTAGTAGTTTGTACCTCTTAAACCCCTTCCTCTATGTCGCCCTTACCCTTACCTTCTCCCCACTCATAACCATAAGCTCGTTCTCTGTATCTGAGTCTATTTCCATTATGTTATATTCACTTGTTTTATTGTTTAGTTTCTACATATAAGTGAAAACATACAGTATTTGTCTTTCTCCGTCTGACTTAGTTCACTAAGGATAATATCCTCCAGGTCCAGCCATGTTGTTGCAGATGGCAAAATTTTTTCTTTTTTATGGCTGAGTAATATTCCATTATGTTTATGTATATACATATATATGAAAAAAGTGAAAATTAGTCCATCTGTAGTGTCCAACTCTTTGCAACCCATGGACTGTAGCCCACCAGGCTCCTCTGTCCATGGAACTCTCCAGGCAAGAATACTGGGATGGGTAGCCATCCCCTTCTCCAGGAGATCTTCCCGACCCAGGGATCAAACCCTGGTCTCCTGCACTGCAGGCGAATTCTTCACCATCTGAGCCATCAGAGAAGCCCCACATATGTATATACCTGTGTGTTTATCACATCTTTTTATCTTATTTATCATTCCTCTGTTGATGGACAAACCAAATATTTTCAGTGTTCGTAGAGAAGAAATTACTTCAGAAAACAGTTTTGGAGTTGGTGGTATTTGAACTGGGCCTGGGAGAATGAAAAAGGCTTGAATAAATATGAAAGTGAAGTCGCTCAGTCGTGTCCAACTCTTTGCAACCCCATGGACTGTAGCCTATCAGGCCCCTCCATCCATGGGATTTTCCAGGCAAGAGTACTGGAATGGATTGCCATTTCCTTCTCCAGGGGATCTTCCCGACCCAGGAATCAAACCCGGTCTCCCGCATTGCAGGCAGACGCTTTACCGTCTGAGCCACCAGGGAAGCCCTTGAATAAAGATGGATCATGATGGGTTATGACAAAAGGCAAAAGTTCAAGTAGGTCCAATGTGTCTGGGAACTGGCTGGGAGTTGAGGTCAGCTGCAGAGTAGGGTTCATAAGCAGAAGCAGTGAAAGCTGATGTGGAAAAGGTAAACTGGGAACAGATTTTTGGAGCACCTCAAAAATGACGACTTTCTCTAGAATACAACCGTCACTACTGAGGATTTTAATTAAGGATTTTGATTTTTAAAACTTAAACGTGTTAAGGTATCTTGACATATTACAATATTATTCAAACTAATCCCAGAGTCAAATTCTCACATATTCTAGAACATAAGTCTTTATTTTGTGTTTTAAATATATCATAAAATAGAAAGAAAATTTTCTCTCTCTAATTTGAGTAACTAATTAGCATATAGAGGATTAAAATGTTTGGGGTGCCATTAATCCTAGGTTCCATCTCTGCCACAGAAGCTTCATCATGCCGTTATGGTTAAAGGGCAAATGAAAATATATTACCGAGAAATTAACTACCAAGAAATTAACATTAGTCTGTAATGCTTCTGTGAAGTGGCCAAACTTTATTTAACAAAGCAAACTTTCCCAATTATCACTATTAATTTGTTTTCATTCATCCAGAACTTTTAAAATCTGTTTATTATTTTAAAAGAAGTAAATAAAAATATCTGGTTTGGGAGCCAAGCGCTAGACTTTCATAAATGATCCTGTCTAAAAATGGTTATGCCTGAGCAATAAATCCTGGGAAAATGATGCTTATATTTGTAATAGAAATGTCACTCGTGCCTTAAATATAGCACTGTGACATGTCTCTATCACTGTGCAGCAAAGCCATATTTGTAATTGATTTTGACTTGCCCCTCCTTCAATGTGTGCTGAGTTTTGTAAAACTAGACAGGATTCTTAAAATTTTTAAATGTTAATTTTAGTCTAATTAGATTAATCTGCAAATAAGTTTTCTCCACTTACAATTTTTCCACACCCATCTCTTTCTTCAAAGAGATGAACTTGTTCTTGGAGTATTTTAGTAGAAATGATGAACTTCAGTAGTTGTTAGAATAGTTCTTGGAACTCTTAGATCTTCCAGTTACACTCAGATGATGAAAGGTAAAAATGAAGAATCTCTAAGTCAAAACTTTCGTTTATAAAGAACCAAACTGATGGCTTCCCTGGTGGCTTAAACTGTAAGGAGTCTGCCTGCAATGTGGGAGACCCAGTTTCAATCCCCAGGTCGGGAAGATCCCCTGAAATGGCAACCCTCTCCAGTATTCTTGCCTGGAGAATCCCATGGACAGAGGAGCCTGGCGGGCTACAGTCCATGGGTTACAAAGAGTCGGACACAAGACAGTGACTGACACACACTCACACACCAACTTAGGGTAAGGGCACACCAGTGGACATTTCTACAACTGTCACAAGAGCATATGTCCACATAATTTCTCAAAGTGATATGATAGTAATGTGATCTTATGATATAGTAAGCCAGTAAGCAAGCCAAACAGATACATATACTTCATGATGTTAGTCTCCAGCATTCAAAATCCAGTTAATTATTTTGTCAATGGAGACATACAGACACAGAAGTACAGGCTGTCTGTGCAGAATACAAAAGCTGTGTTTGGCCGTTTGGATTCCAAGTTTAAGAAATTAATTTATGAATGATTTCAGAGATTGTACCAGAATGGGAAAACAATAGACTTACATTTAACCCTTGAGCTGGCAGTCTATATGGTAGGAACACAGCCAGTCATAAAAAATAATAATCAGAGGCCCATGAACTACTCTTTTACAATGGTTACATTAAAACCCAGACACCTGTAGTTTTACTAGTTGCTAAAACGGCTGTAGTCGCACATGCATGAAGCAGATGTGGAACCAGAGCTGCCCGAACTGGTTTCCATTAGACAAACACAGGTGAACGGTAGGCAGAAACTGGAGTGGAAAACTGAAATTGTATATGTTAAAACTGAACATTCAAGATGGCACGTAAACCTTCGAAAGCATTTTTTATTAAATATATATTGGCCTGTCTCTTGACTGTTTTTAAATCATGGATATGGACATTTCCCAAAACGATCTGCTTTAATCCAGACAAGAATAATGACAAATAAGATTCATCCCCTAAGACATGTTCTTCAAAATAATAGTCCTACTGAAATGATTGCCAACACTACATAGGAAACTTTACAACAAACGAATTTTTTATCCACTTTTTTTTTTAATTGTTTAGAGGTCTTTTAAAAATCAACATTATGTTTCCAGAAATTTAATTTCTCAAAAAAAAAAAAAAGAAAAAAAAAACTAACCAGGGCCTCGATTAGAGCATCCTGGAGTTTGATGGCTCTAAAGTTTACAGTGCGGCGTGTCAGTTCAACTGGGGCTGAGTCAGGCAGCCAAGGATGCAGCGTGCTGAGGAAGCCATGTGAACCGTTGCACAAATACATTTTTGTCCATGTTTGGTTGGAGAAGCTGGGACTCAGCTGAACTTTAGGGGATTGCATTTTCATTCGAATGTTCCAAAATTCTGGTTTACAACAACATCTGGGATGTGGGGAGTGGCTCACTCACTTTGGAATTCCTTAGAAAGGAAAACTGAAAAGTGGACAGTAATAACACTCAACAAGAGCTGTCTTTCCAGAAATCCTCATCACACCTGGGATGCAACCTCTGAGCCAATGTTTCCCTTCAGATGTCTTCGATAAAGAAGTGCAAACAGAATGAATGAGCTGGAGCAAACAGGCATCTCAGTGAAAACCTCTCTGTGAGAAGGAAAACAGGATATGTGTTCATGCTCCCATAACTCATCAGGAAAACGCATTCCAAGTCATTCTCAGGGGTGATCTACTCCCCCCAGAAGACTTTATCTTTCCACATATTTTCCCACTCTGTAAACATATTTTTTAAAAAATCAGAAGTCTTTCTTGGAAGGGAAATGCAGCCTCTTGCAGAATATGAATGAAAGACATTTGGACACAAAGGTGCATGTAGTAATTTTAAACAGCTAAATGGCTGTTCGTTCTGCAGCCTGGCAGTTCTCTGGACTCAAGTCATTCCTCAGAGACAAAAGCACCATTGATGATGAGGAAGCTGAGGTGTAGAAAGCACCTGCTAAGTCTTCAGACTGAGATAAAGCCAGCAAACAGATGCAATAGGGCAACGCTGTTTGGATATTACAAAGCCCATTTGGGATATTCCCATTATATCTGCTATATTCACCTATACCCTGATGACAACCATGCCCTCGTTCCAGGAGCTTGAAATGACTAGGTCTTTAAATTATTCTCAGAGCACAAACTGAGCGCTCCTTGAAGTATACACATTCTTTCAGATTCATGGTATATCATTTACTGTGTGAGTGTTTCACAGTCAACTGGTGAGGGACAGACCAAAAGCATTTCACCTTCCAGTGTTTTAAGGTCGTATATATGATCTGGTTCATGAGCCCATATAGGGTAGAGTTCTCAAATCTGGCCATGCATTGGAATGACCATTAAAGCTTTATTAAGATGCAGAAGCATGGGCTTCGACTCCAGATTTTCATTCAGTTGGTTGGAGGTTCCAGCATCTGATGTGTGTGTATGTGCTCAGTTGTGTCTGACTCTGCAGCCCCATGGACTGTAGCCCACCAGGCTCCTCTGTCCATGGGATTTTCCAGGTAAGAATAGCTGGAGTGAGTTGCCATCTCCTACTCCAGGGGAATCTTCCCAACCCAGGGATCGAACTTGCATCTCTTGTGTCTCCTGCATTGGCAGGCAGATTCTTTACCGCTGTGCCACCTGGAAGCCCTGGTACATTTTCTAAAATGTAAATCTGCAGATAATTTTCAATATGTGACCAGGACTGAAAAATATTGATAAGGAGGTAAATGTTTATCAAAACTCTGCTCATGCACACTTGCAAAATAAAACTTAGAGACCCATGAAAATACAGAATTCTTGAGCTTATTGCAGCTATGGAGGTCCTTACTGGCTTGTAAGTTACAAACACTCAGGAATCAGAGAATAACCAAGAGGCGACATATTAGGTAGTTTAGGGTGGCTCTCTTCCTGTCCAGAGATAACACTGTGATAGCCAGAAGTCCCAAATACCATGATGGCAGCTGGCTCTTGGGAATGTTCCCAGGAAGGCTTTCCCTTGAATAGTCCAGAAGGTTTATTTTGAATACCTTCAGCAGTGATTGAGAGACTGCACTCAACAGAGTCAATGAACATGGGTACATTCAAAATGGATACAACTATTGCCAAAAATAGAACTGGATGAAGCTTCTCCTTCCCAAATAATCACAAAGTCCAAGGCCATACACATTAAAAATATTCCTTACCTTCTGTCAACTGATATTCCTTTGAAGTCTGTAGCAAGATATAAAAGAAACTCCAAGTATCCTACTGACCTCAGGAGAAAAGGTGTAACTGATCTTCAGTGTTCCTCTTGGTTGAGGTGTAAGTTTCAAGTGTTTCATGGAGGATTTTGTTTTGCCTGTGGTACTAGTAACCATTTACCAAGCATTTGTCCCTCATTCTAAAGTTTTGAGAAAGAGACCTTTCGTAGTTCCTCTGTTGTAATGAAAGATGTCCAGGTTAGACCTACACCAGGGACCAAAACTTCCATCCAGCAAGGAAAACATACAGCCAGTCATTGGCTCTCAGGTCTGCAGAGAAAAACATCCACCTCATTGTCTGACTGGTTTTCACCTTTTCATCAGATTCTCTGAGAATTGCATAATTTCAGAAAAATCATTAAACCATGACTTTTTGTATCTACATTTTAAAAAGGATTAATGGATTAACAATTCTTGAGAGAAAAAGTACAGGACTTAGAAAACACCTTGAAAATCAAAGATTCCAATGTTCTGCAACTCCAAACTACTTTTCCTTATCCTTTCCTTTTTTGGGGATAGGACAGAGCAGCTCTTTGCATGTACTTTATTTTTTTGTATTAATACAGAATATTTACATCAAAGTCAGATTGTGTCACAATCTTTTGCTTCCCTGAAAATATTCTTCATTTCAAAACTAGAGTTTAGCAATATTTAATTATTGCTAAATATCATTGCTAAATATTTAATTATTTACATAGTTTTATTGTATGGACTATTTCCTATGCCTTCCAGAGAACACAATCTTGTTGAAGCAGCTTTCTTCATTCAGTTGCTGTGGGGAAGACCATCTTTCCTGTAAATTCTATCAATGTAAGGAAAACCAAAAGAAGAGAAGAATCTGCTCAATCAGTTCCTCCACCTCTGTGAATTATTCTGTGGCCTCCCAACATGACCCATCCCATCCATAGCTGCTCTTTTGTTTTTGTTTCTCTCTGAATCCATTTGAAAATGCCAATTTCCATAATAATTTAATGCAGTTGTTAAGATCTCCTCTTTCTTTTGATCATTGTTATTAATGATGTGCTACGGCAAAAGCATAGCAATCCTAGCTACTCTTCTTCCAACAATCGTGGTGCATTCTTTTTCCAGACCCTGGCCCTCTCCCTCCTTCTGGCAGTCACAGCCGCCTTCAGCCCCTCACAACTTCGAGGGGGCTCATCTCCTGCAGGAAGTTATTAGTCCAGGACTTGGGAACTCTGTGGGCAGTTCTTCTGTCCTATCCACGGTCGGAAATCGTTCTTCAGCATTCCCTGGAGAAGCAGCTTGGCCTTAATTGTAGTCTTCCGTTTGCTGTTGAATGGTTTATGGCAGAATCTTAATGCTTTTTTTTTTTTTTTTTTTTGTCTTTTTGCAACTGTTATTCTCCTCGATGTTTTGAAATAGCTGCTCTGTAAGTGTGTTTTCCTTCCCCAAATCCAAATGTGTCAAAATCAATTGGTAAAACCCTTAAGGTTTTAGAAGGAAAAAAAATTTCATTAACCATAGATAAAATATGATAAAGAGTCAGAGATAAAAATGCTTGTTTTTAACAATTCATAAGAAAAAAATCAACAGTGTTTGTGTATAATACCGGAAAATCATATTTTTACCCTGTGGCATAACCTCCAATACCTCAGTCCTCCTTACATTTTTCAAACAGGTGAAAAGCTTTGAAATTCATGATCGCTTTTGTGATTTTAGTATTTCCACCAGCAGATAGATGTTCATTTGAGGGGGCTTTATTATCTATAAAGGTTTTCTTTTTTTTACTTATTTAGACAAAATGTCTATTCTTTAAACATATCAGTTCTTTAATAAGTCAATACAGAAAATATTTTATCCCTGGTAACAGGGATAAAACTCAAAAGTTAACAAACACGTTTACACAGTTTTTATTTGAAAGTCTCGTCTTGACTTTAGTAAATTATTTGATTTAGTGTGTACAAATGATCGTGGGGAAAGATTTATTATTTGGGAAGTCTTTTTCAATGAGCTGAAAGGCTGTGTCCTCCACAGTGAATTCTGGTGAGGAATATACTAAAGAATTTCAGGCTCTGAAATAAGAAAGTTCTTGGAATTGTTTTTTCCGGTTACAGCCAGTCCAAAAATTGTGTCATGTTTGAATCGAAAAGCATTTAGATAAACGACATAAGGTAAACGTCTCTGCAGCAGCCAAAACATTATCTTCATTCTTGATTTACGAAATATTAATGTCATTTTCGTGGCAGGAAAACTTTTTCGCTTTAAGCATCTCTTTTAAAAAAGAATGTCAGAAAACAGAAATCGCTGACTGCATCGTTGAAGTGTTTTTAAAGGAGGATATCAGCCATGTCTTTGAACTTCTGTTTCTGTAATGTCAGCCCAGGACACGGAGGTAGTAGGTTGGTGATGACTGAAAATCTGTGCAGAAGGGCACTGCTGGTCTCGCTTCTCTTTGGCACTCTTTATTGTCAATGACACCAGCACCAATCGAACTGCACGAAGATAAATAGATCCATGAAGGAAACTGGTGGCAAAGGAAAGGGAAGAAACGCAGCTCAGATGGTCAGGCGGATGATCATAGCAGGCAGACAGTAATGACATCAACATGGAGACCCGCAGTCTGAAAATCTCGTTCTTCTCCTTGTCTCCGTGTGACCATTTCACTGGGTCTCGTTTCCTTAATACTGAAGATAGGTGAGGGTCAGAGGACAGTTTAGATGATGTAGCAGCTGCTTTCTGGCTTTAACTTCCAAAATCCGTCTCATGGGAAATAAGGAGAGGAAACCAGTGGCTTATCTATGAGCACGCTTTGCCAAAGAATGACTTGCCCTATGAGTTGCTGATATTTACTAGTGAATAAGGTGTTGAAAACTGCTTTCCACTAGGAGAGTGAAACCATGAATGAGATACTTTTGAAGTACCTTCTCATTCCTTAGAAAGAAATTGTCCCACTGCACATTCATGGACTCCTGCATCAAGGATACTTATCTCTAAGAATAACAATCCAGATGAATCCAAGCCCCCATTCAGTAGGAAATACACAAAGCAGGAACAAGCGCATTGCATAATTAAGCTTAAGAGGAGCTTTCCAGTGACTCTGCTGGAGGTGCAGCGGCTAAGACTATGCTACCAACTCAGAGGGCCTAGGTTCCATCCCTGCTCAGGGAAACTAGATTTCATGTGCCACAGCTAAGACCCAGCGCAGCTAAATAAGTAAACATTCTGCGGGGGGGCGGGGGGAGGGGGGGAAGAGTAGCTTCCCAAAATAGGACTGGCCAAAAAGTTTGTTTGGGCACAGAAAAATCTGAACGAGTTTTTTTGCCAACCAAATAGAAATGCACTACTAGCTCCAAGTACAGGGTGCTGCTGCGGCTGCTGCTGCTAAGTCACTTCAGTTGTGTCCGGCTCTGGGCAACCACATAGACAGCAGCCCACCAGGCTCCGCTGTCCCTGGGATTCTCCAGGCAAGAACACTGGAGCAGGTTGCCATTTCCTTCTCCAAAGCATGAAAGTAGAAAGTGAAAGTGAAAGTTAAGTCGTGTCCGACTCTTAGCGACCCCATGGACTGCAGCCTACCAGGCTCCTCCGTCCGTGGGATTTTCCAGGCAACAGTACTGGAGTTGGGTGCCATTGCCTTCTCCCCAAGTACAGGGTGAAAGTGAAAGTGAAGTCGCTCAGTCGTGTCCGACTCTTTGCGACCCCGTGGACTGTAGCCCACCAGGCTCCTCTGTCCATGGGATTCTCCAGGCAAGAACACCGGAGTGGGTTGCCGTTTCCTTCTGGCAAAACTCCAGGATTGTGATATGAAGATTTATTCTGGGTCTGGCTATAGGCACCTCCATTCTGATATTGCCCCACCCTGCCATCTCACTCCGGAAGTTGATACAGCAATCATATTGCAAGCCTTGAACACATAATACACACCCAAGTGTCTGTCTGTGTATATAGGTGTATATATAAATATACACAGTGTATGTTAATGAGAGTGTTTGACTGTTATATGTTGTATTTCATTTAAACAATAATTCTCCAGCATAGGCTACTTCTTAGAGTTTGATGACTGGCTAGCAGCAGATAATGGACTCTATACTATTAATTCCAGGATTTTGTTAATCTCAATGACATGTCCTTCCCTGAGATTTTCACTACCATTATTAAAAAAAAAAAGTTAAATGCAACCTCTTCCAACCCAAAGGGCACAGATTAATTTTATAGCGAGTATAGTTTCAAAGGGGACCCTTCCACTCTCTTGATGACTTTTTCCAATGAAATGGTGTGAACTCCCTCTCAGGAGATGAGTCAATTTGTAATTATTGTTATTACGTATTTTGCATAAACTGCTATAAATCAACCTAGTCAGCAAGGCCTTACATGCAAAAGTTTCCCCTTCTCTATTTTCTTCCCAAGTTTCAAAAACCAAAGGAATGGAACATGAATGAAAAAAAATTTCATGCTGTAATTTTTTTTTAATTGCTATACAGGCAAAACAGGTGCTGAAATGTGAAACCCTTTGGAGGAATTTTCTCCATATAACAAATCAGGGCTCACACTAACCTAACGTGAAGTTGGCTTTAATGTGGAATGTTGTACAAAAGCAGTGCCTATTGACATAAGATCCATAGATGACTGTCCCAAAAAGAAAAAAAAAAAAAAAGTATACTGTCACTTTAAGAAAAAATAAACTAAAATATGAACTACCAAAAACCCTGCCATTTCCAGCCTGGGCTTGATTAATGATTTTTCTATCTAATAAAAGGTTCACAAACCATCTGTTTTTCTCCCTAATGCCTTGCCCAAAGGTTTTTCGTTCCTATTTCAGGCTCGGGGCCAAATGACATTCCACTCTCTTTTTTTTT
The DNA here is from genome assembly GCA_935064755.1 of Tragelaphus eurycerus. Classification (NCBI taxonomy): domain Eukaryota; kingdom Metazoa; phylum Chordata; class Mammalia; order Artiodactyla; family Bovidae; genus Tragelaphus; species Tragelaphus eurycerus. The sequence continues at coordinate 7,393,511 of CAKXYN010000023.1, forward strand.
CCCAGCCTTGTAAACAAACCCTTCTCTCTTTTTAATCTTCCAGTGCTGTTTCCTACCCATCGTTATGCATATTCATTGCGAGTAAACATTTTTAGTGTCTACACTTAATCTCTTCCACTGGCAATTACTGTTCTATGCTGTTTTGTAATGCAGAAGGGCCAACGCTTTCCGTTCTAATAACAGCTGGGCCGCAGATGGGGCCTGCAGTCACTCTAGAAAATAAAAATTTACAAGATGCCAGTGGAATTTATTTCAGTTTTATGGAGTCACAGGAGGAACCTTTCTGTTATCCGCCTTCAGTGAAATCTGTAGGCACAAGGCAAGCTTTTGACATTTAATCAAAGCGGGGTTCAGGTAGGGTCTGGAACAACGGAGGGAAGAAAGCAGGTGGATCGTATTAGGCAGTGCCATGGTTAATTTATTTAGAAGTGATTGGCTTAGATGTGTGCAGCCAATATTTGACATCATGTATATATCTTGTTTAGCATCGTGCCTCTAAATTGTTACCACCAGAGAGACAGTGAACTGTCACTGTGGACCGAACCAGGTGCTTGGTCGGGTTGCTACTTAAGAGGTGCTGATGGAGACAGAGCTGTGCCTACCGAAGATGGAGCATCCTGTGTGGTTTCTAAAAGTCGGTTCATTTTTACTTCACGGTACCAGTCTCTGAACTCCTGTAAGTGCCTCTTCAGCAGAACCCCAGGGTGTACAATTGGGCTTTTGAATACGGGTGGCAACTTTTAATGGAACTCTGTGGTTTAACTGGGAGTTTTCTGCTCTGTGACTTGAGGATGTGAAAGTGGCTTGATCTGAAAGATAATAAAGGTCCGATGTACAGGGTTAGGCTGATGAGAGGCAGGATTTAAATTGTGCCTGGGATGGACCAAGCAGGCAGCCCAAGTGGTTTAGAGCTAACTACGACCTGCGAGATGGAAAATAGATTCACACACACACACACACACACACTCCAAACCTGCAACCCAAGTCAAGCACAGGGCTTCTTCGGGAAATATTCATTATGGTTCTTGAGCCCATTCCGCTGGATCCTCCACTCTGTATCCCTTCCTGACCCTCGATCCTGTCTCCAAAAATGCAAAAAGGGAAGCCATCAGAGTGCCCCAAGGATATCCCACCATTAATTAAATAAATGAGCTTGGGCTTCCAGACTAGGGGAAACCTATGCCAAAGGTGCTTCTGCTTTTACATTTGGGGTCCTCTCTTGCCACACACCTTCAGCTGGTTGCCTAGCAACCAGGAGAGACCCACTGAGCATGCTCACTGAGAAACCTAATTGCTATCACAATTTACTTTTGTTGTTTTTTTTTTAAGCCCATTAACCAAAACAGGATGTTTTCCTTTTTGAAGGACAAGTAGAGTCTGCATGAATTTGAATGGCAAGAGAGTATATTTTGATACCAAAACAATTCATTAAATGCCGATGCCAGACATGTATGTGAGTACACATAACAAACATAAAATTTGGAGCAGATTGGCCTTAAATAAAGTATAAATTCCTATTTATTCAGATTTTTATAGACTCATTTTTTTTATTCTCTTTATCTTTTTTGGTTGTGGCTTTTTTTCCTCTAAGAAACTCCTTGAGTAAGGAGGGTATATTTAAATTGTATGCCATATGATCAAGTATATTAGGAAACTTCATTAAAAATTTAGACTGATTTATACATTAGACAGGACGCTTCTATTCCATGCTTTTCTTTCCTTCCTTCCTTCCTTTTCTTCTTTTTTTTTTTTTTTAAATCTCCTAACGGTTCCAAGTCTGAAGCTAAGATTTAACTCTGTTAATCTTTCCACAAAGGGCAAAAACTTATTTTGTGTACCTCAGAAAAAAAGGCAGTTTTTCCTAACTTCAAGTCAAAAACACACTTTATGTTAGGTTAACGTAATCCATCCATTTATGGAAACCTTCCATAGTTGCCTGAGTTTTCCTAATGTCTAGATTTGTAGATAAAATATACTTAGAAGTTTAAGTAGCTGTTGAACCAGTTTTATTACTAAATGGAATATCTTTTTAAATAAAAATTTATATATTACACATTTTCAAAATTCTCCCTAAATCTTTTCTATTAAATTTTCTAACTCATTTTGAAAAATCAACTCAGTGGTTTTCACTTGACACCTTTTATATAAATGACTATATATTCCCATGAATCCAGTGATTCTAACAAGGGGACACATCTTTTAACTAATTCCATGACCCAGTCTCAGGCCCAGTTCCACATGTGGAAAGAAATGTGACCAATTTATTTGTACCAAATTGCTTTCATGCTGGGGGACACTCACAGGATAAAGCACCCCCCACCTCCAGCTCCCCTTTAGGAACGAACAGATAGCAGCAAGCAAAGGAGATGAAACAAACTCATGAGATGGGACTTGTATGCTTCTAACTAAGCCTTGGCTCTAACACAGCTGGCATCTCCTCCGCCAGCCCCCCTGGTCCACACCCCTACCCAGGCTTTTATACCCCAGGGATCATGGCATTCTGGGTAAAAAATGTTATGTGGATGGCGCTTCTGTGGTCAATGTCGAAAGAGTACAGAACTCTCATTTCACTGGTTCTGTTCGTCTAGGGGTGTGTGTGCATCTTCCCAAACAGTAGTCCTTGTTTGTGCACGAGCCAGTGGTCTTACCATCCCCTCAGAGTCAGCCAGCAGAGGGAGCACAGGGGAGCAGATGAGCAGTATTCCCTGGCGCCCTCACGTCAGAAGGGAGTCTGGAGGACATACTGTATAAGCAATGAATAGAACCACGAGATTTCATCTCATTACAATTAACCCTATTATGCATGGAAGCAGGTCAAGCAATGGGGGTAATGAAAAGCTAAACAAGGCTAATTGGTTGAGTCAGGAGACTTGGGGCCAGGGGCTGCACGTACGATGATATCACTTGTGAAACAGCACTTGTTTCCTTTTTCTTACCAAGAAACAATTACACAAAGAATAAAATGCACTCACAAGCATACATACACATGTGTACACAGTATGTGTGTGTGTGTTTAATTACACGGCTGGAAATACTTAGGTTCCATTTATATAGTTTTACGTAGGTTCCTTAATATGTGGATATATAGATGCTCCTAAGGGAACTGTTTCTTCAATTTCATTCATGATAACAACTTTCTTCACTCTCTTCTCTCTCCTAATCATCCGTTTCATTGGTCTCTCTCTCTCTCTGTTTCTCTCTCTCTTTCACACACACACACACATACACACACGAACTCTGCAACACTTTTAGTCCTTGATGCTTTGAAGTTACTAACATGTTCTGAAAGGAAAGTAGTTTTCTCTGTTTTACCACCCAGCCTCACAGGTGACTGGCCTAAAGGAAGTTTGTTCTCCATCCCCTGCTTAATGTGGCTGGCTTACTACAGCCCGAGCTTCTCAGAATTGAAATCACATACGGACATTTGGGAGGGATGAGAGCTTTTATGAACAGAAAGAATTGAAGCCATTGTTTCGTCTTCCTCTCTCTCTCTCCCAAAGTGGGGTCAGAATTGATTGTTTCCTCTCACCTGTAGTCATTTTCTTATTTTAGTGCATTGATAATATCTAGACCCATGTTGTGTTCAAGTTTTCGCAACCTTAATCCCTAGAAATCCCGTAGAGTGTGTCAAATTAGAACTCCATTCCCGCAAATACTTCTTCACGTTGCTGTGCAGTGAATTCAATACATTCCTTAGAATTTAAGGCTCTTAAACATTTTTGCTGAAGTGGATCGATTTCCTCCTTGCCCCCTGCTTTTGGCTTTCCTCTGCATCTTCCTTCCCACCCTACTCTCCTGATATATTTCAAATCCTTATACTCTACATCCCCCCAAATTCTACTGGTTTCCATTTATGAACGATCTCTGTAACATGGCTCCCCTGGAGAAGGAAATGGCAACCCACTCCAGTATTCTTGCCTGGGAAATCCCATGAACAGAGGAGCCTGGCGGGCTATAGTCCATGGAGTCACAAAGAGTTGGATACGACTCAGCGACTAAAACAACAACAATGATAACGTGGCCATCCCCTCTTTTACACAAAACCTGATGTTTTGGCTTTGGATGCTGTAAAACTTGGACACCAAGAAGTATGCAGAAATCCAAAGTCTAACAAAAAAAAAGTTACTAGATGCAGATATATAGTATGCTCTTCTGTTGGTTATGAAAGGAAATTATTTCCTTTTCTTTGCAGATTCTACCCAAAATAGCACAGACAGCAAACAATGTGAAATGATCAAATTTATCAAACATACATAGGTACGTTTCTGACTGCATGCAGGCAAATTAAGTCAGAATTTCTTAATTAATGCTTTGTTTTTGAAATCTCCAGAAACAGCAAGCAGCTTTTCTTACCAGAGTGCATTTGAGCCAGTCCTAAGACGGTCTAGAACCCTTATTCAGAGAAACCCCAAAATCTCTAAATAATTGGCAAACATTTCCTTTTACTAAAAAGGGAAATACGTATGCATGCCTACTGGTTTATGACAACTGACATTCCTTGAGGATATGGAAGGCATGTAATAAATATGGTTGTATAATCATCAAAGCCACAGTTCTAAGAATCTCCTACCGACATGATAGATAACATGGATTGTCAAAGATTTGGGCAAAAAACTGCATGTATTTTCTTTCTGTAGGAACAAACATCTACATGCAAATTTCACTAAAATAGAAAGAAGAGAGCTTAAACTTGGAGAGATGGAGTCGGATGGCTTCTTTTTTTATTATTATTATGGTTTTGAACGCTATAGAATTGTTTACCGGATCAATTTGGGGATTTTTTTAGTAGAAAAAAAAACACAAAAATATTTTAAATAATGCATACCTAACGTTTATTTTCTTATTAGTAATTGTTATGAAACCAGAATGCTTTGCCAGCCTATCTGACTGCACCTGTTACTAGACATTTCCAAGAGACTTACACACCAATTTTGCCTGAGTGCACTGGGTATATTTCCTTTTTTTTTTTTTTTTGATGTTCCAGTCAGGGCACAGGCAGTTTGCATTCAAACAAGAGGGCACATTTTATTCAAAGAGGGAAAGTGATGTCCTTGGAACTTCAACCTCCACAAAACATTTTTCAAAAGGACATGCTGATTGGAATGGGAAAAGAGCCAAAGAGAGGCGGCCAGAGAGAGAAGGGGGTGGTGGGAGAGAAAAGAAAGGAAAATGGATTAGATCAGCAAACCAAAACGATAGGCTCCCAAGAGACTTCTAAAAAATCTGTATGAAGTCATTACAGGCACACAGCATAATCTTGCAGAATAGATGCACGCTCCGGAGTGCAAAAGAAAGTTTGCCCTCCAAGCTGAGTTTCTGCAGAATGAATTCTAAATATTCCCTGCAGTCTTCAGAGTTGCTCGGTCCCAAATTGCTCAAATGATGATGAGTTGAAGTTCCTCTGACTAATTTTGGCAGAAGTAACATTTCTAGCGGGTTGATTTGGGCAACAAAACGCACCAGTGTCTTCGGACATCTGTACTATAGAGACACCCTTCTGCTACAAACCCGACTCCCAGCACTCCCCTTGCAAAAATAGCACATTTCCGTTCATGCAGAACGGTGATTAGACTTTCCCAACACAACTCATACTTTTTAAAAGGCGCGTCAGAATTTTAAAGTGCATTAAAGAAAGGGCATTGGCACATTAACGCAGCTCTGTTTGAAGAAAAGATGCCGTGTAATTTCCGCTGAACCGGCACACAAACCTTCCATAAAGAAAAGTTCTCCGAGAAAGAAAAAAATAAATACACACAGGCACACATTCTCGATATGGAGAAGAGTGTCCTTGGGAATTAAATAACTTACATGTATATAGAACTCAGCCCTTTTAAGGTGCTTTGTTTAACATACTTAAGGCGGGGCCAGGGTCCCCAGGGGGCTGCTCTTTTGCTAACTTATTTAAAATATTCTATTTTCTCCGCAGCTGTTGCCTGCATGGTAGGACAACAGGGGATATGCTACTCTGTGATTTTTTTTTTTTTTTTTTTTGGAAAATAGATGTCACTTTCCCCTACATCTAAATATGCATTTGTAAGAAACAAATGGTTTTCTGTACAAAGGGCTTTCGAAATGACCGTGATGCTGTCGACATGCGGGAGAGTGGCAGGAGCAGGGTGACAGGTGGATTTGTTCCCTCTTTGCTTTGGCTCTTGCCCACTCATCTCTGGCAGAGTTTATGCCACAGAAGATAAGGGTTTTGCGCATACAGAGTACCGGCGTGATGTGGGAGACACGGAATACAGCTCTATGCCATGAGCCACATGTCTGCTAAAAGTGACACTGAAAATACAAAATGGGGTGGCATGCAAACCCAGCCCCAAATCAGGCAGCTTTTCAAGGCTGGAAGAGACTTAATTGAATGGCTGCAAAACCATCCTGAGCAGCTGGAGAGACTTCGGTGGTTTTCACTCCGTGGTGGAGCGTATTTCCAAGTTTAAATTCTTCAGGAAAAAAAAAAGAAAAGAAACTTAGGAGATAGGGAAAAAAATTTCTTTGGAAGTGGGGGGAGAACTGTGACAACCAAACACCTTAAGAGACTTTAGAGCCCGTTTGGATTGGAAAGAAGTATCTGCTTTGGTTCTACATCTTTTTCCTATTTCCTACGCTGATGTCAGTTACACTTACTGTTATTTTGGAACACGGAGAAGACAAAACAAAAGAACTTCGCTGTGAGCAGTGTTAATAACGACACTGGCCTTCTGGATGGTGGATCTGCTCCCAGCAGAAAGATCTGGTAGCTAAGCCTGCCCAGATGATTAAGCTGGAAGAGTTACTGAAGTTCATAGTTTAAGTAATGACTTTCACCTGTAGGCTTTGAGCCACAATCAATAATTTTGCCAAGAGAAACTCACAAAGTGCTCAGCCGGACAGAAGTAAGCCTCCTTTCTAAATCACAGGTGGTACCATCATGCCTGGCCATTTATGCCAGATAATTTCACTGGCTTCTTGCTCTTGAGATCTGCCACCACTTCACTCTTCTCTTGTTTATCCCATTTCACTCGTCTACTATAACTGATTCAGATTTTCCACTAAACTCGCAAACTGCCCCAAACTAGACCAACCAAGATAGGGTGAGAACAGATGAGGTCACTAGAAATATTTACCAGGCCACTAATAGTTTCCAGTCCCAGGTTTTTTTTTTTTTTTAATTTAAGTAAAAAAAATTTTTTCTAGTCAAAATTCAGGCATCAAAGACCAAAACTATTTAACCTCTCAGAGACCAGGTATCTCCCCTTACCACTGAGGCACTGAACAAAGCAACATGGAAAAGCTTTTCTTGTCATAAAACATGGCAATTTATAAATAAACAGGCTATGTAGTCCTCATGTGCTGAGGTGATGTGCAGAACTTGATATTGAATTCACAACATCACAAAAGAAAGGACTGAATCTATTTTTCAGCATGTTCCAATGAAAAAGAGATGTATTTTTTAAAAAATAAAATAAAATAAAACAGACTACTCAAATACTTATCACCAGAAAGAGATTCTTGGGAGCAAGTCCTTAGAGAGAGGTCAGAGACCACGGCTCAGTTTTCCTTCCATGAGAAAATGAACTGCATTTATCTCAAGGGACAGATAACAGATTATAAAATCCTGGTAGAACAACTATAGCAGAGCCTCAGCCTCCCACATGTGTATATGTTACTGTGTAGGGGGGAAATGAGATGTATAAGTCCCATTAATAATGGCAGTTGCATGCTTAATTTCACATGCACTGCACTGAAAAATTGCTTCTTACTATCTAAAATAAGATTCAGGAAGAGTCTGGGAAATCAGGAGCTCTTCCAACATACCTTTGAGGTCCCCATGTGAAACGGGAGCTGGTGACTCAAGTCATTTAGCAGACAAATACTGAGAGCATCATTAATGATATCCTCAGGGCAGAATTGATGGGAACAACCCAAAGATCAAGACCCTTCCCCAAACAAAGGGGGAAAAGTGTTCTCCAAAAAGGATACAAATGAATTTATTTACCCAACATAAATAGACTCACAGAAACAAATTTACTGCTACCAAAGGAGAAAGGAGGGGGTTAAATTTAGGAGTTTGGGATTAAGAGATACACATTATTATATATAAAATAAACAAGGAACTACTGTCTAGCACAGTATACTATATTCAATATCTTGTGATCACCTATAATAGAAAAGATTCGGAAAAAGAATATATGCATATATATTCTGAAACCCTTTTCGCATCTGAAACTATCACAACATTGAAAATCAACTATACTTCAAGGTAAAAAAAAAAAACCTTCCATTTTTTTTATACCCAAGCAAAGGGAACCCTGTGGTTTTATAGAACTTTCTGATTGTGAAATACACAAGGCAGGAGGCAATCAATATGTTGGTTTCCAAAATGAACTCTTTCCTTGTGGCTTTCACAAGTACATATGATTTCCACATGGAAATATGATTAGTTAAGGACTGGTTAAGTGATCTTGGCTGGATTCATCAGTTCACTTCAGTTCAGTTGCCCTGTCATGTCCGACTGTTTTCGACCCCATGAATCGCAGCACGCCAGGCCTCCCTGTCCATCACCAACTCCTGGAGTTCACCCAAACTCATGTGCATCGAGTCAGTGATGCCATCCAGCCATCTCATCCTCTGTCGTCCCCTTCTCCTCCTGCCCCCAATCCCTCCCAGCATCAGGGTCTTTAGATTCATAGAATTTTAGATCTGAAAGGTATTGTTGAGATAATTGTCCTACTTTTAGACTTTCTAAATCTAAATCTTGTGTTAACTAGCCCTAATACAACTTTTCAACACCGAAATCAGATCGATTATATTCTTTGCAGCCAAAGATGGAGAAGCTCTATACAATCAGCAAAAACAAGACCAGGAGCTGACTGTGGCTCAGACCATGAACTCCTTATTGCCAAATTCAGACTGAAATTGAAGAAAGTAGGGAAAACCACTAGACCATTCAGGTATGACCTAAATCAAATCCCTTATGATTATACAGTGGAAGTGAGAAATAGATTTAAGGGCCTAGATCTGATAGATAGAGTGCCTGATGAACTATGGAATGAGGTTCGTGACATTGTACAGGAGACAGGGATCAAGACCATCCCCATGGAAAAGAAATGCAAAAAAGCAAAATGGCTGTCTGGGGAGGCCTTGCAAATAGCTGCAAAAAGAAGAGAAGCGAAAAACAAAGGAGAAAAGGAAAGATATAAACATCTGAATGCAGAGTTCCAAAGAATAGCAAGAAGAGATAAGAAAGCCTTCTTCAGCGATCAATGCAAAGAAATAGAGGAAAACAACAGAATGGGAAAGACTAAGGATCTCTTCAAGAAAATCAGAGATACCAAAGGAACATTTCATGCAAAGATGGGCTCGATAAAGGACAGAAATGGTGTGGACCTAACGGAAGCAGAAGATATTAAGAAGAGGTGGCAAGAATACACAGAAGAACTGTACAAAAAAGAGCTTCACGACCCAGATAATCATGATGGTGTGATCACTGACCTAGAGCCAGACATCCTGGAATGTGAAGTCAAGTGGGCCTTAGAAAGCATCACTAGGAACAAAGCTAGTGGAGGTGATGGAATTCCAGTGGAGCTATTTCAAATCCTGAAAGATGATGCTGTGAAAGTGCTGCACTCAATATGCCAGCAAATTTGGAAAACTCAGCAGTGGCCACAAGATTGGAAAAGGTCAGTTTTCATCCCGATCCCAAAGAAAGGCAATGCCAAAGAGTGCTCAAACTACCACACAATTGCACTCATCTCACACGCTAGTAAAGTAATGCTCAAAATTCTCCAAGCCAGGCTTCAGCAATATGTGAACCGTGAACTTCCTGATGTTCAAGCTGGATTTAGAAAAGGCAGAGGAACCAGAGATCAAATTGCCAACATCCGCTGGATTATCGAAAAAGCAAGAGAGTTCCAGAAAAACATCTATTTCTGCTTTATTGACTATGCCAAAGCCTTTGACTGTGTAGATCACAATAAACTGTGGAAAATTCTGAGAGAGATGGGAATACCAGACCACCTGATCTGCCTCTTGAGAAATCTGTATGCAGGTCAGGAAGCAACAGTTAGAACTGGTCATGGAACAACAGACTGGTTCCAAATAGGAAAAGGAGTACGTCAAGGCTGTATATTGTCACCATGTTTATTTAACTTATATGCAGAGTACATCATGAGAAATGCTGGTCTGGAGGAAACACAAGCTGGAATCAAGATTGCCGGGAGAAATATCAATAACCTCAGATATGCAGATGATACCACCCTCATGGCAGAAAGTGAAGAGGAACTCAAAAGCCTCTTGATGAAAGTGAAAGTGGAGAGTGAAAAGGTTGGCTTAAAACTCAACATTCAGAAAATGAAGATCATGGCATCTGGTCCCATCGCTACATGGGAAATAGATGGAGAAACAGTGGAAACAGTGTCAGACTTTATTTTGGGGGCTCCAAAATCACTGCAGATGGTGACTGCAGCCATGAAATTAAAAGACGCTTACTCCTTGGAAGGAAGGTTATGACCAACCTAGACAGCATATTCAAAAGCAGAGACATCACTTTGCCAACAAAGGTTCGCCTAGTCAAGGCTATGGTCTTTCCTGTGTTCATGTATGGATGTGAGAGCTGGACTGTGAAGAAGGCTGAGCGCCGAAGAATAGATGCTTTTGAACTGTGGTGTTGGAGAAGACTCTTGAGAGTCCCTTGGACTGCAAGGAGATCCAACCGGTCCATTCTGAAGGAGATCAGACCTGGGATTTCTTTGGAGGGAATGATGCTAAAGCTGAAACTCCAGTATTTTGGCCACCTCATGGGAAGAGTTGACTCATTGGAGAAGACTCTGATGCTGGGAGGGATTGAGGGCAGGAGGAGAAGGGGACGACAGAGGATGAGATGGCTGGATGGCATCACTGACTATGGAGGGAATGATGCTAAAGCTGAAACTCCAGTATTTTGGCCACCTCATGCGAAGAGTTGACTCATTGGAGAAGACTCTGATGCTGGGAGGGATTGAGGGCAGGAGGAGAAGGGGACGACAGAGGATGAGATGGCTGGATGGCATCACTGACTCAATGAATGTGAGTCTGAGTGACCTCCGAGAGCTGGTGATGGATAGGGAGGCCTGGCATGCTGCGGTTCATGGGGTCGCAAAGAGTCGGACACGACTGAGCGACTGATCTGATCTGATCTGAATACAACTTTTAGTAGTCATTTAAATTTAATAATTAATTTACTGGTATATTTAGAGAGAATGGCAACCCACTCCAGTATTCTTGCCTGGAGAATTCCATGGACAGAGGAGCCTGGTGAGCTACAGTCCATGAGGGTAGCAAAGAGTCAGACACGACTGAGAGTCTAACACATTTAGATAAAATATGAACTATTTTAATTTTATAAAAGCAAAACCTGTGTCTCCTTTAGAGTGACCAACTCATCTAGGATCTTTTGACTGGCCATGTCTTGGTCTTGTGATTCCCAGGTGGCTCAGTGATAAAGAATCTGCCTGCAACGCAAGAGACACAAGAAACATGGGTTTGACCCCTGGGTTGGGAAGATCCCCTTGAGTAGGAAATGACAACGCACTCCAGTATTCTTGTCTGGAAAATTTCATGGACAGAGAGGTCTATCAGGCTACAGTCCATGGAGTCACAAAGAGTTGGACACAACTGAGCACAGCAGAGCAGCAGCACAAGTCTTGGTCTTAGTTATGAAATCCTGGCTCCCAGGAAACCCCTCCATTCCAGGCTAACCGGGATGGCTGATCACCCTCTATCGGCCCCCAGACCTTCCATTTCTATCAGTGGCACTAGATTATCTCAGGACTCCAAATCTCAAAACTGGCCTCCTGTCCAAACTCATCCAAACACTCAGGAGTTTCTCTCTCTCATGTCTGAAGACGCTCTTTCCTCTACCTGCTTCTTCTCACTGCCCAGGGACAGCTCAAGCCCCCTTGATCTCACCATCCTGAACCGCCAGGAGCCCCTCCCTTTTCCCATCGGTCCCATTTCTCATTCGGCCGCTGGTCCACCAGCAAACCTCTGGAAATGAAGTCACTGCATGGAAAGTCTGTCACTCTGTGACTCAATTTAGTGACTCAGCCTGGCATTCAGCACCTCACCATACCTCTCTATTTTTCTAGTTTTTTATAATATAGAAAAAAATAGAAAGCTGCAAGGAGAAGATAGAAAAACCAGGTCCCAGTTCACCACTCTCCATCACTGGCCAATAAAAGCAAGCCCCTTAACCCCCTCTTGGCTTCAGTCAGGCCAGTTGTGCAATACTGTCATCTTCTTAAAGGAGAAAGCTGGGCTGGGTGATCTGCTCAAGTTCTGATTTGAAAAGCTGTGGTTCTATGGCCCACTCTCTCCTGCTTTGTAGACTTGGTGGATAGTTCTAGGAACAAGCCCTGAGTCTGCTCAGCACTTTTTGTATGCAGTTCTGTCTGTCCTTAGACCTCCCCTCATCTGTCCAGGGACCCCTCCTGGCGATGGCCTATCCATTGCACCCCCTTCCCCAACCTCAGTTAAATCTGTTCACCTTCTCAGCATTTCCATGGCTCAATGTTGTTTTATCATCTTTTGCGACACTGATTAGATGATTCTAGTCTGTAAGGTTGCTATTGCTCATACACATGCCTTATTTTCTATGTTCCTATAAGCTTCCAAAGACAAAGGTTGCATCTCTCTTATAAGAAGTCACCATGATGGGACTTCTCCAGTGGTCGAGTGGCTAAGGTTCCATGCTCCCAATGCCGGGGGCTTGGGTTCCGTCCCTGGTCAGGGAACTAGATCCCACATGCCACAACTAAGAGTTCCCATGGTGCACCCAAAGATTCCACGTGCCACGGCTAAGACCCAGAACAGCTAAGTAAACAAACAAATCATATTTTAAAAAGAAAAAGAAGACACTATGGCTTGGTGGTTAAGAGTCATTGTGGGTTGAATTGTCTCCCAAAAGAGACTGTATTGAAGTCCTAACCCCAAGTACCTGCAATATGACCTTATTTGTGCATAGGGTCACGCAGATGTAATCAGTCACAACAAGGAGGAGGGTGGTGCGATGTGTTCTGTTGATCAGTCGTGTCTGACTCTTTGCAACCCTACAGACTGTAGCCCACCAGGCTCATCTGTCCATGGGATTCTCCAGGCAAGAATACTGGAGTGGATAGCCATCCCCTTCTCCAGGGGATCGTCCTGACCCAGGGACTGAACCCACATCTCTCGGGTCTCCTGCGTTGGCAGGCAGGTTCTTTACCCACTGAGCCACCTGGGAAGCACAAGGAATAGGGTGGTGCCATAATCCAATATGGGCTTCCCAGGTGGTGCTAATGGTAAGGAACTCAGCTGCCAATGTTGGGGAGGCAAGAGATGCAAGTTCAATTCCTGGGTTAGGAAAATCCCCTTGAGTAGGAAATGGTATCCCACTCCAATATTTTTGCCAGGAAAATCCTAAGGACAGAGGAACCTGGTGGGCTATAGTCCATGGGTTCACAAAGAGACACGACTGAGGAACTCCGCACACATGCACGCATGATCCAATATAGCTAGTCTTCCTACAAGATAGCCTGGTAAGACAGAAACACACAGGGAGGAGGTTTTGTGATGAAGGCGGCAGAGACTGGAGTGTGAAGCAGCTGGGAGTGAAGGAATGCCAAGGAATGCCAGAATTCACCAGGAGCTGGAGAGAAGTGAGGGACCCTGCTATCAGCTTCAGAGGGAACATGTCTCTGCTGACACCTGACTTCTGGCCTCCAGAGCAGGGAGACAATCAAGTTCATTTTGTTTTAAGCCACACTATTTGTGGTTCTTTGTTATGGCAGCCTTGGAAACAATTAAGAGTCAAAATGCCTGGATTTAACAGCTTGTTCTGCTACTTACTGGTTTCTGTGAGCTTCAGCAATTTACTTAAACCTCTGATGCCTCCATTTCCATCTATGATATGGTCATAATCATAAAACCAATATCCTAGCATGATTGCAAGGAATCAAGGAATTCATTCAAGGAATTAATACATATAAAATTTACACCAGAATCTGACAATGCCACTGCTGCTGCTGCTGCTAAGTTGCTTCAGTCATGTCCAACTCTGTGTGACCCCATAGACTCCAGCCCACCAGGCTCCTCTGTCCACGGGATTCTCTAGGCAAGAACACTGAAGTGAGTTGCCATTTTCTTCTCTGCATCTGACAATAAATGTAGACTATTTTTTCACCTTTTCAATTTTTAATCCTTCAATGTTATGCATATAGTTGGTGTTCAATTGAATTTAACTGGTTTTATTGAATGAATAGCATTGAAATATGTATAATGTCATATCTGAAACGAGTCGCCAGTCCAGGTATGATGCCTGATAACGGATGCCTGGGGCTGGTGCACTGGGATGACCCAGAGGGATGGTATGGGGAGGGAGGAGGGAGGAGGGTTCAGGATGGGGAACACATGTATACTTGTGGTGGATTCATTTTGATGTATGGCAAAAGCAATATAATATTGTAAAGTTAAGCAAAATAAAATTTTTTTAAAAATAAAATAAATAAATAAGAAAGAAATATGTAAATTTATTAATGAAAATGTGAATCTATCCAGACATAGATATTTCGGTTACTTTTGATAACTTGATAAAATGATTCAACATGGCAAAATGCTTTGCTTATTATTCCCTTTATGTGCAAGTACTAAGAGCATTGGTTTGAAGCCAGGTCCAAACACGAGATCTTCAGCTTCTTAGATGGTCATTTCGTGTAGGTTTACTTGGAATCTATGGTGTTCGGTTTTCTCAGCTTTGAAATAGGGGAATCCTAGAATTTTCATGAAGTTTAACAGGATGCCTAAGAAGCTTGGCTTTCATAAAAAATCAGCTACTGCTATTATTTCATTTTAATTTAAAATAAATTAAATTTTTTAATTTAATTAAATTTTTAAAAAACTTTCTTTTTGTGTTTTTCTGAAGTTTTAAATCAGTATTATAAGTAACTTGCACATTTCAAAGGTGCTAGTAGAGCAGCATATAGAAGGAATCCAACTCTAGTTGGCTGGGTCACAATTTCTTGATCTCTGTGACAGTGCTTTCATTTAGGGGCAAATTTGACAATCCCTTGCCCACAGGGGCCTTTTGGCTTTTAATAGTCATGATGGCATGGTGTGGGGTAGAAATGGTATCCGGTGGATAAGGCTGGTAGGTTGCTGCCAGTCAACTGTAATACACAGAACAGGCCCCAGCAACAACAAATTATCTAGCCCAAAATATCAATATAGTGCTAAAATTGAGAAACCCAGCTCTAAAACGAAGTGATTGGGCCAAGTGATGAGACCAAGTGAACTTTTCCATTCCTTCTAGTTCAAAAGTTTCCTAAGTCTCGTATTTCCATCAGATCAGATCAGATCAGATCAGTCGCTCAGTCGTGTCCGACTCTTTGCGACCCCATGAACCGCAGCACGCCAGGCCTCCCTGTCCATCACCAGCTCCCGGAGGTCACCCAGACTCATACCCATCAAGTCAGTGATGCCATCCAGCCATCTCATCCTCTGTCGTCCCCTTCTCCTCCTGCCCTCAATCCCTCCCAGCATCAGAGTCTTCTCCAATGAGTCAACTCTTCGCATGAGGTGGCCAAAATACTGGAGTTTCAGCTTTAGCATCATTCCTTCTAAAGAAATTCCAGGATTGATCTCCTTCAGAATGGACTGGTTGGATCTTCTTGCAGTCCAAGGGACTCTCAAGAGTCTTCTCCAACACCACAGTTCAAAAGCATCCATTCTTTGGCGCTCAGCCTTCTTCACAGTCCAGCTCTCACATCCATACATGAACACAGGAAAGACCATAGCCTTGACTAGGCGAACCTTTGTTGGTAAAGTAATGTCTCTGCTTTTGAATATGCTATCTAGGTTGGTCATAACTTTCCTTCCAAGGAGTAAGCGTCTTTTAATTTCATGACTGCAGTCACCATCTGCAGTGATTTTGGAGCCCAGAAAAACAAAGTCTGACACTGTTTCCACTGTTTCCCCATCTATTTCCCATGAAGTGATGGGACCAGATGCCATGATCTTCGTTTTCTGAATGTTGAGCTTTAAGCCAACCTTTTCACTCTCCACTTTCACTTTCATCAAGAGGCTTTTTAGCCCCTCTTCACTTTCTGCCATAAGAGTCGTGTCATCTGCATATCTGAGGTTATTGATATGTCTCCCAGCAATCTTGATTCCAACTTGTGTTTCTTCCAGACCAGCATTTCTCATGATGTACTCTGCATATAAGTTAAATAAACATGGTGACAATATGCAGCCTTGACGTACTCCTTTTCCTATTTGGAACCAGTCTGTTGTTCCATGACCAGTTCTAACTGTTGCTTCCTGACCTGCATACAGATTTCTTAAGAGGCAGATCAGGTGGTCTGGTATTCCCATCTCTTTCAGAATTTTCCATAGTTTATTGTGATCTACACAGTCAAAGGCTTTGGCATAGTCAATAAAGCAGAAATAGATGTTTTTCTGGAACTCTCTTGCTTTTTCCATGATCCAGCGGATGTTGGCAATTTGATCTCTGGTTCCTCTGCCTTTTCTAAAACCAGCTTGAACATCAGGAAGTTCACGATTCACATATTGCTGAAGCCTGGCTTGGAGAATTTTGAGCATTACTTTACTAGCGTGTGAGATGAGTGCAATTGTTCGGTAGTTTGAGCATTCTTTGGCATTGCCTTTCTTTGGGATTGGGATGAAAACTGACCTTTTCCAATCTTGTGGCCACTGCTGAGTTTTCCAAATTTGCTGGCATATTGAGTGCAGCACTTTCACAGCATCATCTTTCAGGACTTGGAATAGCTCCACTGGAATTTCATCACCTCCACTAGCTTTGTTCGTAGTGATGCTTTCTAAGGCCCATTTGACTTCACATTCCAAGATGTCTGGCTCTAGGTCAGTGATCACATCATCATGATTATCTGGGTCTTGAAACTCTTTTTTGTACAGTTCTTCTGTGTATTCCTGCCACCTCTTCTTAATATCTTCTGCTTCTGTTAGGTCCACATCATCTCTGTCCTTTATCGTGCCCATCTTTGCATGAAATGTTCCTTTGGTATCTCTGATTTTCTTAAAGAGATCCCTAGTCTTTCCCATTCTGTTGTTTTCCTCTATTTCTTTGCATTGATCACTGAAGAAGGCTTTCTTATCTCTTCTTGCTATTCTTTGGAACTCTGCATTTAGATGTTTTCCATAATGCATGATAAATGCCATGCTCTCAGGTTGCTCCAATTAATTATTTTTTATCACTTTCTATTTTTTTAAGCTACATTCCCACCCCACCCCCCCAAACATCAAGAAGGTAATTATTTAAGATAATCTAAGCTCTCTTAGACTTTAACCCACTTCTCACTGCTGCACCTTCTGGATTGCTTGATCCAAATGTTTCTATAAAAGCTCTTGGTTCACTGTTTTAGTTAGGATATAGGCTTAGCACATGTGACAGGAATCCAAAATAACAGTGGCTTGAGTAAGATAAAAGATGATCTTTCTTTCACATCTATTTCTCTCTCCCATCCTTGTGACAAGGTGGTTCTGCTCTGGGAGACTGCCAGGACCAACAGCTGTCATAGGGCTACACAGACTTGGGCCCCCAGGTTCCTTATATGCTGGGTGGTCATCATTAAGACTTTGCCCTCATCTGAGTCACTCAAAATGAAGCTTCACAGTGTCTACATTCCAGCCTACAGGACAGGAGAAGGGGAGAATATGACTCAGAAGGTGTCCACCCAAGTTCCATTCGAACCCCATGGTCACACCTAGCTGTCAAGAAGATTTGAAAATATAGTCTTTATTTTCTATGTCTGGGCATTCAGCAAAACAACAAAAACAAAAGCAAACTCTTACTAGATAATGGAGATAGTACCTTCTGTTGCTGTCTCCAAGGTTAAAACATCAAAATACTGAGATCATGTTCAAAGCCAGTCATCTACTATCATATTCCTGGTTCATATTAAAAAGTAGATAGGGGCCTCCCTGGGTGGTCCAGGGGTTAAGAATCTGCCTTGCAATCCAGGGGACATCAGCTTGATCCCTGGTCTGGGAAGATGCCACATGCCGCAGAGCAAGGAAACCCGAGTGCTTGAACAACTGAGTCCACGTGCAGAACTACGGAAGCGCATGCGCTGTGGAGGCCGAGCTCTACAGCAAGCCACTGCAATGAGAAGCCCGCCACCACCCGCAGAGGAGGCCCGCGTGCAGCCAAAAATAAAATAACTAACTAACACTTTCTCAAAGTGGATAGGAATGAGACAAGGTATTGGGATGATGACTCTAGACAAAGCCATCTGATTTGCCCACTTCACAGGGGCTGAACCTAAGCTTTGCTGGAGAATCAGAGCACGTGAAGAAGATACAGTTATCCAAGACTCACATTCACTACGGGAAGATCAGATTGTGCCCTCGTGGGCAGGTGCTGGGGAGAATCCATTAATGCACTGGTCAGCTTCTACCCTTGCAGGGACGTCTGTTGTTCTGCGATCCCGGCAGCGGACGCCTCTTATGCAAACAGAACCCTCGCCTCCTCCGGGATCGGCCACTGTCTTGCACCGCATGGTTCCTTCTGCCTTAAGCACAGGTCTGCTCCCCTCACAGCACAGGTATAGACGATGCCTCACGAGCGGGAGGATAGGATGCTGCTCTCCTCACAGCACGGGTATAGACGATGCAGCACGAGCGGGAGGATGTCCGCTTCTGACAGCGACATGGGAAACCGGGAGGAGCAGAGGGTTAAAAGTGTTGATAACGGAATGCTGTTTTTTAATCGAAGTGTAGATGATTTGCGATATTGTGCTGTTTCAGGTGTACAACAAAATGATTCAGTTACAAATATTTTTCAGATTATTTTCCATTATAGATTATTACAAGGCATTGACTATAAGTCCCTGTGCTACACAGCAAAGCCATGTCACTCATCCATTTTATGTATAGTAGTGTGCACCTATTAATCCTATACTATTTTATCCCTCCCCTCTCTTTACCCTTTGCTAACCATAAGTTTACTTTCTATGTCTGTTAAGTCAGCTACTGTTTTGTATATAGATTTATTTATATTATTTTTTATATTCCACATATAAGTGATATTATATATTATTTGTCTTTTTCTGTCTCACTTCGTCTAGTATGGTATTCTCTACGGTCATGATGTAGTTTAATTCTTTTTTACGCTGAGTAACATTCCATTGTCTGTGTGTGTGTATTTGTATGTGTATTTGTATATGTGTGTGTATATATATATACACACACATCTCTCTATATATGTGTGCATACACATCATCTTAAACTGTTGATGAGCACTTGGTTGCTTCCAGCTCTTGGCTGTTGCAAATAGCGCTGCTGCGAACACTGGGGTGCATGTATCTTTTTGAATTAGAGTTTTCTCCAGATATATGCCCAGGAGTGGGATTGCTGGACCATATAGCAACTTTATTTTTCATTTTTAAAAGGTACATCCATACTGTTTTCCAGGGCGGCCACATCAATTTACATTCCCTCCAACAGTATGGGAGCATTCTGATAAGGTAATGGTGTTAATGACAGATCAGGGAATCAAAGTTTGGTATCAGTCACTGGAAAGGGCTCTGACTGGCCTTCCTGAGTCAAACCTCCTCCTCCACTCCCCTCCTCCTGCCCTTGGACATTCAAACTGCATCCCCATCTGATCATTTCTCCCCATCTCTCAGCTACTAAACCAACCTGAGCCTAATAACTAAGCATTAAGAGTGATGGAGGCCTGAAGTAGCCGGAAGCTGTCCCTGTGAAAATGTGGAGCAATACTACCCAAGAAAAATCCAACACAGAAAAATCAGGTTTCAGAGAGGGAGAGAGAGAGCCTGAGCCTTCAAAGGCATTGTTTGCACCCCCAAACCCAGAAAAGCTCAGGGATACCCAGTCCTCAAACTTCCCAGTAGAGCCAATAAATTCTCTTTTTGTCTCAAGATGGTTTAAATCTTATCTCTGTCATTTGCACCCAGAGCTTTCGGGTAATTCTCATCCTAATGGTGGCATCCAAATGGTGGAACCAACTGGTTCAAAACTGGGAAAGAAGTAAGTCAAGGCTGTATATTGTCACCGTGCTGTTTTAACTGTTATGCAGAGTCCATCATAATAAATGCCATCACAAGCTGGAATCAAGATTGCCGGGAGAAATATCAACAACCTCAGACAGGCAGATGATTCCACCTTTATGGCAGAAAGCAAAGAGGAACTAAAGAACCTCTTGATGAGGGTGAAAGAGGAGAGTGAAAAAGATGACTTAAAACTCAACCTTCAAAACACTAAGATCATGGTAGACGGCCCCATCACTTCATGGCAAATAGATGGAGAAAAAGTGGAAACAGTGGCAGATTTAATTTTCTTAGGATCCAAAATCACTGCAGACGGTAACTGCAGCCACAAAATTAAAAGACGCTCCAAGGAAGAAAAGCTATGACAAACCTAGGTAGTATATTAAAAAGCAAAGACATTACACTTTGCTGGCAAAGGTCTGTATAATCAAAGCTATGGTTTTTCCAGTAGTCACGTACAGATGTGCGAGTTGGACCATAAAGAAGGCTCAGCCTCAAAGAACTGATGCAGAACCGATGGAGAATTTTTAAATGTCAACCAATTCTATGTAAGGCCAGTCCTCTCTTTTCCATTACTGAGCTAGAAAACAAACATTTCCAGGAAAAAATGATAGACTTTCTGTCCTTTTAGGAAGACTAAACATTCAACTTTGTTTCATACATTGATAATAGATAGTAAGGCTAGCATAGTAGATGCTAATAGTGGTATCCATCACGTCATGGGCTAACCTATTTTCAGATACTTTGAAATTTCCATTTTTAAGTGAAATGGGTTGAGATGGCTTTCCTTTTGTTTAACAAAACTGATTAAATTTCAGAAAGAAAATCTCTTTCTTGCAGCTAAGATGCAAGAAAGGACCGTGTCCGTTGTATTCCTGGATGGCCTTGAATCAAAGGTGACTCCATCAAGGCAGAATTAATGCAGCTAAGGTTGTTCTGAATACCTCATTGAAGGCTTCTGCTTTAGTGCCAAGGGCAGAATTCCACAGCCTTAGGCCTTGGCTCAAGAATGTCTTATTTTCCGGGTGAGCCAAGACCAGCTTAGGTGCTTGAAGGAGAACCTACTGAAAACAGATAGTTATGTTTCAGGTTTAGGGGCTGGACAACTCAAGGCCTTGTTCACACTTGAAAGTGGATACAGTGCTAAGTCTTCAGCTGGTTTGAAAGGGCTTATCAGAGTCCCTGAGAGGAATTTTGGACCCAGTACAGATGCTAAATTTTGGGTCCATGAGCATGGAAGATTGAGCTGGCCTGTGGAAAATCATCGGACCACTCTTGCCAATTCGAAAGCACTCAAGGGTGGCGCCAGAACCTCTGGGCTGGCGGAAACGTCCCTGGCCGTTCCCTCCTGTTGGCTCCTCCAAAGTGGAGAGTGCCACGACAGTAATGTTCAGCTGTAAACCTGCAGGCAGCCTGCTGGGCCGGCCACAAGCTGGAGCCTACGTAAACAGTTTCCCTTTCCAAACCCACACGCCATGCTCCATAGCAGTTGACAGCCCAGCCCTCCAAGCTGGGACCTGGGGGTCTTCCTCAGAGTCTCCCTTCCCTTTTTCCTCTCTGTCCAATTTATCATCATACACAGCAACCCATCCCCCCTCCCAGTAACACTCCTCATATCTGACCTCCCTCCCTCTCTCCTCTGTCCATTTTCCAGCCATCTGCTGGGGCTGGGGAGACAGTTCCTTTGCTGTATTTGCTGCCAGGGCAGGTTTGATGCATTGAGGGAATCAAAGGCTACCCCTTTGCAGTCTGATTTGAAGGATGCACCGATGTTTGCAGGAAGCCAGTCTACTCTCATTGTTGCTCAGCCAGGCCTGACGTTTTTGCAAACACTACTAACAATGACTTTCATAAACATTTACTACAAGTCTGGTGTTATTCTAAGAGGTGGGATCCAAATTCACTCACTTAATCCTTGCATGGCAAAATTAGAGGTGAGGTGTAAAGGGTCAAAATGACTGGGAGAGGTTCTCCTGGCTTAAGTTCATACTAAAGTGTCTATGGCTAATGGCCAATGGGTTCTCAGGTGGCGCTAACGGTAAAGAACCCACCCACCAATGCAAGAGACATAAGAGACGAGGGTACGACCCTTGTCCGGGAAGATCCCCAGCAGGAGGGCATGGCAACCCACTCCAGTATTCTTGCCTGGAGAATCCTATGGACAGAGGAGCCTGGCAGGTGACAGTCCATGGGGTCACAAAGATAGAAGTGACTTAGTACTCAATCACACGTAAAGGGTCTAAATGATTGGCAGAGGTTGTCCTGGCCGAACTTCACACTGAAGGTTTTATGACTGATGGCAAGTGGGTTCCTCTTAGAACCTTTTCTGAAAGTGCAGAAAAGATGAACTGAGAAAGATGGAAATAAAAGTATGTCAAAGGGAAGCTGTGTGGCCCTCTTGGGAGAAGACGGCTGAGAAAGGGCAGACTTGGCACAGAAACAGTGGTCAACAGAGAGCGGCACCTACCGCGTTCCAGACCTGCCCTCTCTCACTTACTGGTTTAACTAAGTTAAAAAGACTGTTTGGGGGGTGGGGGGGCTGTTAGAATCCCCTTTCCATTCTCTCTTCTCATATTCCTATGATGGCGTCCCATGAACCCTAGAAATAATTGACACTTTTACCAACTTCCGGCAGCCTGGTGTGAATTTCTCTTTTCTCAAGTGCCCTTACCTTCCTGAACTTATTTTATTCATCTGCACTTATTTTCTTCATCCTTCCTTCTTGTCAACCTGTGCAACCCAGGAACCAGAGAGTGGTTTCAGGCAGCAAACCCTATGCCTGACATAGAGTTCACCGAACATAATATAAATATAATGTGTAAGGATAAAATGCATTCCCTCTCTCTATAAGACAAATATTAACTTGATATTACACCACTGTCTTCAGGATGCTTTATAGGAATTAATTACATGATGTCTGCAAAGCAGTTTGAGAACCTCCGGGAAAGGTGCTATATAAATACAAGGTATGATTATTTTTAGGAGCTTCCACTGCTGACATTCAGCATAGCATGAAAGAATGAAAAATTATCTCCATGTTCCCCGTCGTGGTAACAACTTCAGCTTGAGGTTTAGAAAACCCATTTATAGAAACTGCTAAAATTAAAAAAACGCATTCCTTACATGAGCTCATCCATGGAGCTTCATCTATGAGAGAAGAGATCTTTCTAGGCACAAACTGTTTTTAACTTTAAAGATGATGACTCTGTAGACCTAAGTCAGAAATTTAGAAATTTTAAATCTTTCACCGAGGTTCTCTGGCCTCCTGGCTCCAGTCCAATTCCCGGCCTCCACGAAGAGACTCTGTTTGGATTAATGTCGACTTCGCCGCTCCTAAAGTTCTCCAGGGAAGAGAGTCCTCAATCACCTTTAGCCACCTGCTTCTCTTTGACAGCCATGCTCTTGGGAAGTTCTTCCTGGAATCTTACTTAAAGCCCTGCCCTGGAAATGGATCAGGCTTCCTCGTACTTTTCCTCGGGGAACCCAGAGCACAGCCAGTCAGCGACGTCTCTATGTCATTAATTTGTCTCAGAGGCTAAAGCATCTGCCTGCAATGCAGGAGACCTGGGTTCGATCCCTGGGTCGGGAAGATACCTGGAGAAGGAAATGGCAACCCACTCCAGTATTCTTGCCTGGACAATCCCATGGACAGAGGAGCCTGGTGGGCTACAGTCCACGGGGTCGCAAAGAGCCGGACACGACTGAGCGACTTCACTTTATTACAATCCTTCATGTTTGTTGATAATCCTGTTACCCTTTGCAACTCCAGGAAGAAATGATTCGGCTCTCAGCATCATTTCCTCTAAAGGTCACTCTTCATTACTAGTTCCTCCACCTATATTCTTTTTTATTTTTTAAGATTCTTTGATGCAGACCATTTTTAAAGACTTTATTGACTTTGTTACAATATTGCTTCTGTTTTATGGTTTGGGGTTTCGGCCCTGAGGCACGTGGGGTCTTAGCTGCCCAACCAGGGACTGAACTCAAAACCCCTGCACTGGAAAGTGAAATCGTTGCCACTGGACCACCGGGGGAGGTTCATCCTCTGCATGTATTTTTATGAACCTCACTCATCTCATGGAATAAAAGCTCCACGAAGGCAGGGGCTTTTTTTCTGTCCCATTTCCTGTTAGCTGCCCTTTATGCAGACCAGTGCCTGGAACAGCGGACACTCTCATTATTATCTACTTAGTAAACGAATCCAGGTGTTATGATGGTTAATTGAAGTACTGAGAGCTTAGCACTTAAGCACGGGATATGTGAGGACTGGCTGGATATTGACATTACCTTGTTTCCAAGTCCCTGAACTATACCATTTACTTAGTATCCTGACCTTGGGAATCATGCACCAAAGGTCATATAGTGCCATCTCTTGACCCTTATACTTGGATCATTTTCAAGCTCCTACCATGTTTTAAAATTTTAAATAGTTTGCAAAAGTTTTGAAAGTGGAATCTTTTACTTAAAATACAGATTTCTGTCCTCTCCTGAAAGCTCAGAAGACCTGGCGATAAGAAGAGCCCTGCCTCACATGAGAAGAGTGGCCTGGGGCTCAGCATCAGAGTGCTCCTTAACAGGGACACTGCTCTCCCATCTCCACCAGCTCTGCTGCCTCGTACGTTCCACTCACCGGAGCCTGCAGGTGGGTGAGGCGAGAGCGCGGGTGAGGATAAAACATCCAAATGATCACCTGAGAGGTCCATTTCTTGGCCAGATGCGGTACCATTTAGGTGTACCTACTATCAGCTCGTCTAATCCTCCCAGCACCTCTAGAAGATAAGCACCAGCGTCATCACCATCACGTCACAGACAATTAAAGGGCGTGCAGACAGAAACTGAAGTTAACACAAGTGCCCTGCAGGGAACCTTCCCAGTCTTCGAATTCCCTTTGCAGAGGTCAGCAAATTAGACTTAGGCGTCAAACCTTCTTCCCATCCTCCCCAGTGGTATTGAGCATGGCCATGCCCACTCATTTCCAGATTGTCTACTGCTGCTACTGCTGCTTTTGAACTACAGTTGTAGAACTGTGTAGCCGTGTGACAGACTATGTAGCCAGTTGAGACTAAAATATTCATTAGCCGGCTCTTTACAGGGAAAATTTGCCAACCCCTGGCCTGCGCCTTTGTACACTTGAATATTTGAAAGGGGCTTTAAGATGCCATCCACCATGTCCTCCTCCTAGAAAGGATGAAATATAAACAATACCACACTGATCTTTATCCAGTGAATTCAGAAGCATACTGTCATCAGAAAACTTTATCCCAGCATACAGTGTGACCATGTTGTGATTCTAGTAATTCTATAAAAGACAAACTCAGAATAGATGCATGATTTAGCCTAAGGAATCTGATCTAAACTGGGACACAGAAAAAAAAATGTATATATACATGTGTCACACATACACACACACAAACACATACAGTATGCGTGTATACATTACATGAATACAAAAATTAGACTGAATAAATCTAAAAGGGTGGGAAAAGATTGGCAGAGAAAGACTGAGATTAGGGAACTCCTTCTAAAGAATGTGATGCCTTTCAGCGTGTGTGTGTGTGTGTGTGTGTGTGTGTGTGTGCGCACGTGCGCGCATGTGCGCACGTGCATGTGTGTATAAGTAAATCTATCTTGGTGTGTGGGATGATCTCCCAGGTGGCACTAGTGTTAAAGAACCTGCCTGCCAATGCAGGAGACTTAAGAGATGCAGGTTCAATCCCTGGGTCAGGAAGGAGGAGGGCATGGCAACCCACTCCAGTATTCTTTCCTGGAGAATCCCATGAACAGAGGAGCCTGGCAGGCTACTGCCTATGGGGTCTCAAAAGAGTCAGACATGACTGAAGCCACTTAGCACATATACACGCACATGTGGGATGGCAAATACCAGGTACACGAGTTGCCACAGACAACTCTATTTATCCTCTTGTCTACAACAGGATAGCTAATCCAATTACTGCCCTTTTGACAGCTGAGCCTTAATGTGGCTGCAGAATCCTACTTAACACAGTTCTCCAGACAGTCAGCTGTGTTCCACCCACTGAGCAGAGCTGGCACACTAAACAAAACCTTTAATACATCTTGAGGATAGAGACTAGTTAGCAATGGGAAGCAAGACATTTCTTTCTCATCTCAATATTATTTTTAGAACCTAAGTCATTTAGACTATTTTTATCCCATGCTAGAGTATGGATAAAATGCAAACAAAATAGTTACTGAGTTCCTGATATGTTAAACATATTGAAAATTGTACAGTATTATTTTTATGGTGTAGTACTTAATGATCATCAAATTGAGAGAAATAAAACATCAGATGCTACAGAAGAAAGGCTATCCCAAAATAAATAAAAACTTAGGTGGACATTTCCCAGAATGAATACCTGTTACAGATTTGAACCATTATATTTTTCTGATTAAAAAAAAAAAAAGTAACTGCTTGGGTTCAAGAAAATGGTAAAGTCAGGCACTGGAGGAAGATGAGGTTATTGGTGAGGCTGAATTTAAACTCTCTAGAGTTCATTCAAGACACATTCACAGAACACTTAACACTGGGAAGATACACAATGCCTATTGCTTTTGAAAATACAATGATGTATAAAGAGGCATGGTGGTCAAATCCTTTTTTGAAATAAAGTGGTATGATGGTATAAGTTTGGAATTGAGTTCAGCTGCTGGCTAGACTGCAATACAGTGGATTAAACAGACAAGAGTGTATTTTTGTTCTGTAACTAAAAGTCTGTGTCAACAATTTTAATGTTGGTTCAGCTAATGGTTCAAAGTGTCAGGGTCAAAGGCCCTCTGATTTTCTTGATCTTTCTCTCATGATCCCCAAACAGCTGCTATAGCTCCAGCCAATACATTCAAATTCAGGCAAGATGAGACAGAAAGAGGAAATGAAAAATACATGCCTGCCACCTGAGTTAAGGAACTTTTCCAGAAGTTCTACCCAATGACTCCAACTTTTTTAATGGCTTCATCGTCTACAAGGATGTCTGGGAAATAGAGTGTCTTTGGCTTTTAAAAAGTTTTTTAAACTGGGATTAATAGCATTCTTTATTGAGAAGGAAGGGGAGAATGGATACTCAGTAGTAATTAGCAATCGCAACCACTTGTGTAAATTAACTTAAAATACAGTGCTAGCTGTTACAGGAAATTGATCTTTCTTTCAAAGAGCTCCACTCTAATAGGGGAAATAAGATATACACAAGTTAGAACAATAGAAACCAATTTATCATCTTTGCAAACTATCCAAAGGATACAAAACTGTATTGCATACACATCGAACGGTCACCAGTGCTTTTTACTAGGTAAAGGGACAGCAGTTGATTTTTATTTCCTTCCATATAATTTTTGAGGGGTTTCCAAATGTCCCACAATGAATATTTGCTGAGGTAGTGAGAGGAGGCACTCTAAAGGAGGGACGGCATGAATCTGTTTCACATCTATTATTTCATTTTATCATTGTAACTGTGGTGTTCAGAAAAATGGGGGGTATAATTAGACATGATGAACATTTTGATAATGAACCCATATGAATCAGGGTTTTGGAAAAGAGGTTAAAGAGCTGAATGCCTAAACTGGGTTCTGGGCTCAAGTGTGATGATAATTCTCTGCACCCCAAACATATATAATGTAGAAGGTCATGTGGGCTCTGCAAAGCAATGGCAGTCGGGGCTGTCATTCACGCTTCTGAGTCCAGTTCATTCTCCATTTTCTAAAGAAAGTCATTAGTGGAAGAATGCCAGAAACGGATGAACAGCGAGATAAGGTGAGGATCCGGCCCAAGGTACCATCTGAGCTTTGTCATTCCAAGACCCTGGGTGCCAGCTGCTACCCAGGGCCCTCTGACGTCTGCCCTAAACAGTCCTCTTTATGGAACAGCTTCAAATACCACAATCTGACCTGTCCAAATGGCTCATCTGTGTGCACTCACACAACTCTAAGTTATGGTGGTGCTCTTGGGTTTACTGGAACTTTAAAAAATACATGGGGAGTAGCAAGAAGAGTGTTGGGGACAAAGGTCCCTGGGAATCCTGTTCTCAACTGCCTTAGCTTCCTCAAAGCATCAGGGGATTGCACAAGCAGTTGGGGAGAGCTACTTTTCTTAATGTTTTGGATACAAGCCATTTTTAAAGTCTTTATTGAGTATATTACAGTATTGTTTCTGTTTGGGTTTGGGGGCTGCAAAGCCTGTGGGATCTTCGCTCCCTGACCTGGGGTCAAACCCACACCTCCTGGGCTGGGAGACAGTATTAACCCCAGGACGGCCACGGAGGTCCTGAGAACTCCCTCTGGGTGGAGATGAAATGTCCCAAGAGATGAGCCATTTCCGTTTCTCTTTCTGATGACGTTACCTTTGGTTTTCTGGTTCTCTTTTGGCAAAACAGTGTTCTTGCCCCACCCAGCTAGCAGGGCATCATCCTCTTGATTATTAAACAACAGAGCATCTAACATGGCTGCCCTCCTCCTCCTTTTCCTACAAGCTCTGTCCTGCAGCTCATCATTATGGCTACTCAGTGGGGGATCTGATACCTGAAGACCCTGATGCCCATTTCTGTCAGAAGTAGCCTCCCTATTTCAGCATCTGTCCTCATTTGACCTACCTACACTGGTGCTATGCGGCTGAAAAATAACAAAAATAAATAAATAAAGGGCCAGCAATCTATATTATTAGTGAAAAAAAGAGGGAGAAGTTTGGAAGTCATGAAATGCCCTCAACGTGAATATAAAATTTTAAAAGTGAATTCATATGGCAAAAGAACTAAAATATCCCCAAACCCAGAACCTAATTATCCTTCATTCACACAACGACAAGCCACTCAGACAAAACATGGAAGGCTCAGTAAGCGGCTATCGATATGCATGACATGGAACATCCAGTGTTTTCCCAAAATTCAGTCCACAAGAATACTCCCCACCTCCCAACTTCATTCTCTTAATTTCTTGCTCCAATGTTTGTCCTCTCCTCTCCTGAATTTCCAATGCATGTTATGTCTGAAGAAATATGTTAATAATACCGATACACTCTCTCAAACACTTTTGTTTCCTTCATTAGCCTTCAGATCAGATCAGATCAGATCAGTCGCTCAGTCGTGTGCGACTCTTTGCGACCCCATGAATCACAGCACGCCAGGCCTCCCTGTCCATCACCAGCTCTCGGAGGTCACTCAGACTCACCTCCATCGAGTCAGTGATGCCATCCAGCCATCTCATCCTCTGTCGTCCCCTTCTCCTCCTGCCCTCAATCCCTCCCAGCATCAGAGTCTTCTCCAATGAGTCAACTCTTCGCATGAGGTGGCCAAAATACTGGAGCTTCAGCTTTAGCATCATTCCTTCCAAAGAAATCCCAGGGCTGATCTCCTTCAGAATGGACTGGTTGGATCTCCTTGCAGTCCAAGGGACTCTCAAGAGTCTTCTCCAACACCACAGTTCAAAAGCATCAATTCTTTGGTGCTCAGCCTTCTTCACAGTCCAGCTCTCACATCCATACATGACCACAGGAAAGACCATAGCCTTGACTAGGCGAACCTTTGTTGGCAAAGTGATGTCTCTGCTTTTGAATATGCTATCTAGGTTGGTCATAACTTTCCTTACCGCCTCATAAATTGACAAGCTCATGAAAACAGGATCTACCTCTGATTCCCTCACTCCGAAAACTGTATTTTCATGTAACATGCCAAGAAAACAAAATTATGATTGCTTCCACTTAGCAAAAGAATGAAGCAAGGACTGAAATAACAATGTTATAGAAATTGAATCCTTCTCCATAAATCCATAGATGTGCTTAAATTCATCAGCTTTCAGAGGCATTTCAGGACAAAGAATAATCAGTAGTATCAAACGATGGCAGTAACCGAGGGTGCATGCATCCATGTTAAGTCATTTCAGTCGTGTCCGACTCTTTGAGACCCCACAGACTGTAGCCCACCAGGCTCTTCCATTCATGGGATTCTCTAAGCAAGAATGCTGGACTGGGTTGCCATGCCCTCCTCCAAGGGATTTTCCCAACCTGGGGATTTAATCCAGGTCTTTTGCATTGCAGGCAGATTCTTTACCATCTGAGCCACCAGGGAAGTTCAATTACTATTCGGATGATACCTACTAGACACCCAAGTAGGGCATCCACTGTCAAGTGGGTACATGAGCTTAGGAAAGAGT
This sequence comes from Tragelaphus eurycerus, assembly GCA_935064755.1. Classification (NCBI taxonomy): domain Eukaryota; kingdom Metazoa; phylum Chordata; class Mammalia; order Artiodactyla; family Bovidae; genus Tragelaphus; species Tragelaphus eurycerus. The sequence continues at coordinate 7,423,705 of CAKXYN010000023.1, forward strand.
CTGCAGTGGGGCTATAAGAGCCTAGCTCATTGTTGAGTTCAGTTCAGTCACTCAGTCGTGTCCAATTTTTTGCAACTCTATGCATGGACTCATGGACTGCAGCACACCAGGCTTCCCTGTCCATCACCAACTCCCAGAGCTTACTCAAACTCATGTTCATTGAGTCAATTAGCCATCCAACGATCTCATCCTCTGTTGTCCCCTTCTCCTCCCACCTTCAATCTTTCCCAGCATCAGGGTCTTTTCCAATGAGTCAGTTCTTTGTATCAGGTGGCCAAAGTATTGGAGTTTCAGCTTCAACATCAGTCCTTTCAATGAATATTCAGGACTGATTTCCTTTAGGATGGACTGGTTGGATCTCCTTGCAGTCCAAGGGACTCTCAAGAGTCTTCTCCAACACCACAGTTCAAAAAGCATCAATTCTTCAGTGCTCAACTTTCTTTAGAGTCCAACTCTCACATCCATACATGACTCCTGGAAAAACTATAGCTTTGACTAAGACAGACCTTTGTTGGCAAAGTAATGTGTCAGCTTTTTAATATGTTGTCTAGGTTGGGCATAATTTTTCTTCCAAGGAACAAGTATCTTTTCGTTTCATGGCTGCAGACACCATCTACAGTGATTTTGGAGCCCAAAAACATAAAGTCTGTCACTGTTTCCACTGTTTCCCCATCTATTTGCCATGAAGTGATGGGACCGGATGCCATGATCTTAGTTTTCTGAACGTTGAGTTTTAAGCTAACTTTTTCACTCTCCTCTTTCACTTTCAACAAGAGGCTCTTAATTCTTCACTTTCTGCCATAAGGGTAGTGTCACCTGCATATCTGAGCTTATTGATATTTCTCCCAGCAATCTCGATTCCAGCTGTGCTTCATCCAGTCCAGCGTTTCTCAAGATGTACTCTGCATAGAAGTTAAATAAGCAGGTTGACAATATGTAGCTTTAATGTACTCCTTGCCCAATTTGGAAGCAGTCTGTTGTTCCATGTCCAGTTCTAACTGTTGCTTCCTGACCTGCACACAGGTTTCTCAGGAGGCAGGTCAGGTGGTCTGGTATTCCCATCTCTTGAAGAATTTTCAGTCTGTTGTGATCCACACAGTCAGAGGCTTCGGCTCGTTGTTAGAGTTGCCAAATGGAGACCACCCTGTGCTTACTCACTCAGGTGTGTCTGTCTCTCTGTGACCCCATGGACTAGCCCACCAGGCACCTCTGTCCATGGGGATTCTCCGGGCAAGAGCAGTGGAATGGGTTGCCATGCCCTCCTCCAGGGGATCTTCCCAACCCAGGGACTGAACCCAGGTTTCCCTCATTGTAGGTGGATTCTTCACTGTCTGAGCCACCAGGGAAACCCTTACCCTACAAGTGTTTTACAAAGGATGTTTCTTTTCTTTCTTTGGTTCCCATTAATCTCTGTTATCAGATAGACCATGTCATTTAGATTTTTATAAACCTTCATTTGAATTTTCAGGAAAAGATTGGGGTCACACCTGATGATCCTGAAGAAATGGTTTTAAAGATTATTCCTGAGACATAACCAGGAATAAGGAAGTGAGAGTATTACCATTAGCTACTATTATGATTGTCATCCTCTGTGTAAAAAAAAAAAAAAAAAAAGGATATTATCATTAGTTGGCTGAGCATTGGGAAAACTGACAAGGTAAAATATGACACATGTGAAAAATCCTAAATAATTACATTTTAAATTATCCAAGGGGGAAATTTTGCATTAACTTTCCCTGGGCTTTTTCACATAAGCATCAAATAAGGTTAAGCTCTGATGGAACTGAGTTTTATTTTATAGAAATAACATCCTGCCCAAATGCAGCGTCCTTTCCAAGTTTTAATTATTACACTAATACGATGTGTCCCACAGTACACTTCATCAAGAACTAACTCTAAAAACATCAATGGCAAAGAAGAGGACAATGCTACAGAGAAGAAAGTCATGAATCTTATTTACTATCATCTACTACAGGCTGGTGCCTGCAAACTACGAGCTGTGAGTTGAATCCAGCCACCCCCTGTTTTTGGAAATAAAGTTTTATTGGAAAACAACCATGCTCACTCACTTAGGTATTGTCTGTGGCTGTTTTCATGTTTTTACTGTCATTACAGTGAAAACCCAACAGTGGAAATAAGTACTTTTGAGAGAGACCAGTTGGCCTGCAAAAGTATAAACTATTTACTCTTTGATCCTTTAAAGAAAAGGTTTGCCAACCCGTGATCTAATGTAAAGAGCTCAGAGGATGCAATGAATCTTTACTGTTTCCACAAAGGAGATCAAAGTGGGGAAAACTTCACATCAGACTCGCTGTACTTTATGTGCAGTAGATTGCTATGTGACTTTCTAAGGACAGGAGAAAGAGACTTTTATATGCTCCTTCCTTGTCCTTCTGCCCCAGGCAGCTACTCTCCTATTAAGCAACAGTCAGGAAGGGACTAAAATTTCCATACCCTCCAGAGACTGAAATTGGCAATGGAAGGAGAAGAGAGGTAATTGCCCTGCTTTCTTGGCTGGGTGTCTTGGGAAACCCACAGCTGTCACATGGAGCACGCACCTTCATCACTGAAGGGGGCAAGGGAAGAGAAGTCTTAGCAGAGAACCTCAAACCTGCTCTGTACCACCGCTCCCATAGTATATCCACAGGGCTTTAGTCCTAAAAGCCAAGGGAAAGCATAACTGCTCCAACACTCTGGTTAAACTATGTTCTGGGCTTATAAAATTCTATACAGGTTTTGAATGTTACTGTAGTGAAATGGTAATTAGAGGTAATGAGAAGCCTCCTGGGGAAACAGTAAAAACGACACTGTGTGAACCATCAGGTATTTCTACAACCCCAAATCCCTGCATTTATTAAAACAAAGGCAGTTAGGTCTAAACTCCACTTCCCAGCATGTCTCATCCCCAGTCCCAGGATAAGGAGCACTAGGGTGATGGATGCCCCAATGTGTCCTGGCCGATGGACAGCAAACTGATTCAATTCACCACCCACCCGATTTGGAGAGATTCTCCCAAAGATCTCCCGGCTTTAATGATCCACTGAAATGTCCTGGAGGGGAAAATAACAGTACATCCCATTTTAAGGACTCCCCAAAGGTGTCCAGAGAGAGATCAGTGAGCCTGCCTTGACAATTCCTTTGTTCAAAGCACACCTTAAACTATACTGGGCACACACTCACACACGAAGATTGCTTTCAGCTTTTCAGTAGCACTTCAGCTGATTTCCAGTCATTACAGACTTGGGAGTTTTTCATGATCCCTGTAAAAATAGTTCATCATTGCCAATCATTTACTTGTCATAAGTAGGTCTTGCCGATTGGTTTAAAATGTAATATAGGGCTTCCCTGGTGGCTCAGTAGTTTAAAAAAATCCATTTGCCAATGCAGGGAAAGCACACTGGCCCTTGATTGATCCCTGATCCGGGAAGATCCCACACGCTGCAGAGCAACTAAGCCCCTGTGCCACAGCTATTGAGCCTGTGCTCCGGAGCCCAGGAACCACAACTATTGAGCCCACAAGTCGAAACCACTGAAGCCCACGTGCCCTGCAGGCCATGCTACGCAACAGGAGAAGCCTCCGCAATGAGAAGCCCCCTCACCACAACTAGAGAAACACCCATACAGCAGTGAAGACAGCGGACAGCCAAAAATAGATAGATTATTATTTTAATGTGGTATGTGTGTATATATATATATATAATTCAACTAGTCACAGCAAAATGGATGGACCCAGAGAATATTATACTTATCAAAGTAAGACAAAGACAAATACTATAACACTCATATATGGAATCAAAAATATAATATGAACAAATCTATCTTCAAAACGGAATTACAGCCATAAAAAACAAACTTACGGTTACCAAAGAAAAGAGGGATGGGGAGAGGGACAAATTACAATGGGATTAACAGATACAAACTAGTATACACAAGATAGATAAGCAACAAGGATTTAGTGTGGAACAGAGGGATTAGACTTGCTATCTTCTAAGAACCTAATGTGGAATAACAGTCAGGAAAATATAATCAGAATATAATCAGAATTCCCTGGTGGTCCAGAGGGTAGGACTTCCTTTCACTGCTGCGGCCCAGGTTCACTCCCTGGTTGGGAAACTAAAATCCTGCAAGCCACACAGCACGAAAAGTGTTTAAAAGAAATCAAGTGTACAACGTTTTGACATAAGGATACACCCATGACATCACCTCCAATACCAGACAATGAAAACGCCCGTCACCTCCCCCAAATTTTTTTCTACTTTCTAAGAATCCATCCCTCCACCTGTTACTATAGATTGGCTCAAATTTTCTACAATTTCACATAAACTGATTCTTGCAGGGTTATGGGCTGAATCTTGTTTCTCCAAGTGTTCTCATCTCTAGTACCTCAGAATGAGACCATAATCAAAACTCAAGTCCTTAAAGAGATCATTAAATTAAAATGAGGTCATGAGGGTGGGCCCCAATCGTGCATGATTGGTGTCTTTCTGAAAAGAGGGGATCTGGATACGGCCATAGAGGGAGGACACAGCGAGGAGAAGAGCAAGCATCTGCAAGCCAAGGAGAGGAGCTCAGAAGGAAACAAGCCTGCCAACACCTAGAGATCAGCTTTCTAAACTCCACATCCGTGGGAAAATAAATTTCTATGGTTTAAGTAATGCAGCCTGTGGTACCCACCCTAGCAAACCAATACATACAGTATGTACTCTCATTTTTGTTTTTTGGTTTATTTCATTCAGTATAACTATGGCATGTAAACATCCATCTTCTTTGTCATTGCTGTATTTCACCAGATGGGCTTCCCTGGTGACTCAGTGGTAAAGAATCCATCTGTCAATGCAGGAGACTTGGGTTCAATCCCTGGGTCAGGAAGATCCCATGAAGAAGGAAATGACAACTCATTCCAGTATTCTTGCCTGGAAAATCCCATGGACAGAGGAGCCTGGTGGGCTATGGTCATGGAGTTGCAAAGAGTCTGAGCACGCGTGTTCAACTATTTTAAATGGACTTTTTAGATCATGATAAAGAGTTGGATTTTTATACGATTTGCAGGAGGAAACCATTGATAGATTTTGAGCAGTAGAGTAACATAGTAAGATTCCATGGTAAAGTTTCTTTCTAGATCACCTTCACAGCAGCGGCTCACAGAAGCAAGAGTGGGACGAGGGGTCAGTTAAGGAGCCTGGCACAATAATGTAGACGAGGCAGGTGAGAACTAGGGAAAAGGTGGAGATGGCAGAGACCGGGCAGACTGAGGGTCCAATTCCAAAGGAGTCAGGACTTGGGGATTAGCAGACTCACCATTTGGTGTGGGGTGAGAGAGAAAGAGGGGTTCAGACGGCCCTGTGGGTTTCTGGCTTGGGTAGTGATAAGCAGTCTGATGGGAGTGGGTCACTCCCTTGAATTTAGGACAGGGATTAATCACACTAGTGGTGCCAACTCCAAGATTTTGATTGAGTCAAAGCAGGGGCATGTGCAGAAGGAGGCTAAAACATTGGTGAAATGAAGAGTTAAGTAACCTCATTTTTTTTTTTTTAGGCCTACCACCCTCTTCTCATCACTTGCCAATTTCATGAGTCACTGTCTTCCCACCAGCCTGGCTGAGCTAAAGGCCCCTCCTCAGAGTCAAGGTCTTCTCAGGCAAGGCTCTATCCCTCTGGTTAATACTTTATATTAAAATTTTTTGTTTCCCACACTAAGCAGTGAGCATCTCAAGGTCAAGAACCCAGTGTTTTTGTGTCCTCTCAGTGTGTGGCAATGTCTCTGGCAATGGGCAGACACACTCAGCTGACTACGTTGATGTAAATTAAAAGGGGACTTCCCTGGTGGTGCAGGGGTTAAAAAATCACCAGCCACCGCAGGGACAAGGGTTCAATCCTTGGTCCAGGAAGACCCCACATGCTGTGGGGCAGCCAAAACCAGTGAGCCCACGCACCACACCTAGAGAGTCATCCTTGCACCACAGTGAAAGGTCCCGTGTGATGCCCCGAAGATGCCATGTGCCACAACTCAGGCCTGATGCAGTCCAAGTAAATAAATATTTTAAAAATCAATTCATTAATTAATGGACAGGCAGTAAGGGAACCACTCAATGAACAGTGACTAACTTTTAAAGACCCTGATGCTGGGAAAGATTGAAGGCAGGAGGAGAAGGGGACGACAGAGGATGAGATGGTTGGATGGCATCACTGACTCAATGGACATGGGTTTGGATGGACTCCGGGAGTTGGTGATGGACAGGGAGGCCTGGCGTGCTGCAGTTCATGGGGTCACAAAGAGTCAGACACGACTGAGTGACTGAACTGAACCGAACCTTTTATAACTCATATTGTGTAGTTAGTGGAAACCCAGCCACCATCCCAGCTGCCCATGGTTGGGGGCAGTTTTGAGAAAACGGTGCAAAGTTGAAGAGTTGACAGACTGCTTCACCCTTCCCCCACCCCCAGGAGGAAATCAGAGGCCCACCATCCACTAGCCGCCTGCGGGTCTGAGTCGCGGTCCTGTTCTCTCCAGGATGGCACCAAGGGTGGACTGCCCCCCTTGCCAGGAAGCAGCCCCGGGTGGCCAGAGACGTGTCTGGGGCTTCCCAACCCCACTGCAGCCCAGTTCTCCGGCCTTCTCATCTCTCAGCTCATTCTTGGTCTTTTTGCAGTTCATTCAGAGGCAGTGAGGAGCCACCGTGGGCCCTGGCAGGCCCTGCAGTGTTTCTGACTCCTGGGGCCAGCTTTCAGGCCTCGCGCCATGCTGTTCTCAGGGAGGTGACCTGCTGGAGCGCTCACCAGTGTCTGCTGTTATGCTGGAGGCTGACTTGTTCCAGACTGGTGGGCTGGGGAGACTGGACGCCACTAAATGACACAACACCAATGAACACTGGTAACATTTTCCAGTCCCTTTTCCCTCCCCCTTCTTTGCAGAGCTTCCAGAAAACTCCTTCCTCTTGGGTCCTCTTCCTATGCTCTCATCCATCCATGAGATCTCAGGAGTGTCTTACTTTTGGAACTGGAGAGTGTGGGGAGGTGTCTGCAAAGTGGCCGTGACCTCCCAAGTTCTCTTGTCTCTTCACGATCTCTCCTAATCTTCCAAAGACCTTTCGCTTCCTTCCAACCTTTCTGTCTGGATTTCCATCTCATGATTTAAAACATATATTCTATCTCACTCACCCATGTCCCTTTCCTCCCCGTAGATGAAGTGTAGATGGATGGTAGGTTTAATGACATCAAAAGGGATTTTTCATTTCAGAATACACATTTTTCCTTGGAAGAGAAAGTCAAAAATTTACTGGCAAAATAACATGAATGATGTGGATGCCTCATTTCCAGTAATTACGGTGCCACTGTCCCTGTAAGGCAAAAACTAGTACCCTTTTGGGGGTCCTAATTTCTTTCCTTTCTCATGTTGTCAAAAAGAAGTCCAACAACAGCTCCTTTTGAACAGAAAATTATTAAGCTTTAGTCTCAAGCCAAAAAAACATTTATTTTGGAAAGTTTGAATCAAATTTTCTGAGTTACTCATGAAAGAAAAGGTCATGAAAATGCAATATTTCTGACTCTTTTTTTTAACTTCCTCAGCTTTCGGAATTCCCTCCATTCAAAAATCATTTTTTTCAAATAAACCTGAACTTTTTATGCCCTCAGATTCTCATAACAAACTAGTCATAAGCTGTACTTGAAAGAGTGACATTTAAAATGTTAAAGTACAAGAATAAACTCTCTGCTTAGGCACCAATGAATTCCTAATACTAATTGGCCATCTCTTAGTTACGCATACGATTGTCTGGGGATGCAGATAATAAAAAGAGTGGGCGACCTCTCAGTCATATTTATTTTTGGAGTATCTTAACTTCTAGAAACTTATAATTCTTCAAAGAAATGACGGAGCCACATTACAAAAATGAGCTCCATAATGCATTTCATAATTTTCTAAATATTCCATGTTAGGAATAAATTAATGGACCTTATTTAAAAGCTGACTCAGGGAATACTGAAAAGGACCCCCTTGCTGTCTTTATTTCTGTCCCCTATACTATTGCACTGACTGCATGATGGAAATGAGCAGAAGAGACAAATTATGAACCAGACATGTGCTTTAGTAATCTAGCAGTATTTGTAATTCCACATTCCCTAAGGTTGCAGGAACTAATTAAGTGCTTTCGCTTAAAAGGCCACCTGGGGGCTGCATGGGGTCCAGAAGTAAATTGTGAATAGAGCCATCAAATGACATGATTGGATTGTTTAATTCTATCAAAAAAGAATTTAAAATATGCATCACTGAAGGTAATTCACCATGAGAAAAATCTATTTAGAGAAAATCAAAAATAGGTTTGCCCAGCTCTGCCTCTATATAAATCTTGATGTCTGTGTCGCTCAGTTTGACTTTAAGAGCTGTCCCAGGCACTCAGGGGAGACAGACATGGCCCAGGTGAGAGCCTCAGAATCAGGATGGCTCTCTCCTAGTTCCAAAGCTGCATGAGGACAGCTGGGAGGCTGTATGGGAGCCATCAGGGAGATGTACCTCCCACCCGAAGCACTTCCTCCCAGACTGATCCAGCTCTGTGACCTCCGGCAACAGACCAGTTTCCTCCTTCCAAAACGATGCGGCTGAAAGATGACTGGTAGAAACACAGTCTCTAGTTGAACACCTCCGATTCTCCAAGCAGAGAATTAGCCTGAAAGACTAGCTGATGATGGACTGGCTTGGATCTTTTCTTTTTAAACATGTATTTCATTTGATTGAGGAGCCAGAGAGTTTAAAGAGTTTTGACTTTTATTGAAGAAGTTTGATAGTTTCTACACTCTGAGAGAGTCTTTTTGCTTCAGAACCACCCCCTTGAATAATTATTCTAAATGATTATTCTGATACAACCTGAAATCAGAACTGCTCTTGAATACATGTTAAGGCTAAGCTACTTCTTTAATAAGTTCTCCCTGGGACTCCCCTGCAATCCAATGGTTAAGACTGTACTTCCAATGCAAGGGGCCTGGGTTGGATCCCTGGTTGGGGAACTAAGTTCCTGTACACCACACAGTGCAGCAAAAAATTTAAAAACAAAACAAAACCAGTAAGTTCTGCCCAAATGATGTAGCCCACAACACAAACTCTTTCCTCTGAACCCCCACACCACTTATTGTCTATAACACTTGTTTGGCACATACATGCTGCCATATATTATCACTGCTCATTAACACATGTGTCCCAGCTCCTCAGCTAAATCATAATTACCCAGAAGGCCAGAACCATTACGAGATAGATTCTTATTTGGAAGACACTTTAAAAGTATGATGGGGAAGTTAAACTTTATATCCCAAAAGGTCTTCACTGATGTTTCTAACCTATGCACCATTTTACTAATCCATTCTGGCATTGTTTATATGGACTGTGACATTCTATATTTAACACCCTGCGATACCGCCGCCTGTGACAAGGGATATTTGAATACAGAGCACTGACTGAATCTATCCTTCACTTATTCCTCATTTTCAACAAGGAGTAAGCTAAAGTCCTCACCTTCTCCAAGAAAGCTGAGCACCAAAGAATTGTTGCTTTTGAACTGTGGTGTTGGAGAAGACTCTGGAGAGTCCCATGGACTGCAAGGAGATCCAACCAGTCCATCCTAAAGAAAATCAGTCCTGAATATTCACTGGAAGGGCTGATGCTGAAGCTGAAACTCCAATACTTTGGCCACCTGATACAAAGAAATGACTCATTGGAAAACACCCTAATGTTGGAAAAGATTGAAGGCAGGAAGAGAAGGGGACGACAGAGGATGAGATGGTTGGATGGCATCACTGACTCAATGGATATGAGTTTGAGTAAGCTCTGGGAGTTGGTGATGGACAGGGAGGCCTGGCATGCTGCAGTCCATGGGGTCGCAAAGAGTCGGACACGACTGAGCAACTGAACTTAACTCTCCAAGGGAAATGGTGAGTGGACGAGTATTTTCCAGACCCAATCCCACAGGTCAAGCCAACCAAGAACCAGAATATTTCTGGAATCACCGGCTCCGTTTTGAATAGACTGACCAGTCACAGAAAGCCAACGTCAATCCCACCGATGTTTAAGTCAGAGCAGACTAGAGCTATGACGTGCAGCAAAGCATAGCAGGGCAGAGAGGAGTACGCCCAGAGCCACCCCAAACGCCCTGCATCTGCCTGCATGCCAGTCCTGGAGCAAGTATAAGTCTCACAGTCACAGCCTGACATTTCACAGGAATGCATAATTCCATCAGGACAAAAGGAATAAACGACCTAGAAGAGTTGCAAGCTCGGAAGACCAATGAGACTGGCCAGGTAACAAAAGACAAGAGAAATAGGCCCATCATGAGACAGGCAACAGAGGGCGGTGGGGACTGGATCAGCCAGAAGACTCGCACCCCACCTAAAGGAAGCAGTTGGTTTTTGTTCCTGCTAGCTGACACCTTGCGGAAACTCAGGCCCAATGCTGCCAGAGTCTTCTTTTTCCAAAGAACTAAAAAAAAAAGATCTTAATTTTAATGTGAATGCTCCAAGTTTTACATGTTGGTAGCCAATAGGAATTTTTTTGGAAGAGTGGGTAAATCAAATAAAACACAACTGGATACCAGATGTGGCTCAAGGGCCAACAGTCTGCAATGTCCAATTTATATAATTCGTTGTAACTAAAAATAGCCAATGTTCCCCAATACATCAAATATTATTTTTAATCTGTTTTTACAAGACAGCTCAATTTTTTTTTCTGCCTCAACTAAACATTATTTCTGTTTTTCTTCATGTTGCCCTCCCAAGTCTAGTTCCAAGTTTTTAATTTGTGGGTTTTGATCCTCCGTTCTTGGTTACATCCTCTTAGCAGTTGGAAGAGTGCTTACTGTTTTACAACATAGTCTTCCACTTTTAACAATAACAAAAATATTTTTTACTCCTTGTTTTTCCTGGGTTTAAGGTAAAAAAAAATAATAATAATAATCCCTCTTCATTTCTTTTCCTGACAATGACCAGCAACATGATTGATGTCAAAAGAACCAAGTGGGGGGCAGGGGAGAAGGGATTAAACTAAGTTTATTTTGATGCTTAGTCTTTTTACAGAGAGAATATTCTGAAAAATGTAAACTCGTTCAAAAAAATACAGAAAGAATGTTGTTGTTGGTTCAACACCAGGCGCTTTGGTGAAGCGATAAGATTTTTAAAAAGCAAAGCTTTTCACCAGGTGTATGACACCATTTCACATAGCCATTTGGGTTTAAATGGAATGAAACTGGGAAAAGAATGCATTTTGCATTTGTAATTCAGCTAAATAGCTGCAACACATGAATTGGTCTGCTGGTAGTTCCCCGTATGTTCTTTTAGTCATTTCCACATTTTCTCCACAACCACTAAAAATGATCACTTTTCTAGGAGGCATAACTTCTTATTCTTAAATCTAATAGTTAGGCTTTTTTTTTCCTTTTTTTGGCCTTTGGATCAATAATTACTATTACCAGGGTGATTATAAACACCATTCTGAAAATCAATGATCAAGTACTCATCATCATCAAATAATACTCATATGCACCTGGGGATATATTACTCTCCCATGACAGCACCCAAAATCTTACATACCACGCAAATTTTCATTTAAGAAAGAGAAAGGCAACTCCTTCTTTCTGAGATACACACTAAACTCTAGGAATAATATTGTATCTTACTCAGATCACCAAGTCCTGAAGGAAAATGACTATTCCTGAGGAGAATCTCTTTTATCTTTTATTTCAATCACTTATGACTGAGCGACTTTACTTTCACTTTTCACTTTCATGCATTGGAGAAGGAAATGGCAACCCACTCCAGTGTTCTTGTCTGGAGAATCCCAGGGACAGGGGAGCCTGGTGGGCTGCCGTCTATGGGGTCGCACAGAGTCGGACACGACTGAAGTGACTTAGCATAGCATAGCATAGCATGGCTTTATATGAAAAGCTCAATTATTGATATTATGATAAGATGTCCAACTTATTACCTATTATATTTTTCAACACAGTTATATATCAGACACAATCTCATAAGTGTCAACATTACTTCTGGCCCTTGGACCTACCTTCTCAGAACCTAAAAAGAAACAAAACAAAAACAAGTAACTCCATTGACACAGTCAGCAAAGATTCATTATATAGAGAATATTTGAGTTCCATGTTTTTGGAACTCACATGAGTTCCAATCAATTCCATGTGATTGGTCTTCCCAATCACAAAGTTGAACGCCTTGAAGTTAAAGATTCGAATCTTCTCTTCCTTACTTCCCACATCCAACCAGTGACCAAAAGTACCAACTCTACTTTCACAGTATTTGATGCATGTATATCTCCTGCCCTCTTTCATTAACTTTTCACCCCACTAATCCAGAATTCCAGTTACCGGCTAAGAATGGAATCCATGAGTATAAGGACATTGGCTATGTCTGGGTACAAATAGGAGCCCGAAGCCAGCTTCCAACCTCAAGTCATGACTAAGTGATGGGGAGTAGAGTCATTATTAAGGCATCTCCAGGCTGAGAGTCAGATAATGATCCTAAAACTCCTCAAGGCATTCTGGAGTGGCTGTCAGTCTTAAGGAATGTCTGAATGAGAAATTTCATTTTCACCGAGACCTGCCCTGGATGACCTCATCCTCTAAGAGAATCTAAACAGGCTGAGACCAACTTCTAGGGTCTGACAGGGATAATTTTCGTCTGAATTCACTGGGGGAAGGTTCTGGCAAATTGAAGAGAGTACCAAGGGCAGGGGATTTTCCCCTGAACTCTATTTCAGACTACCTGTAGTGAAATCAACCTGTGGATCCAATATGTATGATGCCCAGAAGTTTCTGAAGCTCTTCCAAAGGGAGTTGAAAGCTTGGTGTAGAAGAGTGGAACGCCAAGGGACAAGCCATGATGAGATAGCAACAGACTTTGCAGTGGAGGCTGGGAGTGACTACCAATCAGAAAGCAAAAGCAAGATATGGTAGAGACACAGTGGGTCTTGGTATCATTGAGACTCAAAGGATGGCCATACCAGCAAGCTGGGATTGTAGACCTCTAGCTAGGCTGAGGCACACTGAACCATGTATTAAATCAACCACCAATTCCATTCCTGGGGCTTCCCTGATAGCTCAGTTGGTAAAGAATCCTCCTGAAATGCAGGAGACCCCAGTTTGATTCCTAGGTTGGGAAGATCTGCTGGAGAAGAGATAGGCTACCCACTCCAGCATTCTTGGGCTTCCCTTGTGGCTCAGCTGGTAAAGAATCCGCCTGCAACGTGGGAGACCTGGGTGGGAAGATCCCCTGGAGAAGGGAAAGGCTGCCCACGTGACTGAGCGACTTTCACTTCCACTTTCAATTCCGTTCCCAGCAGAGGGGCAAACAGACATCATCCCAAAGACCAAGAAGAGCTGTAAGACTCCCACACCTCCCCCCACCAGTAAAGAGTGAACCACTTTCTCCGCTAGTATCCAATACCATTTTGAAAAAGAGTCAAGAATAGAGCAGAAATAATAATATGAATGTGAGGTAATACTTTCTGAGAACTTAACAAAGCCAGGTCCCACTCTAAGTACTTACATGAATTCACTGAATCCTCCCAACAACCTTTGAAGATTTTATTATATTGTGTATTGTTATCTCACATTAGTAGAAAGGGAGAAAGAATAAATAATTTGCCTAAGGACACAGTTACTAAATGGAGAAAACAGACTCCTTGGCTCCACAGCCCGCACACAGAGCCCGCACATCACCTCTATGACAATGTTTCTCTTTAAGAAAGAAGAAATCTCTGCCCGTGGAAACTTACAAGATGGTACAGGAAATAAAACATTTAAAAAACTAATATCCAGGAAGTGGAGTGAACCTACTCTTCCACAGCAGACCCAGCTGCCATTTTGAAGAAGAGTTAGGCAAGGAGAGAAGCATAGAGATAATGGTGCTGATAGATATACTGACCCTTATCTACAGGCCGGGCATTGTTTTAAGCACTTTAGATGTATTAACTCATTTACTCCTCATTATAACCCTTCAATATGGCTTCCCCGGTGGCGTTGTCCTAAAGAATCTGCCTGTCAACACAGGAGACACGGGTTCAATCCCTGGGTCGGGAAGATCCCCTGGAAAAGGAAATGGCAACCCACTCCAGTATCCTTGCCTGGGAAATCCCATGGACAAAGGAGCTTGGCAGGCTACAGTCCATGGGGTTGCAAACGAGTCAGGCACAACTTAGTGATTCAACAACAACAACAATAACCCTTTGATATAGACAAGTCCAGAATGGAACTTTATGCTAGAAACATTCTATGTTCTCTTCTCCAATGCAGCAACCACTAACTATATGTTGTCTATGAGCCTTTGAAATGTGGCTGGTACAACTGAAGAAATAAATTATTAACCTCATTTAATTTTAATTAAATTTAAATAATCATACAGGGCTAGTGTACACTGAATTGGATGGCACAGAAGCAGATACTTTTCCTAGTTTACACAAGAGGACACTGAGGCAGAGTAGCTATGTAATTTGTCCAAAGTCACTGAGCTACTCAGCGGCAAATCATTGTTTGAACCCAGGCAGTGTAACTCTGGAACACAGACTTTTAACTCTTAACATTTCCATGACAAATTCTGAACAATTATCCCAGAACACTGAGCACTGGATGAAACGTTTTATTTTTTTTCCCCCCAAACAGTTGGGGCTGGATCTATAACTTGACAAAATAAAGACATTAATTTTCTCTTTAGTTTCTCAAGTATGCCGTCTGTTCTCCAGTAAATATAGTATGTTGCAAACAGTGTGGCTGAGGCTGTCCCATTTGGCTTGGTTGCACCTGAACCCCTTGCATTCAGACAACTGCCCAATTATTGTTACCAGAGAAGGTCTAAACCAAGAAGGGCATGGCACGCATGGGGGAGAGCCAAGCCCGTTGCATCAAGGCTGCCAGGACGGCAGCTCACAGGGGCAAGGACTCTGGGGTCAAGGGGAACAGATGAGGGTGAGGGGTCATTGTCAGTAATAACAGTAAGAGTGCCAGGAAATTGTAAAGCAGAGCCATAAGTCCAGGGAGAAATACTAATTTAGACAATTGAATTGGAAGAATTTTCTTAAACCAGAGGCGTATCCTAAAATGGGCAAATGTTCAGAACAGACACACCAAAACCATAAAATTAATAGTCTGCTCAGCCCCCAGTGACATCTTGAGTGAGTTCAAGAGAAGGTGAGGACTTCCATGGTGGTCGGATGGTTAGGACTCCGCACTTTCCGAGCAGGGTGCATGCGTTTGACCCCTGGTCAGGCAACCAGGATCCCACGTGCTGGGCAGCATGGCCAATAAGGAAATAAAATTTAATTAAAAAAGAAAAGTTCGCCTCTCCCTGGTTTAACATCATCTGTGATCCACTGGCAATAATATCCCTCCCCTCATTCTAAAGCTTTTAAAGACCTCATTCTTGTTTTTAAAGAGCTCTTAGCTACCCGTGAAGGAAGCACTGAAAGATATACCACAAAGCACTTTTATTGGAATTAAGCACTCATATTTTTTTAGATGCTATAATTCATGCACAAAAAGAATGAAATGTGCCCAGTTCTTCTCTGAATTCAACTCCCTGTGTATCACTCTGATTTCAGAGTGAATCTGAGAGATCGGTTTCTGTGGGTTCCATCTTGAAAAATGGTTTTTGCTGGAAATTAAATCAGGGAATCTTTGTCTGAGGGAACAGTTGGGCTTGAAATAAAGCTGCTTTCTCTTTGGAATAAAAAGATCACATTAAATTTTTGAGAAAGGGAAAATCATCAGAACACCCTAGAAACCAAGGACTTTTAAGTGCAAGTTTTATCAAAGCAAAAGCAAGTCTACCCACTAAAATGCCCCCGTAGGAAGAAAAGATGGTTAAAGATTTATTATGAAGAACAAAAACCTGGGGGAAATTGTGTGCCAAGGGGGAGAATTTTGCAATTGAAAATGTGTGTGTGTGCGGGTGTGTGTGTGACATTTGTGAAATTTCACAAAATGTTTCCGCTTTGCCAGGCAGTGTTCACAAAGCCAAACCTTGGAGCTCTGCACAGCACCTAGGCCAAAAGCAATCAGCAGCCCGAGCCCACACAACAGCACATTAGCAAATATGCCAGCTTCCCTCACATCATGCAGTCAAAGAAATGAAAATCGCAATGCTGAATTGCACAACTCCCAGAACATGAGAAAAAAACAAGACTGAAAAAAGGAAATAATTTAAAGGGCAAGTGATTATTAACAGTAGTACAAGACCGAGAGGTAAGCTTCCACTCTTTCTGTATAGCACACAGGCCAACTGAGTTTCCAAACTTGTTATTAATCTCATCAACCACCCTAAGGAAGTCAAGATCGGGTGTTTTAACCTACCTTCGTGGTCTTGGAGGTGTACTAACAGAAGTGCTGATTCATGCTGACATGTGTTCTAGACCAGAGTCAGCAAATGTTCTCCATAAGGAGCCAGAAAGTAAATATTTTAGACTTCGGGAGCCATGTGATCTTTGTTGCAAATACTCAACTCTGCCACCATATTATGAAAGCAGCCGCAGACAACACAGAAATCAATGAACATAGCTGTTGCAATAAATCTTTACAGAAACAGATGGCCAACCTTAGTTTACCAACCTCTGTCCTAGGAAATCTGATAAGGGGAAGAGTAATTATTTAGACACTAGAACAAAATAAAAGGTATTGGTAATTGGGAGAATATATATTTATTTCTTCAAATTCTATGCAGTTCTAATCTAGTCCAAATTTATTTAATCAAATTCTAACATTTTTATATAAGAACCAGAATATGGGCTAGATAAGATTATAAATTCTCTAATAAATGTCTGCTTCCATATCACTATCCAGTTTAAATGTGTCCCCTGCAAAGGAAATTATTTTAAGCAGATTCAGCTACTTGATTCCTCTTCTTTCCACAATCGTTTATAGATCAGTATCTATTTATAGATCAGTATAGATCAGTATTACAGAACTTCTCTAAATTTCTGTCCCTTAATATTGTGCCTAAAACATAAAAGTAGATGAATGACTAAACAACCAACTAGACTGCTTTTCATTCTGACTCGAAAAATAATCAAAATTGGAATCCTAAAATATAGTGGAAAAATATCTTCAAAGTTAGAAGGAAAAAAATTGGGGCTATTGATTCTTAAGCCCAATAACTCAATAAAGCCATTTACAGATATTCCAGAAATCAGTACCACCCACAAAGCTTTTTTTAAAAATTACTCAAGAGTTTTGTGTCAGAAAAATTAAAAACAAATCCAAGGAGGAGAAAAACGTTAGCTTCAAGAAGTGATGATTAAGTTAAGGACCACACAAAAATTTCCAACTAGAGCAAAATAATTTTTCATGATGGTGTTTTGAAGCTTAATTCAATTATTAAGAAATAATCCTTACAAAATAAAGGCAAGATTTAAAGACAAACATGAAAATGAAATGGTATTTTTATCAACTCAGAGGAGGAACTAAAGTAGAAAAGACGTAAGAGGCCAAGCGTCACACTTTTATCTTGTTTAAGGAGGAGGTGAGAGACACTAACTCATGTTAGAAATTGACAGAAGGGAATACGTTCAAACATGTCATTAAGACATAAGCATAAGCCCTAGATAACAGTGGTAGTATGTATAACTTTCAAACCAGTAAACAAAAAAATAACAGTAAAGAAAATGAAAGCCCTCCAGGAAAAGGTAAAAAAAACTAATTTACGTAAAAATAGGAAACCAACCAGGGATATCAGAGTGAGACCAAATGTTTCCATTTTCCTGGTAAATGGCAACAGATAAATTTCCCAATTCAAAGACAGAATTTCAGATTAGGTTTTTTAAGCAAAATCCAGGTATATCTGTTTCCAAGAGATATGCCTAGAACAAAAGGATTCAGAAAGATCAAATATAAAATGAACAAAGACATAGTAGGCAAATACTAACAATATAAAGCAGGAGTAGTAACAGTTTAGTTAGTCAAGGCAAGAAGCAGTAAATTAGACAAATGCAGTCCACTCGACAAGGAAAAGTCAGTACATCTAACAGTCAACTATCAATATGTTTTTTAAAAAAATCTGTCTGAATACAAAAAGCAATTGACAAATGTAATATCATAATGGAAAATTTAATACTTCTCAGAAATTGACAGGAAAAAACACACCAAAAAAGAGAGAATTTGAATAGTACAATTAACATGATTGATTTAGTAAATATATGGAAAATTTTGTAATAAAGGAAGCAGAATAAACATCCTTTTCAAACACCATTTATAACACTGATGATATATTTGACCACAAAAATATGCTCAGAAGAGTTTTTAATAGTAGAAATCACGCAAACCATACCCCACAGCTATGATGCAACAAAACGAAACATTAAAAACAAAAAAAAAATGGTCAAATTAAAGTCTATCCACTAGAAATTTTTTAATGTTTTCTAATTAGTCTTGGTTTAAGAAGAAATTCATGATTTATACTGCAGACAATTTATAAAGTAGTAATACTGAGAGCACCACACATCAAAATTTAGGGGTCCATAGAATCTTATGGAAAACAAGAAAGGAGTGAAAATAGTGAGCTGAAGCACTCAAACTAAAAGCTAAATAAAGAACAAATGAGCCTCCTCACATGCAAAAAAAAGATAAAAACCAGATGTGAGTATATAAATAGAGATAGAGATATAAAATAGAAAAGAAAATAATTAGTTTACTTGGTCAACAAAAGCAAAGAAGTGTTACTTGAAGAGTAAGCAGGGCAAATATAATCAGGAAAAAGTTAAAATACAAATAGCAGGAGAAATAAGAGGTACTTAGCTATAGATATAGTAAATGTTAAAACCTTAGGAAAACACTTTATGAAATTTATACACATATACTTGAAAATGTAGGTGAAATGGATAATTTTCTATGACAGTGTGAATGCTCAAAATTGAGTCAAGAAAGCTCAAAAAAAAAAAAAAACTTGACTAAATCAATAACCATAAAATAAATTGAAAATTTAGTCAAAGATTAATCCTCTTCCAGTTTTGTTATTGAAACTTTAAAAACTAGATAATTTCTATTATTTAATACTCACATGTGCTAAGTCACTTTAGTTGTGTTCAACTCTTTGTGACCCTATGGACTATAGCCCACCAGGTTCCTATGTCCAAGAGATTCTCCAGGCAAGAATACTGGAGAGGATTGCCATGCCCGTCTCTAGGGGATCTTCCTGACCTGGGGAAAAAATCCACACCTTTTGTCTCCTGCATTGGCAGGAGGGTTCTTTAACACTAGCACCACCTGGGAAGCTAAAAATGAAAGTATTAAAACATATCACAAGGTAAGACACTCCCAATATCAAAATTAAGAAAGAAAACTAGGCATCAGTTAACTCATGAATATAAATGAAAAAGTTCTAAACAGCACATTGCTAAATTGAACTTAGCAAGGTATTAAAATAGAAAACAAAGTATATCTAGAAATGTTTATCCCAGGAACATGAGGATAATTCAAAATTAAGAAAATAAGAACATAATTTAGCATCTTAATAAAGATAAATAATAATTATCTCAATCTATCCTAATACATTATATACTAAAGTTCAATATCTTTTTCTAAATGTAGAAAAACATTTCCTTAACTTATGAAGGCGATCAATCAGAAACCTATAGCTATTATTATTCTTGATAATAAATATTAGAGACACTGGCATTCAAAAATAAAACAAAAATGTTTGCCATGACTACTATCACGGAATACAATGCACTGGGCACCAGAAGACAATAAGATATGAGCAACAAATGATACAAATAATGGAATTGAAAAGGTAAAATTTCATTATTTGTGGACAATACGATTATCTAACATAGCAAAAAAAAGACAGAGAGAAGCAATGGAATGATATTCAAACAAGTAAGAGAGTTCAATTATCAAACAACAAAATTCAAAAATAATCTGTTCTCAACACTAACAATAACCAATAAAAAAATTTAATGGAAAAAATTCCATTAAAAACCAACAGAACTAAGAAAGATAAAATTAAGAAGAACTCATACATGAAATAAAACTAATAAGAAATATGCAAGACATGGATGCAAATTAAAAATTTTATTCAGAGCCAAAAAATCATCTCACTGAAAAGAGACACTACCATAATTGTGAATGGTAAAAACCAATATTGTAAAACTAAAACTCTCAGTTATTTTCAAATTAGTCTATACATTAACGCTCAAAATATCAATTGAGACAGTACTCCAAACTTCAATCTAAAGGGAAAGTGAGGGAGAAAAGGCATGATACTTTTGGAAAACAAATAAATTTTCATAACAAGATAAAAACTTACTGTAAAGCTACAGTAATCAAAACTGAGTAGCACTGGCATAAAGATAGCCGTGCAGACCAATGGGATGGAAGACAGAGCCCAGAAACAAACACTCACAGATATGGCCAAATGATTTTTTATAAGGTGCCAAGACTGAACCCAGGTCTCTCGCATTGCAGGCAGGTTCTTTATTATCTGAACCACCACAGAAGCCCATGAGCATCATACCAAGTGAATAAGCCAATCACTAAAGGACAAGTATTGTATGACTTCATTTATATGAGTTCCTTAGAGTAGTAAGGTTTCCCTGGTGGCTCAGTGGCAGAGAATCCGCTTACAGTGGAGCAGCCCTAGGTTCAGTCCCTGAGTTGGGAAGATCCCCTGGAGAAGGAAATGGCAACCCACTCCAGTATTCTTGTCTGGAGAACCCCATGGACAGAGGACTTTGGAGGGCTGCAGTCCACGGGGTCGCAAAGAGCCGGACACGACCAAGTGACTAAATAACAATGAGAGTAGTCAAAGTATTTTATAGACGGAAAGCAGAACGGTAGCTGCCAACGGCTGGCAGGAGGGAGCAATCGGGGAGCTAGTGATTAATGAGCATAGGGTCTCAGTTGGGAAAGATGAGAAAGTTCTGGCAGTGAACAGTGGTGATGGTTGCACAACAGTGTGAATGTCTTAAGGCTACTGAACTTCACAATTAAAAATGTAAAATGGTCAGTTTTGTATCATGTGTATTTTGAAGCACTAGAAAAAAAGACCAACTTGCTTTACTAGATATCAAAATTTATTATAAAGCTGTAAGAGTTAGACAGTGTGGTAACAGTGTGGTAATGGCAGAGGCGAAAATAACCAGTACAATGTAATTAAATGATCAGAAAAAAACACTGGTATTATGGAAATAATGTATGTGATAAAGATCATATTTAAATCTATGGGAACATGATAGGTTATACAATAGTTTGTGCCAACTGGTTTTCCATTTGAAGAAAATAGAATTAGGCCTTTATTTCACATCATACATAAAGTCTACACTAAAGATAGATATATATAAGTATCATATCAGATTAGTCGCTCAGTCGTGTCCGACTCTTTGCGACCCCATGAACTGCAGCACGCCAGGCCTCCCTATCCATCACCAGCTCTCAGAGGTCACTCAGACCCACATTCATCGAGTCAGTGATGCCATCCAGCCATCTCATCCTCTGTCGTCCCCTTCTCCTCCTGCCCTCAATCCCTCCCAGCATCAGAGTCTTCTCCAATGAGTCAACTCTTCGCATGAGGTGGCCAAAATACTGGAGTTTCAGCTTTAGCATCATTCCTTCCAAGGAAATCCCAGGGCTGATCTCCTTCAGAATGGACCGGTTGGATCTCCTTGCAGTCCAAGGGACTCTCAAGAGTCTTCTCCAACACCACAGTTCAAAAGCATCAGTTCTTCGGCACTCAGCCTTCTTCACAGTCCAGCTTTCACATCCATACATGACCACAGGAAAGACCATAGCCTTGACTAGGCGAACCTTTGTTGGCAAAGTGATGTCTCTGCTTTTGAATATGTTATCTAGGTTGGTCATAACTTTCCTTCCAAGGAGTAAGCGTCTTTTAATTTCATGGCTGCAGTCACCATCTGCAGTGATTTTGGAGCCCAGAAAAAGAAAGTCTGACACTGTTTCCACTGTTTCTCCATCTATTTCCCATGTAGTGATGGGGCCAGATGCCATGATCTTCGTTTTCTGAATGTTGAGCTTTAAGCCAACCTTTTCACTCTCCACTTTCACTCTCATCAAGAGGGTCTTCAGTTCCTCTTCACTTTCTGCCATAAGGGTGGTGTCATCTGCATATCTGAGGTTATTGATATTTCTCCCGGCAATCTTGATTCCAGCTTGTGTTTCCTCCAGTCCAGCATTTCTCATGATGTACTCTGCATATAAGTTAAATAAGCAGGGTGACAATATACAGCCTTGACGTACTCCTTTTCCTATTTGGAACCAGTCTGTTGTTCCATGACCAGTTCTAACTGTTGCTTCCTGACCTGCATACAGATTTCTCAAGAGGCAGATCAGGTGGTCTGGTATTCCCATCTCTCTCAGAATTTTCCACAGTTTATTGGGATCCACACAGTCAAAGGCTTTGGCATAGTCAAGAAAGCAGAAATAGATGTTTTTCTGGAACTCTCTTGCTTTTTCCATGATCCAGCGGATGTTGGCAATTTGATCTCTGGTTCCTCTGCCTTTTCTAAATCCAGCTTGAACATCAGGAAGTTCACGGTTCACATATTGCTGAAGCCTGGCTTGGAGAATTTTGAGTATTACTTTACTAGCGTGTGAGATGAGTGCAATTGTGCGGTAGTTTGAGCACTCTTTGGTATTGCCTTTCTTTGGGATTGGGATGAAAACTGACCTTTTCCAATCTTGTGGCCACTGCTGAGTTTTCCAACTTTGCTGGCATATTGAGTGCAGCACTTTCACAGCATCATCTTTCAGGATTTGGAATAGCTCCACTCGAATTCCATCACCTCCACTAGCTTTGTTCCTAGTGCTGCTTTCTAAGGCCCACTTGACTTCACATTCCAGGATGTCTGGCTCTAGGTCAGTGATCACACCATCATGATTATCTGGGTCTTGAAGCTCTTTTTTGTACAGTTCTTCTGTGTATTCTTGCCACCTCTTCTTAATATCTTCTGCTTCCGTTAGGTCCATACCATTTCTGTCCTTTATTGAGCCCATTTTTGCATGAAATGTTCCTCTGGTATCTCTGATTTTCTTGAATAGATCCTTAGTCTTTCCCATTCTGTTGTTTTCCTCTATTTCTTTGCATTGATCGCTGAAGAAGGCTTTCTTATCTTCTTGCTATTCTTTGGAACTCTGCATTCAGATGTTTATATCTTTCCTTTTCTCCTTTGCTTTTTGATTCTCTTCTTTTCGCAGCTATTTGCAAGGCCTCCCCAGACAGCCATTTTGCTTTTTTGCATTTCTTTACCATGGGGATGGTCTTGATCCCTGTCTCCTGTACAATGTCACGAACCTCATTCCATAGTTCATCAGGCACTCTATCTATCAGATCTAGGCCCTTAAATCTATTTCTCACTTCCACTGTATAATCATAAAGGATTTGATTTAGGTCATACCTGAGTGGTCTAGTGGTTTTCCCTACTTTCTTCAATTTCATATGTATACAAATATAACACAAGAAACTATAGTGTCTATTTTATGATATTAGGATATCTTTGCACATATATGATGTTAGCATACTAGATCCTATTAAATAATTAAGATGATTACTAACAACTTTTACTGGCAAAATTGTAGGGAAGTAAGCACTCATACCACATTGATGTCACATTATTAAAACATCTAAAGAAATACAGCAGTAATTTTTAGACTAAAAAGTGTATTACCTTTCTCTTAGCCATCCCACTTTGAATCCAACAGAAATAAGAATACTATTAGGTAAATAAGAATACAGTTGGTTCTCTGTATCCTTGGGTTTTACATTCAGGGATTCAACCAAACATGGTTTGGAAATATGAAAAAAAAAAAACAATTTCAGAAAATTCCAAAATGCAAAACTTGAATTTGCCATTGGGGGCAAATATTTACACAGCATTTACATTGTATTAGATGTTATAAGTACTCTAGAGATGATTCAAAGGAGACAGGAGGATGTGAGAAGGTTACACACAAATACTATGTAACATTTTATATAAGGACTTCCGCATTCACAGGTTTATCTGAGAAGATGGTGGATACCATGTGGTGAGCGTCCAAGTACTGAAGCTGTATGCACACAGGTGTTCACCGTTGCACTGTTTGCCACGGCAAAAAGTTAGAGACAACAGGAATGTCGATCAAAAGAGGGGAGGAAAGTTTGGATGAATATGGTACAATGATTCTACAGAACATTATACAGCCAATTTTAAAAATTACAAGGTCAATTCAAGTGAGTTAAGTTCCAAAAGCATCTACCACATCTTTGTTAAATGAAAAAAAAAAAAAAAAATTCAGAGTAATGCATTACTTGGGGGCAAAGTGTAAAGTAAAATTCCACTCACGAATTTAGTTTCTACAGAATCTACAGCTGATGTAATGTGACATCAGCAAAGTGGGGGCTCGATTGAAGAGGGGGAGAAGTTGTTTTACTGTAGACACTTTCGTATTATTAATATTTAAATGGCTACCATGTAGCTTATATTTTATACATTAAACAAGTGTTATAACAAGTTAGAAAAAAACAAGAGAGTGAGCAATGCAGATGCCCTGCAAATGACACAAATATTGTTTCTCGGTTCTGCCACTTAGCAAGTTCTGGAAGAAAGGGAAAAACAACACGGAGCTCGGGAGTTCTCCCTGGAGTCCTCCCTGGAAACTGGAGTGGTCCCCGAGTCTCCCCTTGCATAAGCGTCTCCTCTGGTGCCTTGAAGAAGGATTCTCTTTCTTGTATGATGATGGGCTAGGACCTGGCATGTAAAGATAGTAGTCTTCAAATTAATCTCTCATACCCTCTTTAACTCTCCGCCCTTAACCCTGTGTTTACCCCAGCGTCACTTTTCTCCCCCAGAACTTCTCAGCCTCAGCACTGCTGACATTTAATGAGAGAGTTCTTCGTTGTGAGAGCTATGCTGCGGAACTCTGAGCGGTCTCCCTTGCCTCTTCCCACTAGATGCAGGAGCATCCTCTCCCAATATTATCACAATGAACCATACTGCCAAGTGTCCCCTGGGATCAGGGGAGCAAAACAACCCCAATGGAGGCCACCAGGCTCAGTCAGCAGGACCAGGGATTTCAACCAGGTAAACTAGTGATTCTAGTTAACAGGCTTCCATTCAACTACCTAATGTGTGTGCTGCACCCAGCCACTCAGCCGTGTCTGGACTCTGGGTGGCCCCACGGACTACAGCCAGCCAGGCTTCTCTGTCCATGGGATTTTCCAGGCAAGAATCCTGGAGTGCCAGTTCCTCTGCCAGGGGATCTTCCTAACCCAGGGATCGAATCCACATCTCCTGAGTCTCCTGCACTGACAGGTCGATTCTTTACCACTGAGTCACCTGTGAAGTCCCAACTATCTAATCTACTGAATATTAATCTATGAAAGAGTCCCTGTACACATATCAAATCCTATAATGTATAAAACGGAGAAGGCAATGGCAGCCCACTCCAGTACTCTTGCCTGGAAAATCCCACGGACGGAGGAGCCTGGTGGGCTGCAGTCCATGGGGTCGCTGAGGGTCGGACATGACTGCGACTTCACTTTCACTTTTCACTTTCATGCATTGGAGAAGGAAATGGCACCCCACTCCAGTGTTCTTGCCTGGAGAATCCCAGGGACGGGGGAGCCTGGTGGGCTACCGACTATGGAATCTCACAGAGTTGGGCACGACTGAAGTGACTTAGCAGCAGCAGCAGCATATTACATACCTATCTCATTTACAAATAACTGCATTGTTTCCACAAAATGGATGTACCATCATTGAAGCAAACACTCTCTTCTGGGAGAACATGCAGACTGTTTCCAGGATGAGGTACTGTAACCAGACAAGGAATAAACAGACTTACACAAACACCTTTAATGTTCTAGGGCTTCCCTGGTGGCTCAGATGGTAAAGTACCTGCCTACAATGCAGGAGACCTGGGTTCGATCCCTGGGTCGGGAAGATCCTCTGGAGAAGGAACTGGCAACCCACTCCAGTACTCTTGCTTGGAAAATACCATGGACGGAGGAACCTGGTGGGCTGCCGTCTATGGGGTCGCACAGAGTCAGACACGACTGAAGCAACTTAGCAGGAGCAGCAGCAATGTGTAAAAATGTTCTGGATTCTCTTTTTCCATCATTTCACATATTATCTTTTTTTTATTCTTATTGTAACAGATTTTTTTGGCTGTGCCATGTGGCATGTGGGGTCTTCTCTCCCCAAACAGGATCAAACATGTGCCCCCTGCACCGCAAGCATGGAGTCTTAACCAGTAGACTTCCAGGGAAGTCCCTCCCATCTTATCTCCAGAAATCAAATCTTAAAAGACGTAAACCGCATTATTTGTGTTAGAAGTGAAGGAGAAATCCATCATCCCTTTGGATGTACCCAACCTGCTCCCACGGCACAAGAAGAACTTGCTGAAGGGAAAAATTTTGAATCTACTGTAGCTGAAAAAAGGAAATCTGCTGTGGCTAAGAAAGAAAACACATATAAAGGCCTGAAAACTCATAAGGTAATATTTATTACATGCATCGGCTTTGTAGATTGCTTCCTGTCCTGGGTCAAATCTTTAGGAAATCACAGAAGAATTTAGAAGATAAAGTCCAAGCTGGTGTGACTCACAGCATATAACAAACACAGCAACAAAGAGTCACACGTTTTTTTTAAAGCCCCTCTGAGTAACAGAGTTTTTTAAAGAGTTGGATTTTGTGGGGTTTTTTTTTTAATCACAAAGCAGAGTATGTCTTCTTCCCCAGACAGCAGTACGTGCTCCAGCTTCAGAACCCCCTCTAAAGATCTAGGACAAGTAGTTTATTTATTTCTTAAAACCAATGCCATGTATTCTGAAAACCAGAGTCAAGGGCTATGAACTTTACAGGGCTACAGAGCAAAGGTGGGGTGCTGCGGAGGGGATGAGGGTAACATTTTTCAATGTTAGAGAATGGTGATAAGGTCACTCAGACTTACGGGAAGTCACAAGTTGTTTTTAAGCCCCAAATGGCAGCTGTTTTGGTTTTAAAAGTTTATTGAAAGTGGACATTATTTACACCATGTTCATACAAAAATACAAGCAGTGTTTCCCCAGCACCTGTGGCAGATGTTTAAGAGGAAAAATTGAGCTCACATAGCCTCAAGAATCATAAACATGCCAACCTTTCCCAAAATAATACCTCCCTTTATGGCAAGTCCAGCCTCCCATTTCATGCTAGGGCTCTTATCATGATTTGAACTTTGATGAACTGCCTTTTAACCCACCTTTTGGCTATGAAACTGTCAGGACTTATGAGCTAAATAGGTTCCATCCTGGTCAGCACCCCAGTGGACATGCTCCAAAGAAAATCACAGTGTTGTCTTTCAAAGCAGGGGCTCAGAAAGAGGCCTGTGAGCCTCTGCCCTGGTTCAGAACCCAAGTTTCTGGCTTCTGGGATAAAACGTTACAAAGAAGAGCTGCAGGTGGCCCTATCTGGGCAAATACCTTGCTTTCAGTGGCGAGTTCTCCAAGCATTAATACATTCCTAAGGATTCTCAAGGTAGCATGCAGATTCTTGACATCTTGGGCTTTGTAATATGTCAGTGCCTCTATTTTGGTTCCTGGCCTGAAATGATGATTTACCTGCTGAATCCTTTTTTGCTCTTTCTCTTTTTAAACATCGTTTTTTTTTTTTTTTCATTTACTTAAAGGAATTTGGTCTTGGTCTGATTGATTGCTTTAGATGATTGCACTCTGGTGATTAGGAGTCAAGACCGGGAGAGGGAATTCTATGGGTCTTGAAAAGGAACAAGGGGGTGCTGTGGAGGGTGCCTTGGCTGAGCTGAGGCGGTCTGCAGGTCAACACATGTGAAGGTCATTTCTTGAAGGCAGCAGAACAATGACATTCACAGCCTGAAAGCACTGAAGGGTTGTCCTGTGGCCTACCGAACCCTTCTGGTTTGATACAATGTAACATGCCTTCCATGATGTAGGAGCACCATGATAGTCTCATGGTGGCCATACATTCCTCTTCTAGGCTCTATTCTTTTTTAAGATTTTTTTTTAACATGGACCATTTTTTGAAGTCTTTATTGATTTTTTTTACAATAGTGCCTCTTGTATATTTTTTGTTTTGATTTTTTTTGGGGGGGGTGGGCCCCAAGGCATGTGGGATCTTAGCTGCCTGACCACGGATTGAGCCCACACCCCCTGCATTGGAAGGTGGGGTTTTTTTTATATGTAATTTTATTTATTTATTTGTTTGGCAGTGGTGGGTCTTCTCTAGTCACGGTGCACGGGTCTCTTGCTGTGGTGGCATCTCTTGTTGTGCAGCACGGCTCTAGGGTGCTCGGCCTCAGTCGTTGTGGCACAAGAGCTTACTTGCTACACAACACGTAGCTCCTCTGGGACCAGGGATCGAACCCATGTCTTCTGCAATGGCAGGGAGATTCTATACCACTGAGCCACCAGGAAAGCCCCAGAAGGTGAAGTCTTAACTCCTAGACCGCCAGGGAAGTCCCTTCCAGGCTCTATACTTCAGTAAAACCCTGCTTCCTAGATTTTCCCCCTCAGAATTCTTTGTTCTCTACAGGCCCACATCCAGGTACAGAAACTATTTAAAGGAACACATTTTCTTCCACTGAAAACTGGGAGCTCCACACTGGCCCTTTTGGGTTATGTCTGACTGCAATTCAGGAAACACTCGCCTCGAACAAGAGGAGACTGAAGTTGGAAAGGATTTTAGTATCAGCTGATGCCTAAGAAAGCTGGAGGGGGAAGGGCCAACTTCACAAACTAATTGGTGTTAGAGCTAAGGAGAGAATTTCCCCTCGCCTGGCTCCCAGAGCAGTTGCTAACTGCATCATATCTGGAGGATGCTCACGGAGGAAACAACGCTTTTCAGTCCACCTTTCTCCATCGCAGACACACGAAGGCAGGGAAGAGGGTTTATGCACTATTCTTACTAAAGTTTTAGTGCTCTTGATATAAACGTCTTTCTAAACGATTGTTTCTCCTCTGATTTATCCCTTAGTGGAGGTTATTCCCTTCCTGCAGGCCTTGGGGAGTAGTCTTCCCTCTGTGTGTTTGTGGTGGAGGGTGAAGTGGGGAGGAATGGCCTGGCAGTCGCCCTCTCAGAAGCCTGCATGCATGCTAAGTCACTTCAGTGGTGTCCCACTCTTTGCAACCCTACAAACTGTACACTGCCAGGCTCCTCTGTCCACGGGATTCTCTAGGCAAGAATACTGGGAGTGGGTTGCCATGCCCTACTCCAGGGGATCTTCCTAACCCAGGGATTGAACGCGTGTTTCCTACATCTCCTACATCAGCAGGCAGATTTTTTTACCACAGGTAACATCTGGGAAGACCCTCTCAGAAGCCTGCTACTGCTGCTGCTGCTAAGTCACTTCAGTCGTGTCCGACTCTGTGCGACTCCATGGACTGCAGCCTACCAGGCTTTTCCGTCCATGGGATTCTCCAGGCAAGAACACTGGAGTGGGTTGCCATTTCCTTCTCCAATGCATGAAAGTGGAAAGTGAAAGTGAAGTCGCTCAGTCGTGTCTGACTCTTAGTGACCCCATGGACTGCAGCCTACCAGGCTCTTCCATCCATGGGATTTTCCAGGCAAGAGCACTGGAGTGGGGTGCCATTGCCTTCTCCCTCTCAGAAGCCTACTTCAACACAACTCATACTGGAAAGGAAAAACATCTGTGGACTCAAACTGCATGTAATGGATCAGATCAGAGATCAGATCAGTTGCTCAGTCGTGTGGTTCTCTCTAAACAATGTCCAAAGAAACATCAAAAACAAATCAAATGAAATAATCAAGCACCTCATTAGAGTTTGAATGTCACTAAAAAAAAGAAAGCTGAGCACCAAAGAATTGATGCTTTTGGACTGTGGTGTTGGAGAAGACTCTTGAGAATCCCTTGGACTGCAAGGAGATCCAACCAGTCCATCCTAAAGGAGATCAGTTCTGGGTGTTCACTGGAAGGACTGATGCTGAAGCTGAAACTCCTACTTTGGCCACCTGATGCGAAGAACGGATTCATTGGGAAAGACCTTGATGCTGGGAAAGATTGAAGGCAGGAGGAGAAGGGGACGACAGAGGATGAGATGGTTGGATGGCATCACCAACTCGATGGACATGAGTTTGAGCAAGCACCGGGAGATAGTGAAGGACAGGGAAGCCTGGCGTGCTGCAATCCATAGGGTCACAACGAGCCGGACATGACTAAGCAACTGAACTGACTATATCACTAAAATGGAAAAAAATATTCGATTCCTAAACACTTAAGTGAAAGTAAGGAAAGTAGCCAAGAATTATTCTCAAAGGAAGCTGGTGGCTGAGAAGAAGGTGGCCTTGGCAACTCAAAAGACCTTTACAACCCAGATATGATGGTGTGATCACTCATCTAGAGTCAGACATCCTGGAATGTGAAGTCAAGTGGGCCTTAGAAAGCATCACTACGAACAAAGCTAGTGGAGGTGATGGAATTCCAGTTGAGCTATTTCAAATCCTGAAAGATGATGCTGTGAAAGTGCTACACTCAATATGCCAGCAAAGTTGGAAAACTCAGCAGTGGCCACAGGACTGGAAAAGGTCAGTTTTCATTCCAATCCCAAAGAAAGGCAATGCCAAAGAATGCTCAAACTACCACACAATTGCACTCATCTCACATGCTAGTAAAGTAATGCTCAAAATTCTCCAAGCCAGGCTTCAGCAATACGTGAACCATGAACTTCTTGATGTTCAAGCTGGTTTTAGAAAAGGCAGAGGAACCAGAGATCAAATTGCCAACATCCGCTGGATCATGGAAAAAGCAAGAGAGTTCCAGAAAAGCATCTATTTCTGCTTTATTGACTATGCCAAAGCCTTTGACTGTGTGGATCACAATAAACTATGGAAAATTCCGAAAGAGATGGGAATACCAGACCACCTGATCTGCCTCTTGAGAAACCTGTATGCAGGTCAGGAAGCAACAGTTAGAACTGGTCATGGAACAACAGACTGGTTCCAAATAGGAAAAGGAGTACATCAAGGCTGTATATTGTCACTCTGTTTATTAACTTATATGCAGAGTACATCATGAGAAATGCTGGACTGGAAGAAACATAAACTGGCATCAAGATTGCCGGGAGAAATATCAATCACCCCAGATATGCAGATGACACCACCCTTATGGCAGAAAGTGAAGAGGAACTCAAAAGCCTCTTGATGAAAGTGAAAGTGGAGAGTGAAAAGGTTGGCTTAAAGCTCAACATTCAGAAAACGAAGATCATGGCATCCGGTCCCATCACTTCATGGGAAATAGATGGGGAAACAGTGTCAGACTTTCTTTTTCTGGGCTCCAAAATCACTGCAGATGATGACTGCAGCCATGAAATTAAAAGACGCTTACTCCTATGACCAACCTAGATAGCATATTCAAAAGCAGAGGCATTACTTTGCCAACAAAGGTCAATCTAGTCAAGGCTATGGTCTTTCCTGTGGTCATGTATGGATGTGAGAGCTGGACTGTGAAGAAGGCTGAGCGCTGAAGAATTGATGCTTTTGAACTGTGGTGTTGGAGAAGACTCTTGAGAGTCCCTTGGACTGCAAGGAGATCCACCCAGTCCATTCTGAAGGAGATCAGCCCTGACATTTCTTTGGAAGGAATGATGCTGAAGCTGAAACTCCAGTACTTTGGCCGCCTCATGCGAAGAGTTGACTCATTGGAAAAGACTCTGATTCTGGGAGGGATTAGGGGCAAGAGGAAAAGGGGACGACAGAGGATGAGATGGCTGGATGGCATCACCGACTCAATGGACGTGAGTCTGGGTGACCTCCGGGAGTTGGTGATGGACAGGGAGGCCTGGCGTGCTGCAATTCATGGGGTCGCAAAGAGTCAGACACGACTGAGCGGCTGAACTGAACTGAACTGAAAGCTCTGTGAAACCCCCAGTCACACTAAGGAGAACGGTTGCACCCTCCCTTCACATTTTCCCCATTTCTCCTTCAAGGCTGCCCCCAGTCTTCTCTGGGACCTGATTTTGCCTTAATATTATTGCCAAGGGAAGGAAGGTAGAGCCCTTCACAGTCCCTAGAAATGGCCTTGAGCATCACAGTTCAAGTTAGTAATGAACAATTAATCCTTCGCCATGGCCTGCTTGCCGGTGCAGGAGATGCAAGACATGAGGGGGCTTTGATCCCTGGGTCGGGAAGATCCCCTGGAGTAGGTAACAGCAATCCACTCCAGGATTCTTGCCTGGGAAATCCTATGGACAGAGGAGCCTGGCGGGCTACAGTCCATGGGGTCTCAACAAGTCAGACTTGACTGAGCAACTGAGCACATAAGTTGCAATGATGCGGGGCAATGGCCCTAAGTCACCAGATTTTTAACTTTTTTGGTCTCACTTTAAACTTCTCACCTAATTACAAGCCTGGTTTGCTGAAAAGGAAGTTGGAGACAGAGACCTCTGCCATTGAAGAACAAGAACCAATGGGCACCATCTGAGATCAGCCCTCCTCCTCTTCTTTTTCTTCATCTTTCTCAAAGAAGGAAATAGGTGGTACCTCCGAAGGCCTCCGAGACTGTGTCCACAAGAGGCACAAGATTCCCTCTGATCTATCACACACATTTTCATCAGCTGATCTGAATTTACTTTCCAGCTGGCCCCAGAGCTGAACTGCAAACCATGAGGAACTGCTACCTGAAGGAGAAAACAGTTACATGGGGGAAAAAAGGCAGATCCACAGACCTCAAAGGCCAGAGAAATTTCGAGTCAAATTACACCCCATGAATTATTTACAGTATTCCTCGCTGCTAAATCTAAGCAAACATTCCACTTGCATCAAATCTACTCCAGGAGTTTTAACTGTTTATTGGAAAATCAAGTGCACAATAGTTCTTTCATAAAACATTTAGCTATATCTTTAGCGCTAACAAACATCACACACATATTATGAATGCTTCCTTATTATAAAGCTAAACATTCCGTGCATGAAACTTTAAGCTCTGTATTCCAAATCATTACGAACAAGATGTTTCCTCTTAGGCAATTTATTCTGGTGATGTGGAATCTTTGAATAAATAGTGACCCTAGTATTTTTAATAGCTGTTTCCCATCACATATTGCAAAGGAAACATTAACAAGGGCTGAATTCATAACTCAGCATTGTACATGTCCCAGATTTCACAACATTTATGGTGAACTATAAATTATTTTATATGCGAATGTTCTGCCACTTGGCTAATTTCACTTGGCTACATGTTCTCCACCTTATCATTTTGAACAGAAATGATATTCTGTCTATGAAACATCCTCAAAACTACAGGATATTCTAATAGAACCGCTTCAGAGGATGGGATGGCACATGTCTGTGATCATTTTACCAAGCTTTTTTTTTCCCTTTGATAAAATGTGTTTATGAGATAACAGTGACAATGAGGCTCTAGTAAATATTCATTTTCCCCCTTCTTCCCTTTCTAGTCCCTTTGATCTGCTTGGCTTCCAGTCTAGCAAGAACTCATTCTTGTTTCATGCTTTTCTCCAAATATTTTTTAATACTCTGAAGGAGTATTTGTCCTTCTGATTATCTTTTTTTGATAGTCTGATCTCAACAAAGTCTTCCAACAAAGGAGATCATTAAATTTTACCATTTTTATTTCAACGGTGGAAATAAAATGTACTTTATAAAATCTCTTTACATTAGTTATGAAGTCCTGAACTGCAAACATAAATTTTCTTAAATTAATGCCTGTAGTGCATGCTTTCCCTCACAAAATGTTTGTTACTTTTCCTATTTGAGAATATCAATACAGTAGACACTATCAAGGCCCAATGAATCTCAGCCACGGAAAGCTTTTTAAAATACACGTGCTAAGTTTCTTGCCCCTACACTCAGGCTTAGCAGGTGTGTGTGTGTGTGTGTGTGTGTGTATGCGCCTGGCAAGTGGTGGGGGTTGGGGTTAAGATCAGGAATCAATTTTTTCTGCTCAAGAAAATATTTTTTTAAATCGAGTATTGGAACTTCCCTGGTGATCCAGCGGTTAAGACGCCCATGCTTCCACTACAGGGACTCGGGTTCCATCCCTGATCCGTGAACTAAAATTCTACATGGGGCACATTCCCCACAACCAAAATCCAGTCTTGAGGGATGCCTTTCTCAGCAAGTCACAAAAGTCAGAAATATAAGAGAAATGTATTATTTGGTGCCATAGAAATTAGCAATTAATATGAACAAAGATATCAGCATCAAAGTCAAAATTAAAAATGATAATCTGGGGAGAACGTCTACAAAAGCCTTTGCACACAACAGATAAAGAGGTCTTACAAATCAATAAGAAAGTGAATTTCCACCTGAACTTATTCACAAGAATTGTTCATGAAAACAGTAAAATAATACATATCTCATTAGCAAAGACTGAGAAGTCTGGTAGTTCCCATTTGCACAGTCTCTTTCAGTGGAATGCATGTTGGTGCTACTATTTTGGAAGATAATTCCCAATAACTGCAATGGAGAGCATTTTCTATGTAAATGGCACTACCAGACTAAATGATCCCCACACACATATCTAACAAAACGAGCAATAAGAACTCTCAAAAAAAGGTTTTAAAAAATGTATCAGCAGCAAACAGCCAAGGAAAAGAAATAAGGACTTCATACCATCATCTTCAAAATGTTGTGGCCAACAAACTAATAAAAGATGTTGACCCTGCCCTCATCACTTATCACCATTCTTTCAAGGCCCAGAAATGAAACAAGGGGAAAATGCTAGAGGACAAAAATTTGTTTTAATCTCATGAATACTTCCTAGTTTAGAGAGAAATATATTGAGGAGGTGGGTAAGCAGACTGGGGAAACAGTGAGAACAAAAACCCATGAACACAGAAGCTCCTCAGCTCTTCTATGGAATTTCAGTAATGGGAAGATACACACCATCTCTAGGAAGTAGAAAGAATTGGGGTATTTGAACTTAATAAAAGACATTTAAAACTCCTTGTGGGGAAAAAAAAAAAAACACAATGAAAGGAAGAAGAAAACTTAATAACTATGAATTAATTTCAATAAGAGTGAAAGGGAAAAATATAACAAAATGAAGAGTAAAGGGAATGTACATAGTTGGGGAAAAAAGCTGAGAACTAAAAAGCAGCATTACAGATTTAATAGAAATGTTAGAAACAGCAAGAGAAAATTCTACATGCCTGAAAATTAAATTGCTGGCAGTAAAAAACTACAGACAAACTTGCACAAGAAACAAAGATTAGAGAGAAGACAGTAGACACGAAGGACCAAAAAATGAGTCACCATAAAATAACTATGTCAAAGTAGAAAATGTTTACCAATGAAAGAGAAAAGTATTGCGAAATACAATGTAAGAAAAATTTCCCTGTAATGAAGGAAGAAGTAGATGTGCAGATCTTCCACATACATCATATTCTAAGAAAATTTGACAGAAGAAAAATTACATCAAGACATGTTCAAAGTTTTAAATTTTAGTGTGAAAAAAAAAAAAAGAGCTCAGGCATGTACACAGCAAAAGCAAGTCATTTTCATGGTAAAAAGTAAAGGGGACGTCAGACAATTTCCACTCTAGTGCAACTCTCTAGTCTGTAAGACAGAAATGCCTAGAAAATTCTGAGGGAAAATGAAAAACATAAGAATAATACACTTGGCCAATTTGTCCTGTGTTTATAAAAACAACTCAGTCATGTTCTCAAGTGTTCACCTAGAAAAAATAGTAATTTGACTCCTTCTTCAAAAAGTAATAATGCCAATTAAATCCAGGTAATCAAGAAATAAATCAAAAAAGAAAACTCAAAAATAGAAAAGCCATGGTTTTAAAATATATGAGTTCTGAGCCCATTAAATAAAAAAATATGACCAAAAGTGAGGTAATGATTATTATAGACTGGACTGTGAAGTAACAGAACTCAACAAAACTTTTTAAACAACAAATTCTGGAGCCAGGTGCCTCTGAGAAAGCAAAGCAAAATACCGTGTTCAGAGTGGACTCCATCCTCAGTGTTTCTGGAATCTTCCCTTTTAACTTCAGGGAGAATTTTAAGAAACTAATATCTCTCGTGGTGATGAAACAATTATCTAATACTTAGAAATTCCTTCAGTCTTACCTCAGTTTTATTTTATTCTGTTAGATCCAAATAAAAACTACAGGCAACACATTTTTAAAGTTTGCACATATATCACAGTCCTGTTCAATGAAATTTTATCTATCTAGCTTTCTACATAAACATTAATAAATATCTGTTATTCAACTAATGTAAAAAACAGTAATTTCTAAATGGATGTGAATTACAATAACTTGTTTTCTTGTTTTATTCTTGTTTATTTTAATTTTTATAAATCTGTGAACTTTTTTCAAAGAGGTTATTATGTTTTAAAAAAATCCGTTGTATAATATCCTAAAATCATTTTTTGAAAGAATTTGAACCAGTAATTTTATTTCTAGGAGTCCGTTTCATGTATCTTTTTGCCTTTGTAATCTTGCAGTATCATATATACAAGTATGCCCACTATGGCAAACTTAAACGTCCATCATCAGAAAAATGATTAAATAAATCACGGCATATCCACATAGTATGCAATCATGAAAAGTAACAGAATAGATCTAAATATGATGATATGGAAATATCTTCAAGATGTATGACATTTTATAAAATTGGGGTGAACTGTGAGTACAGTATATTCCCATTTGAGATTAAAAAGAAAAAAAAAGTGCATAGCATACACATTTGAGTATACACCATATGTGTATAGTCACTTCAGTCGTGTCCGACTCTGTGCGACCCCATAGACGGCAGCCCATCAGGCTCCCCCATCCCTGGGATTCTCCAGGCAAGAACATTGGAGTGGGTTGCCATTTCCTTCTTCAATGCATGAAAGTGAAAAGTGAAAGTGAAGTCGCTCAGTCGTGACCAACTCTTAGCAACCCCATGGACTGGAGCCTACCAGGCTCCTTTGTCCATGGAATTTTCCAGGCAAAAGTACTGGGGTGGGGTGCCATTGCCTTCCCCGATATATTTGTATAGACATAGAAAATACGCACCAACACATTCACAATCTGTTAATAGTGGTTGCATCAAAGAAAGGCTAGGAGACCAGAATGGGAGAATTATTTTTTTACCGTGTTTCTTAACATTATTACTTTTTCCCTTGGGGATAAAATAATTAAAAAAAGGAAACTTCTTTTGGTGATGCTGTTGTTCAATTTCTTTATTTTGTGGAAGAAAAAGCCAAGATTAGGAATCAAGGGTTAAGTGACTTGACTGAGTTCATGTAACTACTTTGAAATTATAACTTATATTTTCTAGAGCTGATTCCAGTAGTTTCTAGGTAGTGCTTCACTCTTAAAGTTGTCACTAAGCCAAGAGCAACCCTAAGTATCATCATAGTGCACAATGTATAGCCTTCAGTGGGATGCTTAGAGACTTAATAATTCCAAAAGGAGCAACTTACAACCCAGCTAAGCAAAATTCCTTGGGGAAAACCTGTGGCTTGTTATGCTATGCTATGCTATGCTAAGTCACTTCAGTCATGTCCGACTCTGTGTGACCCCATAGACGGCAGCCCACCAGGCTTCCCGGTCCCTGGGATTCTCCAGGCAACAACACTGGAGTGGGTTGCCATTTCCTTCTCCAATCCATGAAAATGAAAAGAGAAAGTGAAGTCGCTCAGTCATGTCCGACTCTTAGCGACCCCATGGACTGCAGCCTACCAGGCTCCTCTGTCCGTGGGATTTTCCAGGCAAGAACACTGGAGTGGGGTGCCATTGCGTGTGAAACTAAATTGCTGGGAGTGGAAATGAATGTGATCACAGTCTCCACTACTGTCACCCAGAACCTAACACGCTTGTGGGTAATGGTAAATGCACAGATGGTTTCCACTTACTTGAATTTTCAGTTGGCTTTTACGATCAATTTGTCACTGCCTTTCCCAATTACAAAATCAGGAAAGGCATATGTCAAGGCTGTATATTGTCACCCTACTTATTTAACTTTTATGCAGAGTACATCTTGAGAAATGCCAGGCTGGATGAAGCACAAGCTGGAATCAAGTTTGCTAGGAGAAATATCAATAACCTCAGATATGCAGATGACACCACCCTTATGGCAAAAAGTGAAGAAGACCTAAAGAGCCTCTTTATGAAAGTGAAAGAGGAGAGTGAAAAAAGTTGGCTTAAAGTTCAACATTCAAAAACTAAGATCATGGCATCTGGTCCCATCACTCCATGGCAAATAGATGGGGAAACAATGGAAACAGTGACAGACTTTATTTTGGGGGCTCCAAAATCACTACAGATGGTGACTGCAGCCATGAAATTAAGACTCTTGCTCCTTGGAAGAAAAGTTTTGACCAACCAAGACAGCATATTAAAAAGCAGAGACATTACTTTGCCAACAAAGGTCTGTCTTGTCAAAGCTATTTTTTTTCCCAGTAGTCATGTATGGATGTGAGAGTCAGACAATAAAGGAAGCTGAGCACTAAGGAATTAATGCTTTTGAACTGTGGTGTTGAGAGTCTCTTGGACTGCAAGGAGATCAAACCAGTCCATCCTAAAGGAAACCAGTCCTGAATATTCATTGGAAGGACTGATGCTGAAGCTGAAACTCCAGTACCGTGGCCACCTGATGTGAAGAGCTGGCTCATTGGAAAAGACCCTGATGCTGGGAAAGATTGAAGGTAGGAGAAGAGGGGATGACAGAGGATGAAATGGTTGGATAGCATCACTAACTCAATGGACAAGAGTTTGAGTAAACTCCAGGAGTTGGTGATGGACAGGGAGGCCTGGCATGCTGCAGTCCATGCGGTCGCAAAGAGTAGGGCACAACTGAGTGACTGAACTGACTGAACTGATCACTGTCTAAAAAGAAAAATCAAGAGCCCACATAGAAATAATTTCACAATGAGATTTCAGAATGCTTCCCTTTGAAGTCTATCTTTACATGTCAGCAAATCTGGAGGCATCACGAAACTCTAGCATGGAACATGTTCAAGTGTCATGTTCTGAGAAGCATTTTAACACAGGACTTGACCCAAACTACTAGATAAACCAACTTTTTTTAAGTTTATAACTTTCTAGATTCCTGTGAATTTCTTGCAAAATTTTTGCTTGAAAATAAACAACAGAGTATCATTAAAACCAATAACCGAAAGAGGATGGTTTTATTGAATTCTGGCTCTGCCATTTCCTAAACAATCTTGGGCACGTTGGTTTCTAGCCATCAGTTTTTCATCTTTAGAATAAGAATAATAATTCCAGCTTCCCAAGATTGTACACAGAATCAAATGAGATAATATGTGGCAAGTGCCAAAAGCAGGCTGTGTCAAAAGGAGATACAAAATGAGTGTTAATTTCTTTCCTCCTTCCCCAGACAAAACAAGTTTAAAGGAATGTGGACATGTATGCTTAAGGAAAAATTATATATATTGAATCAAATTGGAAAGAAATCATCCTGGAATGGAAATGAACACGAATTATGAATGTGGTCATTCAGCAGATTGAAATTAAATACACTTCATCAGCACTATCAACAGAGAGAAGGAGAAAATGCATGACTGCACTGCTCATGTACTTCTTGTTCTTATATTTGCTTCTTTGCTTATAATTATCAAATACTAATGAGGAAAAGTGATTTGGAGTTGTGTAATTAAAACGAAAAACAAGGTAATTTTAGGCAAAGTATGCAGAAAATGTTTTCATAATGAGGTTGAGAGAAACAAGCATTTTCTAAAGAAAATTGAATGCTTTTAATTTGAGAAACAAAAATTAAAGGATCTCTATCAGATGTAGGCTATACGTATTGGAACTAATATTCTGATATTATTTTCTAACATGAAGCAGGTAACAGTGAGACCTTAGCGTTTTTCCATTCAAATTTTGTATATAATTCCACACATATTGAGCACTAGCTAAAATCATATGCACATCACATTGTTAATATGTGATGGTCCATGCTCACTCAGTAAACCAAAGTGTGAAAGTGTGCATGTCTCAGAAAATAGAGTTCTTATAATTCTATTATATTATTTCTAATTGTATATACAAAGCACTGTACTAAAGGGCTAATAAAAGCCTTATTTGTGTAGAGCTGACAATCTCGTGAGAAATACACTCATCTCAAAGCATAAGTATGGACATAAATAAAAGTAAGGAAGGCGCTTCCCTGGTGCCTCAGTTGGTAAAGAGTCCACTTGCAATGT
The DNA here is from genome assembly GCA_935064755.1 of Tragelaphus eurycerus. Taxonomy (NCBI): domain Eukaryota; kingdom Metazoa; phylum Chordata; class Mammalia; order Artiodactyla; family Bovidae; genus Tragelaphus; species Tragelaphus eurycerus. The sequence goes on from CAKXYN010000023.1 coordinate 7,463,826, forward strand.
AGGAGACGCAAGTTCAGTCCATAAGTCAAGAAGATACCCTGGAGAAGGAAATGGCAACTCACTCCTATATTCTTGTCTGGGAAATAACATGGACAGCAGAGCCTGGCGGGCTACAGTCCATGGGGTCACAGAAGAGGTGGACACAACTTAGGATGCAAAAGGGGTGGAAACAACAACAACATATCAAATTAGTGATGTGACACGTGATGCCTGACACCAAATGGTAATATGGAGATAACACAGACTGTGCCACATAAGGCTTGTTTTCAATCTTATCTGAGTTGAAAGGTTAACACTAGACTTCGGTTCTGGAGTCAAAGTAGCCAACTGGAAGGAAAGAGGACTTTTCAATGATAAGATGTTAAGTCAGGCAGCAATATCTTCAGCAACACTTTATTTGGCACTAAGTCAAGGAAATTCACTTTCATCATTTGTTATAAGAAAGAAAATGTGGCGGGGGGAGGGGGGAATCACAGTAAACAATACTTGATGTCCACAGCACTAAGTCATAAAGAACTATGATGGAGGTGGACAAAGTCAAAAGTTTCATGAGAGGTATGAACAAATTACTCTCCGAATTCACAGAAGGATGGGGCTACTTTATAAAATGAGATCCAGCAGGGCATCATGAAAGACATTCAGTTTTGTCTTGATCACAAAGATAGGAAGAATGTTACCATGTAGGAAAGAGAAAATCCAGTAGAAAAAGCTATATAAAGAGGTAAAGGAAGGGAAGTAATGGCAGATGAACTCAAAAGAGAAGAGCATAAAGTGGCTTAAACACCAACATAAAAAAAACTGTTTAATTACTCTACTACCAAGTAGAGTCACTGAAGATTTTAAATGAGGTTTAAAAATCACAATTAGAAGAGTTCGAAGAAGATCATTCTGGCAAAGGGAGTGATGGTGGGATTGGGAGATGGAGTCCAGAAGTAGGAAGACTAGGTAAAGATTTTTATGATTGCTGAGGAAGCAAGTAACTGGACTGAAGCAATAGGAAGGAGGTGGCTGGTGAGAGGAATTGCAGTGATATGACCTGGGAGGGAATACAAACAACACAGATGTGGAGGTAAGAGAAAAAAAAAATAAAAAATGACCCAGAACCTTTAACTTCCAACCATAAGAAAGTAAGAGGGTCCAGATTTGTTGTCCTGCCATAAACAACCAGAAAATTGAAGAAAATATGAGACAGCTGTCTGAAGACATCAGCTAAGCGGCAGCACAGGACTGTGATCCCCGGGGGGTGGGGGGAACAGGGGGAGAGAGAAAACAAAGTGGGTGTTTCAGCTACCTGGAAAGTGTGAAAGTCACTCAGTCGTGTCTGACTCTTGCGGTCCCATGGACTATACAGTCCACGGAATTCTCCAGGCCAGAATACTGGAATGGATAGCCTTTCCCTTCTCCAGGAGATCTTCCTAACCCAGGGATCGAATCCAGGTCTCCCACAATGCAGGCAGATTCTTTACCAGCTGAGCCACCAAGGAAACCCAAGAATACTGGAGTGGGTACTTGGAAGTAATTTGTAAACCTGAAGCCCAGAGAGTGAAAGCTCAAGAAGAGCTTCATAGCTTTGCTGAGTCAGAGAGATAGACTTCAGAGTCACAGATCAGCTAACATTTTCAAGGGAGGGTATCAGAGAAAAGAAAGCTACACAGAGAAAGGGCTCCAGAAACATGAAGAGGTGTCTTGAGTCTTTAGCTGAATGCTAACCATTTGTATGTATGATAAAACTCCACAATTTGGGGGAGGAACAACATGTGGAGAAATAAACAATTATCAGGGAGTTGTAAGATTAAAAAATTCCCTGTGCTTACAAAGGGCCAGGGTTAATTTTTCCCCCTCATTGGTTACAGTAGAAACATGTCACTGAATATCAGTAAAGACTCAAGAAGGGTGTCCCAGGTGGCACTAGTGGTAAAGAACCCGCCTGCTAATGCAGGAGATGCAAGAGACATGGGTTCAATCCCTGGATCAGGAAGGTTTCCTGAAGGAAGGCATGGCAACCCACTCCAGTATTGTTGCCTGGAAAAATCCCATGGACAGAAGAGCCTGAAGGCTAGAGTCCATGGGGTCGCAAGAGTCAGACACAACTTAGCAACTAAACCACCACCACCCACAATGAAAATGATAACCTTCTTGGGAAACATAAAGAACTATTTTTTTCCTGATTTTAAAAAAAAAATTTTTTTTAATCTTTAAAGCAAAAACAACAAAAACTCATGATGGGGTTTATAACAATGAAGAAATATTAAGTATGATAATAATAGCACAATGGATAAGTGGTAGGGGACAAGAAAATATCATTGCAAAATCATTGCATTATATGATAAACCTAGTAGAGAATGAACTTGCGGGCACAGTGCAGGAAGGTGAGCGGGGCACAAATTGAGAAAGCAGCACTGACATAGATACAGTCTCGTGTGTAAAACAGTTAGTGGGAAGTTGCTAAGTAACACAGGGAGCCCAGTCTGGGGCTCTGTGAAGACCTACGGGGGCGGGGGTGGCGGGGAATGGAGGGAGGCTCAGGAGAGAAGGAATAAACATATAGAACTATGACTGATTCACGCTGCTGTAAGGCAGAAGCCAACACAGAACTGTAAAGCAATTCTCCACCAATTAAAAAATACATAAATTAAAAAAAAACAAATATAAGGTTATATAATATATACTATATTATATATAGTATAATATAATAATCGATCGATATTGTTATTAATAGGATAAAAATGAAAACATAGCTATTTCAGTAGATGCAGTTACAGCTAAGTTGCTTCAGTCCTGTCCAACTCTGTGCGACCCCACAGACAGCAGCCCACCAGGCTCCCCTGTCCCTGGGACTCTTGAGGCAAGAACACTGGAGTGGGTTGCCATTTCCTTCTCCAATGCATGAAAGTGAAAAGTGAAAGTGAAGTCGCAGTCATGTCCGACCATCAGCGACCCCATGGACTGCAGCCCACCAGGCTCCTCCGTCCATGGGATTTTCCAGGCAGGAGCACTGGAGTGGGGTGCCATCGCCTGCTCCTAGATGCAGTTAAGTTTTTCACAAAATTCATGACAAATACTTTCAAAAATTATAAATACAAAAGAAGTTCCTCGGGACTCTCTGGGTGGCCCAGTGGCTCAGATTCCATGCTACCAAGCAGGGGACCCAGGTTTGATCCCTAGTTGGGGAACTAGATCCCACAGGCTGCAACTAAAGCGTCTGCATGTGGCAACTCAAGTCCCTCGTGTTGCAACTAAAACTGACACAGTCAAATACATAAATATAAATAAATATTTTTTTGAAAAAAAAAAGAAGCTCCTTGATCTGATGATAGACGTCCACACAAAACCTAAAGCTAGCATCATAATATCATTAACAATGAAAGATTAAGGGCTGCCATCACTTCTATTGTTAGAACCCAACTTGCGTGGGGTTTGACCAATGGGAGGCACTGGCAAAAGACTGGCCAACAGGAAAAGAGTAAGACTGCTGCTGCTGCTGCTGCTGCTAAGTCGCTTCAGTCGTGTCCGACTCTGTGCGACCCCACAGACAGCAGCCCACCAGGCTCCCCCGTCCCTGGGATTCTCCAGGCAAGAACACTGGAGTGGGTTGCCATTTCCTTCTCCAATGCATGGAAGTGAAAAGTGAAATTGAAGTCATTCAGTCGGGTCTGACTCTTAGCGACCCCATGGACAGAGTAAGACTAGGGCATTGTATCTTCCTGGCTTCCATCCTTTAGAACACAGATCTGCTCCATCTTCTACCCAAGACCACAGTTGCTACAGGGCAGCTCTTTCCTGAGATAAAGTCACTTTCGCTGACTGGTGACTGTTTCTTCACTTTACACCCTTAGGTGCCCCTTCACCCTCAGTTGCTGCTGCTGCTGAGTCACTTCAGTCGTGTCAGACTCTGTGCAACCCCATAGACGGCAGCCCACCAGGCTCCCCCGTCCCTGGGATTCTCCAGGCAAGAACACTGGAGTGGGCTGCCATTTCCTTCTCCAATGCGTGAAAGTGAAGTTGCTCAGTCGTGTCTGACCCTCAGCAACCCCATGGACTGCAGCCCACCAGGCTCCTCCGTCCATGGGATTTTCCAGGCAGGAGCACTGGAGTGGGGCGCCACTGCCTTCTCCGTTGCCCTCAGTTAGGCTTCACATAATACCGCTGATATTTTTGTAAACTCTTTTAATAAACTCAGGTCAATTTCCTGGGTGGAAGTGTGCCATCCAGCTCCCAGTGGGCTTCTCTGGTGGCTCAGATGGTAAAGCGTCTCCCTGCAGTGCGGGAGACCCAGGTTCGATCCCTGGGTTGGAAAGATCCCCTGGAGAAGGAAATGGCAACCTACTCCAGTACTCTTGCTTGGAAAATTTCATGGACTGAGGAGTCTGGTGGGGTCACAAAGAGTCGGACACGACTGAGCTTTCACTTTCACTTTCATTTCATATGAATATGAAAAGTTTAAATTGTTCTTGTTTCATGAAAGAAAAATTGTTGTTGCTGTCCAGTTGCAACCCTATGGACTGCAGCTTGCCAGGCGTCCCTGTTCTTCACTATCTCCTGGAGTTTCCACAAACTCATGTCCATTGAGTTGGTGATGCCATCCAACAATCTCATCCTCTGTTGTCCCCTTCTCCTCCTGCCTTCAGTTTTTCCCAGCATCAGGGTCTTTTCCAATGAGTCAGTTCTTCGCATCAGGGGGCCAAAGTATTGGAACTTCAGCTTCAGCATTAGTCCTTCCAATTGAATATTCAGGACTGATTTCCTTTAGGATGGACTGGTTTGACCTCCTTGCTTTCCAAGGAACTCTCTCTTATCCAACACCACAGTTTGAAAACATCAATTCTTTGGCATCCAGCCTTCCTTATGGTCCAACTCTCATATTATTACCAAAATTTTTCTGGATTGAATTAATTATCATTACAGTTCAGATCAGATCACTCAGTCGTGTCCGACTCTTTGCAACCCCATGAACTGCAGCACGCCAGGCCTCCCTGTCCATCACCAACTCCCGGAGGTCACTCAGACTCACATCCATCGAGTCAGTGATGCCATCCAGCCATCTCATCCTCTGTCGTCCCCTTCTCCTCCTGCCCCCAATCCCTCCCAGCATCAGAGTCTTCTCCAATGAGTCAACTCTTCACATGAAGTGGGCAAAGTTGTGGAGTTTCAGCTTTAGCATCATTCCTTCCAAAGAAATCCCAGGGTTGATCTCCTTCAGAATGGACTGGTTGGATCTCCTTGCAGCCCAAGGGACTCTCAAGAGTCTTCTCCAACACCACAGTTCAAAAGCATCAATTCTTCAGCGCTCAGCCTTCTTCACAGTCCAGCTCTCACATCCATACATGACCACAGGAAAGACCATAGCCTTGACTAGGCGAGCCTTTGTTGGCAAAGTAATGTCTCTGCTTTTGAATATGCTATCTAGGTTGGTCATAACTTTCCTTCCAAGGAGTATGCATCTTTTAATTTCATAGCTGCAGTCACCATCTGCAGTGATTTTGGAGCCCAGAAAAATAAAGTCTGACACTGTTTCCACTGTTTCTCCATCTATTTCCCATGTAGTGATGGGACCAGATGCCATGATCTTCATTTTCTGAATGTTGAGCTTTAAGCCAACCTTTTCACTCTCCACTTTCACTTTCATCAAGCGGCTTTTTAGTTCCTCTTCACTTTCTGCCATAAGGGTGGTGTCATCTGAGTACATCATGAGAAATGCTGGACTGGAAGAAACACAAGTTGGAATCAAGATTGCTGGGAGAAATATCAATAACCTCATTACAGTTAGTAAGCCACAATTGCTCAAATAACGTAACTCTATCTTACATTTTGATGTTAAAATGATCAAATGTAACAAACTTCTTATTGGAAATGCATCTTTTAATGACAATAGTTTTTCTCCCAATTAGCTTATATTCCCATGGATGAATATAATTTATGGCTAGAATGATATTGGGTTCAGAGGACATCATAATACAGAGTTCAGAGGAAAAAATTAAAAATGATTGGGGCCACAGAACATTCAGAGCTTACAAAAGGTGCATTAATTCCCGTTGTTAATGTTCTTAAGAGTGGCACTTGCAAGCCATTTCTGTATTAAGCACATGGCAAAAATAAATGAGCAGAAAAGAGTTCACCAGTGAGCAAGACATTTGTGTTTATGTTTAACATAGAGGTTGACAATATATAATCATCTGGCAAAAGTTAATGAAAATATTTTTTTTTCCTACAACTCTGAATAAATGGTCAAGAAATATAAACATTAACTTAGCTAAAATACAACACTAACTTAATATCGGGTTCATTTCCAGAAAATGTAATACTGCTATTTTGGAAGTAAACATGAAATTTTCACCTCTTGGAAAATGTGGGAAACATGCAGCTGGGGCACAGAGCAGGGGCCTGGTTTTAGCGGCTTCCACGGTGGTGCTAAGAGAATCAGCCTGCTGACGCCGGAGATAAAGGAGTTGTGGGCTCAACCCCTGGGTGGGCATGGCAACCCACTCCAGTATCCTTGTCTGTAGAATCCCGTGGACAGAGCAGCCTGGTGTCCTGCAGTCCATGGGGTCCCAAAGACTCAAAAATGACTAAAGTGACTTAGCACAGCAAGATCCCAACAATCCTTTTCTTTAAAGTGCTGGGGGATGCCGAGGGAGGTCTTTATGCCCTGAAGCTGCATTCTTCAGTGAGGTAACTGTTGAGTAAGAGGTAAGATTTTCTTTTACAAATAGAAGAAGGGCTTAAGAATGGAGTGATATCCAAGGAGAACCAGACCCGTTCTTAGAATAGTAGGCTTCAGAAAAGAATGGATACAGAAAGCTGATGATCTGCAGGGCCCTCCCCACTCTGTAAGCCCCCATTCCTACGCCCCAGGCCCCCTGACAGACCTCTGCTGGCTCCCAGGGAGAGATATCTAAGTGTGACAAAATTAAGCACAGTATTGTTGGAGAAAGGAGAGAAAGGTCACCCCTTGAACAAATCACTCAGATTGACACAGCTCTACTTTGCCTCAGACATGACTTCTTTGTCAAAGCTGCTAACACCAAATAGCCAAAGAAGTGTGAGATACAGTTCCGAACATGAAACTGGATCTTTTGTATATCCTAAGATTGAGTCTACACAAGAGCAAAGTGTCGGATGTTTTGTCTCCACGTTGCCAGACATATGGATTGAATGAAGATTCAGCTAAATGGACTTGATGTTCGTCTTGTTCCCTGTCTTGAGGTTGGCTATGACTCCTCCTGGCTGTGAAAGCACCCTTTGATATTAGGAGCAGATCTGAGCATGAAATCAACAGTCTGCACAGAAGAACAGAAAGCAAGCTTTGCTCATTCTTTCCATGAGTATCCTTTCTTCTTTCCTTTCCTTTCTTCGTCTAAGCCCTCTCAGAGACTGAGGCACAAGCCACGTTGCTTCAAATTAATCCATTTGAAAAGGACAAGGAAGGTGGCCCCTATGTCCACTGCCTGACATAGGTCTTCAGTTCCCATGTGGGTGCATCCTCTTTCCTACTCACTCTCCCTCCTCGAGACCGCTCAGCCCCGCTCTGGGTAATGTCTCGACCCCTGTGGTCTCTCCCCGAATTAAAGGAAAGCAGGCTCTGTCTATCTCTGAGCAACAAAGCAACATAATGCGCTGCGTCTTATTGAGGGCTCTCCAGGTCCCCTAAAATCTTTCTCAAATGTGATTGTTTATAAAATGTTTGATAAAAATAAATGATGCTTTCAATTTAAACAAAATTTCACACTGTTACTGGTTTTAATAACAGTTTTGACAGATGAGATTTTCATCATCTGTTTTTTCTTTGTGAAGCCTTCTTCAATAAACTAAAAATGCTTTAAACTAACAGATGTGACTATAAAGTAAGGCTTGAGTGTGAGACATCAGGAACTGAGGCTTGTCAAATGCTTCAACATAGAAATTTATTCCTCGAGCAAGCATCTCCTGGGTATCAGGAAAGTCACCAACCTAATGATTGCCGGCTAACGTGTGAAGCTTGTTTCAGCAGTGAGATGCCGTTATCCCCACTGTCCTGAACTGCGAACGCATCTTTGCCGGCTCCTCCCCTGTTAGCAATTTCCACTGCTCCAGCTTTCAGAAACCTATTGAAAAGTCAGCCCAGGTTTGAGCTGATGTTGATGTTTGACAAACTGATGATTTGCAATTCTTTTTTTCTATCAGCTCAAAAATTTGCATTTTCAATGATACTCTGTTTACAATAAATAAGTTATTTTTCCCTACTTTAAAAAAAATATATATGCACATATTCAAATTTTTTTAACAACTTGAAGACTGGAAATGAAGACTGCAGTACTCTGATTTCAAAAAAGCTCACAATTTTTCTCCAAAATATAAGTTTTAAGGGTTCCCTCCCCTCTCCCGCTTGCTGCTGCTAAATCACTTCAGTCGTGTCCAACTCTGTGTGACCCCATAGATGGCAGCCCACCAGGCTCCCCCATCCCTGGGATTCTCCAGGCAAGAATGATATCTCTATATATTTTAGTTATTCTTAGAGAGAGAAATACAATCTTATGAGGCAAATTGACAAATCAGTTTAACAACAAAGTCGTCCAAAGAGCTTTGTTAAATTAAGGGGTGCGACGGCTGCCACAGGCGCGCTAAGTGCGGCCGAGAGGAGCCACCCCACGTCCGAGGTCAGGGGAAGAAGCCAGGAGGACCCCATGCCCGAAGTGCGGTGGCCAAGAGGAGTTACCCACGTCCGAGGTCAGGGGCATCGGCAGAGAGTACCAGACTGCGACGGCGCAGGAACGGCCGAGAGGAGCTACCAGGCGTCCGAGGTCAGGGGAAGCGGCCGGGAGGAGATAACCCACACCCCAAGCCCGAGGCCAGGGGCGGCGGGCGGGAGGAGCTACCCCACGCCCAAGGAGCCGTGGCTGCGCGGACACAGGAGGGCCTAGAGGAGCTATCCCACGTTGAAGGTCGGGAAGGGCTGCGGTGAGGAGATACCCCCTTGTCCAAGGTAAAGAGCAGCGGCTGCGCTTTGCTGGAGCAGCCGTGAAGAGATACCCTACACACAATGGAGTATTACTCAGCCATTAAAAAGAATACATTTGAATCAGTTCTAATGAGGTGGATGAAACTGGAGCCTATTATACAGAGTGAAGTAAGCCAGAAAGAAAAACACCAATACACTATACTAACGCATATATATGGAATTTAGAAAGATGGTAACAATAACCCTGTATACGAGACAGCAAAAGAGACACTGATATATAGAACAGTCTTTTGGACTCTGAGAGAGGGATGGGGTGGTATGATTTGGGAGAATGGCATTGAAATACGTATAACATCGTATATGAAATGAGTCGCACAATACTGGATGCTTGAGGCTGGTGCACTGAGATGACCCAGAGGGATGGTATGGGGAGGGAGAAGGGAGGAGGGTTCAGGATGGGGAACACATGTATACCTGTGGCAGATTCATTTTGATATATGGCAAACCAATATAATATTGTAAAGTTAAATAAAATTAAATTTAAAAAAAGAAATATTAGCACAATACATTAAAAAAAAAAAAAAAGAGGGAGATAACCTACACCCAAGGTAAGAGAAACCCAAGTAAGATGGTAGGTGTTGTAAGAGGGCATCAGAGGGCAAACACACTGAAACCATACTCACAGAAAACTAGTCAATCTAATCACACTAGGACCACAGCCTTGTCTAACTCAATGAAACTAAGCTATGCCCGTGGGGCAACCCAAGACAGGTGGGTCATGGTGGAGAGATCTGACAGAATGTGGTCCACTGGAGGAGGGAATGGCAAACCACTTCAGTATTCTTGCCTTGAGAACCCCATGAACAGTATGAAAAGGCAAAATGATAGGATACTGAAAGAGAAACTCCCCAGGTCAGTAGGTGCCCAATATGCTACTGGAGATCAGTGGAGAAATAACTCCAGAAAGAATGAAGGAATGGAGCCAAAGCAAAAAGAATACCCAGCTGTGGATGTGACTGGTGACAGAAACAAGGTCCAATGCTATAAAGAGCAATATTGCATAGGAACCTGGAATGTCAGGTCCATGAATCAAGGCAAATTGGAAGTGCTCAAACAAGAGATGGCAAGAGTGAATGTCGACATTCTAGGAATCAGCGACCTGAAATGGACTGCAATGGGTGAATTTAACTCAGATGACCATTATATCTACTACTGCGGGCAGGAATCCCTTAGAAGAAATGGAGTAGCCATCATGGTCAACAAAAGAGTCCGAAATGCAGTACTTGGATGCAATCTCAAAAACGACAGAATGATCTCTGTTCGTTTCCAAGGCAAACCATTTAATATCACAGTAATCCAAGTCTATGCCCCAACCAGTAATGCTGAAGAAGCTGAAGTTGAACGGTTCTATGAAGACCTACAAGACCTTTTAGAACTAACACTCAAAAAAGATGTCCTTTTCATTATAGGGGACTGGAATGCAAAAGTAGGAAGTCAAGAAACACCTGGAGTAACAGGCAAATTTGGCCTTGGAATATGGAATGAAGCAGGGCAAAGACTAATAGAGTTTTGCCAAGAAAATGCACTGGTCATAACAAACACCCTCTTCCAACAACATAAGAGAAGGCTCTATACATGGACATCACCAGATGGTCAACACCAAATCAGATTGATTATATTCTTTGCAGCCAAAGATGGAGAAGCTCTATACAGTCAGCAAAAACAAGACCAGGAGCTGACTGTGGCTCAGACCATGAACTCCTTATTGCCAAATTCAGACTGAAATTGAAGAAAGTAGGGAAAACTACTAGACCATTCAGGTATGACCTAAATCAGATCCCTTATGATTATACAGTGGAAGTGAGAAACAGATTTAAGGGTCTATATCTGATAGATAGAGTGCCTGATGAACTATGGAATGAGGTTCATGACATTGTCCAGGAGACAGGGATCAAGACCATCCCCATGGAAAAGAAATGCAAAAAAGCAAAATGGCTGTCTGGGGAGGCCTTTCAAATAGCTGTGAAAAGAAGAGAAGCGAAAAGCAAAGGAGAAAAGGAAAGATATAAACATCTGAATGCAGAGTTCCAAAGAATAGCAAGAGATAAGAAAGCCTTCCTCAGCGATCAATGCAAAGAAATAGAGGAACAACAGAATGGGAAAGACTAGGGATCTCTTCAAGAAAATCAGAGATACCAAAGGAACATTTCATGCAAAGATGGGCTTGATAAAGGACAGAAAAGGTATGGACCTAACAGAAGCAGAAGATATTAAGAAGAGATGGTAAGAATACACAGAAGAACTGTACAAAAAAGATCTTCACGACCCAGATAATGACGATGGTGTGATCACTGACCTAGAGCCAGACATCCTGGAATGTGAAGTCAAGTGGGCCTTAGAAAGCATCACTACAAACAAAGCTAGTGGAGGTGATGGAATTCCAGTGGAGCTATTTCAAATCCTGAAAGATGATGCTGTGAAAGTGCTGCACTCAATATGCCACCAAAGTTGGAAAACTCAGCAGTGGCCACAGGACTGGAAAAGGTCAGTTTTCATTCCAATCCCAAAGAAAGGCAATGCCAAAGAATGCTCAAACTACCACACAATTGCACTCATCTCACATGCTAGTAAAGTAATGCTCAAAATTCTCCAAGTCAGGCTTCAGCAATACGTGAACCATGAACTTCCTGATGTTCAAGCTGATTTTAGAAAAGACAGAGGAACCAGAGATCAAATTGCCAAAATCTGCTGGATCATGGAAAAAGCAAGAGAGTTCCAGAAAAGCATCTATTTCTGCTTTATTGACTATGCCAAAGCCTTTGACTGTGTGGATCACAATAAACTGTGGAAAATTCTGAAAGAGATGGGAATACCAGACCACCTGATCTGCCTCTTGAGAAATTTGTATGCATGTCAGGAAGCAACAGTTAGAACTGGCCATGGAACAACAGACTGGTTCCAAATAGGAAAAGGAGTACGTCAAGGCTGTATATTGTCACCCTGTTTATTTAACTTATATGCAGAGTACATCATGAGAAACGCTGGACTGGAAGAAACACAAGCTGGAATCAAGATTGCCGGGAGAAATATCAATCACCTCAGATATGCAGATGACACCCACCCTTATGGCAGAAAGTGAAGAGGAACTCAAAAGCCTCTTGATGAAAGTGAAAGTGGAGAGTGAAAAAGTTGGCTTAAAGCTCAACATTCAGAAAACGAAGATCATGGCATCCGGTCCCATCACTTCATGGGAAATAGATGGGGAAACAGTGGAAACAGTGTCAGACTTTCTTTTTCTGGGCTCCAAAATCACTGCAGATGGTGACTGCAGCCATGAAATTAAAAGATGCTTACTCCTTGGAAGGAAAGTTATGACCAACCTAGATAGCATATTCAAATCAGAGACATTACTTTGCCAACAAAGGTTCATCTAGTCAAGGCTATGGTCTTTCCTGTGGTCACGTATGGATGTGAGAGCTGGACTGTGAAGAAGGCTGAAGGCTGAAGAATTGATGCTTTTGAACTGTGGTGTTGGAGAAGACTCTTGAGAGTCCCTTGGACTGCAAGGAGGTCCACCCAGTCCATTCTGAAGGAGACCAGCCCCAGGATTTCTTTGGAAGGAATGATGCTAAAGCTGAAACTGCAGTACTTTGGCCACCTCATGTGAAGAGTTGACTCATTGGAAAAGACTCTGATGCTGGGAGGGATTGGGGGCAGGAGGAGAAGGGGACAACAGAGGATGAGATGGCTGGATGGCATCACTGACTCGATGGACGTGAGTCTGAGTGACCTCCGTGAGTTGGTGATGGACAGGGAGACTTGGCATGCTGCGATTCATGGGGTCGAAAAGAGTTGGACACTACTGAGCGACTGATCTGATCTGATTACATAAAGAACATTCTTTTTAAAACTTGTCATATTTCAAATGAAATATCTTCTCACACCAGAAAGTCTACTATGTCAGAATTTATTAATATGATCCGGGGATTAACATAAGAGATGGAGAAATACTGATTTCCTTTCCAACTCATCCACGAACACTATATATATATTCAATCAAGTCATTGAATCCACAGTTTTACACTTTCCCTTGAAGCAGGCACAGAGCTTTCAGCTTCTTTAATGAATCAGTCCGTGTCACGTCTTATCCCACTGGACTTCCTTTAGTCCTCAGGGTGAAATCTGAAAATAGCCATATAGTTGTAGGTCCAGGATCTGGGCTAGCCCCAGCAGAGGCAAGAACTCCTTCCTCCCTTCTGAAGCACATCCAAAGGAAGTTTTTCTGCCAAAAGAGGTATTCATGAGCATCATGGCCATACAGGGCCTGTAGTAGAGCATGGCAGGAGAGGCTATCTTGAGCTGACTTTGACCTGAATCTTGCTGGCAGACCTTGAAACAAGATATTACATGAAAGGGGGTAGCATCCAGGAGGAAGGGAGAAGAAGATCTGACCCAATGCCAAGAGCAGCCTCCAAGGAAGGGGGCCAGCCAGTCCAAAGGGTGTGCAAAGGCCATGGCGAGATGAGGTGTGGATGGGGCAGCCATTGGAACCACGTGGTAATGGGCTAGGCCAGAGGAGAAAATGGGGTCTAGCTATGGCTGCTGGGGTGGAGACAAGATCGAAGCTCAAGGTAGACTGGAAAAAAACAAAAAGAGCTTCAGAGCTCCCCTTCTTCCTAGAGTTTGGGGTTCCATTGAAGGGCCCAGGCAAGGGCAGCCTCGGTGGAAAAGGAGGCAGTCAATCCAATGGCTTGGATTGAGATGGCTCAGGAGAGGGTAGGAAGGAGTCAGAAATGATATGTCTCATGTGTCAGCACTGACACAGCCCCTAAATATACATTCAGGCATTTGTTTCCCTTGCTAGGCTGGGAACTCCTTTTTTATCAATCTTCAGTACCCACAGATCATCTCTTTGAGGGCTTAATTTATGCCTCTGAATGAGTGAATGAATGAACCAGAGTGAAAAATTAGTGAATGAATAAATGTGAACTTGCTTGAAGGGCGTGTGTGTGTGTGTGTGTGTGTTAGTCACTCAGTCATATTAGACTCTTTGCGACCCCATGGACTGTAGCCCGCTAGGCTCCTCTGTCCACGGGATTTACCAGGAAAGAATACTGCAGTGGACTGCCATTCCCTTCTCCAGGGATCATACCTGGGTCTCCTGTACTGCAGGCAGATTCTTTTACCAGTATCTGTGTGCTATGTTGCTTCAGTCATGTCCAACTCCTTGCGATCCTATGGACTGTACCCTGCCAGGACGCTGCTGCTGCTGCTAAGTTGCTTCAGTCGTGTCCGACTCTGTGCGACCCCACAGACGGCAGCCCACCAGGCTCCCCCGTCCCTGGGGTTCTCCAGGCAAGAACACTGGAGTGGTTTGCCATTTCCCTCTCCAATGCATGAAAGTGAAAAGTGAAAGGGAAGTTGCTCAGTCGTGTCCAACTCTTTGCAACCCCATGGACTGCAGCCCACCAGGCTCCTCCATCCATGGGATTTTCCAGGAGAGAGTACTGGAGTGGGGTGCCATTGCCTTCTCTGACCCTGCCAGGCTAAGAACACACAATTATACCTGGCATTTGGAACATGCTCTTACAGCAAATTCTGTTCTCAGATGATCAACAGAATAATACGAGGATGACAGTAACATGCTTTTCTAAATATGAAGACAGAAAGACTTAAAATATGACCCATGACTTTATCTTTTATAGACTCTTAGACCATCTTGATGATTCTTAACTGTCAACGCTACTAGACATGCATTATGACCAGAAATAGAACTATGAAGAAGATAAGTTTAGTGTTGCCTATGGCAATGGCACCCCCACCCCAGTACTTTTGCCTGGAAAATCCCATGGACGGAGGAGCCTGGTAGGCTCCAGTCCGTGGGGCCGCTAAGAGTCAGACACGACTGAGCGACTTCACTTTCACTTTTCACTTTCATGCGTTGGAGAAGGAAATGGCAACCCACTCCAGTGTTCTTGCCTGGAGAATCCCAGGGACAGGGGAGCCTGGTGAGCTGCCGTCTATGGGGTCGCACAGAGTCGGACACGACTGAAGTGACTTAGCAGCAGCAGCAGCAGCATGGCAATTAGAGAAAAAAAAAATGTTAAACCCAACATATCAGAGGCTCACCATTTACCATCCCATCCCTTTTACCAGGCTCCAAAAGAACTTAGATTTACCCATAATCCTTCCTTTCCCAGTCACTCTCAGCTCTGTTTAAATAATCATCCTTGCCTCTTTGGAGGCAAAGAGTCTTCAAAGAGTCAGACAGGACTGAGCAACGAAGACACACACCAGTCTCCCCTCTCTTTTTCTCTCTCTGGTTTCTTCTGCTGTCTACTTCTAAACATTTTAACTCTTATTTTATTCATCAAACAGCCATTCACTCATTTATTCATTCAACAAACACGAATCAAGCTCTGTGCCAAGAAGGATTTTACGTATCAAGTATGCAGAGGTTAAAAAAAAAAAAGAGAGACGATCTTTGGTCTCAAGGATTTCCCTGCTCTCAAGGATTTAGAGCAGGGAAGACAAGTTCATAAACACCTACAATGCAGGGCAGCGGGCTCCACATGCTGTTCATTTCGTGGAAGATGTCCATCCAGTTCCGACTAATGGCGCAGGGAGAGGAGGAGAGGCCCCTTTGCTTGTTACCGCCACACCTAGGCTTATAATCAATCAAATGAGGCCTGGAAAGAATGCTGAGGAACACGCCAACCAGCTCTGCAGCGGCATGTTCCCGAAGAAGCCCTCCCCAGCTGGCAGTGAGGACCACTGGGTGCTGGGTGGACCTCCGGGACCCCCAGCGGAGTGAGGGGACAGAGAGCGCCTGCCCTGGTGGAGACCTGGGGTTTCTTCACCTCCTGCTCTCCTTTTCTCTAGTACCTTCTCCCCCTGCCCTGCCCTGCCCTTGGGAATCTAGAATCGAAGTTCTGAACTAGATTAAGTCTCTGAAGAGAGAAAAACTTGCTCAACAAGTACGCATCCAAATCTTTCTGACTTACACTAAGACCGGAGGATTTTCAAGTATGTTCAGCCTTTGTTTTGGGTGATTCACTGTCTGGCTGTCTAGTTCCGTGGGAGGGTGGGGGTGGGGACAAGGGGACGAAGGGCTGCAGAGAGCAGGAGCTGGGGGCGGCATGGGGCGGCATCCTCCGAGAGCAAGTGAAGAAATGTACTTACCTCAGGGACACAGAAACATCTTCAATGTGTTAAATATATTCATATATTAAAATACAATCCCTCTAGCTTTTTAACATAAACTGCCAAGTAACATATTGCATTAAATAAGGAGAGAAAGGAACTGGGGTTCGAAGACACAGAGGTTGAACCTTTGATCCAGTCTAGCGGGAGACGGCGCCTTGATCCTGCCGAAAGTTCCGCTTCCATTTCTTTCCATAGTCCCAAATCTGCTTTGCCTGCATTGTCCGCACTCCCTCCTTACCCCTTCTTTCCTCAGTCCCCGTAACCCAGCTTCCATATCCACTGTGGAGCTGAAACAAGGCTCTTGAAGACCACTCTTCCTTTCTTGCTGGCAAATCCAAGGAACCTTCGACAGTCCTCACTTTCCTTTGTGTCTCTGAAGCTCTAATCACTGTCACATGGGCACCAGTACCACCCACCACAGTTGTTTACTCACTAACTGAGAAAATTCTCAGTGTTTTGGTTTGATCATGAAAACAACAAGTACTTAGAATGATCTGCTGCTAAGTCGCTTCATGACTTTTCAAGC
Organism: Tragelaphus eurycerus; assembly: GCA_935064755.1. Lineage (NCBI taxonomy): Eukaryota > Metazoa > Chordata > Mammalia > Artiodactyla > Bovidae > Tragelaphus > Tragelaphus eurycerus. Next base: position 7,480,493 of record CAKXYN010000023.1, read on the forward strand.
TATGCTCTCGTCCCCTTAGTTATGATCTGCCATTCTGGTGGGGGCAGAGGGATGAGAAAGTTGCTTCCCTGTCTGAGGATCAATGGTCTGCAGAAAAAAAATTCCTGGAGCCTGAAGATCTGTATTCTAATCTTGGATCTATTATCTGCTAGTCCACAAAGACTGGGCAAATTACTTAGCAGCTTCATCTTTAAGAAAGAGGTATTCATAGAGATTAATAGATGGAGCCTATGTGGGCGATGCTCAGCATGCCTCACGCACCCATGCACTGCACCAGGGCATCTGGACTAGGAGCAGCCCAACAACCATCTCCAGGATAAGCCACACCAGCCAAGGACAACCAACACACGGTACACCCAAGTGCCTTAGGGGCTGCGATGATGACGCTTCACTTGGTACCACGAGGCACCCAAGGAAAGGCTGGCGATCGGAATAAAAGGAGAAGCCGGAAATGAAGAGGCAGGCCTGGTGGGGCAGCAGCCGCCATGGAGACCTCAGTCTCCTGTTGCATCCACTGTGGTCCGTGAGAGCAAGCTGGCAGCATGAAAGGGCAGCTCCTGTGGTCCCCGGGACTATACAGGTTCCCCATATGAAGGCCGGAGAAACCGCCACTGGCAGGACAGAGGCTTTGCTTTCAATTCTTGGGCAAACTCCTTCCACTGTAGAAATCAAAGCACACCCCAATTTTTCCCAGTACTGTTCTCCTTAATTAAACAGGCCCACTCCTCTGGCTCACACCAAGAAGAAAAAGGACTTCTTTTGAGCTGAACACAGCTGACTCACTTAAAGCTTTCATTGGGATCCATTTTTTCTATTAACCCATCAGTGAACATATGAGGAAATAATTTCACAAAAATCAAAAGCACTTGAAAGTGAAAGCCACTCAGTTGCGTCCAACTCTTTGCGACCCCGTGGACTATACAGTCCATGGAATTCTCCAGGCCAGAATACTGGAATGGGAGCCTATCCCTTCTCCAGGGGATCTTCCTGACCTAGGAATCAAACCGAGGTCTCCTGCATTGCAGACAGATTCTTTACCAACTGAGCCACCAGGGAAGCCCATCAAAAGCACTTAGATATTACTAATAACCAACAAAGGTCAACTCTTTTGCCTTCCATTGCATATAAATTAATTGCTGGGTTTGTTTGTTTGTTTGTTTCTTGACTACCACCTCTTTTCATTTTGCCTCCTGAGCTGTAACAACGAATATCCCTCAAGGCTAACTCAGTGCTCAGAGTTTTCCTGTCTGTACTCATCAGTGCAGTCCCCTCGTGCTCAGAACTTGTGGTCTGACCTGCACTATGCGGGGTGGGGTCGGGGGGGGCATCCATGATGCTCGTCCTTATCACCCAATGACACTCCAGTCTTTGTAGCCCAGGACATCAAGGACTCCATGACTTCGCTTGACTTGAAGCTCTCATTTAATTCCATAGGAGGAGGAAGGAAACTGAAAGGAGCATCAGGAAATGATCTACCCTGGACCAGAGTCTGTGCTGATGTTTATATATGCTAATCCTCACCACAATCCATCTGGAAAGACGTCTTCATCCCTATTTTTCAGGTGACAGAACAAGGCACAGAACAATGAACTTACCAAAGATCCCCCAGCTAATCACGTACAACAACCTGTGTGATCATCTTACTCCCTGTGATGCGACTCTGATGTGATTTGATCTGACTCCCTTACCCATAAAATTTCCCACCATGCTGCTGCTGCTGCTAAGTCGCTTCAGTCGTGTCCGACTCTGTGCGACCCCATGGAAGGCAGCCCACCAGGCTCCCCTGTCCCTGGGATTCTCCAGGCAAGAATACTGGAGTGGGTTGCCATTTTCTTCTCCGATGCATAAATTGAAAAGTCAAAGTGAAGTCGCTCAGTCATGTCTGACTCTTAGCAAACTCATGGACTGCAGCCTACCAGGCTCCTCTGTCCATGGGATTTTCCAGGCAAGAGTACTGGAGTGGGGTGCCATTGCCTTCTCCTAGCTGGCAAAAATAATCTAGCATACCTCTGGTCATCAAAGAGGTTATCATCTTTTTCCTGATTCCAATCTCTCCAGCAAGTAGTCTGCACCACTAAAATCTGATTTTCATACTAAATAAACTTTTTTATGCACCTACTGTGTGCCATGATGTGTGACCTAGACTTGAGCTAGCAAAGACAATTAGCCACCTCTAACCTCAAGGAACTGTTCCCTGGCATAAAACCATCAGTGGCTTCCTGATGTAAACCTACCTCAAACCCAGGGCTTATCCGGTGACTGAGCAGTAAAGAATCTGCCTACGATTCAGAAGACACAGGAGATGCAGGTTCGATGCCTGGCTTGGGAAGATTCCCTGGAGGAAGGCATGCAACCCACTCCAGTATTCTTACCTGGAGAATCCCATGGACACAGGACCCTGGCAGGCTACAGTCCATGGGGTTGCAAAGAGTCTGACATGACTGAAGTAACTTAGTTCACTCACACACACACACACACACACACACACACACACCCCTCAAACCCAACCTTCTCTGCACAGCACTTACTCTGACACTCCTTCATCTTTCTCTGCTCTAAGCTTGCAGACCAGAAGCGCCATATTGTTTAGTTGGTCTAATGGTCTCTTACGTCTTCATTTTATCTTGGCAATGACACTATAATCTACTTAAGAGCAGGGATCACTGCTCACAATCCTTCTTTTCGGTCACCCCCGAGACAGGGGATTACTTCTTTGGCTTTAAATCCAAAGAGGCCTTTCATCTTGTGATGATTTAAAGGACTTTAAATGACTTGTTGATTGATTTCAAGGATTAAATCCAACACCAGAGAATTTTCCTCTTAGTTAAAAATTCCACTTAGCTCTTTAATAAAAAAATCATCACTGAGATTAATGACAAAAATTGAGTTTTAAAAAAGATGTTTGAGTGGAAAGAGGAGAGAAAACATCTTCAGTCACACGGCATCTGAAGTTTAATCTTGGCTCTTCTTAATCATCAGCTATCATTTTGATTTTTCTTTCACCCAGTTGCATGTGTCATTTTGCCAATCAGGCCAAGACTGTGTTTCCATTATCTTACTACTTTTGAGAAATGTAAGCCCAAACCCTTGTGAAACTCTCTTATAATAACTATATTCTATGGTCATATGACTTACCTTTTGAGTAGGAAAGAAAGGAAGTGTCTCACTTTTGGCAAGGCTGTAGAGTAGGGAGGTAGTTTTTCCTGCCACATGGCCAAACATGAATCAACAACCTGCCAGTAAATGGAGCCAACTGAGAAGACCCAGGACTGGGCCTGTGCCTGTCCACGGGGTAGGGAGGCAGCCAGTGACAAGCTGAGTGACCCAGAAGCTCAATAGGTCCTGCAGAAAACAAATCTGATGGGGAAGACAATGAATCCCACACTGGCAGGGAGTGACAGATCTACTTTCTGACGCACAGTCACAGATGAACTGAAGTAATAGATGGTCTAGGAACTGATGAAAATAGAATTTCAGAGAGGTATCTGGCCAGTTGGTGGGCAGGACCTAGTCCCTGGGCTACTGGTTTAAAGACTTGGAAGTATAAGGCACACCTTCAGTCCTAAGTGGTCTGGAAAATCAGTGAGTCACCGGATCAGCCCAGACTGACCCATGGGAACATGCTAAAAAAGTCCAATTAAACAAAACAAGGACTGCATGAAGAGTAATTGGGGGCTCCAATAATCCCTGGAAGATGAAGCAAGGCTGTCTTGTAGATAAGAGTAAGGGGCCTTCAGAACACTAGAAATCCAAGCAGATATGGACTCCAGCTTCACTCTAAGTATTTCTAATTCACACTGAAACAATAATAGGGACTCATGAGTTAACTCAAGACCCCACTTCTACAAGTATATTACATTCTAAGAGGAGCCTTCCAAAACCTCCAACAATGATGTTTAGGGTCAAGTATCAAGGTTGGAGGTAGTTTCTAAGGCCCTTAGTCCACACTGGTTTTGCCTTCTCAGAGGATTCACCCAGTATGGAGACCTAAAGTTAGCTGCACTTAGTGGGTTTTCTTTGCACTGAGGAGGCTGGCAGAATAGATCAGTACAGGAGTCAGCAAATTACAGACATAGGAGAAATCTGGCCTACCACCTGTTTTTTTCAAATAAAGCTTTATCGGAACAGAGCCACACAATTCATTTACATATTATCTAGAACTGCTTCTGCAGTACAACAGCAGACTTGAAGAGCCGTGATAGACGATGTATGCCCTGCAAAGCCTAAGATCTGCTAACTGGCCCTTTAAAGACGGTGGATAGCAGGGCTGTACTACGGCAGTTCAGTCCCTACCTTCACTATTTACTAAGCAGGTGCTGTGGTCTAATGTTCCAGAATTCATATGTTGAAAGCTAACCCCAATGCGATGGTATCAGGAGGTGAGGGTCTTTGGAAGGGGACAGGTCATGAGGGTGGAGCCCTCAGTAATGAGATCAGTGCCCTTATAAAAGCAGCTGAGACAGTACCCTTCCTTGTAAATTCTACCATGTGAGGTTATAACTTAGCAAATACTGTTTGCAAACCAGAATGTGGGCTCTCACCAGACACAGAATCTGTCGGCACCTTGATCTTGGACTTCCTGGCCTCCAGAACTGTGAGGAATAAACTTCTGTTGTTTACAAGCCATCCAGTCTATGGCATTTTGTTACAGCAGTCCAAAGAGATTCAGACAGCAGGAAACTTGGGGAAAATCACTTTTAACTCTGTATGCGTCAACTTTCCTCATCCTTTTTTTTTTTTTTTTAAGTGATGTTCACTGTTAGTCGCTCAGTCATGTCTGACTCTTTGCAACCCCATGGACTGTAGCCCACCAGGCTCCCTCTGTGCATGGGATTCTCCAGCAAGAATACTGGAGTGGGTAGACACTACTTTCTCCAGGGGATCTTCCCAACCCAGGGACTGAACCCAAGTCTCCTACGTTGCAGGCAGATTCTTTACCTTCTGAGCCACCAAAAGAGTGGTAATCATGTTTCTTCCTTATATAGTATTTATAAAATTCTAGTGTAATAATCAATGGAATAAACCTAGTGTAGTGTCTGGTTAGGTAATAAACACAGTAAATATTTTGCTGTCCATCAGTAATAGAAGAACTGTATTCAAGTAAAATTTGTTTCTAATACAGAACCTATGAAGTAAAAGGCTTGATAAAGGTACCAGTGCAGACACAAGCCAAAACCAGCTCAATCTGGATAAGGCACTTGGTTTAATATTATCAATATAAAAATTTTTAACAAGGTCACTAATCATTCTTTATTGCCGGGAATCTCTACGCTATCTTGTAAATTGCTTTAAATGGGTACTTAAAGGCTTCTGTAGGACTCTGTCACATCCCGATAAGGGTCGTGAAGGAAAAATTTACATTTCATCAGTATTAACAATTTATTAAAACTCATGAAAATGTACATTATTGTACTTTTTGGGTGATGTTTTATGCTACAATCTGTGGAACATACTTGGAAAAAACTCATTCCACTGTTGCAGCTTAAATCTTAAAACATCTCGAATTCTCTCTTCAACTCAGAATGCCATTCATTAAATTTCTTCTTCTAAGGAACCATAAATGCGGTAATCTAGACCCTGATAAAGGCTTTAAAGTTGTCCCTCTGGGTACTCGGGGTGGAGAAAGATAGAACATTAGTGTCAAAGAAGCATATTATTTGATTCTCAATATAATTAATAAACTCTTTCTCTCCCCCACAGGAATCTGCTAAATCTCCAATTCTTACTTGTGTTGAAGCAAAAGATTTAGTTACCTACCTAATAGAAAAGCAGGAAAAAAAGATCTGAAAAAAGGCTTTAGGTATTTAGTAGTTTAAACCCTGCATAAATTGGAGATTTGAATAAAAAATCAGCCCTGGTATTTTTCTATGAAAATGGTGAACAGAAGGAATATATGTGCTCAGAGGAATAGCGTTTTATGCCAAACATCAATCAACCCGGCTTTAGAAGCCTATTTATAATACTGTGGGAGTTCCGGACAGTGCACTTGACCCTGTGAGGACCAATCCATGGCATTAGACAGTGAACAATCAGAGTCTTTACAAATAATTAAAACTCTGTGTGAAAATGGAGATGTTTTCCACAGCTTTTCCATGTATGCACGACATCATCGATATTCAAGAGTGTAAATATTGACTAGTTATTGCTGGTAGCCAGAAGGAGCAAAATCCCCCTTGAAATAATAATGTGGAGTGTGTGTATATAACATATACATATGTATGCACACACATATGCATAGAGATGTTAAATATATAGTCATATAGGGAGAGAAAATATAGATTTCACTTTATATGACAGTTGAATAGCTATACTTTAAACAACCCATGTTCCCTGCCAGTACAGTTCTCGTGTGAGTGTGTGTGTGTGCTATGCAAAGAAGACGCAAAAATATTTCTGAAATGTTGTATCTGTGATTTTTTTTCCTTATCATGAAAATGAGAGATATTAGAAAATGCACCTTTTACCTTAAAAAAAATTTCTCCATTGTTTAAATTGGGACCCAGAACTATGTGATTTTAGAGCTTGCAAGGACAGAATTAATAATCTTGTCTAGTTTTCCTAATATTTTAAGCCCACCTTAAATCCTTTTGGGGTGGAGGCAAAGCATAACTAATACATAAATTAAAATCCTGGAAATGTCTCCTTAATTTGACAATTTTTCATGTAAGAGACATGGGATTTAAGAATTTTTTGAGATTAAAAAAAATCCCTCAGGATTATTATTTCAATTTACTCATTGAACAGAGCACTCCTTAAATAAATTGGCACACTTGGATAGTGTGATGATACAGAAGAAACAAAAGCCATTACTCCTCCAGGAAGCTTCCGGTTCAGGGCCGGGGTAACATACACACAGAGGTCTTGGAGATCAGGGAAGGGGCTATCCGTAAGAGGAGCTCGTTTCGGGGTACAAACAAAAAGTGCAGGAAGAGTTAGGAGAGCAATTTGTGTAGGTGAGAATTGTCAGGAAAGAGGTGCACCTCACTCTGAAGTAGGCAGTGGGAATTTCTCTGGAGGTCCAGTGGCTAAGACTCCGTGCTCTCAACTCAGGGGGCCCCAGTTCAATCCCTGGCTGGGGAACTAGATCTCACAAGCCAAAACTAAGCGTTCGCATACAGCATTTAAAGACACTGCATCCTGCAACTGAGACCAGCACAGCCAAACAAATAAATAAATACCTTTTAAAAATGTAGGCACTGGACGGCTTGGAGGCGGAGAGGTGGAAAGCAGCCAGACCAGAGGAAGAGCCCAGCAAAGAAGTAAAGGGGGGTGGTCCTGGTGTGTCAGGAGAAATAAAAGCCAGAGAGGAGAATGCATTTAAGATTATAAAGAATTGATCTTCTGGGTGGGCTTCAGGGCTCCATGATTAAGCTCAGAGTGAAGGAGAAGCCCAGGAGCTGTCAGGAGAGCTGGGGTCTTTGGGTACATTTTTGGCTTGACAAGACCCTCACACAGCCAGGATCACACACAGAAAACTAGATGCACCCAAAACTCGGCCTTGACTTATGAGGTCAATGAATCTTAATAATCTATTTTCATCAACACGGAAGTTTGTCCCTTAGCTAATCTAACCAGTTCTCAGTAGGGATTATATTCCTACATCTTTCATACTCCCCATAAGTAGAAGTGTTAGTCGCTTAGTCATGTTTGATTCTTTGCAACCCCATGGACTACACAGCCCACCAGGCTCCTCTGTCCATGGAATTCTCCAGGCAAGAATACCAAAGTAGGCAGCCATTCCCTTCTCCAGGGGATCTTCACAACCCAGGGATCAAACCCAGGTCTCCCTCATTGCAGGAGGATTCTTTACCATCTGAGCCACCAGGGAAGTCCTACACTCCCCATAGTGTGGACCAAATGCAGGACTAAATAAATACACATTGACAAATTGTTGAAGGCCACTGTGATGAATTTATCCAGTAGACTGCATGGGATTGCCTCCACCGCCTTTACTGCAACCAGAGCCCTCAGAGGTCTCTGACTGCAGGTGCTTAAAAAGTTCTTAAAAGTACAGGACATTACTGGGATCAGAGACATGGTCTAGAATTAAAGAACTTATTGATCAAGATGGTTTGCCCCAGAGCGCCATGATATCTTTGTGATACCTACTTCCACACACACACACACAAATTAGTGTGTGAAAATTATTCATCCAAAAAGAGAACAAGCCTGGACAAACAAGTAATCCAATTTGATTCCAAGAGCAATCCCATGCACACGACAGCTGCCAAATTCCCACTTCAAGTTGTGCTTTGTCAACCTGTTCTCTGACAAGGCATGGATTCCTCTTCCAACTCTTGACAGAAATGACATTATCTAACAAAGGCAGGTCTACACGGACAGTGTGACATAAACGATCCAAGAGAATCCAAGCCTGGAGACCTTGATCTGAAATGTTCCGCCGGTGAGTGGGGAAGCGGGCCACTTGAAATAACCCAGATCACTGATTTTTCCTTCCGCTTGTGTAGACGGGTGCTCCTGACAATTCTTTTCAATCCGCCTGAATACAGACGAGCACCAGGGGGAGCTCACACATCTTCCTTCTTTTCCTCCCCCTCTCACAGAAGGTCGCCCCAGCGTCCTAGGGAAAGGGTGGGTCGGAACAACATACACGAAATAATCCAGTCACGCAAACACATAGGTGATGTATCCTGTAAAAAATAGTCTAGATTCTTTCGGAGGGCTCTGCAGTACATTCCTCATATTGGCTCACCTAAAGTCAGCGTTCAGTCGTCTCACTGCCTTTGAGAGGTAGCCTCTTAAAAACTCTCCAATCAGAAAAACATCCCTAAGCTGCTCCTATGTCTCCCTTAAAAGAGAGGGAAATAGGCAAAGAAGGTGGGGGACGCCGAGAGAAAGAGATTCTCTTCCTTGCAATCTGAAATGACATTTTTTTTTAAAAGAACACTTCAATTTTAATCACAGTGGAGGGTAATGGAAGGGATTTGGGCCTTTGGTTTTCCACATTGATCAATAGGATTGATTTTTTTTTTTTTTTTTTAATTTTAAAATGAGAACTAGTTGCCTTTCTCTCCCTCTCTCTTTTTCAGTCTCTCTCCCTCCAGGACTGAAAACATGAAAGGAGGGGAAACTCAAAATACACAATTAACTATTCTATTATCAGTATGAGCAGAGAAAACCAATGGTACAAAGGATCTTACAGGACTAACCCGCAGTCCTTGCAGGACAGACCTGTCATCCTCAGGTCTGACTCCGATTCTGTGTTCGTGACACTGACACCCTAGTTGCCCCAGCTGGTGAGGGAGAGAGAAAGACGCCCTGCTTCTGACACTAAACTGCACAGAAAATGCTCTTTACTCACCGCTTAAAAGAAAATGATATATTTCTAATCCTACGTTTCAAATGTACAGATCACAAAATCATTAGCGATCCCTGCAAGATCCTTCACGAGGTCATCTCACCAACCCTCTACTTGAAGGCAGGTGAGATAAAAATGATTTAAATTTTACTTTATAGATGAAGTAAAGTTGAGATTCAGAGAGGAAAATGAAGAGCCTGGAGTCATGCGGTGAAATGATTTTTGTCAGTAAATTAAAAACCCACTCAGCATCCACCTGTAAAACTGTAAGTAACATGTTTTTTGGGTTTTTTTTTTTTTTTTTTTAACATGCCAGGTCCAAACTTTGAACCATGCACAACCTTAGGAAAGAAAAGAAGGAATCGTAGGGAATGCAGAAAAGTTACAAACTGAGGCAGCTAACACCTGGGGAAAACGCTGCGGTTGATCAAAAATCCTATCAAATCGGATATGTCTCGCGGGTGGGAGGCGGCGGAACCGCGCGGAAAGCGCGGGACCAGCGGAGGAGCTGGCGCCTGCTGGGTGTCCCCGGAGTTGCGCCGCAGCGCGATCGGCGGACCAGGCCCGGCCAGACAGCCGCACGGAGCGCCCGGGCGGAGGCACCGCGGGACGAGGCCCGCGGCGGGAACCGGGCGGGGCGGCGGGCGGCCGCGAGGAGCGCGCTCCGAGCCCGACTTGCGCTGAGACCGCGTGGCGCTCGGCCGGCGCCCCGGGAGCGCGCGGGGCGCACGGGAGGGACGCACCCGCCGCGGCCCGAGGAGCTGCGGGCACCGTCGGCCGGGCGGTGTCCGGGGCGCCCGCCCTCGCGCCCACCCCGACCCCCACGGCCGGCGGAACCCGCCCGGCCCCCGCCGCCGAGCCGGTGCAGACCGCGCGGAGCAATGGCGCAGACGCAGCCCGCCAAGGGAGGCTCGGGCCGCGAGGTGCCAATCCGAGGCTCTCCGTCGGTTTGGACGGAGGGCTGGCGACAGAGGGGCCGGGGCTTTAATCGCAACAGTCGCCCCGCGTGTCGTTGACTTTTTTTTTTTTTTCTGTCCACCAGGGTCGAAACACCCGAGGTTTAACTGCCTGCGACTCACGTGTCGGTGCGGCAGCTTCCCTGCGACTTCGGGGGCGGGAGGCCGAGCACCTGTGCGCCGCGCCTCTTGCGGGGACAGCTGCGCGCATCCCTCGGGCCCGCCGACCGCACCATCTGACCTGCCCAGAACGAAATCCGAGGCTCGGAATTCGAACGGCCCCGCGCACCTCCCTTCTCAGATACATCTCCTAGGAGAGGATCGTTCCTCTCCACTCAGAGATTATTTAGGGAGATGTTCTGGACGGGATAGGTAGACATATAGACAGCCCAAGGAAGACGTTAAATTGTAGACACTTAAGCACCAACTGTCTGGAGCCCTGAAGGAAAGGGAGAAAGAAAAAAAAAAAAGATGATCCATCATCAGAAACTTCCAGAGCCCCTGGGACTTTCTAAATCAGTGGATGTACTAACCAGGGAGTGTGGGAAGATTTCTGAACACAATTCATATTCCTTAACCTTGGGAAGTGGGAGTTCTACCTCTCTTGCAGCTGTAAAATCTTAGGTTCCTAATTCCTTGGTTTTGACCACCAGGAAGAGATTCCTTATCATCAACTCAGCAAAAGCATTTCCATTAAATATTACTGGGTGGGAAATATTTCGTTCCCCCGGCTCACTGTATCATAACCACCATAAACATTTCTGTGATCCACGGTGTTTGATACTGGCCAGGCTTTCAGCGGAGCTGGGGCCAGGTGTTAAAGGGCCCCTCAGCACCTTGCCCTTGTCCACAGAAGGGATTCCTACAGCTGCTGCTGACGGAGGATGACTAGGAAGTTGGTTAGGAAAAGCATCTTTTTCTTTTTTCTTCCTTTAAAGCTACCCTCTTGCCAAACATTCTTTCTTTGGCCACCAAAGGAAGATCATTTAATTGATAACTTTGAGGGCCTCCTTTCTCTGCCACTCTGGATTTTTTGGTTGTTGTTGCTTGGTGAGGAGAGTTTTGGGGGGAGAGAAAAGGGGGCTAAAGTGAAAGGGAGCTGGAAAAGAGATTTGTGTCTGGCTTTATCCAAACCCTGTTAGGTCTTGTATTTAACGTGATGTGGAATGGAGAAGTTGCAAAAGGTACACAATTGGAAAAGAAGGTCTCTTGGAAAAGAATTAAGGGATAGGAATTTAGTATCCTGGAGGGGAAAAAACGGTTAAGAAAACCTTCAGGAGGACACAGTGACTGTTACACAGAGAAAATATCAAGATACAAAGGAGAGGGGGCAATGGAATGAGGAAGTGAACCTTCCTGATCCACCCAGCTATCCAAAACTCCACTGGCATTCTCATTTAATTCTTTCCACAATTTGAGGAGAAGGGTATGAGTTTTAATCCAATCCTCCTTTTCCAAAGGAGAAATCTGTAGCAGAGACCCAAGGTAAATTGCCTGAGGGCCTATAGCTAGTGAGGAGCAGAATTACAATTGATTAAGGGGTAAGGAAGAATTTCTTGAGAATTAGTGTTTTCAAATCTTTATTAGTTACAGAGAGAAATGGGATATTAATAACCTTATGGGATGACCTTTCGATTCCAGGGGGGAAACGATGTTAACTAAGCAAGACAAGCCCATGAATTTTCTTGTTTCCCCTTTATATGGCTTCAGGGAAGGTGTGACAATTGGAGACAACTCAATGCTGCCCAAATCCATTGTAAAGTTCATTTCAACGGATGGATCTATTAGCTATAATTAAGCACATGTCCTTATTCTTTAGGAAATCCCTACTATTTGAGGAGCAAACTGTAAAGCGTTAGACTCTTTCCAATTTAAGAACAATTGGGATTTTAGTTGGAAACAGATAAACTATCTGTAAAATTGAATTTAAAAAGCTTGGAAAAGGGTCCTGAGAGTCCAGAGTCCTGGCCCCACCAACTGTGAACAAGCACGGCTCTTGAATCAACCTGAACTGTGTGTGGGTATGAGCTCCGGCTAGCTGTGTGACCACAAGCAGTTTTCTTAACCCCTCTGGGCTTCAGCATCCTTCTCCATAAAATAAGGCAAATAAACCTTTTCAAGGTTATCATGAGGCAAAATAAAATATTATGGGTGAAAACCTTTAACAGGATGCCTGGTGTAGAGTAGATGCTCAGAAGCGTTAGTGTAGCTTAGTGTGATTAAAGTGTGTGAGAGCAGATTTTGAGAGGGTGGGAACACACCAGACGTGGGGCTGGAGAAAGGAAGTGCCACCAACTTCAGCTCCTTGACAAATTTGCCTGGGGCTGGCTCTGGGGGAAAGACTTGGGTTGTCACTCCTGTGTGAATCTACTGAGACTCTGAGAAGGGGACAGATAACTATAAAAGCAAGCCAGGGAGGTCTGAGAAGGTGGAGACTGATTATGGAAAACTTGGAGCAAGTTTTCTCCACATCGTAAATCGTCTTGATCTTGAGATCAAACAATACTTTCGGAAACTGCAAGAAATGAAGACTGAAACAAAATGCCACTGTGAAATTTTTACACTAGTTAGTAATGATGGCATAAGACAAAAATGTCTGTGTTCTTACTTAAACCTTGAGCGGCTAAGGACTTTTTATTCTTCAATTTTTTAACAGAGATATTTTAACCATTTTTGTAAAAACTAATTATACACAGTTTTTGCCTAGTTATTATTTACTACTGCTCTGCCAAAAAAAAAAAGGGGGGGGGGGATTATTACTTTGGTTTGACTAGAACTGTGAAATTCTTCTTTAAAAAATATTACAAACCACTTCATCAATATGATTTCCTCTGATATTTTCTGCCAGGTAAAATCTACAATTCTAGAGATTTTTCTTTTAAAATAATGATTTCTTTTCTGATTATGAAAGTAACACATGCTCATTGTAGACAGTATAAAATGAGAGACTACACTATCGCTATTGATACCTTGGTGTTTTCCTGCCAGTCTTGTTACCTTTTTTTTATAACCTTGAACTATTATAGCTTGAACTATTGTGTATAAAATTTTACATTCTGCTTTTTCTACTTATTTTCCCCTATGCCACTAAAAATCATCTGTTACTTGATTTTTTAGTTGTTTTATTATTATTTATTGAAATAGATTTACAATGTTGTATTAGTTTCAGGTGTAGAGCAAAGGGATCATATACATATAATATTATATATATATATACTTCTTTTTCAGATTGTTTCCTTTTCTAGGGTATTACAAAATATTAAGTATAGTTCCCTGTGTTATACAGTAGGTTCTTGTTGGTTATCTCTTTTATACAGTATAGTGCGTATATGTTAATCCCAAACTCCTAATTTACTTCATTTTTAATGACTGTTAATTTTGCACCCTACCAGTGTAACCTACCTCTGTTGCTGAATGTTTGTAGATTCTGGTTTTTGCTATTGTAAATTATGCTAAAATGAAAATCTGTGTGCATAAATCTTTGAGTTGAAGACTATTTTGTAGGGTAGACTTCTATATTTAGAACTACTAGATCCATATATATAAATCTTTTTTAAGGCTCGTAAAATATATGATCAAATTGATTTTTAGGAGCAGTTACAGAATTTTCAGTCTCAGCAGCAACACCTGAGGAATGCTGCTTCCTGCAAACGTCCCTAGTAATGACTAGTATCATTGCCCCCAAAAATCTTTTCTAATGTGATAAGTTAAAAAAAAAAAAAAAAGGTTTTTTCTTCTATTTTCATTCATGTGGGACTACTGTCATTAAAGAGCTTTTTCAGATTTCCCCAGCCATTTCCTCTTCTGTGAATTGCCTATTAATGTCCTTTGCCCGTTTTTCTATTGAGACCTTAATGCCTTTATAACCTCTTTATATCAGTCCTTTATTGTAATTGTGGGGAACAGTTTCTTCCCTGTTTTACTCTTTGCCTTTTAATTTTATGATTTTTGAGACATAAAAATTTTAATTTTTATTTAGATAAATGTATCATGCATTTCTTGATGATTGTTTTCTGTTGCTGTACAGAAAATCAAATCATCACCTATTTTCTTTCTACTTGTATTTTTATATATTTTTAAAAATGTTTAGTACTTTACTGCTTCTATAATTTATTGTGCTGGGAGATGACTATATGATGTTTTCCCCCTAATATTAGGCAGCTTTTCCAGTACCATCAGTTCAACGTCCATCCCTTTCCCTTTGATTCACTGTGAGTCAGCGTCAAAGACCTCTTTTGATTAATACAGATACAGAGATGCTAGTCACAATAGAGACGTAAACTGCCAGGACTCCAGGAACACCAACCAATGGGAACAGACACCAATTATCCTGAGCATCAGGTTTGGCCAGGGAGTGTATTCCAGCGGAGGACTAGCCCTACAAATAAGACCTACGAAACTCCTACATGAACAACAGCAGCAAAAAGTTTCCTTTCAAAGAAAGGTCTTGTTGACTTGATCTTCTTTAACGTTTCTCTTTTTAACTTTTTTATTACGGAAAATTTCAAACACACACAAAAGTAAAAGGAGTAGTATAATAAAATCCCCATGAATCCACCTGTTAGTTTCAAGAACTATCGACACATGGCCAATGTGGTCTCATGTATTATCATTCTCTTACACCCTGTCCCTTTTTTTAAAATACAGGAACTCCTTGTTGGTAATTTATTGTAAATAAAGCGGTGTGTACATGTCCATCCCAAGCTCCCGAAATATCCCTCCCTTCTTTGTTTAACAGGTTTAAGACTGTTGTGTGACTTTCATTTGGAATGCTTGTAGTTTAAACTAACCTAAGCCCACTGCATTTATTCAACACAGCCTCTACTATGGCAGACACTATTTTAGAATCTCTCTCTCTACCATCTATTATTATCAAAAAAAAATGCCCTGAACTTTGTGAAATTCAGCAGTAGTAGTATCAATTTCCTGTTTTTTGTTTTTTTTTTTTTTAACAACAGATCTTTCTCCCTCCATCAAAATAACTGTCACTGTTTTTTGAGATATGGTCTTGGTCAGCTCACCCTCTTCTAATATGACACAAATCACATTTGCCAGTCATTCGCTTAGCTTATTTAGAAAGTTGACAAACTTGGGTCGTTCCTTTGCCCATCTGTTCCCACAGTTCACTCCTTAAAGAATTTGATATTTGCCACTTTTTGAAAAGGATTCACATTTCTTGTCTGGATTTTCTTTTTCATGATAACTCTAACGGAAGACTGTCCCAATTTTACATTCTACCTTGCCTTTTGCTTTAAAGTAATTTAAATAGCTTCCAGAGAAACTGATACAGAAATTTGATTTTAATCAAACTTTCTGTGCAGTTAGGGTTATTGAACTTTCTGAAATTAAGGCAGGAACCAGATGTTGTGATTACCCCCAGCATTCCACGTGCTCAGTCACTCAGCCGTGTCTGACTCTTCGCATCCACATGGACTGTAGCCCACCAGGCTCCTCCGTCCGTGGGGATTCTCCAGGCAAGAAAACCAGAGCGGGTTGCCATGCCCTCCTCCAGGGGATCTTCCCAACCGGGGACTGAAACCAGGTCTTCTGCATTGCAGGCAGATTCTTTACCATCTGAGCCACCATCTATTAAACTCCATTAGTGTGTAAGAATGCGACAGCAATTGGACAATTGCTGTTACAAAGGAAGACTTGTTGATTTACTCGAGACAAGGAGGTGAGGGAATCATGATCCAGCTAGGATCTGACATCTGGGATAAGATGCTCCCTAGGGGAGGACCAAAGGTCTGACTTAGGAGAGGCATCCAGAGCATCACAGGATAGAACACGTGGGGAGGAATTCACAGGGCAGTTAGGACCACAGGGTCTGGCAAGTGAATGCCAATCATAATGCTGCCAACAGGGCAAGACTCTTCCAGAAAGGACAGGACTAGAATCAAATAATCCTCACCATGGGACACGAGAGAGAAACAGTCCCCAGAGTGTCTTGAGAATAGACCAAAAATGAGTTAAAAAAAAAAAAAAAGTGATCCAGTAAACAAAGATTAACCAGACTACATCTTCTGCCACTAGATAAAATGGTGATTCAAGGTAAAAATTTTAGTTTAGTAGAGAAATAGATGGTAACCCACTCCAGCATTCTTGCCTGGAGAATCCCATGGAGTGTAGCCTGCAAGGCTCCTCTGTCCATGGGGTCACTAGAGTCGGACACGACTTAGCGACTAAAGCACCACCACCAGAGAAATAGACATTTGACCCTTCTTACCATCCTGGTTGTGGCAGAGATGCTAGGACAGGCCCTGGGCATGGGCATTTTTGTGGAGTGTAAACCTTCCTGTGTTCCGTAGCGTGTCTCTAGGACTGGCCTCCTGCCATGCCCTGAGCAGGGAACCTGCTCTTGCCAGAGACTGAGCCCTTTCCCAATGCTTATTCCAAAAATAGCTGTCAGCTACAGTCACGGAGCAGTCACTTGCCTCTCTCTAATCATCCCCTTGAAAGTCTGAAGGCCCCCTTCCCCAGACTGGATTCCTTTGGAGTTAAACGCTGGCCTGGATTCAACCTGAGTGTCCCATTCTTTCTTCAACACCGTGGTTCAGGCTTCTAGCTGCTTTCACTCTCAAGAGAGAAAGCTGCCAAGGAGGGGGTTAGAACCCTAATGTTAAAAATTGTTTTCAGGCATCCCCAGCAACGGTGCATTTGTGTTGATGTACAATATAATCAGCCCCTGGTGCCTTTCTGGATGACTGGGCCCAGTAATTTGTACCAGCTTCCGACCCCTTTTAACCAACTCGTGCCTCTGTGCAAACACACCATATCATCTCTACAGAATACAGTGTGACATCTGTAGTCCCACAGACGCAGACTGTGGAAGGACTGCTATTTTGCTCTGTTCCACACAATGTAATATTGCATTTTATTCTTAAGCAGCTTTAGCATCTTGTTGACTTTGAGCTTGTGGTTCACTATGAACCCCAGGTCTTTGTCACAAGGATAATTGTAAAGTTTTATTTCCTGGACCTTGTTCTTCTGTAAACTTTTCAATATTTACTCAATTATTTCAAAAACTATTATTTTGTTTCTGATCATAAGGCAATATATGCTTACTATAGAAAAACTAGCAACAGAAAAACATAAAGAGACAAATAAAAATAAGTCATTATCCATCTGCCCAGAGATACCTTGTTCACATTTTGATATACTGTATTTCCTTTCAGCATCTTCACTTGCATAAATCTTTTTAACATTCGCAAATATACTGCATATACTATGGGGTAGTCTACTTTTTTACTTAGCAATATATCACATGAGTACATACTCTCCTAAAGAATTACCGTATTTGTTTAGAATTTTGGGCCAAAATTTCCCTTTCTAGGAAATTATCTAATAAATAACTATTGTATAGCAAAGATTTAACAACAAAAAAATTCACCGCAGTGTCATTTATAATAAGGAAAAATTGGAAAAACACAAAAATATTAAAAAATACTGAGTAAATATTTATCTATACCACAGAGCTGTTATTTTGAAAAGGATATTCTATAAAATGGAGAAGGCAATGGCAACCCACTCCAGTACTCTTGCCTGGAAAAGTCCGTGGATGGAGGAGCCTGGTGGGCTGCCGTCTGTGGGGTTGCACAGAGTCGAACACAACTGAAGCGACTTAGCAGCACTCTATAAAATGGAAAAGTTTTCTTAAGGATTTCTAAGAGGAAAAGCAAACTATATGGCTGTATGTATAGCATGATTTAATTTTTAAACAATATGAAATTCTATTTAAAAAGACCAGATGACACAAGAGATACTACCACAGAAGTTACAATGGTTGATTCTGGCTGATGGAATTATGGGTGATTTTAGTTTTGTTTAATTTTAAGGCTATTTTTCAAATGTCAAATGTGTGTATGTATCATAATATTAAAGATAAATTTAACATAATATTTCACCAGTAAGATATCGTAATTTATTTAATTCCCTCAAGCTTGTTCATATAGGAAGTTTATAATAGAATGATGCCATATTGAATTATAAATACCACCTTTGTCTCTGGAGATGAAGGAGGGCAAAGGCATGAGGAGAAGGATGCAGAGAGAGTTTCACCACTTTTTTTTTTTAACTTTTTATTTTGCATTGGAGTATTGTCAATTCTAAATGAAATCAACCCTGAATAGTCACAGGAAGGACTGATGTTAAAGCTGAAATACTTTGACCACCTGATGCAAAAGAGTCGACTCACTGGAAAAGCCCCTGATGCTGGGAAAGACTGAGGGCAGGAGGAGAAGGCGGCAATAAGGGATGAGATGACCAGACGGCATCACCGACTCAGTGGACATGACTTTGAACAAAATCTGGGAAATAGTGAAGCCTAGGGTGCTGCAGTCCATGGAGTCGCAAAGAGTCGGACACAACCTAGCCACTGAACAACAACAATAGCCAGTTAACAATGTTGTGATAGTTTCAGATGAACAGCAAGGGGACTCAGCCATAGAGCCCTATTGATAGTGATTCATTTCTTCATCGGCAGGTAAAGAATGGATGTTGGGTACATGGGTGTTCACTGCATTAATCTTTACGTTTTCTGTATCTTTTAAATGATTCATAATAAATTAAAAAAATAATACTACAGTAAGCAATTCATACATTCATATATATTTGATTCTTTCTTTGGAATGATTTGCTAAAAATAGAACTCCTAGGCATAAATGAGAAGACATATTTAAGTTTTTTGATATATACTACTTTACTGTCCTCCAGGAAGTCTGAAACAATTTATTTTCCCACTAGAAGCACACAAGTAATTATTTCACCTTGCCCTTACCAACAATGCCATCAGCATTTTTAAAATCTTTGCAAAATTAGGTAAAAACAGGTTATATCTCCCTATTGTATTAGCTTGAATTCTTTTGATTGGCAGAGAGAAAAGCATTTTCACCTTAATTGGTCATTTGTCTTTCTTTTTCCTATATTGTCTTGCCCATTTTAATTTTGGCTAGGCACCTGATTATTAACCTCGATACAGTAAAAATATTTTTCTGAGCTGGTAATCTGCTTTTTATTTGTGCTTATGGTATTTTGATGTTTGGAATTTTTACTTTTTATAAAATATAAATTATATACAATTTTATTTTATGATTTATGATTTTTTTCCTTTACCTAAATATTTAGAGTGGCTCTATCTTCTGCAAAGTCAAATACACTTATCTACAATTTTTTCTAGTTTATTGTTTTCTTATGTTTTACTCTTATTTAATTCTCTGTGCTATCCATGAGTGTGGTGCAAAGCTCTCACTAAATTTTTACCAAAATAACTGGATCAAAATATTCCAGTCTCTCATCCCGTTTTTAAAATAATGTGTATTTTCTTCATTGGTGTGAAATGCCCTTTTATCAGTTACTAACCACTAGAGACTATTTCTTGGCTTTTTGTTCCATACACTTCTCTGTCTCTCTTTGAAGACCTCACCCTGCTACTTTATTTATTCTACCTTTATAATGTATTTTGATATCTTGTAGGCCAAGTCCCCTTCAAAATCCTCCTTTTTCCAATTTTCCTTGGTTAAATTTCAGATTTAAAATCTTTCAAATGAAATTTCAAATCATTTTGCAAATTTCCAAAATAGTCTATTGACTTTTGTTTGAAGTGCATTAATTATATATATGGGCTTCCCAGGTCGAGCAGTGGTAAATGCAGGAGACGCAGAGATGCAGGTTCAATCCTTGGGCCAGGAAGATCTCTTAGAGAAGAAAATAGCAACCCACTCCCATATTCTTGCCTGGGAAATTGCGTGGACAGAGGAGCCTGGCGGGCCACAGCACACGGAGCACACTGGCATGCAACTCTATATACGAACTTGGAAATCATGGGAATCTACATAATATTTACCCTCCCAGTTTAGAAGTATAACCCTCCATTCACTCCAGGTTCATGAATGGCTTTTCAGTTGTTTTATAATTTTCTTGATATATGTCCTATAAGTTTATAATAAAATTTACTTCTAAATATATGAAACTTTAACATATTATAAAACTCACATTTCTATAAGTATCAGAAAAATGCCTAAACACTGAGGTAGGGAAAAACATGTATTCATCTCATACCACTCATGAATGCAAAACTCAGATGTATTTAGCAATAAATGAAAAAAAAAAATAAAGGGAGAAGAAGGAAAGGATACAAGAAAATATCTGAAGAGGTATTTTAATCTGATTGTAGGGAAGACTTTTTATAACATGACACAAAGATTACAAATCACAGAATAGAAAAACTGGAATAAATTTTAAACCTACAAAGTTTTTAAACTAAGAGAAAATACACTAAAAACAATAGTAACAGGTAAATAGCTAACTGAAACAATTATCTTTAATGTGTAAAGTATTTCTCCAAATCAGCAAGATAGGACAAAACAGGACAAAAAAATGCAACAAGGGGAAAAAAATAGCCAAAAGGCATTTGAAAGATAATTTTACTTATAAAGAAATACTGTTAAAACTACAATTAAAAACTACTTTTCTTCTATCATCTCATTATTAAAGGCTTTGTTTTTTAAATCATAATCACCAGGACTGCGCAAACTTATGAAAAAACAGGCACTTCCACACACTGCCAGGAGTTGTGGATTGACACTGCCTTCCGTTTGGACAAATGGTCAGATTTAACCAAATGGAATACCAGTATGTGACTGCATGTGGATCTACCAATCCCATTTTCAAGAATTGTAAGGAGGAATTGTTGTCAGAGATATACAAAGATATTTGTTGCACTATTCCCTGTAAATTCACTGCAGCACTGCTTTTCATTTTGAAGAATGAAAACCAAGAAAAAAAAAGCCTGAGTCAAGAGAGAAGACAAACTGGACTACAATATTAAATCATCTTTGCATTTTCAATAATTCCTATTCTGGTAAATATTCCTTTACTAAACTCCTGAGTTAAATTTGTTGGTATTTTATCTAGAAAACTTTCTCACCTGTAGTTAAAACTGAGATTGGTTATCATTTTTAGATTCATTTTAATAGAAAATCAAGATGACGTTCATTTTGGTGATTTCACTTTGCTAGTTTTTGTCCTATTTCGGCCTGTTAAGGTGGCAAAGTTTATTGGTTCGGTGAGTGGGTGGGTGGTTGCTTGGTTGGTTTTAGAGGTAAGACAGCACTGAGCTTAGCCAGCTTCTCTTTCAGCTAAGCGACTAAGTTCAAGCCCATGAGTTAAAAGTGAAAGCGTGTAGAAGCTTCTAGAATGACTTTTCCAAGGAAACTAAAGCAGCTGGGAGGTATACTCGTTTTCCCTTTATTTGTCTTTCTTCCTCTTGCCTAAAACATGGACGTCGCGGTTGACGCTCCAGCTGTCATCTTGGACCATGAAGCAACCTTGAGCATGGAAAGCGAAATGGTCCGTGCGTGCATGCAGAGTCGCTTCAGTCGTGTCCAGCTCTGTGTGACTGACCCTATGGACACAGAGAAATAGCAAGGAGCCCAAGTCCTCGATGACTGTGGAGACACAGGTCTTAGTACTTCTTCCACAGATGCAACGCTTCTGCACTTTTGTTTGGCTGTCTATAACGTTAACTCTCTCTCACAGTTTTATGTCATCTGGAAATTTGATAGGCATATCTTCTGTGGCCCAATTTAATTTTTATTTCTCCAGGTTAATCCATTATATAATATCCTTTGGATATAATTATTTATTAATTCCACTGATTATATCATTACTCATCCAACATTTCTATATATTTTCCACCAAGATGGAAAGATAGTCTGCCAACTGTCTTGCTGAAAAAGTAAAGGTAGCTTCTTGTTGTTGTTTAGTCACAAAGTCAAACCTGACTCTTGACGACCCCATGGACTGTAGCCCACCAGTCTCCTCTCTCTGTGGGTTTCCCCAGGCAAGAGTACTGGAGTGAGTTGTCATTTCCTTCTCCAGGGGATCTTCCAGACCCAAGGAGTCTCCCACTTGGCAGGTGGATTTTTTTACCCTTGAATCTCCTGGGAAGCTCATTAGTTAAATTCTCCCTGTCCACCCACAGTATATAAGGAATTTGTCTGGTCATTGTCCTTGGTGCCTGGCAGAGAGCTTCAAAGCCCCTGGAATTTCCTGAGCAACAGGAGTGTCCTTGTTATGCTAATGAGGTGAAATCAGCAGACCTCCAGATAGCTTCAGGATGAGGGCGGCTCACCAGAAAGACTGACCACACGACTGGCCTTCTTCGTGCCTTCAGGTTTAAGATGGAGACTCTTCTAACACATGTAATCCTCAATTTAAGAAGATAGCATTATGTTTAAAAGAATAGGGATGATTTTATGGGCAGCAGAGTACGTTGTTAGGTCATACACATATATTTTTAGGAAGGACCAAGATACTACTTAAAGTACAGCCTGTGGGGGAAAGGGTGGAGCACCCCACCTTCGCACAAGGGTTCCTGGCCGCTGTGCAAGGGGAAGAGCTATTTCAGAACTCGTTGATGATCTTGTCCTTTTGTTCCCCCAGTCCCACCAAGGACTTCTGTCAGACTGCCAAGGAAGAAAGACAATAACCACAAATCTAAACGAGCTTTCTAGAAAGCTGGTGTTGGCGGAGGAGGTAACTGTTAGTTCTCAGTGGAAGCACTGAGACTGACATGGGAAGAGCAGAGAGCATCCCAGAGGTTAAGACCTTGTAGCTGACCCACGTCCCCTGACCACAACCACCAGATCCGTCCACTGCTGAGCAGTCTGCTGAAGACAGAGAACCACCAGGCCAGTCCCAGGGGTCACGGAAAAGGAAAAAGCAAGTCCACATGGAAGCCAGTGTGGCTCAAATGGTCAAGAGTGAGTGACTGAGTAAAGTTGATCTGTCACGTCTGACTCTTTGCGACCCCATGGACTGTAGCCCACCAGGCTCCTCTGTCCATGGGATGGATTCTCCAGGCAAGAATACTGGAGTGGGTTGCCATTTCCTTCTCCAGGGGATCTTCCTAACCCAGGGATCAAACCCAGGTCTCCCACTCTGCAGGCAGACACTTTAACCTCTGAGCCACCAAGGAAGCCTGCAATGCAGGAAGTCTGGATTTGATCCCTGGGTCAGGAGGATCCCCTGGAGAAGGGCGTGGCAGCCCACTCCAGACTTCTTGCCTGGAGAATCCCAGACAGAGGAGCCTGGGAGGCTACAGTCCGTCAGGTTGCAGAGTCAGACACTACTGAGTAACTAACACTTTTGCTTTCAGGATTGTATTTGTTAGCACAGTGAACTCTCCTAAGAGGGGGCAGTTTGGCAATTTTGAAGGATCTCCGGAATTCCTCCAGTCACACAGGACGATGAGCTAGGGAAACAGTGAGACCCAGAGAAACAGGCTGCAGTTGTTAAGACTATCTAAAACAGCTGGGCCTCTCTCCGTCTGAGCTACTGTACAAAAGAATCCAGTTAATTCCATCTCAATCAGTCAATGGCACCTACCGCAGCTCAAAGGAAATACTCTTTTTTTGAATATATAAAGGACCACAATTATTCCAAAGTTAATTCAAGGATTCACACACATACCAATAACTGATTAACTAGATGAATTTCCCCCCTTTTTTTTCCCTTTGCAAAGTCTGAAATTTTCACACAAGATTGCAAGTTACTAAGTCAAACCTCTGTTGACATCCAGGAATTAATTGCAGGGCCCCCAAGTGAAACATACTACCTAAGGGTGTGAACTTTAAGTCAAGCTGCAGTTTAACCTACAGACAGGAAATGGTTACAAATCAAAGCAGTGATTGCTGGCAGCTATTAAGTCATCTCTCTCTCCTGAGAATTTCCTTAGACTATATCCTCCTAGCCCTGTCTAGGTGGTATTAGAATTATAATTCATTTTCTGTAAATTGGAGGATAATTGCTTTACAATATTGTGTTGGTTTCTGCTATGAAAGTGAAAGTCGCTCAGTCGTGTCCGACTCTTTTGACCCCATAGACTATAAAGTCCATGGAATTCTCCAGGCCAGAATAGTGGAGTGGGTAGCCATTCCCTTCTCCAGGGAATCTTCCCAACCCAGGGATCGAATCCAGGTCTCCAGCATTACATCAACACGAATCAGCCACAGATATACATGTGTCCCCACCCTTTTGAACCTCTCTCCCACCTCCAACTCCATCCCACCCCTCATTCTCATCTCCATAGTTCAGTTCAGTTCAGTTCAGTCGCTCAGTCATGTCTGACTCTTTACGACCCCATGAATTGCAGCACACCAGGCCTCCCAGTCCATCACCAACTCCCGGAGTTCAACCAGACTCCATATGAGTGGCCAAACAGCCATCTCATCCTCTGTCGTCCCCTTCTCCTCCTGCCCCCAATCCCTCCCAGCATCAGAGTCTTTTTCCAATGAGTCAACTCTTCGCATGAGGTGGCCAAAGTACTGGAGTTTCAGTTTTAGCATCAGTCCTTCCAAAGAACACCCAGGGCTGATCTCCTTCAGAATGGACTGGGTGGATCTCCTTGCAGTCCAAGGGACTCTCAAGAGTCTTCTCCAACACCACAGTTCAAAAGCATCAATTCTTCGGCGCTCAGCCTTCTTCACAGTCCAACTCTCACATCCATACATGACCACAGGAAAAACCATAGCCTTGACTAGACAGACCTTTGTTGGCAAAGTAATGTCTCTGCTTTTCAATATGTTATCTACGTTGGTCATAACTTTTCTTCCAAGGAGTAAGCATCTTTTAATTTCATGGCTGCAATCACCATCCGCAGTGATTTTGGAGCCCCCCAAAATAAAGTCTGACACTGTTGCCCCATCTATTTCTCATGTCCTCACTCATGCCTTATTAAGGGAGCACATTAAGGGAAGATTCCTAAACTGAACGTCTTTGTATCCCTTTTCAGGTGAGCAGTCCAAATTGTTTACAACCAGCTGCTGCTGCTAAGTCACTTCAGTCGTGTCCGACTCTGCATGACCCCATAGACGTCAGCCCACCAGGCTCTCCTGCCCCTGGGATTCTCCAGGCAAGAAAACTGGAGTGGGTTGCCATTTCCTTCTCCAATGCATGAAAGCGAAAAAGTGAAAGTGAAGTCGCTCAGTCGTGTCCGACTCTTAGCGACCCCATGGACTGCAGCCCACCATGCTCCTCCATCCATGGGATTTTCCAGGCAAGAGTACTGGAGTGGGGTGCCATACAGCATATTTTGGTTTACTGGCCATATATCAGTGTTGGCTATGTTTATATGAGATCAACACATCTCTCAACATAGCAAAAAAATTAGTCAAATCATTTTATATGGGCCACATATCCAACTCAAATGATGTCCTTTCTTTCACTTATCCCCTATTTCTATTGTGACTAGGCTTTTATTAAATTGGATTTTAAAAAATGCACATCAGACTTTTTCAGTGATAGTAAATCAGTTTGAGAGCTTTGATTGATAGCAATCACT
Source organism: Tragelaphus eurycerus (assembly GCA_935064755.1). Taxonomy (NCBI): domain Eukaryota; kingdom Metazoa; phylum Chordata; class Mammalia; order Artiodactyla; family Bovidae; genus Tragelaphus; species Tragelaphus eurycerus. The sequence goes on from CAKXYN010000023.1 coordinate 7,506,108, forward strand.
ATTCTTTGCTTTTATTGATAGCGGTCATTATTCTATTTTCATAGAAGGGGAAAGATCACTGCAGAACAGTGGCTTTATTGGGCTATTCACAAAATAACTTTAACTTTATTTCTATATCATCCATCCAGTTAGACTTAGCCATTCAAGGTCTCCCAAGCTACTTTTGTTTTTTGTTTGTTTGTTTTATAAGATATTTTTTTTAATGTGGACCATTTTTAAAGTCTTTACTGAATTTGTTACTATATTGGTTCTGTTTTATGTTTTGGTTTTTGGGGGGCCACAAGCCATGTGGGATCTTAATTCCCCAACCAGGGATCAAACCTACACTCCCTGCACTGGAAGGCAAAGTCTTCACCACTGGACCACCAAGGAAGTCCCTGCCAAGCTCTTTTTGACCTGGGCATTGTGGTCCCCAGGATTTCACAGTTTGGTGTGTCTTCCCACCCTCCAAGACCTATTTCAAGTTCAACCTACATGAAACGCCTCTCTCCCTACTCCAGGCTACGCTAAGTTGTCCCTTCCCTGAATTCTTGATCAGTTCTCTAATTGTTCCATGCTATGGCTGATGCTGGAGTAGGAAATGGCAACCCACTCCAGTATTCTTGCCTGGAAAATCCCACGGACAGAGGAGTCTGATGGGCCACAGTCCGTAGAGTTGCCAAGAGTCAGACCCAACTGAGCAATTGAGCATGAGCATGGCTGATGCTGTCTCCCCAGATGGATCATAACACGTTCTGGTAACGATCTGCTACACATCCTAGCAAAACACCGGACGTCCTCTGGTGGTGGTGGTTTAGTCCCTAAATCGTGTCCCTCTTGCGACCCCATGGATTTGTAGCCAGACGGGCTTCTCTGTCCATGGGATTTTCCAGGCAAGAATACTGGAGTGGTTTGCCGGATTTCCTTTGCTGCTGCTGCTGCAGTCGCTTCAGTCGTGTCCGACTCTGTGCGACCCCATAGACAGCAGCCCACCAGGCTCCCCCATCCCTGGGATTCTCCAGGCAAGAACACTGGAGTGGGTTGCCATTTCTTTCTCCGATGCATGAAAGTGAAAAGTGAAAGTGAAGTCTCTCAGTCGTGTCCGACTCTTAGCAACCCCATGGACTGCAGCCCACCAGGCCCCTCCATCCATGGGATTTTCCAGGCAAGAGCACTGGAGTGGGGTGCCATATCTGTCCATCGACTGGTTAGTTCAGAAGCCACTAGTACACAGGAGAAGCCCCAGAAGCAGCAGGCAGACCTCAGAGAGAGTCAAATGCAAATCCAATCCAAACCTTTATGTTTCTTTAAAACTGAGCACCCCAGGGGCTCTTCCTTGGTGGTCCAGTGGTTAAGAGAGGAACTCCAGTTCAATCCCTGATTGGAAAACTAAAGATCCCATATGCCATGGAGCAACTAAGCCTGCCTACCGCGACTGAGCCTGTGCGCCATAACCAGGCAGTCCACGAGCCGCAATGAAGATACGGTGTGCCAACACAAAGACCCAACACAGCCAAATACGTTTTTTCTTTTTTTAAATGAGCACCCCAGTGTCTGGCCCTGGAGCTAGGAGATGGTTCTGCCGAGCCTCAGAATTCAGGACATGAGTGTTTTTTTGGCTTTCGTGGGATGTAACTGGGAAGATGGATGGCAGTGTGCCCTTAACACACTCCACAGCCTATTGATTTTATATGTCATCAATGTATATTGTATGTCTACACCATTACCAGGAGAAGCAGGAGGTGCGTGTAGTTATACCACTGCTGCGGCCCGTCATCCCATGCTGTGCCCTATGGGAAGCCACTGATTCCTACACTTGGAGCTGGGACAATGCAACTTAATCAGACTGACAGGAAACAGGCAGCAATTACAGTGTGCGGCTACATCTGCTGGGTTCCACTTCACTGAAGGAAGAGTTATCTCAATTTTAATGTACATCCCTTTTTCATGTTTCATTTAACCTCTGCTGTATTATTAAACACATCAAAATATAATGACACTCGTTAAAGAAGAAAAAGAGGACGGTTGGGATATTTGGGCCTGGATCTCCTGTATTTGTAACTTAATTGTATCATTTTTGCTTCTCTTCAGCATCTCCCCCTGGTGAATAACTAATTCAGGATATAGGTATTTAAATAGCGAGCTGGGAACTGGCTGTTTAAACACCTACATCAACACGGAGTTGAGCTACAGTGAAATGTCCCTCAATCATTTGTCTGTTTTTACTACTGAGTGTTTCTCTTTTCAAAAACATTCTTTTGCAATGTGTCAAAATAGCTAGTTTACCCATTACTGCGGCGCACATAAACTGCTTTTAAAGCAGCGCAATGAAATTCCCCAGGAATGTATTTGGAATATGACTCACGAGACCTTTAGAACTTAAACTAGCAGGTTGCTCGCGAGCTGGCCCACCCTAAAAACAGCCAGAGCCCCATCAACCGGCCAAGCTTGCTGACCTGAGATGTAGGACCCAGTAAACCATTCATTTCTGCAAGACAAATGTGATAACAGAACAGGCTGAGCTTCTCATCTTGAAGGTTGTTGTTTTTTCCTTTCCACTTTGATTCTTTGAGCTCCAATTTTATAACTGCATCTGAAGTATTGAATGTTTGTTAAACCTTCCTTAGAATTAAGTGTCCATCAGAGACTAATTGTGACCTCCTAATGCAGACTTTTCCCTTGCACAAGTTTCCAGAGAAGTAACAGAGACAGGATATTGGACTTTCACTTAAGCTCTTAAAAAATTATTTGACCAGGAAGAAATTACAGATGTCTGAGGGTGGAGGTAGTTGGGGAAATGGAGAAAAATGGCAACAGTTAATGATATGCTTCTATATAAACAGAAGTTTAGGCCAAACCTCTAGTGCCTTTTTTTTTTTTCCCCTTTATCTTTTTTCTTTAAAGAATGAAAGAAACTGAAAGTGTTAGTCATTCAGAGGTGTCCAGCTCTTTGCGACCCAGTGGACCGTAGCTGGCCAGGCTCCTCTTGTCTGCGGAATTCTCCAGATAAGAACACTGAAGTGGGTTGGCATTCCCTTTTCCAAGGAATCTTCCCAACCCAGGTGCTGAACCCAAGTATCCCTCACTGCAGGCAGATTCTTTACCATGTGAGCCATAAAGAATAATCTAATGGAAATGTTACAGGCATGTCCATTCTCAATAACAAACAGGCTGCTGTGAACTAAGATGACCCATAACACAAAGTGATACAAGAGAGTCTGTTTTCAATGAGCTAACAATGTGACTGTAGAATTAAAAACAAATACAGAAAAAGATAAGCCAGAGCTCCAGCAGGTTCCTATCCGTGTTGTTAGTGGAACTAGCTGCAGGGCAACACTCACAAGGCTTAGGTCCACAGCTGTGTGAGAACCAGAGAGAGCGGCGGCCACTGAGATCTGCTTTGAGATCAAAGTAACGTGCTGTCCAACCAGGCACACCTAAGTAGGTCTCCTGAGCTTGTACGACCAGTGTGCACGCCTGTGTGCTCAGCGGCTTCAGTTGTGTCCACGTCTTGTAGCCCACCAGGCTCCTCTGTCCATGGGATTTCCCAGGCAAGAATACTGGAGTGGGCTGCCATGCCCTCCTCCAGGGGATCTTCCTGACCCAGGGATCGAACTCCGAGTCTCTTATGTCTCCTGCCTTGGCAGGTGGGTTCCCACTAGCTCCACCTGGAAAGTTCCTATCACCAGCATCCATTCTAGTTATTGTTCATTTTCCTGCCACATGCTTGCAAATAGGTAAACTAATACTCCTGGATAAAAGAGTTTAATAAAAGGAACACTATTTAACTCCTGCTTTACTTCTGTGCTCATTACAGGACCATGATCATCATTAAAAAGACAGAATTGATCTCATTAAGAGAGAAGAGCACCCAAGCTTGGAGCGATGATTGCAAGCAGCCATGCTAACTGTACGCAGATCTCCAGGCCCAGGTGGATTCTCTCCTGGATGCCCACAGTACTTGCAAGGGTTATTGCAAAGCCAATGTCAAAAGGCTTTGAAAAAAAGCCAAGAGGAGGAGGACAGATACCAAATCAATACAAGAAAATATGATCCTGTCTTTCAAGAAAAAAAAGGGGTCACAGGAGAGGGAGAAGAAAAAGGCAAATTTCAGGAACTGTTAGACTGCTGAGTTTAATCTTTATTGTCATTAATACTTTCTAATGGGCTTGCCTGGGGGCTCAGGTGTAAAGAATCCGCCTGCCAATGCAAGGGATGTGTGTTCGATCCCTGGGTCGGGAAGATCTGCTGGAGAAGGAAATGGCAACCCAACACTCCGGTATTCTTGCCTGGGAAATCCCATGGACAGAGGAGGCCGGCAGGCTACAGACCATGGGGCCACATAAGAGTCAGACACCACTTAGCAACTAAACAACAACCATGAATTTATTAAAAGTTAATTTGAAGAGAATAATTTTAAAGAGCAGTAATTACTGGGGGCTAAGCTGGGTTCACTCGGAGAAGGCAATGGCACCCCACTCCAGTACTCTTGCCTGGAAAATCCCATGGACGGAGGAGCCTGGTGGGCTACAGTCCATGGGGTTGCAAAAGTCAAACACAACTGAGCAACTTCACTTTCACTTTTCACTTCCATGCATTGGAGAAGGAAATGGCAACCCACTCCATTGTTCTTGCCTGGAGAATCCCAGGGACAGGGGAGCCTGGTGGGCTGCCATCTATGGGGTCACACAGAGTTGGACACGACTGAAGCGACTTAGCAGCAGCAGCAGCAGCTGGGTTCACTAAGAACATGTAAATCCGAGGGTGAGATGCTAACTTCTCACCTGTTAGAATGGCCAAAATATGGAACACTTACAAAGTAAATTCTGGCAAAGGTACAGACTGATAGGAACTCTCAGTTGAGTGGGAATGCAAAATGGTTCAGCCAACCTGGAAGACAGTCTGGCAATTCTCATAAAACTCCACATACTCTTCCTTTATGAGCTAGTAACTGTGCTCCTTGGTATTGATCCACAGAAGCTGACAACTTATGTCCACATAAAAACCTGCCCATGGATGTTGACAGCAGCTTTAGTCATCATTGCCAAAACTAGGAAGCCACCAAGATCTCCCAGAGTAGGTGAATGCGTAAATAATCTCTGGAACATCCAGACAGGGGAATATTATTCAGCACTAAAAAGAAACAACAAGCCATGAAAAGCCACAGAGGAACTTTAAGTGTAAAAGAAGCCTATCTGAAAACGCCACACACGGTTTGCTTCTAACTCCACGGCATTCTGGAAAAGGCAAAACAATGGAGACGATAAAAAGATGAGTGGTTTCCAGGGATGCAGGAAGCAGAGACAGAAAAATAAGTAGAAGTGAAAGTGAAAGTCGCTCAGTCCTATCCGACTCTTTGAGACCCCCATGGACTATACAGTCCATGCCAGAATTCTCCAGGCCAGAATACTGGAGTGGGTAGCCTTTTCCTTCTTCAGGGGATCTTCTCGACCCGGAGATCAAACCCAGGTCTCCCACATTGCAGGCAGATTCTTTACCAGCTGAGCCACAAAGGAAGCCCAAGAATACTGGAGTGGGTAGCCCATCCCTTCTACAGTGGATCTTCCCAACCCAGGGATTGAACCCAGTCATGCAGGTCTCCTGCAATGCAGGCGGGGACTTCACCAGCTGAGCCATCAGGGAAGCCCAAAATAAAGTAGAACACAGATGATTTTTTCAGACAGTGAATCCACCCTGTATGATATGATAAAGGTGGAGACATGTCATTACACCTTTTTCCAAACCCATAGGATGTACAACAAGAGTGGGTTCTCATGTAAACGATGGACTTGGGGGGATTCTGATGTGACAAGGTGGGTTCACTGTCACAGATGTACCACTAGTAGGGGGAAGGATAATGGGGGGTCTGTGTGTGTTGGTAGGAGGGCAGGGGAGGAGTTCCCATAACTCTGTACTTTCCTCTCAATTTTGCTGTGAACCTAAAACTGCTCTAAAAAAGAAAGGGAAGTGAAAGAAGGAAGGGGTGTATAATGAACATAGGGAAAGAGGAGAGGAAAAGAGTTAAAGAAGAGAGGGCAAGAAGAGGGACTCTTCCCTCAGCCTTTCTTTGCTCTCTGATTTTTTGTTTTCTTCTGCTTAATTCTTACGTTTACTTTGTAGATTTTCTATGCCGTGTGTATACGACGTGCCTGTACGTTCGGCCTCTCTTCTCCTCCGTAAGCTCCCCTCCCTCTTTATCCGCATGCACCCTAACAACAGATGCCCTCCTGCTGTGGCGTGCCAGGTTCGTGCGTTTTCTCTTCTCTTAGCTACGCTGCATAAACGCACCCTCGTGTTTATGTAAAAGACAAGACTCGTCCTCTGTGTTCTCCTTACCTCGATCACCCACAGTTGGCAGAAATCTGGCTTGAGAACCAGTGTTTTCCTGCAACAATATCCATTCTCTCTGACTTGTGCTTGTTTCTCTTCCACACTCTCTCTACTCTGTGATTTCTGCCACATCTCTCACGTTTCGGTTTTCTTTTTAAGAAACAATAATTTTCCTCCCCTCATTTATCCCTGACCCTGCCAAAAGTAATCTAAAAAATGTTATTTCCTGGCACATGTTACTTCTTTTTCTTCCCCATGGTATAAAGAGGTTTATTTTTAAATAATTCATAGAGAAAACAATATCCAATTAAAATTCAGCTTAAATTTTTTCAGGGGGTAATGCATTCATATTGCTCAAAAATCTAAAGTTAAGAAAAGGTATAGGGACTTCGGGCTTCCCAGGTGGTGCAGTGGTGAAGAATCTGGCTGCCAATGCAGGAGACAAGAGACACAGGTTCAATCCCTGGGTGGGGAAGATCCACCGCAATAGGAAATGGCAACCCACACCAGGAATCGTACTTGGAAAATCCCATGGACCGAGGAGCCTGGTGGCCTACAGTCTATGGAGTCGCAAGAATCGGACACAACTTAGTGACTAAACCACCAATCCCACCCCATATGTTTATTTATTCAGTCCCCAATCAGAGGATATTCAACTGTCTACATATTACTTCTTTGCATTTAACCTTTCTCCCACTTCCTCTTGCTCACATTTCTGATTCTGATCCGAATTTTGGCTTTTTATGTCACACTTCCAAAATAGGTCATTAAAGGCAGAAAGCCAATACAATTGCTATCCACGCCACCAAATCTGACTTGTCTGTCTTTCCTTCTCCTCTTGGCCCCCTAGCTTCCAATCTGTGGGACGAGTAGTCCTGTTCTCATTCCTATTGCCCTCTCCTCTCAGACTCCACAATAACAGGCAATCCACCCCGTGGCCAGATACCTGCCATCCTGTGCCTGTTACAAATGGGAGGCAAAGTCAGTTTAGTTTGTCACAACCAGCATCACTTCAAACTTTAAAAAGAAGCATACAATATAAAGGAACAGAAATGAAAAAGAAAGCATCAGAGTACGTCACAAGAGGTAAACACCGTCCCATGGAAGACTGTTTTAGTTACTTACATGCAGGTTGTGGGCTGTGCCTTAATTGTGCAAAAATATAGTTCCTAATATAGATCACAGGCAAAACTGAAAACATTATCCAACGCTATACTCTTATCTTCAGAAAGTGAAGAATTAAAGAGCCTCTTGATGAAAGTGAAAGAGGAGAGTGAAAAAGTTGGCTTAAAACTCAACGTTCAGAAAACTAAGATCATGGATCATGCATTTGGTCCCACCACTTCATGGCAATAGATGGGGAAACAGTGGCAGACTTTATTTTAGGTGGCTCCAAAATCACTGCAGGTGGTAACTGCAGCCATGAGATTAAAAGACACTTTCTCCTTGGAAGGAAAATTATGACCAACCTACTACTGCTGCTACGCCAGTCGTGTCCAACTCTGTGCGACCCCATAGACGGCAGCCCACCAGGCTCCCCCGTCCCTGGGATTCTCCAGGCAAGAACACTGGAGTGGGTTGCCATTTCCTTCTCCAATGCATGAAGGTGAAAAGTGAAAGTGAAGTTGCTCAGTTCTGTCCAACTCTGAGCAACCCCATGGACTGCAGCCTACCAGGCTCCTCTGTCCATGGGATTTTCCAGGCAAGAGTACTGGAGTGGGGTGCATCGCCTTCTCCGATGACCAACCTAGACAGCATATTAAAAAGCAGAGACATTATTTTGCCAACAAAGGTCTGTCTAGTCAAGGCTATAGTTTTTCCAGTAGTCATGTATGGATGTGAAAATTGGACTATAAAGAAAGCTGAGCGCTGAAGAATTGATGCTTTTAAACTGTGGTGTTGGAGAAGACTCTTGAGAGTCCCTTGGACTGCAAGAAGATCCAACCAGTCCATCCTAAAGGAGATCAGTCCTGGCTATTCTTTGGAAGGACTGATGCTAAAGCTGAAACTCCAATACTTTGGCCACTGATGTGAAGAACTGACTCACTGGAAAAGACTCTGATGCTGGGAAAGATTGAGGGCAGGAGGAGAAGGGGACGATAGAGGATGAGATGGTTGGATCACCGACTCAATGGACATGAGTTTGGCTAGACTCTGAGAGTTGGTGATGGACAGGAAGGCCTGGTGTGCTGCAGTCCATGGGGTTGCAAAGAGTCGGACACAACTGAGTGATTGAACTGAACCAAACTGATACCCTTACCTGATATAAGCCCATTCTCATTGTTTTCCTTTTCCTTCCCCCTTTTAAATCCCAGATGTCTCCATTTTGTTTCAGTCTGCCCACTGAGTTCACTGTCAATGCCCTTGAACCGTCTTTCTCATTCCCACATTCCTTACTGCTGAGAAGGCTCAAGTGTTCTGCAGCAACAGCACAGCCTGGCATGGAGTAGATGCCCAGTAAGTGCTTGTGGACAGAGGGAAGGAAAATAAATGAGTGGGTGGAGGTAGCAGTGGACTTACAGCAGAGCAGATAAAGCTTAAAACTTCAAGGTCTCTCACTTGTAGCAATTCCTTCTAAGGTCCTATAACCTAAGTGATATTCCTACTTTGTGTTATTTTTCTAAAAGAAGGTACTCCCAACTTTCTGTAAGCTTCAGGTCCCCTGAAAACTTGGTTCCGCTGTGGAGCAGATAGACAAAGTTCTTGGAATAAAGCAAAAGATTCTCAAGTTCAATCTGTACAGGAATATGTGAATCAGCTGGACAAAGCATAGTGGCCACATCACTCTCAGGAGGGAAGATTCTGGGCTCTGCATCTTTTCTATTTTGCAAGCAATGTGCCAGAGGCTGGGGAGCGGAGGTCGGGGGTGGGGTGGAGGTCCCCACCCTGCCTTGAGGGGGCACTTCCTTTGCCCTAAAGAAGGGACAGGACAGGACTCGTGAGCAGGGTGAGCTGAGAAGCTGGCAGGTGAGGCCACCAGGGCTCCTGAGTTCTCGTCTCTGTGCTTCCAGGACCCATCCGGTTTGAGAGTTTGAGAAATGTCTCCTTTGAACCAAAAAGTGGTATCTGTGCCTGAAGATGAAGCAGGGGTCGCTGCCAAGAGGGAAAGCCGACCCCCAGCGAGGCCATGACTGGTCCCCACTCCCTTCTGGAGAGACACCAGACATCTGACGTGATCAGCTTAGAATTCAGCTCGAAAGGCATTTGAGCTGGAGGGAAACTTTAGAGACTGTCCAGGCCACCCCCTCTGTTTTACAGGTGAGAAGACCCAGGCCAGGACATTTAAGAAACTTGCTCAAGATCTCACATGTTTGGGAGTCCAAGACCAGCGAGACCGTATCTCCCCTGCCTGACTCACGATTATTTCCCTGACCTGAGGTCCTCAAAGTGTTCCCCAGACCAGTACCATCAATGTCCCCTGGGAAAGTGCTAGAAATGTAAATTCTCCTCCCACATCTCAGATACCCTTCAGCAGAAACTTTAGGGGCGTAGCCCAGGATTCATCCCGATGTTCTCTCCAGTTTAAGAGTGACTGCATTGCACAAGCTTCCCACTCTTTAAAGAATCAATTGCCTGATAATGGAATTCTTGATACTGTAACTGAACAAACAGAGGTGATTTTTTTAGGTTAAGCAATTCTTTTAATATCATCCTTATGTTAAAAATTCCCCGCAACTCTAATTTCTTTGACACTGGGATTTCTACACTTAGAAAATAATTTCTTTAGTTAAAATGTTACTCTAAAATTTTCTGTTTAAAGTCATTAGTAAGGCAGTAAACAGTAAAAATTTATAACTTGAGAATCAATAAAATAAAAATAACAACTCTTACTGAATTCTTAGTAAGAACCAGGCCAGGGACTTCCCTGGTGGCCCAGTGGTTGAGATTCCACATTCCCAGTGCAGGGGGCCTAAGATCGATCCTTGGTCAGGGAACTAGATCCTGCATTCCCCAACTAAGAGCTCACATGCTGTAAGTAAAGATCCCTCATGCTGTAACTGAGACTCAACAAGGCCAAAAACAAACAAAAAAAGACCCAGGCCACACACAATGGATATTATATATAAGCCTGGTAGGCTGTAGTCCATGGGGTCGCTAAGAGTTGGACACGACTGAGCGACTTCACTTTCCCTTTGCACTTTCATGCATTGGAGAAGGAAATGGAAACCCACTCCGGTGTTCTTGCCTGGAGAATCCCAGGGACCGCGGAGCCTGGTGGGCTGCCGTTTATGGGGTCGCACAGAGTCGGACATGACTGAAGCAACTTGGCAGCAGCAGCAGCAGCGTAACAAATAAAATGTCAGCAGCAGGAATTTCCCACTTCAGAAAAATTGATTGTTCATGATAGTTCAACCTTTTATAAAGCCAACATCTAAAGGACAGATAAGGGTGTATGAAATGAGACAGGGTTAAGGATCACACAAAGGCTGATTTCAGATCCCAGCGCAGAGGGCTAAGAAGCCATGGGAAGTTCCCTAAGACAGAGTCTGGGCCACCAGGAAGCAAGAGGCAGGCCGAGGAAGTCAGTGGAAGATGCCCAGAGAGCATCTGGGGCACAGAAACTGCAGGCGGAAGACAGCTGCTATGTATGGTTGTGTAGGTTGCACACTGCACAATTCCAGAGGACAGCAACCATGTGGACAAGAGGCACGGTGCTGATGCTGAGGCAAAGTTCCAGGTACTTCTACATTCCCAGCTGCTGGCTCTTCCCTCAGGGCCGAGCCCTGCAGTTGGAAGGTCCTGAGTGTTGATGGCACTGTAGGGTTCCCATTACTGCAGTCTCACTCAGGGTAAGAGATCTGGAGGAAAACTGATGGTGTGAGGTTTGTTGATTCTCTACATTCTTCATAAAGAAAAAGGCTGAAGCTGATACTCCTAACCTTTCTGTCCCTGAGCCTGGCCACGTGCGCTCCTATGGAGTGACTGAAAGCTTTCCTGCAGTCTCTGAAAAGATACAAGATCTCCTGAATCAACCAGCAATAACCCAGATATCAAAGATCCAGTCTGGCAATTGCCGTGAACTCAAGCCAAACACATCAGCTACCTTGGATGAGATATGGGTACCATCCATTTGAAGCTCAGAATTACAGATTTATTATATTTTAGGTTTTGAAATAACCCATGGAATGCTGTTATTTCTTTATATGAGTGTCATCTTCCTCTAAGTTAGAAGCATAGGGGATTTCATTTGTTCAGACAGGCTGTGCAATATTCTGCAGACTCCAAGTCAGATGTTTGTGCTGAGGTCAGAGCTGGAATAACATAGCTAGTTGGAGATTCAGAAGAAAGAAAGCAATGCAGATAAAGGGCCAAAAAGATGTATAAGGAAACAAAAAGTGAAAAGTCAGGAAAGAATCTGGGGAGAATAGATACAAAAGAAAGATGTCCTAAATTAGGAGATGCATGCATGTATGCTTAGTCAAGTCTGACTCTTTGTGACCTGTGCAGACTATATCCCACCAGGCTCCTCTGCCCATGGGATTCTCCAGGCAGGAGACTGGAGTGGGTTACCATGTGCCTCCTGCAGGAGATTGTCCTGACACAGGAATCCAACCCACATCTCCTGCATCTCCTGAACTGCAGGCGGATCCTTTACTGATTAACCACCTGGGAAGCCCCTATAGTACCATACATTGAGTTATAATTTTTTTCAAAAATGTTTACTACTTTTTTGATAGACGGGGGCAATTCATAGGCTAGACACCTAATCATTAACTCTTAACTATTTGAAGTATTGAGGCTTCTTGGTGGCTCAGTGGTAAAGAATCCACCTGCAATGCAGGAGATGCAGCTTCAGCCTCTGGGTCAGGTCTATTCTCTGGAGGGGGGCATGGCAGCCCACTCTCATCTTCTTGCCTGGAGAATCCCACGGACAGAGGAGCCTAGCAAGTTACAGGCCTCAGGGCTGCAAAGAGTTTGACTTATCAACTAAAGAACAACAAATTTGAGGTATTTAGGAGTCAAGTTACTTTACAAAGTAATGCGCAGCACATTGCCTTTGTGCCTTTTAAAATTTACAATTACATAAATCTGCTTAAGGAAGTGGATATTTTGCATATATTTCAAGGATTTGAGGAATGGCCTGTGTCTAAAATTTGCTAAGGTGTCTGAAAAATCTATGGTAAAATCACTTGGTAAAATTATTGTGCTGAGCTTAAACTCAATCCAAAATAAGCCAAATTAAACCTAAAGCTTAAAGAACAAAATCCCACCAGGGACTTCCCTGGTGGTCCAGTGGCTAAGAGTCTGGGCTCTCAGTAAAGGGGGCCCAATTCGATCCCCAGTTTGGGAACCAGATTCTGCATGCTGCAACTAAAGATGCTGCTGGCCTCAGCTAAATCCTGGTGCAGCCAAATAAATAAAAATAAAACATTTTTAAAAATTCCACCAAATCCTGATTTTTTTGGATTTTATAAAATGCAAAAAAAAACAAAAAAAACTGGTCTCTAATAAGGAATAGTTGGGATACAATGACTTACTAAGACTATATAAGGAAATACAACTTAAAAGAAATTGAATCTGTTCAAAGGAATTGAAGCCGCTTTTAGTATAGAGTCATATAATAGTATTTCAAATTTTGATACACATTAATGATTGAGAATTATTAACAAAAATAAAGATTAAATCCAAAAAGTGTTAAACAATGTGTAAAACAAACAAAAACAAACAAACAAAAAAAACCCAAACTTTAAAAAGTAAAAAATAAACTAAAAGGCAATGGAGCATACTGTTTGAAAAGTTGACAAAAGAAACCTAAAAAAAGGCTAAAGTGTTGGCAAAGTAAAAAATAAATACATTTTTTAAAGATCCTAAAGGAGTCAATGGATTTTCCAGGTGGCACAGTGGTAAAGAATTCATCTGCCAATACAGGAGACACAGGAGATGCAGGTTCAATGCCTGAGTCAGGAAGATCCCCTGGAGAAGGAATGACTACCCACTCCAATATTCCTGCCTGGAAAATTCCATGGACAAAGGAGCTCGGTGGAGTGCAGTCCACAGGATCACAAAGAGTCGGACATGACTGAGTGACTGAGCATCCCTTCACGCAAAGGAGTCCACGCTAACTGAATGGCTATATATTTGAAATACAGAAATTTGGTTCCTAATAAACATATTTTATGAATACTAAATAATTCATAAGAAAATTAAACCACCCTATGTCTATTAGCAATCTACACTTAGAATATTCCTTGAACTACTGCTATGAAGACGGAATGAAAATCAACTGAAATGTAACAGAATCTGTTAAAACCATCCCATTCAATATGAACTGCTATAAATGAGTTAAAAGAAATATTTTTGCTAAATATCTTAAGTTCAGCAATTTGATCACTAAGCAAACTGATTTGAGGCATTCTGACCTAGAATCAAAAGAGATCCTTTCTAGTTCTAGTTCACTCTAACATTTCTTCAGCATTCTCTCCTGGTCATTGCAACCCTAATCCAAATTCTCTCATTCTTTTGCTCTTGACACAACCCTGTGGCCCCAAGAATTAGAGTTTGAATTTCATCCCCAAAACAGAAGGACAGAGGCTTGGACTTGGATTTGTGTTGATTAAAAAAATTTATATATAACCACTTCACACTCACTAAGGTGACCGTACTCAAAGACGCACGATAACAGCTATAGAGGACGTGGAAAAATTGGAACTCTCATTCATTGTTGGAGGGGAAGATAAAACGGTGCAGCCACTTTGGAAAATAGACTGGGAGAGTCTCAAAATCTTAAACACAGAGTTACCATTTGATTCAACATCTACACTCCCAACTATAAACTAAAGAGAATGGAAAACATATATCCACACAGAACATCGTACCTGAATACTCACAGCACCATTGTTCACAAAAGCCTCAAACTGCAAACAACCCAAATGCCCAACCAATGAATGGATAAACCAAATATGGTAAATATATATTATGGAAATGTTACTCGGCCATTAAAAGGAATGAGGTATTGATCCATGATACAGTATAGAGAAAACTTGGAAACATTAAACTAAGTGAAAGAAGTTAGTCATGCTGTATGAGTCCCTTCATAAGAAATGTCCAGAACTGATACATCCTAAGAGGTAGGAAATAGATTGATGGCTGCCAGAGACTGAGACTGGCAGAGTGAGGAGCAGCGGTTTAATGGGCACAGAGTTTTATTTAGAAAGTGTTCTCAAATTAAATAGTGGTAATTGTTGTACAAGCCTGTAAATATATTAAAAACCATTGAGTCAGACACCTCAAAATGATTAACTTTCTGATATGTGAACTACAACTCAGCAATTCTGTGATACATATACACACACATATATATATATGATTATTTCTTGCATATTTTAAAGTTTCTTACGGATTAAGATATATTTATACATATAATTTGATGGAAATGAGACTATACTAGTCACCCTTTTTTCTAACATGGCATTTCATTTCATTTCAAAAATACGTTTTGGATATTTTTCCCTGTTGATGAATATATATAGACATAGATCTAAAGATATATAAAATATTATATATGTGTATAAAACATCAAATATAAACCATCATATATATAGAACATTTAAAATACCTCTGCAGTGTACTGTTGTGTGTAATCTTACCACACTCACTGACGCATTTAAATCATTCCCAGTGTTTTAGTACTGTGACAACACAGTAATGGGTACACACACACGCGTGTGAATATATACATAAATACATGCCCACATATATATTCTGTGAGCATTTCATTGATTATCTGTTCAGGAAAGAGTCTCCTAGATAAATTTCTACCAATGAGATCTGTCATTATTTTTATTACACAAAAACACACCATATTTGTTGTTTGATTTTTTTCTTTTCACCTTTTGACCCCCCTTCACTCATTTCTCCCATCCCTTACTCCCTGCCTGCAGCAATTACCAATCTGTTCCCAGTATCTAGGAGCCTTTTTTAGGTCCCACATGTAAGAGAGATTACCTGGTTTTGTCTTTCTGACTTTTTTCACTTAGCACAATGCCCTTGAGGTCCATCCATGTTGTAAATGTCAAGATTTCAATCTTTTTATGGCTGAGAAATATTCCATTGTATATTTATATGCAACAATCTCTTTATCTACCCATCCATCAGTGGGCACTTAGGTTGCTTCCACACTGTCACTACTGTAAGTAATGCTGCAATTAAAAATGGCACTCCATGTATCTTTTCAAGCTGGTGCTTTCGTTTTCTTTGGATAAATACCAAACAGTGGGTAGTTCACGTGGTAGCTCTATTTTGAAATTTTTGAGGAACTTTCGTCCTGTTCTCCGAAGCAACTGTACCAACTTACACTCCTACCCACAGTGCACCAGGCTTTCCTTTTATTCACATCCTTGCCAGTACTTGCTGTTTCTTGTCTTTTTGATAATAGCCATCTAACAGATGCAAGGTTATATCTTATTGTGGTTTCAGTTTGCATTTCCCTGATGATTAGTGATGCTGAGCACCTTCTCATGTGCCTGCTGGCCACTTACGTCTTCTTTGATGGTTTCCTTTGCTGTGCAGAGCTTTTTGGTTTGCTATAGTCCCGATAACAATGTCATCAACAATGTTAATCAACCACTTGTTGATTTTTGCTTTTGTTGCTTTTGCTTTTTAGTCTTTATTTCATTTATTTTTGCTTTCTCCTATTTCCTTTTATATTAACTTTAGGCTTTGTTCTTCTTTTTCTAGTTTCTTGAGGTGTATAAAGTTAGGTTGTTTACTTGAGACTTTTCTTTCTTCCTTTTTAAGGAAGGTATTCATTGCTATGAACTTCCCTCTTAGAACTGCCTTTGCTGCATCCCACAAGTTTTGGCATGTCATATTTTCATTTTTGTCTCAAGATATTTTTAATTTCTCTTTTAAAGCATTTAGTAGCATGTTGTTTACCTCTGAAATTTGTGAATTTTGCAACTTTGCTCAGGTAGTTAACTTCTAGTTTCATACCACTGTGGTCAGAAAAGAAGCTTGATACGATTTTAATCCTCTTAAATTTATTAAGAATTGTCTTGTGGCCTAACATATGATTTATCATGGAAAATGTTCCATGTGCACTTGAGAAGAATGCGTGTTCTGCTGCTTTTGGATTCAATATTCTGTATTTATCTGTTTAGTCCATCTGGTCTAACATGTCATCTAAAGTTAATGTTTCCTTAATTATTTTCTGTCTGGATGATTGCTCACCAGTCTTCTATTTTGAAGTTGTTCTTAGTCAATTCTATAGTCAGCCATGCTAGGCTTGATTGTTTCTGGCACAACCTCTCCAAGATTCAACTTCCATTGGTAAATGGAAAGAGAATTGAATAAAACAATTCATTTGAAGGGTCTAGCACTGTGCCCAGCACACCCAAGGGCCTGAAAAATGTCTATTTCCTCTCTTTAGTCATCCTTCTGCCTCCTCCCCTCCAATCTTTTCAACCTGCATATAATAGATATATGATAAATATCTGATGGTTGGCTAAGCTAAGTCTAGTCATATGTAAGTGTGCATAGACCTGCAGGCTCAGTTAAGGAAACTGAGCATTTAATGTATTCACCAAGGTCCCTTCATCACCTACCATTCTGGAGCAATTGGTAACTGATGCATCAGAGGCCGAAGAAGGCAATGGCACCCCACTCCAGTACTCTTGTCTGGAAAATCCCATGGATGGAGGAGCCTGGTGGGCTGCAGTCCATGGGGTCGCTAAGGGTCTGACACAACTGAGTGACTTCACTTTCATTTTTCACTTTCATGCATTGGAGAAGGAAATGGCAACCCACTCCAGTGTTCTTTCCTGGAGAACCCCAGGGACGGGGAAGCCTGGTGGGCTGCCGTCTATGGGGTCGCACAGAATCGGACACGACTGACGCGACTTAGCAGCAGCAGCAGCAGCAGCAGAGGCAACATCAAGCTTTGTGTTGACAGACGCACCGTCTGCACAAGCAATGCAAGACTTGAGCAGCAATGTCAGCACTAGACACCCAAGATGACAATTAGGAACAAGAAGAAACAACTCCAGGGGAAAGGGGTCCTTAAAGGCACTGAGCAGCGGCATAAACAAGCAAGTGGCTATAAAGGATCAGTCACTCAGTCACCACTGATAGCTGGCACTGTCTGGGGGGATATTATCTGTTGGATGCAGCTGTGAAGAGGTGAGCTCAAGGCCTGTTTTGAATTTCCAGGTCAGTCTCAGACCCTTTCTCTAGTCTAAAGAAAAATGATTTCACTTCCTTTTTGCTTTCAGCCCCATTAATAACAGCTCATCATTACTGAGCACCTACTATGTGCCAGACATGGTTTGATTTTAATGTTAGCTCTAAAAGGGAGGTAATGTTAAGTGTTCCAATGGTATATATGAGGGAACTGAGTCACAGGGAAGTTAGGACCTTGCTTTAAGCTAGGTTTGAAATCAGGGCAGCTCATTTGCAGGGCTCATATGCACAATCCCTCAGGTTTATTGTCTCTCTCTCTCTCTGGAAGGATGAGTAAAACTGAAACCAGTGTATTACTGAATGTTTGGAATCATGTGCAGATACCTTGCTTTAAAGGCTGAACAATGTTATACTTGTCATGTATCAGGCATAGAATAACTTCCTCAAATGCCTCCAACTGAAAGCACATTCTCGATGCATTTCAGTCTGTTAGATGAAGTGACCTAACATTTTCATAATGCTAGCTTGAAAATTATGAGTCGGGGATTCATTATGACCATACATGGCTCATCTTGAGCTGGCAACTGCCCAGAACAGTTTTCTATATTCTCACAAGGCTAGAAGCTAATGGAGCCAGCCCTCCTTCTACCCAGGAGAACACGGAAGTTTCAAGACTAGGTACAACACCAGTGCACACCTGCATGTCATCAGCGAAGTCATTAAGTGAGCAGACAAGAACAACCTGCCATCACGTCTGCTCATCGTCAACAATGAAGAGGCACTGACAGTGTTGAGACAGGCTGTCACTGGGGGAAGCCGAGACCGAGTCAACAGCCCGCAGAACATCCCCCTGATGGAACCCATTCTCAAGGTGCTACATCAAAACACAACATACGGGGGGTGTAACACAGGCACAGTTCTCCACCCGGCTTGCTCAGACACAGGTGATGCGGGTTCTATACAAAGCAGGTAATCTTGCACGGCTACACTGGTGAAGATATGACTTCAAAACTGAGTTTGAATTTAGAATGGAAGTGACTCACAGATGTAGAACACAAACTTATGCTCACCATAGGGGAAGGGGAAGGGAGGGATAAATTAGAGGAGTTTGGGATGAACAGATACACATTATTGCACATAAAACAGATAAACAACAAAGACCTACTATATATATAGCACAGGGAACTATACTCAATATCCTGCACTAACCCACAATGGAAAAAAAGAAGATCCAAAAAAGAATATATAGAGAGAGGCTTTCCTGGTGGCTCAGTGGTAAAGAATCCCCCTGTAATGCAGGAGACAATGGTTCGATCCCTGGGTCAGGAAGATGCCCTGGAGTACGAAATGGCAACGCATTCCAGTATTCTTGCCTGCGAAATCCCATGGACAGAAGAACCTGTACATGAATCATTCTGCTGTACATCTGAAACTAACACAACACTGTAAATCAACTGGACCTCGATTTTACAAAAAATAATGTAAGTATCTGTAAGTAACTGAATCTCAGCCCTCTAAGATAAATAGAAGACACTAAAAAGCCATATCATACCCTTCCCGAAAGATCAGCCCATCTCTTTTCATTGAGAACATAAGAATGTGCAGCATTTTGGGAAGATGCCAAGTCTAACTCACAGAAAGATTGCATTAATTATGTGGGCATATATTTAAGGAATTAATCCAAAATGAAACACCAACATTCTTCTTGACATCAGTGACTTGGTAGATCATAGAATGAGAAATATAAGTTCATAGCATTTGAGGATTCAAGTTGTGTGAAAGAAGTAAGGAAAAAACAGAATTTATTTCAAAATCTGAGCAAAGTATGAGAAGAGAAAATAGATACAACTAGAGAGAAAGACAGACACAAGAGGAGGGAATGTGCATGTGTGTTTGTGTGTACGTGTGTGTACACACACACATGCTCCATCTGTCCCTGAAATTTGTTCCATGTTTACTCAAAGTTCCAGTTGCTTGGGAGGATCCATAGTAGATGAATCTGTTCCAGGTCTCATGGTTCCCTTCTCCATTGTTTGGAGTTAGACTCCACTAGGGATGGAGGAAAACTTTTAAACACAATTAAACTATCAAGATATATAGTGAATGAGACAAAGGCCTGTACCAGCTTGGCCTGAGACAATAAAATCAGAGGTGGATCAAAAATCTCCAGCTGCCTTAGAGTAGTTACCACAATGCCAAATGTGGCCCTGTTTTCAACAGCATCCCTGACGTGTGATGGATGACCCAGACTGACCTCAAAACAGGTGGGGATATTCCAAGGAATATCAGCAAGAAGCTTGATGAGAGAGTCCTCACAATTAAGTCCATGGGAAAGTCTTCATCCAAGTCATAAAAGACTGTAGACACCTTTCCATTTGACAAGTTAAAAACAGGCAGGCCGTATTTGAACTGGTAACCTCAAAGTCTTCTCCATAAGTTCATGAGATACTGTATTCTTGTTAGAACTAAAACTTGACCTTTGCTTTTTCTCAAAAATTGGGTGAATAAGTGTCTATTATCTGAACTCTAGTCAATCACAGATTGCTCTCACTTAACTCCATCACCATGATTCATAAAGCTGTTATTGACCATCATCTTTCAGAGAAGAAGAGGGATGACTTACATTGATATGATCTGTTTGATGTCTGGAGAAAGGTTAGGCCAAAGGATGAAATTAAACAACTGTGGAGGCCCTGGGGATGATTTCTGGAGCCCCGTCCTGGCTCTCTGCCCGCCTCTTCTCTTCCCCTCCTCGCTCTTCCTTGCCCCTACCCACCTCCCTCCAGCTTTTCCTTGGTTACCCTCCTCCCCTCCACTTCCCTCTCTTCTTCCTTCTCTCCTTCCTTTCCTTCTCTTTCCCATCTTTCCCCCACTTTCCTCTCACTCACATTCAGTCATCTAGTCCTCCCCTTCCCAGCTCATTCTCCCTAAATTCTAACTACCTACCACACTCCTGTGAGCACCACTTTGTGTCTCTGGTATCACTCAGGGCTCAAGTTATGACTGAGCGTTTAACAGCCCCACATTTCCTCATGCAGAGAGATCCACCTGCTCTGGGACCAGAAACTTGTGCTTTCTCCAGGGCTGCTCATCTGAGATGGGGCTAAGGAAGGATGGGAGCGGCCATCCTAGACTCTGACCTCATCCACATGGAAATGGTAGGAAAATACTGAAGAGTGACATGCCAAGCTGCTGAAGGTAAGAAGAATGTTTAATAAGCACAAGCAGGCTATATCCTAGAGTCAATGGTTTTTTTTTTCTCCTGAAATGAGAAATCTACTTCCACCTCAAACTCAGTCTGAAAGCCACTTTTCTTGTCAAAAATAAAAACAATATCAGAATTCCATTTTTATCTCTACTGTAGCTAACAGAACATACTGCAGAGGGCAAAACACAGAGGCAGCTGGCCATGCCAACAAGAGAGAGCTCTGAGTAGAGAAACATAGATGTGATGGAGCCGTAGCGTCATGCAGTTAAAGGAATAAATAACTGATGTCAAGCTTTTAGCAGAATAGATGTTAGAAGAAGCTGACTCTTAATGCTACGGATAAAGTTCAATTCAGTCGCTCAGTCGGGTCCAACCCTTTGCAACCCCATGGACTGCAGAATGTCAGGTCTCCCTGTCCATCACCAACTCGTAGAGTTTACTCAAACTCATGTCCATTGAGTCGGCGATGCCATCTAACCATCTCATCCTCTGTCATCCCCTTCTCCTCCTGCCTTCAATCTTTCCCAGCATCAGGGTCTTTTCAAATGAGTCAGTTCTTTGTATCAGGTGGCCAAAGTACTGGGGTTTCAGCTTCAGCATCAGTCTTTCCAATGAATATTCAGGACTGATTTCCTTTAGGATAGACTGGCTGGATCTCCTTGCAGTCCAAGGGACTCTGAGCAACTAAATAACAGGAACAACAACAACAACAAAAGAATCATCAACAACTACTAGGGAATCCTCACTGTTCTGATCAAGGCTTTGATTTCTCTTCCTTAGCCCAACATTCTTCTATATGCTCCACTTTCCTTTGTCATGCATTGGTCCGTGTTGGGATGCCATTCCCACCTATCCAATTCCTTATTACATCATATGAAATGACCTTGCCTTCTCTGCTCATTCCATTGCCCAGTGTTGATACAATTACATACAGCTTTGCTTTCTCAGTTCAGTTCAGTTGCTCGGTCGTGTCCAATTCTTTGCAACCCATGGACTGCAGCATGCCAGGTTTCCCTGTCCATCACCAACTCCTGGAGCTTACTCAAACTCATTGGAGTAAGTTCTTCACATCAGGTGCCAAAGTATTGGAGTTTCAGCTTCAGCATCAGTCCTTCCAATGAATATTCAGGACTGATTTCCTTTAGGATGGACTGATTGGATCTCCTTGCAGTCCAAGTGTCTATCAAGAATCCTCCAAAACCACAGTTCTAAAGCATCAATTCTTCGGCATTCAGCTTTCTTTACAGTCCAACTCTCACATCCATACATGACTACTGGAGCTTTGACTAGAAGGACCTTTATCATCAAAGTTATGTCTCTGCTTTTTAATATGCTTTCTAGGTTGGTCATAGCTTTTCTTCCAAGGAGCAAGCACCTTTTAATTTCATGGCTGCAGTCACCATCTGCAGTGATTTTGGAGCCCCCAAAAATAAAGTCTGTCACTGTTTTCAATATTTCCCCATCTATTTGCCATGAACTGATGGGATTATATGCCATGATCTTAGTTTTCTGAATGCTGAGTTAAGAAGCCTCAAGTGCTAGAATTAGTCTCAGGCCGAGGCTTTACTGGGTCTGCTCTGACCCCTCTCTAACTGTGCTCTCTGCCTCAAGAATTCTGTAACCCACTAGGCCAAAGGAAAACGCTCACCAAGAAACCACCCACTCCTTTGAGATAATGCTCCAAGAGCTCTGGAATTCCAACTCAAAAGGCCTTGATGGCACTTTTAGGTCTGTGTTGGCCTCTTCCATTAGTCTGCCCTCCTGTAGGCAGAATATACAACTTGTATCTATACCCACAGACCTGAACACAGAAGGTGGGAAGGCAGGGACATGGAGGGAGCTTGGATGTGAAGACTGGAACGTCCACATGAGTGTGTTTAGGTCCTCTTTTTCTGGGGGTTGGAGCCGAGGGTAGAAAGAGAGAAAACAGACCACCCGGATTGACCCCCCGCCCCCCATTGCTTGGATCTCTAAAGAAGCCAATTATTTCAAGCCTTCCAGATGTTATGAAGGTTCACTGGTCAAGGGAGCAGTATGGAAGCTATTTTATAGAAGAGTTTGGTAACTCAGATTATAATTTCAGAATCTATAGACACCTGGTAGGTGAACCTCCATGTGTGTTTGGTGCCCATCTCTCCAGATGTTAGAGGCCAGCTTCTTGTTCTCACTTCCATTTACAGCTCCTTGACCAATACACTTGCAAGGGAGGTTGGGGAATGTAATTCTCTCTCTCTTCCTTTCTATGCTGGAGGAGGAACAGAATGAATACTGAATATTGGGCAGACAACCAGCAGTCTACCCTAGTTTATAAGAGTGGCTGGAAAGAAAAATGTCTTTGCCTTATCCCCAAAATAATAACATGTGGTGCACCCCTACCACACGTGCATACATGCTAAGTCACTTCACTCATGTCCAACTCTTTGCAATCCTCTGGACCATAGCTAGCCAGGCTCCTCTGTCCATGGGATTCTCCAGGCAAGAATCCTGGATTGGGTTGCCATGCCCTCCTCCAGGGGATCTTCCCGACCCAGGGATCGAACCTGCATCTCTTATGTCTCCTACACTGGCAGGCAAATTATTTAACACTAGTGCTACCTGGGAAGGAACCTGAGTCTGCTGCAGTGGCAGGCAGATTCTTAACCTCTGGACCACTATCTTAACCACTGGACCACTAGGGAGGTTCCTTCAGTTTTCATATTTGCAGTTTATCATTATGGCATCCCTACCATGGCGGTGGTGGTAGTTTAGTCAATAAGCCATGTCTGACTCTTGAGACTCCATGGACTCTAGCCCACCAGGCTCTTCTATTCATGGGATTTTCCAAGCAAGAATACTGGAGGGGTTTGCCATTTCATTCTCCAGGGGATCTTTCCAACCCAGGGATTGAACTCAGGTCTCCTGCACTGCAGACAGATTCTTTACCCTCTGTTCAGTTCAGCTCAGTTCAGTCGCTCAGTCATGTCCAACTCTTTGTGACCCCATGAACCATAACACGCCAGACCTCCCTGTCCATCACCAACTCCTGGAGTCCACCCAAATCCATGTCCATCGAGTCAATGATGCCATCCAACCATCTCATCCTTTGTCATCCCCTTCTCCTCCTGCCCTCAATCTTTCTCAGCATCAGGGTCTTTTCCAATGAGTCAGCTCTTCGTATCAGGTGGCCAAAGTATTGAAGTTTCAGTGTCAACATCATTCCTTCCAATGAACACCCAGGACTGATCTCCTTTAGGATGGACTGGTTGGATCTCCTTGCAGTCCAAGGGACTCTCAAGAGTCTTCTCCAACACCACAGTTCAAAAGCACTTAGTACCACAGTTCAATTCTTCAGCGCTTAGCTTTCTTTATAGTCCAACTCTCACATCCATACATGACCACTGGAACAACCATAGCCTTGACTAGATGGACTTTTGTTGGCAAAGTAATGTCTCTGCTTTTCAATATGCGATCTAGGTTGGTCATAACTTTCCTTCCAAGGAGTAAGCATCTTTTAATTTCATGGCTGCAGTCACCATCTGTAGTGATTTTGGAGCCCAGAAAAATAAAGTCAGCCACTGTTTCCACTGTTTCCCCATCTATCTGCCATGAAGTGATGGGACCAGATGTCATGATCTTAGTTTTCTGAATGTTGAGCTTTAAGCCAACTTTTTCACTCTCCTCTTTCACTTTCATCAAGAGGCTCTTTAGCTCCTCTTCAATTTCTGCCATTAGGGTGGTGTCATCTGCATATCTGAGGTGATTGATATTTCTCCTAGCAATCTTGATTCCAGCTTGTGCTTCCTCCAGCCCACCATTTCTCATGATGTACTCTGCATAGAAGTTAAATAAGCAGGGTGACAATACACAGCCTTGACATACTCCTTTTCCTATTTGAAACCAGTCTGTTGTTCCATGTCCAGTTCTAACTGTTGCTTCCTGACCTGCATACAGGTTTCTCAAGAGGCAGGTCAGGTGGTCTGGTATGCCCATGTCTTTCAGAATTTTCTACAGTTTATTGTGATCCACACAGTCAAAGGCTTTGGCATAGTCAATAAAGCAGAAATAGATGCTTTTCTGGAACTCTTTTGCTTTTTCCATGATCCATCAGGTGTTGGCAATTTGATCTCTGGTTCCTCTGCCTTTTCTGAGCCATAAGGAAATAGCAAATATAAACACGTAGAGAGAATCCCCCTGGGAGGGGTGTGGGTATGTGGAAACAGTGCTGGAGCAGTCAAGCGATTAGCAGTGTTGTGGTCCCTGGAGGGGCAACCCAAGACATCCCAGTGGTCAGAGCTCAGATGCTCTGGTAGCAGGGAACAAGAGGTCAAGAAATGAACTCAGAAATTCAGGATGATAAAAGAAAACTGAAACTTAGGGCGGTGCATCACAGGAGGAAAGCGCAATCGAGAAGGCTGGATAATTTAATTGGGTAGTTACTTACATGTTAAACATTCTCATTCGCCCTGGTAGGAGTTAGTCATGAGCAGAGTATTTTTAAATAAAGCCTGTAATAGATTCAAAAGGGAATATTTAATGTGGTTTTGGATAGTTAGCATGTAATAATTTTCTTTCTGCCTGGTAATCCCTCGGGTAATGGATGTTAACAAAAACAACCCCCAAAGATATATAATCTGCAAACATCAGTAATTGATGTTTGTGATCTGTGAACACAGTGTTAGGATAGACTGAAAAGAACACATCTTTTTAAAAAAAAAAATACTTCCAATGCTTGCAATTCTTTAACAGAAATGTTCTAAGTAAGAAAGACAATCCCTTTGTACTTATTTGGTAAGGAAAACTGAAATGCAAAGTGTCAATGAAACCATGGATATTGGATAAGCAGAAAAGCTGAGTGTCTAGAGTAAAGATGTGTTTCTTGCATGAATAACTTCTGAACAATCTGCTGAAGGAGTGATTTTGTATCAAGCTGAAACCCCAAACCAGCATCATTTTAATTTGCCAAGCACCTGTGAAGGAATACAGCTGCAAGGCCATGGGAAAACAATAGGAACTGTGACAGTTCATTAATATAAACCAGCAACTAGATTTATTTGGAAAAGTCATTGATATAGAATTACCCTGGAGGATGCAATGACATTCCTGAAGCAGGCCAGCAAGCAGCTAACTAAGATTATAGATGTGTGCACATCATTTGAAACCGAACAGTAATTTGGTAACTATTACGATTTATTGTGTGTGTCAAAGAGAATAACAAATGTGCAAAAAGCCGTGATTGCTTCAGGAAAGTTAGGCTTGCGTTGTATTCAGTTATTTGGCTTTTTCCATGCAAGGTTGTTTTTGTTCTGGAAAATCAAGATAATGGTGTTGCCCCTAGAATGATTACTTGTGTATACATAGGCATGAAGGAAAATATTGAACTATACATTCTCATCTAATGACTCTTGAGCCTTAATATAATGCTGATAAGAACCTAAAGGAGTTGTTTATTGCAATCAAGTCACCACAGTCTTATGTGGATGGTGACTGCAAATATTTCAGCTATGGTAACTCATAAGCAATCCGGCTTGCATAAAATGAAAGATATCAACAGATCTGGAGGCAGAGAAATGGATCTGCTAACCACTCACTTTTATTGCAAACACTGAAATGTAACCCTAGAAAAGGGGAGGAAAGCAAGATTCTTCTTTCATATCCTGGAAGCATCTGGGAAAATCTCAGTATCTGGCACAAAGGCAGTAAGTCCGTCCACTGAACTTGTTCCCAGCCCTGAGACAGGCAACATTAGCCAATAATGTGGGAGCAAACGAAAAGAATGTCCCCACACCTCTAACGTTTCCTCTTTAAATGCAGAAGAAACTTCATAATCCTCCTTAGATGGTTTTCTTAATCCTTTCACCACCTGTAGTTAGCGTCCCTGGTACTGTTGTAATCATTGGAAACTGATTGACTTGAACTTCTGGTCGTAAAGAGTTAAAGTTTATGGCAACCACTGAGGACTTAATGAGTGTGTAGTGATGACTAAGGAAATCTCAACAAAACCACCAACCACTGAGTCCCAGGACCACTTTTATGAGCCCCATGTAAAGGTGGTCATGGTACAGTGGGGTTGGAAAGAGACATGGAACATGTACAGGGCACATGTATGTGTATCGTCTGCCACTGACAGGTAAGGAGTTTACAGACCAAAAGCATCTTGCTGGCCCTTTAAAGTACTGTCTTCAATTTTGAGATACTAAAGCTTTTTTTTTTTTTTTTTAATCCTAAAAAAAAAAAAAATAGAAATGATCTCAAATCCAGGAAAGATCTGATTTAAAACAGAAAAACTTGGGGTTGGAGAGGGGAAAACTCATTCAGAGATGATTTAAATGTACGAGGCTCATTTAAAATGTCAGGAATTGAAAATGGATTAAGTTATTTATTCTATGTGGGTCTTCATTTTAGAATTACTTTCAAACTCTCTGATTCTAAAAAGACTCTTTGAGTGTTTGGAGTTGCAAAGTACATGATGTGATGGGAGAAGGTCCAAGGGCTGGTTCTCATTTTGTGAAATTCTCTAATGAAACTGCTCAAAAATACAACCTCCCAAACCAACACCAGCATTTGTTTGTTGTTGTTCGGTTGGCTTTCACATCATGAATGAAAAACCTTCTGAAAATAAGAAGCAATTACAAAATTCTCCAGGCTCCCCTGTAACAATAGTGCTGAAACACTCAAGACCAAGGCAGGTAACTTAAAAAGTAAGTATAAGATGCTGAATTTCCTAGAAGGCGCACATGGACTTCGGGCCTTCAAAACGAGTCAACATGGCACCCGTGTGGACTGCAGCAACTGCTCTAGTTTTTACTAGTTCACTCCCACACCTTTTGTGTGGGGCAAACATTGTGTCTGGCTCATGAGAAAACACAAGTCCTAGACAACAGATTCCCCCTCTCACAGTCATTGTTCCCAAGTGTTTGGAAGAAAGAAAACACAAGTTGAAATCTAGAAACTTGGAAGACAAATTTGGTATGGACATATTCTATTTAGTTATTACTTGTAGATTTTTTGGCAACATTTAAAAGTTGGAACTTCTGCACTAAAAACTGGATTTCCAGGGACTTCCCTGGTGGTCCAGTGGCTAAGACTCAGCTCCCAGTGCAGGGGTCCCAGGTTCAATCCCTGATCAGGGAACTAAAATCCCACATACTTTATTAAGTAAATAAATATTTTTAAAAGTTAGTTTTACAGAACCTACTATATAGCACAGGGAACTCTACTCAATGATCTTTGGTGACTTAAATGGGAAGGAAGTCCAAAAAATGGAGGATATACTTATACATAAGGCTGATTCCAGTATTCTTGCCTGGAAAATCCCATGGATGGAGAAGCCTGGTGGGCTACAGTCCATGGGGTCGCTAAGAGTCAGATACGACTGAGCGACTTCACTTTCACTTTTCACTTTCATGCATTGGAGAAGGAAATGGCAACCCACTCCAGTGTTCTTGCCTGGAGAATCCCAGGGACGGGGGAGCCTGGTGGGCTGCCGTCTCTGGGGTCGCACAGAGTCGGACACGACTGAAGCGACTTAGCAGCAGCAGCAAGGCTGATTCACTTTTCTGTACAGTAGAAACTAGCACAACATTGTGAAGCAACTATACGCCAATAAAAACTAACAAACAGATTTCCAGCTTTTCTTGAAAAATTAGAAGATTCAATGCATGCCTACTAAGTCGTTTCAGTCATGTCCAACTCTTTGCAACCTTATGGACTATAGTATGCCAGGCTCCTCTGTCCATGGGATTTTCCAGGCAAGAATAATTGAGTAGGTTGCCATGCCCTTCTCCAGGGGATCTTCCTGACCCAGGGATCAAATCCACATCTCTGTTTCTCCTGCATCAGCAGGCAGATTCTTTACCACTAGACCACCTCAAGATTCAAGACTTGAGCCCAACTGTTTACTACAAGCTTATCATGTGAGGGGAGGGGCACTCCTGCTCAGGTAGGGTAGCTGCTGCTGCTGCTAAGTCACTTCAGTCATGTCCGACTCTGTGCAACCCCATAGACAGCAGCCCACCAGGTTCTGCCATCCCTGGGATTCTCCAGACAAGAACACTGGAGTGGGTTGCCATTTCCTTCTCCAATGCGTGAAAGTGAAAAGTGAAAGTGAAGTCGCTCAGTCGCAGCCAACTCTTAGCGACCCCATGGACTGCAGCGTACCAGGCTCCTCCATCCATGGGATTTTCTAGGCAAGAGTACTGGAGTGGCTTGCCATTGCCTTCTCCGAGGTAGGGTAGCAGCTCTCTACTAATCTTTCCAGACTGTGTGACTACTAATTACAGCTATTCACAAGTGTTCCTGGGTCAGGAATAATCAGTGAAGTTTATCCCAACCCTCAGGTCTCCAAAGATGGCCCAGTGCCCTAAGTAAACCCAGCTACATAATTGCAGGGCCCCAGTGCAAAACGCTGGAGAAGGCAATGGCATCCCACTCCAGTACTCTTGCCTGGAAAATCCCATAGACAGAGGAGCCTGGTAGGCTGCAGTCCATGGGGTCGCAAAGTCGGATACAACTGAGCAACTTCACTTTTAATTTTCACTTTCCACTTTCATGCATCGGAGAAGGCAATGGCAACCCACTCCAGTACTCTTGCCTGGAAAATCCCAGGGAGAGGGGAGCCTGGTGGGCTACAGTCTATGGGGTCACACAGAGTCGGACATGACTGAAGCGACTTAGCAACAGCAGCAGCAGCAGCAATGCAAAATGCAAACGCTTTTCATTCAAAAATTATTAAGAATTTCAAGAGGACAACAGAGCATTAAAGCAAATGGAATTGATGCTTTTGAATTTTTGAACTCTTGAGAGTCCCTTGGACTGCAAGAAGATCCAACCAGTCAATCCTAAAGGAAATCAGTCCTGAATATCCACTGGAAGGACTGATGCTGAAGCCGAAGCTCCAATACTTTGGCCACCTGATGCAAAGAACTGACTCATTGGAAAAGACCCTGATGCTGGGAAAGACTGAAGGCAGGAAGAGAAGGGGACAACAGAGGATGAGATTGTTGGATGGCATCACCAACTCGATGGACATGAATTTGGGCAAGCTCCAGGAGTTGGGGATGGACAGGGAAGCCTGGCATGCTGCAGTCCATGGGGTGGCAAAAGATGGGACACGACTGAGCAACTAAACTGACTGACAGGGCTTCCCTGGTGTCTCAGCAGCAAAGAACTCTCCTGCCAATGTGAGAAATGAGGGTTCGATCCTTGCATCAAGAAGATGACCTGGAGAAGGAAATGGCAACCCACTCCAGTATTCTTGCCTGGAAAATTCCATGGACAGAAGGAACCTGGTGGGCTGTATAGTCCATGGGGGTCACAAAACAGTCAGACACAACTTAGCAACTAAACAATAACATACTCCCATGAACATTCCTGTTTCCTCTTGCTCTTGCCAGCATCATTTTTAGAAATATTTTTCAATTCTCAGCAAATTGTATTATCTGCACTTTTTAAAGTAACATATATACTGGTATGCAGGGGTAGTTTTCTGTTGTATGTAGTTTGGAAGGAGGAAGATAACGGAGACTAGAAAAATCTGGTAAAATTACAAGCTTCCTTGCTACTGAATGAATTCTCCAGGAAATACTGAAGGGATCCGGGCGTTTAATGCCACCACACTTGTGTGATGGCTGTCCCTGGAGCCTAGAGAATTCCTCCTCCTCCTCTCCTGTCAACACCCCACCTATTCTTCACTCAAGGATCTGCTCAGAGGCCATTTTCCTCCAGAAGGCTTTCCCCATCTCTCTTCCCCAGCCTGCATCTCACCCAGGCAGGATTAACCACTCTTTTCAGCATTCCCACCACATGTCACCAGTCACCCTATCTGGTCTGATTTACCCTGCGTTGAGGTCTGGCCAGTTGGGAGTATGCCTGACCCTTCCATGTGACTATCTGATCCTTATCTGTTGGAAGAAGGTCATATCTTGTAAAGCCTCCATATAGGAATGCCATCAAATGATGACTTGGTTTGGCATTTGAGACCAGAGGGAGCGGAGCTCCCTGCAGAGAGCCTAGCTGACTAACACGCCCTCAAGCTCCCCCTCCAGTCTTTCAAGAGCATCCACCTAAGCGGGCCCTGGAAGGCTCTGCCCACACTCTGAGATAAGCAGAATAAATACAGTAGCAGGTCACCCGCCGCCCCCTCACCCCCTGCCAACCCTCCCGGGCATGAGGAGTCATTTTCAACCCACCTGGGGCTTCTGCCAGCACTTTATCTCTGTCACCCATATCTCACCCAAGCATAGGCAAACAAAACCACAGTGCTTTATCAGGAGTTGTAATTCCTTACATCTCTCTTATCACCTAAGATTACCCAGTCCTACCAGAGCTTAGGGATCTCTGAGGAGGATAACAGGACCTTCTGGTAGCAAGTGGTCTTATCACCTTCACAGCACTTGAAGGCTTGAGGGAGGTTTCATTTCCACCCTGGTATTTTTCCTGATCAGCTCTCAACTTTTCTAAAAGGCCCAGCTTTATAACATAGCTTAATTGCAATTAGGAAGCTTCTTGCCTCAAAATTCTATGGCCTTTAAGTCTGAAGCAAGTAAGTACCAATCACTGTGACTTCACCAGGGTTCCCTACATTCCAGACTCCAACATGACCTCATTTCATCTTCATAAGTGCTCTGTGAGAAAGAGAGCCCTGCCGTCTTATAAATGAGCAATCTGTGGCTCAGGGCAGGGAAACGGTTCCTCCAAAATCACACAGCCTTTAGGCGCTGACACATAAATTTGAAGGCAGGTATTCAAAGCCAGCTTCCCACACTGTGCTTGCTAAGAGGCAGGGGCACGTGGTGGCTGGATGCTGGCTTGTAGAACCTGGCTACCTGAGTTTGAATCTTGACCCTGCTACACACTAGCTGTGTGATTTTGGTTAAGTTATTTAATTTCTCTGTGCCTCATTCTTCATCTGTAAAGTGGGCTTAATTATAGCCTTTATTTCATAGAATTGGGGAAATAAAATGTTTATGTGTATATATGTATTTGTGTATACACTTGGGTCAATTTCTATAAACAGTACCTATTAACAATTTTATTTCCATTATAACTGCTGTCTCTCTGAAACTAGACAAAGGAGACCTGAACAATTACCCAATGATCCAAAAATTACAGATCAGGAAGAGGAGAAAGATATGAGAACAGTGTTCATTTGTTTTACTGTCTTTGTTTTTTCTTCTGTTTTTCCTTTTTCTGGAAGACGTCTATCTCCCTTTTGCCTTGTTAATAGACTTCTTTTGACTTTCCACCCTAGAACGCTCTTTACACTGAAAAAAAATGTTAATATATACAGGAATATGTATCAAATAGATAACTAATGAGAACCTGCTGTATAGCACAGGGAACTCTATTCAATGCTCAACAGTGACCTAAGTGGGAAGGAAATCTAAAAAGAGGGGATATATGTATGTTATAACTGATCCACTTCAGTGGACAGCAGAAACTCACACAACGCTGTAAAGTAATTATACCCCCAGTTTAAAAAATGTCACAACACACTGAAATGTAATTGTTTAGTCATTCACGTACCTCTGTCCTTTATCTCCATTCCTCACGGTCACATATATGAACACACAATGGCGCGCACACACACACGTGCCTTTCGTTGGCATCAGAGCTTAGGCCATTCCACTCCCACAAGGGTGTTGTGTGTGTGTGTGTGTGTGTGTGTGTGACAGAAAATAATTCCTCACTTGTTTTTCACACATGCAGTAGCTTGCGTTTCAACAAGTTAAACATCTGTCTCACTCACAAACTCCTACACTCTCAGGGTTGGGAGGGATCATAAAAGTCACCTAGTCGAACCACCTTTCTGATGTTTGACTCACTTCTTACAATGTTGTGGCTAAGAGGCAAAAATAGCCTATTTGTGAGTATTCCTAATGACAGGAAGCTCACTGCTTCCTAAGGCAGCCAGTACCCTTCTTCCCATCTCGTTAAAGCCCATAGTCAAAGATAGCACTGATCCTAAAAAATAACTTTTCTAAAGAATCTGAAAAGGAATAGATATATGTATATGTTTAACTGAAAAAAAAAAAAAACTTCTAAAAGGCAATTTAGCAATATAGATTAATATTAAAAATGTGCACACTGACTCAGAAATCTCACTTGTGGGAATTTATCCAAGAGATTTTTGTTCAGCAGATCATCTAATTATGAATGAAAGTGATGGGTACATAAGCGGAAGAAACGAATATCACTTGGGTTCTTGAAAGACAACAAGATACATTTTCATTTGCACTCAACAAATGTCTTATCCCTTGTCCTTGCTAGAGTTAACCCCTTCGCCAGTACCTTGGATCTCATCCTTTCTAGCACCATGAGATGCTTTTTCTTTCAATACTAGGTACTCACCCTGCCCCAATCTCACTCTAGACATTCTATTTCTGTACACTGTTGTTCAAAGGTGTTGCTAGCCCTCTCCAGCCTCGACCCACCCCACTCACTTGTAACCCTGAAGAGCATGGATAAAAGCCAAGGGCAAGCTGCATCAGGAGAAAGAATACACTTGTCATGAGCTCAAGTCATCGACCCAATCTCACAGAGTGAGTATCCAGGTTTTACCATGTACTAGCCTTGCTTTGGTCTCTCCATCTATAAAAAGCTCCACATGCAGGAACTCACAGCTCGAGCAATGGAAACAAGGAATGTTTGTTGAAACCAATTAGTGGCAGTTGTTTAATAGCACATCTGCCTAAGGCAGCATTAACAACTGAGGCAAACAAAACTTGACCAACATTTTTTAATGAAGATCTAGAAAATACTATGTTCATAAGATTCTTTGCAAAGCCCTAACATATCCATGAGGATCAATATGCAGTATGTGTATCCAAGACTGTGTGTATGTTCAGAGCTGTGTGCTGCTCACAAAAGACTTGACAAAGCCTAAACTCTTACCTCTTGCTAACCCTGAGGCTCTGTGCAAGCAGGAAGTAAAGGCTAAGGCAGAGTTGTAAACTGCCTGAACATTATAAAGCACACCCAACATACACAGGATGCTCAATAAAGTCTGAAAAACTTATTAGTACCAGGCATTTAAGGAATCTCTATAGAGACATCGGGCTTCCCTGGTAGCTCAGAGGTTAAAGCGTCTGCCTCCAATGTGGGAGACCCAGGTTCGATCCCTGGGTCGGGAAGATCCCCTGGAGAAGGAAACAGTAACCCATTCCAGTATTCTTGCCTGGAGAATCCCATGGACGGAGAAGCCTGGTAGGCTACAGTCCACAGGGTCGCAAAGAGTCGGACACAACTAAGCGACTTCACTCGCTTATAGAAACATCAGTTGACCACTAATTTAATCAAGCAGAGACTTCAGTGGCCACAGTGAAAAAAGAATACAGACTTACAGAATTAATTCAGGAAACCTACTTAAACAAATGTAACAAAAACAAACACCAAGAACAAAAAACACTGGAGTGGGTGTTACTATGATTTCCAGAGTTGCCACATTATTTTAAATATCCGAGTTTCAACAAAAAATTATAAGACATGTAAAGAAATATGAAAGTATGGCCCACATGCAGGAACTTACATTCAAATGAAACAATTAAAGAGCACTGGCAAAGGCAACTGCATATGTAAATATGAAAAACAATACTGAGATACTTTTTGCTTGTAACTATTTTTCTACTATGTGATTTAAAAAACAACTGCATAAAGCAGTAATAATAAATCTACATTGATAGCATGTAATATATAAAAATCAATTCATATTGTATCTGACAACACTGACAATATTAAGTGCCATGCTAAACCACCCCTTGTAT
Organism: Tragelaphus eurycerus; assembly: GCA_935064755.1. NCBI lineage: Eukaryota > Metazoa > Chordata > Mammalia > Artiodactyla > Bovidae > Tragelaphus > Tragelaphus eurycerus. The sequence goes on from CAKXYN010000023.1 coordinate 7,540,482, forward strand.
GACAACAGTAACACAAAGAAGGACGGAGGGAACAGACTCTATACAGCTGCAAAGATGTGGTATACCATTGAAATAAAATAGGTATTTACTAATCCAGTGTAGACTGTTAATAGATGTTAATCTCCAAGGCAACCAAAATAAAATTTTTAATTATAATTAAAGAAACAAGGTAATTAAAATGGTACACTAGAAAATACGCATTTAACATAAAATAAGTCAATAATAAAAGAATAAATTAATAAAAATGCATAATAAAGAAAGAAATAGCAAAATGGCAGACATAACCCTAACTTCTCAATAATTACATTAAATGTACATAGATTAAACACTCTAGCCAAAAAGCAGAAACTGGCAAAATTGTTTTTTAATAATCAGGCTATATGATACCTAAAAGAGACACAATTTAGATCTAAAGACACGCACAAATTGAAATATGTGAAGCAAAAACTGACATTGAGATAAGAATTAGATGATTCAGCAATAATGATTTGAGACTTTAACAGCCCACATTTAACAACAGATAGAAAAACTGTACAAAAGATAATCCAGGAAATAAAAGACTTGTAAAATACTATGTATTTATCACTGAAATGTCCATACAGAAAATAATAAAGATCTCAAGTCAATAACCCATGCATCCCCCTTAAAAGACTAGGAAAAGAAGCGTAAAACCAATCTGCATCATCCAGAACAATTCACACAGTCATTCTTTGTGAAATGGGACCCTGTAGCTAAGGAAGATAACTATGCCAGATTTTCCAAATAGAAGGGTTATCTTTGACCTAGAAAATATATTTATTTCCTGGATGAGAATTCACAGGAATCCCCTAATGAAGCAGATTGAGACCAGCTATAAAACTCTGACTATCACCTGTAGGGTAAGGGAATTAGCGAAATCGAGGCTTCGGAGAAAGGAGACCGGCAGGTTCCAGGAACAGATCTCCTTTAATGAGGAGAGAAGAGGCAGCAGTCAAATTAGTGAGCTGCTGCGCTAACCCAAGAAAGAGTAAGTACATATAGGCATATGTGTGGAAATCTGCTCTCTTAAGGGGGCCTGTTCTTCTCCAAGGTTGTTCGGATTAGTTATCTCTTAAACGGCTAGAGCAAGGAATTCTGGAGATCGGCCAGAGGCTGGGACCAGCTGGGAGCTGGTGTAATCAACCTTAATGTCCATTTTTTTCTTCAGGTGAGAGAATTCTTTGTTTTGCATAGAATGGTGGGGAGGACCCAAGGGGAGTTTTAACTCCAGGCTATTTTGAGCCATGTAACTTTCCTTCATCAGCCACCCCAGGAATGCAGACATTGTCACCTTGCCCATCATATTAGAGGCCCTGGAGTGGGAAGGCCTAGGTTATCCAAGAGGTCTGAATGTTACTGGGGTTCCTAGGGCTCATCAAGAATGATCATCTTCTACCTCTCAACCACAGCTGACCCAATAACCAGTCTCCTTGGGAAAGGGAAGAAATTTGTCTGTTCTTGGCCAGGTTGCATCTTTTCAGCAGTTGAAATTGTCCACTCTCATTCTCTGATCAACTTGTCTAACCAATGCAATCAACTACTCAACCCAAACCTCCTACTAAACCAAGTTTCCTAGTGGGTAATTGCTGAAGTGAGAAGGAACAGGTCATAGGCTAAAATCCCTAGAGAACTGACTTCATAAAGCCACTGATAAAGCCACTGCTTCATATAGAACTACAATGCCCTTTCAAAAATCCAATAAATGTGCCTTAGTACTCACATTTCAGAGCATACTGTGGCTGGAATATATGCCTTTGAAATCTGTGGTGAAAGGTTTGTGATTGCTGGAGATGATACACTCACTCCATTGTTCCCCTCCCAAGACTGAGCCATTCATGAAAAAAGGAGAGGGTAAAGGACATGGGTCTTTCTAGAGAATACTGCACAGCTCCTCAGAAACCGCTCTTGGGACCCTCTCAGAAAGCCCTGAAGGAAAAAAATCACAATTGGGAGTGAGGTCATGAGCTCATGGCATTACCTGTGCTATTATTACATATTATTGCTTGCAAGTGTGCTGCTGTTGCAGCAAAAAGAAACAGCTTGTTCTCTGAGATGTTGTGTTGTCTTTGAGATGACCCAAGTCATCAAACACCCACAGTCCTAGGGGAGTGCAGATAAGAGTTTGTGGTTGCTGGCTGCTGTTTATTTGAGGTGGAGGGAAGCACAGAGAGGGCAGGTAATACGTTTCGAAAAGTTTGGGGCTGGATGAAAAAAACCAACTCCTCCATCTCTGGGTGCAACACCTTTCCCTTTTATTCTGGAAGATTTTCAGCAACAAACTAATCCTTAGCAATTCTGACTAAATTTATCATTAAAATAGCATGTGAATGAAACAAAAGCAGCATGCATATTCTCATCACATGTACTTTTTTTAGTTCCAAGAGCAACAAAACGTATCTGCATGTTTTCCCATAGAAAATATCTGGAAATGGTGGGAAAATTCTGGTGATTTCTTAAAATTCTCCAGACAAGGGTTTTCATACATGGGTATGACTGACTGGACGTGTATCATCTCTGTCATCTGGCTGCAAGTGTATCTACTCAGGTCTTAGACTTAAAAACCTGTCAAATTGCCTTGGATTCAAAACTGAGGTCTCAATTTGAACTTACAACATGCACTACTTGTACCTATGTACTTGTCCTGATCAGGTCAGGCATGGAAACTCAGCTAGTCGTGGGTGGCTTGCCTACCACTGATGGGTGTGTTTGAAATCACTCACTCTTACCATAGGGCAATCTTCCATGACATCTTCCTTACTCCACTGGAAAATAATCTGGGAGGGGCAGGGGGAGAAGGAAAACTGTGGATAAGGTTGCCTTTCATAAAGAAAGGCCAGATCAAGAGCCAGCACTTTTTAAACCTACTGCTTGATTCAAATGAAGCACAGAAATATGAAAGAAATTTTAGAAACTTCTAACACAAATTTCAGATAGAAGACTGAATTTTTATGGTAGAAAGGTGGGTAGTAGGCACATTTACCCAAATCCTTTTTTTCTCAGAGAAAAATTCCATATGTTTACATTTTATATTTATTACAAAGAGAACATTTGAAATTACACATAGATCTTATTTTAAGGAAAACATTTTATGAAAAAGAAATTTCCAAACAAGACAGATTTGATGGATACAACTGCACTTAACAAAATAGATTTTCATATTTCGAATTTACCATGGGATTTCTTCTGCTTCAGATCAGATCAGATCAGTCGTTCAGTCATGTCCGACACTTCTCGACCCCATGAACCTCAGCACACCAGGCCTCCCTGTCCATCACCAACTCCCGGAGGTCACCCAGACTCACACCCATCAAGTCAGTGATGCCATCCAGCCATCTCATCCTCTGTCGTCCCCTTCTCCTCCTGCCCTCAATCCCTCCCAGCATCAGAGTCTTCTCCAATGAGTCAAGTCTTCGCATGAGGTGGCCAAAATACTGGAGTTTCAGCTTTAGCATCATTCCTTCTAAAGAAATTCCAGGATTGATCTCCTTCAGAATGGACTGGTTGGATCTTCTTGCAGTCCAAGGGACTCTCAAGAGTCTTCTCCAACACCACAGTTCAAAAGCATCAATTCTTCGGCGCTCAGCCTTCTTCACAGTCCAGCTCGAATTTACCATGGGATTTCTTCTGCTTAGAAAGTACAAATAAAAGGCTTGATCTAACACAAATGGGATTTGTGAAACACAGTATATAGCATGGCAGGGAATAGATAATGGTGCCTGACTGCTTGAGTTCAAGTCCTACCCTTGGTTATTCCTCAGTTTCCTCAATTAAAATAGAGTTTATGGTAACAATGCCTAACTCTTAGAACTGCTGGAAGGATTAAACAAGCAAATAATTGTCAAGCCCTTAAACAGTACTGATACACAGGAAGTTCCATAGAAGGGCTTGCGAAGTGAAGTTCAATTAACACATGATTTCAGACACTAGGAGAAACTTGTAAATTACATGATTGTGTGTTAAGATGTCAACGTGGGAATATATTTTTTATATTCTTAAACCTCCCCCATATTTCAGTTTTTCAAAAGGTATCTCACTGGTAGTAAGAAGTCCTGGGCAAATACTCCTTCCGTACTCCAAGTGATTTCTGCTATAATCATAAGCAACGACAGGTAACACTCCTACAAATATTTATGTGTAAGGATTGCAGCATGTTTTCCCTCAGCTCCCTACTCAATGGTGCTTGCTTTAATGACAACACAGACTTGGATGCGTTTATTTTGTTTGCAAGCCCTGCTTCCTTGTCTCTCCAACCACTTCCTCAACCTTTCCGATCATTACTTGAAAAATAAAGATGGGAGGGGCAGAGAAAGAAAAGAAGGGAAACCAAACAAATAGTTTCCAATAAATTGCTATTAGCACTGGATTAAATATCACCATGACCAGAAAAATAAAATTTAAGCAAATACGTTTTATTTATCTAAATAACATATTTCCGGAACTCTTTTTTTTTTTTAGGTGAGGCTTTACTGGGTCCCCTGTTACATCCTCTGTGTGTGGTGGGTGGAGCGGAGAACAAAGAACAGTTTCCCTAGCTTGCTCACTCCCTGGGGAGGTCGGGGGCAGAGGTGGGGGGGTCAGGCAGACAATGTGCTTGTTCCTTATATAGGGTGAAGGTAGGGGGCTTCAAGGGATAGACCAGAGGGTTGTCTTAGGTGTTGCCCACCCCTTCAGTGAGTTGCATGCCTGGGCACAAGCAGTACCCGGCCTTTGCTCCAGGCTCTTCAAAACTGGCAGTGGGGTTTTTGGTCTCTTTGCATCTTTTGCCCAGAATATGCTCTAACTGCTGCAAGCATGCAGTTATTTTTAGTCCCATGCAGTTTCTTTGTATTTTGTTGCTGGAGGAGAGCTGGGTCCACCTGGAATTCATATTCTAAGGAGACACCAAAGGAATCCAGTTCTCAGCCTGACCCTGGGACACCCTTCAGGACTTGGGTGGAGCATGGGGCAAGTGTGAAGCATTTGCTTGAAGGGTTCAACTTGTCTTTTCTCCTTGTAAGAAGACTTTGTGGTCCTGTTCAGATTTCCTTTTTCTTGGGGAGACAGACCAAAAAAAATGCCTTTCAATCTTTATATGTTCATTCATGAGAGAGTTAAGATTTGTCCTGCAAAAACTGACCTGTTTCCAAAGTGAACAAGTGACCAAAATTTAGGAACTTATCTTGAAAAACAAATTAGAAATTTAGTTTCTATACTATACTCAGCATGTAGAAATTATAATATAAAAATTCCCTTTCTAAACATAGGGTTGCTGGAATTGGACAGGGAAGGTTTCATTTGTGTACTCATCTAAATAACGGCTTTCATGTCCAACTTCTATTTATCTTCATCTAGACTTTTCTCATCCCTTTGGGCTTAACAAACTCATTCTTGTTACCTCTCACATAATCATTTTGCATTTTGGTCTTGTTGTTGTTTGACTGCTTTTTTTAACCATATTTCCAAGCCATTGTTTTATTTTCTACATAAGCCAAGGAAAGAAAGAAGAAAAATAAATTAGTACAAAGAGGAACATGGGAAGCCAAGGAAGTTTTAGGGAAGCTGGACTTCCACAGAAAAAAGAAAGACTGTATGTAATTTCTGCTTTATAAAATCTATATTTTTGCATTACTGTATGAGTTTCCTAGGGCTGTTGTACCAAAGAACTACAAACTAGAATTCTTAAAATAACAGAAATTTATTCTATCATAGTTTTGGAGGCTAGAGATCCAAAATCAAGTTGTCAGCAGGGCCATTCACCCTCTAAAACTCGGGTAGAATCTTCCTTGCCGCTTCCAGATTCTGGTGAGGGCCACCAATCCTTGGCTTCCCTTGCCTCGAGCTCCACCACTCCGATGGCCACCTCTCTGATCACACAACCTTCTCCCTGTGTGTCCGCCTCCACAGCCTCTTTCTTCTTTTTTTACTTTTTTTTTTAATTGGAGGATAGTTGCTTTATGATGTTGTGCTGGTTTCTGCTGTACAACAATGTGAATCAACTCTCATGTATACATATACCCCCTCCTCCCTAAGCCTCCCCCCCACCCCCGGCCCCCCATCCCCATCCAGGTCATCACAGAGCACTGAGCAGAGCTCCCTGTGTTGTGCGGCTGCTTTCTGATTAGCGGTCTATTTTACACACAGTTGTGGTATACGTCAATGCTACTCTCGCATCCGTCCCACTCTCTCCTTCGCTCTCTTAATTCACAAGTCCATTCTCCAGTCTGTGTCTCTCTTCCTGCTCGGCAGATGCGTGCATCGGTGCCATTTTTCTAGATTCCATTTATATGTCTTAATATATGATATTTGTTTTTCTCTTTTTGACTTACTTCACTCTATATAACAGGCTCTAGGTTTCAACCTACTTCACTATGACCTCATCTTAATTATCTCTACAATGACTCTATTTCCAAATAAATTATATTCTGAGGTCCTGGAAGGACTTCAATATATCCTTTGGGAAGGAGGGGAGGATACAATTCAACCCACCACGATTACTAATAGCGATAGTAACCAGTCCTTTGGCCACCTCATGCGAAGAGTTGACTCATTGGAAAAGACTCTGATGCTGGGAGGGATTGGGGGCAGGAGGAGAAGGGGACGCCAGGGGCTGAGATGGCTGGATGGCATCACTGACTCCATGGACGTGAGTCTGAGTGAACTCCGGGAGCTGGTGATGGACAGGGAGGCCTGGCGTGCTGCGATTCATGGGGTCGCAAAGAGTCGGACACGACTGAGCAACTGAACTGAACTGAATCACGTCTGCATATGCTCTACATACCAATCTCACTTAACCTAGTAACTATCTTTCTCCCGTATTTGAAGAGTGAGAATCTTTCACTACACATCCCTTGCCCCAGGTTACAGAGCTGATAAAGGTGGAAGTGAAGTCACTCAGTTGTGTCTGACTCTTAGCAACCCCGTGGACTGCAGCCTACCAGGCTCCTCCATCCATGGGATTTTCCAGACAAGAGTACTGGAGTGGGTTGCCATAAAGGTGGAGTCAAGATTTAAATAAAAACTCTAGAGACTGACCCTTTACTATCAAATGTTATCAAAGGATGTGGTTTATACCATCAATAACCCTTCCAGGTTAGCTGGGTTTAACTGTTAGTAGGCTGAACTGTAAGAATGATACATTAGATGGGAACATAGGGTGATCTTTAAATACCAATATCTGTTTTGTTGGAGAACAGTCAACACCCTTTAGTCCTCAGACTCTGGAGTTTGAGATATCATAGTTGGAACAGCTCTTGTGCCCGTGATATAACCTGAAACAAAAGATTTTGAAGATGTCAGATTACTTGAATAGTGCATATGTACCCTCGAGCTTTAAAATGTTCACCTACACTTTTTACAAGCCAAGAAAAAAAAGTTGCTAAAATTTAAAATACTACACTGAATAGCTAATGAGAACCTCCTATATAGCACAAGAGGAGAAAGGTACAATCTGTTTGCAGGATGTATATTAAGTTAAATTAAAAATGCATCCCAATATATAGCGGGTGCCGACAAACACTGTTTGATTCCACTTACATGAGGTACCTGTGTGTGTGTCAGTCGCTCAGTCGTGTCCAACTCTGGGACCCCACAGACTGTAGCTCTCCAGACTACTCTGAGGGATTCTCCAGGCAAGAATACTGGAGTGGATTGCCATGCCCTTCTCCAGGGGATCTTCCCCACCCAGGAATCAAACCCCAGACTCCTGCATTGCAGGCAGATTCTTTACCATGTGATCCACCAGGGAAGCCCACTATGCACTAGGCCCGGATCCAAAGACTGAGTGTACAGCAGTGAAGTTATATATTCTATTTCAACTTATACATGAGTTGTATTTGACCCCACTTACCCTTTTTCTCCATCTTAGCTTCCAGTCAGGTAGTGAGGACAAGTATTGAACAAATAACCAATTATTGGGAAGAACAGGATACTTTGGTTACTTAGAGCAGAAGACTAACTTAATTTTATAAATTTGTATTGGAGTAGAGTTGCTTTTCAATGTTGTATTAGTTTCTGCTGTACAACAAAGTGAATCCCATATAGGTATACATATACCCTCTCTTTCTTTGAATTTCCTTTCCATTTAGATCACCACAAAGCATTGATTAGGGTTCCCTGTAAGTTCTCATTTATAAGAAACACTAACTTAATCCTGAGATTGGAAGAGATCTCCTTTCAGGAGTGACCTCCAGGTGGTAACTGAGAATGAGTAGGAATTTTCCGGATAGAAAGGAAAGAACAACTCTTGAAACAAAGCAGAGTGAAAGAGATGATTAAAGGTTTTTTTAAAGAAGGGTCTGATCCTAAAGGCAAGGGGAAACCAGGTACTAAGCCAGGACCCTGTCTAACACATTCTATTTGTGCTATTAGATTTAATCCCAATGACCACAAGGAAAATATTATTACCACAATTTTCTTAAATGGAGATTAAGGTTTTTTAGGTGAAATTAGCAAATGCCCAAAGCATCATAAGCTAAAATTCAGGCTCCATATTTTCTAAATAACTTAATCACAAAAATCCTTTTTTAAAAAACATCTAGAAATGTTTCATTAGAATGTGATAACAGCTTTTCATTTCAGAAAGAGTTTATAATTTTTTTAATGAGAAAGAGAAGAAAACTGAGATCCCCGGTACAATAGAAATTCTCTTTCTATAATTTCAAAATATTCCAAGTCGACATGAAAAGAGTAGGGCAATCTGTGCTTGAAGTTCTTCGTAGATTTTGAATGATCATTGTAATGGACTGCTGAAAACTCTTTTTTCGTGTGTCTAATGCATACAATAGGAGATACAGCTGAATCGGTCAGATGCACAATCTGCAAAACCTTTACGTGATACTCAGCCCGGCCGTAAAGGCTGCTTCAGATGTGCAAAGAGAAACAAATAAGTGCTCCTCGCTCTCCAGTAGGATTTACTTCCAAAGCACTTTCCCACATCTGTTACCACCACTTAGTCACCACTGAAACCTTCTTTTCAGTCATTCGCCATTTCAGGACACCGTTAGTGCCATTCTATGGATGAGAAATCAGAGACACAAGACTGCACAGGATAGTGAGCACCTACAGTTTAGCACAGGGAACTCTACTATGTAGTGGCCTAAATGGGAAGAAAATCCCCAAAAGAGGGGACATATATATATATACAGCTGATTCACTTTGCTATCCAGTAGAAATTAACACCGGAGAAGGCAATGGCACCCCACTCCAGTACTCTTGCCTGGAAAATCCCACGGACAGAGGAGCCTGGTAGGCTGCAGTCCATGGGGTCGCTAAGAGTTGGACACAACTGAGCAACTTCACTTTCACTTTTCACTTTCCTGCATTGGAGAAGGAAATGGCAACCCACTCAGTGTTCTTGCCTGGAGAATCCCAGGGACGGGGGAGCCTGGTGGGCTGCCGCCTATGGGGTCGCACAGAGTAGGACACGACTGAAGTGACTTAGCAGCAGCAGCAGAAATTAACACAGCATTGTAAAGTAACTAAACTCCAATAAAAGTTTTTTAAAAACCAACTTATACTTCAAGAAAAAAGAAAAAAAAATCAAAAAATAAAAATACTATACAGGATTTTCCCAAGATCAAGAAGCTATAATGGATTTAACAGAGATACAGATCTCAGAACCCTGACCTCTGACCTTTCCACTGGGGTTTCTCAGTCTCAACATTACTGAAATACCAGGCTGATGAATGTTTATCCTGGATGTTACAGAATGTTCAGCAGCATCCCCGATTTCTACCCACTAAATACGCCAGTAGCAATCCCTCGTGCTGTGCTGTTCTGTGGCTTCCTCGCTCAATCATGTCCGACTCTTTGCAACCCCATGGGCCCCACCAGGCTCCTCTGTCCAGGGGATTCTCCAGGCAAGAATACTGGAGTGGGTTGCCATGCCCTCCTCCCAGGGATCTTCCCAACCCAGGGATCAAACCCAGGAAAACCGGAGTGGATAGCCTATCCTTTTTCCAGGGCATCTTACCGACCCAGGAATTAAACCAGGGCCTCCTGCACTGCAGGCGGATTCTTTACAAGCTTTGCTACCAGGGAAACCCAGCAACCCCCTACCTCCAACCAAAAATATCTCCAGACATAGAAAGATGTCCCTTGGAGGACAAAAACCACACCTCAGTTCAGAATCTACACTCAGTGAGTCTGCCTGCACTGAATCCCTCCAAGAATGTATATTATATCCTGACCGTTATGGTGAGACAAGTATTTTTTTTATGGTCTCCTTATTTGTATTATAGATACATATTTTTATCAGGCAATGTTTCTTTCCACATAAAAATTAATATTGTAAAATTAATATATGTCTTTGAAGAAAATTTGGAAAAGGAAATTCACAAACACTCCTTAGAGATAGCCACAGTTAAAAGCTTGATGCATTTCTTAGGAGTTAATCATATTAATTTTTATATTTTTAATAAAATTAGCAATATTTAATTACAAAACTTTATAATTAGTATTTTCTAATCTTTTAAATATTTTCAAATAACTTTAAAGACTATCCAGCATTCCATTAAATAAATACATTGCATATTAAATATATCACATCTTACTTTAAAATTCTCCAAGTTCCTTTATTACAAATAACTGTTTTGAACACATTTCTATTGAAATCTTCAAAGATATCCCTCTGATTATTTCTTTAATGTAAATTCTCAAAGTTGAGTTACTAAGTAAAAGGGAATAGCTGGTTTATTGTCATATTATCGAATTAAATTACATTTCCAACATAGAGAAAAAAAGTACTCCTTGCCCAAACTTCTGCCAACATTCAGTTATTTGTTCTCATTTTGAGCAACATTAACATTCAGATCAGATCAGATCAGTCCCTCAGTCATGTCTGACTCTTCGTGACCCCATGAACCGCAGCACGCCAGGCCTCCCTGTCCATCACCAACTCCCAGAGGTCACTCAAACTCATATTCATCAAGTCAGTGATGCCATCCAGCCATCTCATCCTCTGTCGTCCCCTTCTCCTCCTGCCCCCAATCCCTCCCAGCATCAGAGTCTTCTCCAATGAGTCAACTCTTCGCATGAGGTGGCCAAAATACTGGAGTTTCAGCTTTAGCATCATTCCTTCCAAAGAAATCCAAGGGCTGATCTCCTTCAGAATGGACTGGTTGGATCTTCTTGCAGTCCAAGGGACTCTCAAGAGTCTTCTCCAACACCACAGTTCAAAAGCATCAATTCTTCGGCGCTCAGCCTTCTTCACAGTTTTTTAATTACATTATTATTTAATTTGTCTATTTTGAATTTTGAGATCAAAGATTTTTTAATTCCTTTTTACTCATTTTGTGAAGTGCCTGTAGTGCATGCTCTTTGCCATTTTCTTCTATTGAATTATTAGTCTTTTTCCTTCAAGATTTGCAAAGACTCTTCAGAATTTAAAAACTGCAGTTGTTTATCAAAGATAATGTAATTCTTTTCTTTAAATTTCTCTTAATTGTTGATGATGTCTTTTGATTTTAATTCAGGACATATATATTTTTTTAAATTCCATTTTGAGTTGCAATTACACCTGAAAATTGATGGTGAGGGAACGGGCAATGGTATAATAATGAGCTTTCCCATCCATAAGTGCTTGTTCTTTTCTCTTTTTTTTTTTAACTGTCCTTCGGTAAAGCTGTCTTCTTCATAAAGGATTGTGTGTGTTAGTTACTCAGTCGTCTCCAACTCTTTGAAACCCCATGGACCCATCAGACTCCTCTGTCCATGGACTTCTTCGGGCAAGAATACTGGAGTGGGTTGCCATTACCTTCTCCAGGGGATCTTCCCAGTGCAGAGATCGAACATAGGTCTCCTGAATTGCAGGGAGATTCTTTACTATCTGAGCCACCAGGGAATCCCAGTTCCTAGCTTTATAATATTTTTAAGAATAGGATTTATTTTTCATTGATCTTGGTAACTGTTTTTTTTTTTTTACTGTTCTCTCTCCTTTATAAGATTCTTTAATTCTAAAAAATACCGAGTCCTCTGCACATGGTGGGTATTTTTAAAATGATAACTGATGTGCAGTTGTTCTTTAAATCTCAAGGCTTTTGAAATTACATTAGATGCTGATCTGTGGGTGGCATTTTAAGAAATTGTTCCAATTCACATTCTTTCCTTTTTGCATTATGCCACTCGGGTGGTTCAGCAGTAAAGAATCCGTCTGCGACGCAAGAGATGTGGGTATAATCCCTGGTTGGGGAAGATCCCCTGGAGGAGGGTATGGCAACCCACTCCAGTATTCTTGCTTGGAAAATCCCCACGGACAGAGGAACTTGGCGAACTACAGTCCATGGAGTTGCAAAGACCTGGACATGACTGAAGCGACTGAGCACACGTGCATCGGGCACTTAAATGACATTCTAATAAAAGCATAGTTAACAATAGGGCATATTGAACATTAAGAAATCTTCTCTAACACAGTTTAACAAAGAAAAACAACAAAACAGGAATCAGAAAACAGTTTAAACATACATACTAGTCTAGAAATTAAACTTTATCATCTCCTTATTGTGCTTAGATACTGATGGAAAACACTGAAATATTTATTTATATAATGATACAGATTTTTATGTCAAATTCAAATGAAGTTGTCAAAATAACAGTATTTACTCCTTCTTAGGGGAAGAGAATGAAAAAAAGCAAAAGTTTTTGAGGAACTTTATTACTTGTGATTTTGCCAAGTAGAGATCTTTTGATTAGTAAATCTAAATCTTTTCTAATTAGCACATTTGACACTGTATAAGAGTGTGACCTAAAGGGATTTTTAAAACTTGAAAGCAGTTAGCCAGACTAAGTGTTCTTTTGCAGTCTTTATACTTTGAAAATGCTTACTGTTGGACTCCTTTTCTTTTTCATATATAGTGCAAAGATAAGGTAGCTTCCACTCATTGCTACTGCTGCTGCTAAGTAGCTTCAGTCGTGTCCGACTCTGTGCGACCCCATAGACGGAAGCTCACCAGGCTCCTCTGTCCCTGGGATTCTCCAGGCAAGAACACTGGAGTGGGTTGCCATTTCCTTCTCCAATGCATGAAAGTGAAAAATGAAAGTGAAGTCGCTCAGTCGTGTCCGACTCTTAGCGACCCCATGAACTGGAGCCTACCAGGCTCCTCTGTCCATGGGATTTTCCAGACAAAAGTACTGGGGTGGGGTGCCATTGCCTTCCCTGAGCTTCCACTCATTACCATGGTACAATTTACATGGTATTTATTGCCTCCATGAACAGGGACCTCCAAACAGATGGACACAGCTGAGGCAGCTTAGCATAGAGTAACTAGAATGTGAAAGACAGGAGATCAATGGGCCCAGTGAGCGGTTCAGAAGGTCTGCCTTTCCCTAAAAGTCCTTGGTCAAGGGCACAGGGTGAAACTATTTAAGGCCTACCAGAGAGCAGCTGCCGCTACTGCTACTGCTAAGTCACTTCAGTCGTGTCCGACTCTGTGCGACCCCATAGATGGCAGCCCACCAGGCTCCCCCGTCCCTGGGATTCTCCAGGCAAGAACACTGGAGTGGGTTGCCATTTCCTTCTCCAATGCAGGAAAGTGAAAAGTGAAAGTGAAGTTGCTCAGTCATGTCCGACTCTTAGCGACCCAATGGACTGTAGCCTACCAGGCTCCTCTGTCCATGGGATTTTCCAGGCAAGAGTACTGGAATGCGGTGCCATTGCCTTCTCCGAGAAAGCAGCTACTGTAGGACTAAGAGAAAAACAGACACACTTGAAGTTGAGTAATGCTGAGGAAGCTGAGTTTCCTTTCCCATCAGAGTCAAGAGATATGTTTAACATTATACAATGACCCAGTTCGGTCCCTGGGTGGGGAATGAGCACTCACTCCAGTACTTTTGCCTGGAGAATCCCATGTAGAGCCTGGTGAGCTACAGTCCATGGACTCACAAAGAGCTGGACACAACTGAGCAACTAAACACACACATACACACAGGGACTGTTTGGTATACATTTGAAACATCAGCAAATGAGTAAAATCCATGCCCCAGAGGAAGTCCCACTTCAATCTTCCCACCACAAGATAATAGAAAACCCTGGCAGGAGCTGCAGAGAAGAGGGTCCCATCAGTTCACAAAGGCTTAGGAAATGTCTTAGTCTTTTCACAGATCAAGCCTGACAAAGTATAAAACCAAGTTGATCAGCATATGATTGAAGTTGCTCGTAGAACAAAGATCATTACTTTTCAGAGGAAGACAACAAAATCCAGTTCCATGTGCAATGTCCACAATGGAATCAAAATTGCTATGATATGTAAAGACAGAGGAAAATGTAACCCACAGTCAAGAAAACAGAGTCAACAGAAATCAAACCTAACGTGGCTCAGATGTTTGAATTAGCAGATAAATGTATTAAAGTAGCTGTTATAAATACATACAAAGACCTAAAAGAAAATACGTTCAAACAAGTAAAGACAAATATGATCTTATGATCATCCCAGAAAGAACAATTTTATAAATGAAACATCTCTTCATGATAAAAACTCATCAAACTAGGAGCAAAAGAGAAGTTCTTCACCCTGGTAAAAAAAACTCTCGAAAAAACAAAACACAAAACAAAACAAACAAAAAAAATCCTACTGCTGACATAATTAACTACTAATACATAGAACAGTTCTTGCTAACATCAAGAAAAGGCAGGCAAAGATACCCACTCTTACCACTTCAATTAAGCTTTGTACACGCATCCAAGACATTGCAATAAGGCAAGAGAAAGAAATAAAAGATACACAGAATGGAAAATAATAAGCAAAATTGTATTTATTTGCAGATGACAATGATGTCTGAAGAAAACCAGCAAATCTATCAAAAAACAAAAAACTAGAACTAGTAAATGATCTGAGTAAATGAATGCAAAGCCAATGTACAAAAATCAATTATATCTCTATGTGCTGACTACCATTAATTTGAAAGCAAAATTATCTTTCTAAAACCATATACCTTGCATCAAAAACATGAAACACTTAGAAATAAGTGTTTCCACAAAAGACCAATAAGAGTTCTCCACTGAAAGCTGGAATCAAGGTTGCCAGGAGAAATATCAACAACCTTAGATATGTGGGTGACACCACTCTTATGGCAGAAAGCAAAGAGGAACTAAAGAGCCTCTTGATGACATGATTGAGGAGAGTGAAAACGTTGGCTTAAAACTCAATATTAAAGAAACTAAGATCATGGCATCTGGTCCTATCACTTCATGGCAAATAGAAGGGGAAAAGCTGGAAGTGGTGACAGATTTCCTTTTCTTGGGCTCAAAAATCACTGTGGATGGTGAATGCAGTCAGAAAATTAGAAGACAAGTGCTTCTTTGGCAGGAAAGCTATGACAAACCTAAACAGTGTGTTAAAAATCAAAGACATCATTTTGCTGACAAAGTCTGTACAGTTAAGGCTATGGTCTTTCCAGTAGTCACATGTGGCTATGAAGGCTGGACCATAAGGAAGGCAGAGGCACCAAAGAATCGATGCTTTTGGACGATGATGCTGGAGAAGACTCTTGAGAGTTCCTTGGAAAGCAAAGAGATCAAACCGGTCAAACTTAAAGGAAATCAACCCTGAATACTCTTCAGAAGGACAGATGCCAAAGCTGAACCTCCAATACTTTTTTGGCCACCTGATATGAAAAGCTGAGTCATTGGAAAAGGCCCTGATGCTGGGAAAGACTGAAGGCAGAAGGAGACGAGGGCAAAAAGGGGATGAGATGGTTGTATGATATCACTGATTCAATGGACATGGACTTGGGCAAACTCCTGGAGATGGTGAGAGACAGGAAAGCCCTGGCAAAGAGTCAGACACAACTTGGCGACTAAACAACACGAACCAAATTTAAACCCACCTACGTAAATGAAGAGATATGCCTGATTAATGGATAGGAAGACTGATATCAAGATACTGATATCAAGATATGAGATTTCCTCATAGTGATCTAAGAGTCAAAGCAATCTAAATCACAGTCTTATCAGTCTATTTTGTAGACATTAACAAGTTGATTCTAAAATTCATACAAAAATGGTAAGGACCCAGAAATATAAAACATTCTTTAAAATATAGTTGGAGGACTTATACTACTCAACTTTACAACTTATAAATTAACAGTGATCAAAAGAGTATAGTACAGGCATAATAACAGATAAATAGATTAATCAAACAGAATATAGATCCCCAAATGGACCCCAATTATACAGCCTTATTGCACTGGATTGGTGCCAGTATAAAACTTAACTGAAATATATATACATTCCATATATATATATATATGGAAAAAGTACTGAAATTCTACATGTGTGCTTGCTAAGTCGCTTCAGTCATGTCCGACTCTTTGAACTGCACCCCACGAGGCTCCTCTATCCATGGGATTCTCCAGGCAAGAATACTGCACTGGGTTGCCATGCCCTCCACCAGGAGATCTTCCTGACCCAGGGATTGAACCTGCGTCTTTTGCATCTCCTACAGGCAGGTCTTTACTACTAGCACCACCTGCAAAGCCCAATTAAATTCTAACCTTACCTCAAACTGTACACCAAAATATTTTAGACATCACGGATCCAAATAAAAATCTAAATATAAGCTTCCAGAAGAACATATAGGAGAATATTGTGACTTCTGATCTGGCAAGGGTTTAGACTGAACACAAAACCCAATAACTATAAAAGAAAAAAATTGATAAACTAGACATCAAAAAATTTTAAACCAGCTTATCAAATAATACCATTAAGGAAATAAGAAATAAGTCCAAAACTAGGAGAAAATATTCATAAAATATATCTCCAACAATGTACTGGTACCCAGAGAATATAATGAGTTTATACAATCAATAACAAAATGACAACCAAAATTTTTTTCAAATAGCAAAACCTTGAATAGATACTTCACAAAGAAGAGCATATGAAAAGGAGCTCAATACCATTAGTCACCAAGAAAATGTAAGTTAAAACCTCAATTACATACCACTACAGTCACTGAAATGGCTAAAATTAGAGATGGAAAATACCAAATGTTGGCAAGGATGCAGTGCACTCTCAAAGTCCACATGTTGTTGGTGGGCGTGTACAGTGTTAAAACTGTTTCAGAAAATGGGCTTGGTTGTTTCTCACATAACCAGGAATACACCTATTCCAATAATTTTACTCATAGGTATTTACTTATAAGATATGAAAGCATATTTCACAAAAAGATTTGCACAGAAATGCTTATGGTTTTACTCACAGTACTAAGAATTGAAAACAGCACAATATCCATCAATTGGAAAAGAGATTAACACACTAATATGTTCATACAATGAAATACCACCAGCAATTTAGAAATACATATGTCTATAACAACATGGATAAAACTCTAAAACATCATGCTGATTGAAAGAAATCTTCCCCCAAAGGAGTACATACTGCACCCTTGTATTTGTATAAAGTTCTAAAATAAGCTAAACTAATCTATCACTTAAAAAAAAAATCAGAATAGCAGTTGCCTCTAAGGTTATGGGAGCAAGGATTGGCTTGGAAGGAACATAAGACAACACAGGTGTTACACATTTGTCAAAAGGTACCCAACTACACAGTGAAGATTTGTATATGTCACTGAAAGTAGATTTTACTTACAGAAAATATAGACAGTAATTGAATTCCAGTTAATAATATACAGGCTGAAATGTTTAGGGTGAAGTATACTAATGTCTGCAACTTAGAAATACATCAAAAAGTAAGATAAAATAGAAGACTAGATGGATATAAATATGATAAAGCAAATATAGCAAAATGTTAACTATAGCAACTATGTGGTGAGTACATGGGAGTAATGTAGCTTTATTTCAATTTTTCCTTCTAAAATTTTTCATATTAAAATATGAATTTAGCAAAGTTGTAGGACACTAGATCAACATAAAAATCAATTGTATCTCTGTATATAAGCAAAAAAACTGGAAAATATTTTTATAATGGCATAAAAACTTAAAATACTTAATAAATTTAATGAGAGGTATGTAAATTTATACACTGTGGAGCAGAAAAATATTGATGAGAGAATTTTTAAAGATGTGAATGAATGGAGAAATATACCACAATCAAATTCAATTAGAATACTTAATATTATTAAGATACCAATTCTCCCCATATTGATTTATAGGTTCAGTGAATTCCCAATCCAAAGTCCGGCAGGCTTTTTTTTTTTTTAATTAACAAGATGATCCTAAGACTTAAATGGAACTGCACAGAGCCTAAAATAGTCAAAACAAAATTGGAAGAATTGAACCACCTGATTTCAATATTTATTATAAATATTCTAATCAAGGCAGAGTGGTGATGGCATAAGCATAGACTAATAGATTAATGGAACAGAGTAGAAAATCCAGAAATAGATCAACATACTTATGCTCAGTTGATTTTTGACAAAGGTGCCAACATAATCCAATGGGTAAATGATGACCCTGTCGACAAAGGGTGATGAAACAACTGGATATTTCTATTTTAAAAAATAAAACTTAACATCATCGCATATATAAAATTTAATGCAATATGGATAACAGACTTAAAGATAAAACTAACCTATAACACTTCTAAAAGAAAACTTCTAGGAAAAAAAAATCTTCATGACTGTAGTAGGCAAAGACATGTTCTTAGAATGCAAAAGGTGTCCATTTTTGTTTTTTCAATTTACAAGTTAGACTTCATATAAATTTAGACCTTATGATCTTCAAAAGACATCAGTGAGAAAATAGATTAAAAAATAAGCCACATGCTGGAAGAAATATTTGCAACATATATATTCAAAAAAGAGCTTCTAACATAAAGCATTGCTACAGCTCAGTGTCAGAAGAAAGTCAATTTTAAAAAGGCAAAAGAGTTTAACAAAGACTGCAAAAATGATACATGAATGGCTAATAAAAACATGAAAGACGTGCATCATTCCATAAAATGCAAGTTAAAACAATGAGATAGCATACCATGCTCATTGCTGCTGCCGCTGCTGCTGCCAAGTCGCTTCAGTCGTGTCCGACTCTGTGCGACCCCATAGACGGCAGCCCACCAGGCTCCCCCATCCCTGGGATTCTCCAGGCAAGAACACTGGAGTGGGTTCCCATTTCCTTCTCCAATGCAGGAAAGTGAAAAGTGAAAGTGAAGTTGCTAAGTCGTGTCTGACTCTTAGCGACCCCATGGACTGCAGCCTACCAGGCTCCTCTGTCCATGGGACTCTCCAGGCAAGAGTACTGGAGTGGGGTGCCATTGCCTTCTCCAACCATGCTCATTAGAACAACTTAAAGTTAAAAAGTTGACCACATCAAATGTTCATTAGAACAACTTAAAGTTAAAAAGTTGACCACACCAAATGTTGGTCAGAACTCTCATACACCACGGAGTATACGAAACGGGAGGATCACATTGGAAAACGGTGAGGCAGTTTCTTACAAAGTTAGACACAGACTCAGCATATGATCTAGGAAAAAAATGCCCATAAAACTTTTACATTAATGCATAGGACTTTTTCCATAATAACCAAATACTGGGATCAACTCACGCTGTTTTTAAAGGTGAATGAATAAGTAAACTCAGGCATATTCATACAATAGACTACTAACCAGCAATTAAAAGGAACAAACTAACAATACACTCAACAGTATGGAAGAATCTCAGCAAAGCTACGCGAAGAGAGACAAGTGAAAGTCGTTCAGTCGTGTCCGACGCTTTGCAACCCCAAGGACTATACAGTCCATGGAATTCTCCAGGCCAGAATACTGGAGTGGGGAGCCTGTCCCTTCTCCAGGGGATCTCCAAACCCAGGGATTGAACCCAGGTTTCCTGCATCACAGGCAGATTCCTTACCAGCTGAGCCGCAAGGGAAACCCAGACATAAACCAGACATAAAATAGTGCTTTCTGATTACATGAAGTCATGGAACCACCTAAATTAACCTATAGTGATAGATTACACTGTTTATTTGCTGTGTGGGGAGCGGAGCAGAGAGACCTGCCTCAAAGAAGCAAAAGTGAATTTTCGGAGATGATTTGATCGGGTTGGTGGTTATATGAATATATACTTAAAATTTATCAAACTATATACATCATGCTTACGATGCTTCATTGTATAAAAACAACACCTCAAAAAAGATTCAAAAAACTATTTTGCTGAAGATAGAATGGCTATCATTGGAAAAAGTATTTACTGATGCATAAATAAGAAAAAAATTTTAAATAAATATCAACAGTAACTAAAATTAATTTGGCGGGCCATTTTTCTTGGTGATATTTAGGGAGCATTTACTGGTTTTGCAATCATTTTTCTTTCTAAATGTGTGTTTGGCTGAACTATGTAAAGCTTAAAAGCTTATTAATGCTAAAGTCACATCTTAACCTCTTCCACGCATTAAAACTGTCAATCAACTTTTATAACATGAATGGGGTTCTTTACCTTAATCTGTCAAGATAATTGCTAAGATTAAGCTAAATGGAAAGGAAAATAAAAGTAAAATGTGAGAAGTTATTTTTAAATTAAGAGCCGTTTCTATAAGGAGTTATAAAGCAGAGTGGCGATATGATATATTGGTTTTTCTGTATCTTTCCATCTTGGCAAATGCTAGGGAAGGCTTAACTTTCACGAATATGCTCAAGGACCTAATGGATCAGTTCTTGTTCCTTCAACTGCAAGGAACAGGAAACCCTGGTTCTGCTGACTTAAACAAGAAGGTGCTTATATTATCTCATGTAACAAGAAGTTCTCCGGACATTGTTCATTCCCTGGCTCAATATCGTCTTTCCACTGGGCAACTGTCCTCAGAACAGCACTCAACAAAGCTCCGAGATCATGAGTGTGGCACTGTGACCCCATCCAGGGAAGAAGCTCCCATTTCTTTCTGTCTCCTTTACTTCAAGCATTCTTTCCCATCACACTTCTCACGTTTCTCAAGCCAGACTCTCCTCGTTTGCCCACATTTATATAATTCATTCACAGGAGAAATGAGACCAACACGGTGGACCTAAACCAGCTTTTTTAACAGGTGGCCAAGCGGAGAGCAGAGATCTGAAGTAAGCTGGTTCTCTTGGGAAGGAGGAAGGACCAGGAGGGAAGGGAAGTTCAGCAGAAAGTCAAAAGTGAGTGCAACACCGGGCAAAAAAGAAATTCTCTTCCTAAGTTCTATTAAGTTTTTGTGTTAGCTTCACATGAATACCTGTCTGTAGGGGCCTTTTCTACCAGTAAAGGTAAATCAAACTGAAAAACTCCAGCGGCCAAAGCCAGTCTTTGAAATCCTCTGCCCCCTTTAAGGGGCTCAAGAACATTTGCTGACTTTTCAGCACAGAGGAAATTAAAGCAATTCTCACTCCTTATGTGGCTATTTACTGCTCTCTACATCACTAACCCGTATTTATTTCTTGGTTTGCAGCACAGTGATTGTAGAGTAAGTGCCAGGCAGCAAATAGCTTCCTCATCACTGAAATTGGTCGTGATTTTACTCTCTGCGGAGCATATTACATGACCGTTCACTGCTGGTAAATGGCCATGGGCTTTTCCTCCACTTCTAATTGCCATGATGTGTAGGGTGGGGGATGGGCGGCTGTTTCCATCTCACAGTCAACTTTACATGATAGCTTAAGACACTTAACTTCATAGCATTTTCTCTAAGTAATACACATTGCTAAGCCAATGTCCAAATAGTCTTCGTCTAGCAGGATGTGTTGTTCTTTAACTTATTACTTTTCCATGAGCCAACTTGCCTTCCACCAATATGACGTCACTGTTGCACACACAGAAAGCAAACTTGTAAAATTCTCACACTCATATGAAGTTGCATCACACACTGTGAATGAATGTTAGCAGCAGATTGTAGTTTGAATTAATATGCAAGTTAGTTCACTCCATCTCATTTTTACCCTTGCAGGAAGCAATATTACCTACTCCATTACTATCAATATCCCAGCCTAAATATTTCTTAACCCAACTTACCACAACTCTTAGCTTCAGACCATTAAAATACCCTTATCCCTGTGGTTGAGAAATTACAATGGTAAAATCATATCAGTTTCCTCAGCTATAAAATGTGAATGTAGCTAAGGGGGAGAGGGCATCCCGCCTGCCAATGCAGGAGCCGCAGGAAACACAAGTTCAATCCCTGGGTCAGGAAGATTCCCTGGAGAAGGACATAGCAACCCATTCCAGTGTTCATGTCTGGAGAATCCCAGGACAGAGGAGCCTGGTGGGCTACAGTCTATATGATCAAAAAGAGTTGGACATGACTGCAGTGACTTCACACACACACACTCACACATTCATGCACACATGTAGCTAAGGGAAGACAATGTAATCCGTTCCCAGTAACTCAGGACATGGACTAAGAAAGCTTGCAAAGAGCTTGTTCTCAAACATGGCTGCATTTGAACGATCTGGGCAACTTTAAAGAGTTCTGACGTCAGGGCACCAGCCTCTAGTAATTTAGGTTTAGCTGGTCTGGAATGCACCCTGGGCATGGAGCTGTTTGTTCTTTGACTTCCCAGATAACTCTAATGTGCCTCTAGGGTTGAAAAATCATGTGTTTCAACAGTGGTTCTCAGTGTGTTCCCTGGACCAGAAGCATCAGTGTTACTTAGGAACATGTCAGAGATTCAGACTCAGGCTTTGCTCCAGACCTACTGAATCAGAAACTCTTTACAGAGATCACTAACTTGAACTGGTCCCCTGGAATGGACCCTAATCCTGTATGAACAGTGTGCTTTTAAGAAGAGGAGGTTAGGACACAGACACACACAGAGGGAAGGTCATGTGAGGACAAAGGGAGAAGACAGCCATCTACAGACCAAGGAAAGAGGCCTCAGTGGACACTGACCCGGCTGCCATCGTGATCGTCCAGCCTCCTGAACCATGAGGAAGTGAGTCTTTGTGGTGTCAGCCACCTCGTCCGTGTCCTTTGTTACGGCAGCCCTAGAAGACTCATCGGAGAAGGCAATGGCACCCCACTCCAGTGCTCTTGCCTGGAAAATCCCATGGATGGAGGAGCCTGGTGGCCTGCAGTCCATGGGGTCGCTAAGAGTCGGACACGACTGAGCTACTTCACTTTCACTTTTTCGCTTTCATGCATTGGAGAAGGAAATGGCAACCCACTCCAGTTTTCTTGCCTGGAGAATCCCAAGGGCAGGAGAGCCTGGTGGGCTGACGTCTATGGGGTCATGCAGAGTCGGACACGACTGAAGTGACTTAGCAGCAGCAGCAGCAGAAGACTCATACGTATTAGTGCCTAACACTCGTTTCCTGGTCTATGATCAGCTCCTGGCCCTGTTCACAGCATTCCCTTCAAGTCCGTGACAAACTCCTTAGGGAGGAGGAGGAAGCAGTGGCTTCCATCTTTAACGGCCTTGAAAGACTTGAAAGTCACTGATTCCTACAAAATTTCTGAGAGAGGAAGGCTGATGGTGAGCGTACACGAGGAATATTTTCATGTGTGTTACGCTGCTCTCTCCTACATTTGTACTTTCTAAATACAGCACCAACCTCAGGGTCCTCCAATGCGGCATGCAACTTTCTGCACAAACTGGGACTTGGGCTTTGTTGTAGCTGACAGATTCTGTTTGAATGTTGTTGAAAGTCATAGTTATCAAACAGTATCGTTAAGAAAGCAGCTCCAGTTTGAAAGTGACATTTTCAACAGGTTAACTTTGGACAAGTGGATAGAAAATGAGATTTTAAGAAAATTCTGGGGGATATTTCTTTTCTGTTAAACATGTTTCATGTTAAACATGTTGAAGAGATTAAGGAGAATGCATTTCGTCCCTCCATTTGTAATTACAGTCACATGATGGTGTCATTTGCACCTCATAAGGTAAAGAACATGGAATATATATATTTGCAGGCTGGACCAGGTCTTAACTACAGCACATGGGATCTTGAATTACAGCACGCAAACTCTTAGTTACAGCACGTGAACTCTCGGCTGTGGCATGTGGAATCTAGTTCCCTGACCGGGGACCAAACCCAGGGTCGCTGCATTGGGAGGGTGTAGCTTGAGCCACTAGACCACCAGGGAAGTTCCAAGAAAACGGATATTTTAAGTGTCAGACATGCGAGCAATGAACAAGTTTTCCTTTGATTCATGTTCTCGGCACTATCTCCGCTGCCTAGTGAAATCCTTCTAGTTCTTAAAGCCTCACACCACTATTCTCTCCTCTTTAAGTCATCTCCTCCTCCTCTAAGAAGAATTCCTTTCTCCTTTTCTATATTTTCAAAGTCTTTTGCACATAAGTATATAGCTTTTGGGACTTCCCTGGTGGCTGATAAAGAACCTGTCTACAATGCAGGAGACTCAGGTTTGATGCCTGGGTCAGGGAGATGCCCTGGGGAAGGGAATGGCTACCGACTCCAGGATTCCTGCTTGGAGAATTCCACTGACAGAGGAGCCTGGTTGGGTGCAGTCCATGGAGTCGCATGTGTGTTGTGGCTGTGAGTTCTCTACTGGACACCAAAATGACACAGAAAGAAGGGCAGGCACAAATTTTTGCCTCCTACTCATGGAAGGATGTTGAAAGAATCAGAGTTAGAATATAAATCCCACCCTGAACATTTCTGTTCAAGTCCTTATTCTTGATGGAGTAACTCAAGTATGTGGACGTCTGTGAATTATTGTATACATGGGTTATTATGATGGTGGGAAGATATGAGACCGTGCCAGCAAGCAGAAGAAAATGTTTTCCAAAGAGGGAATGGAAGGGATTCGTGAAGGAGTCAAGAAAGGATTTGTGAAGGATTCCTTGCTCTGGAGGAAGAGGAAAGGGGGAAATGGAGAGGAGGCTGGAACTGGTGAGATTTGTAAGACAAGGAGGCAAAACGTGTCCTTTTCTCTTCATTTCTGGAGATAGATTCAGAATCCAGGTTTTTTCCACACTAATTACCCCCTCTCCTTAGTCTCCTTCTCCTCAGTCACCAACCTTTAATAAAGACTCTTCTACAAAAAGCAACTTTGTGCTGGTTGCATGGAGATAACCAGAGCCCAAGGCAATAAAAGGCACCACAGCCTTCTCTTCCTCCGTCCGAACCCTCATGGCGCTCACTGTGTCCTGTGTGATTCTCCCTCTGAGTTCCACGAAGCGGGCATCAGCAGGAAGCCCAGCGGAGACTCACGGCGAGCTGAGAACAGGTGGCAGGACCAGGCAGCAGTGACCAGCGGCTGAAGGCATCTGGGAACAAGGACCAGAGAGACTTCCAAGGGAGGGGCTGAGGCTGGGGCTTGAGTCACAGTAACGATTAGACCAGGGATTTCCTTGTGGTCCAGACGCTAAGGCTCCACGTTCCTAGTGTAGCAAGCCTGGATTTGATCACTGGTCAGCGAACTAGACCTCACATGCTGCAACTGAGTTCACATGCTGCAACTAAAGATCTCACAACCCACAACGAAAACTGAAGCTCCCAAGCACCACAACTAACACTCTGCAGAGCCTATCTCTCTGTCTGTCTGTCTGTGTCTCTCTCTCTCTCTCTATATATATATATATATTTTTTTTTTTTTTAAGTAGGACTTCCGCGGTGGTTGAGCAGCTGAGAACATGCCTAACAGTGCGGGGCACACAGATTTGATCCCTGGTCCGAGAAGACTGCTCCGCATGCTGTGAAACCACTAAGGCTGTGTGCCACAACTGCTGAGCTCAAGCTCTAGAGCCTGTTCTCCACAATAAGAGAAGCCAACACAACGAGAAGTCCAAGCATTGGAATTAGAGAATGCCTGAGCACAGGAGGGAAGATCCAGCACAGCCACAAATAAATGAGTAAAGAAATTATTTTTTAAATTAAAAAAAAATAAAGCATCATATATTAAAAAAAAAAAAAAAAAAGGAAAAAAGCCTGTATGTCACAAGGACATGTTTCTATGCAAGGAAAGAGTTAATAATTTCAAGTTGTTACCAATAGATAACAAAGAAAAATTTCCACCAGGACAGACAAAAGTGCTGGCCTGGGGGGTGGTAAGTAGTTACTTACTGTATTTATTATCCAGAGAAGAATACAGATTATATATTTCATGGGCCAGATGGGACTAGTTATTTAATCCACAGTAATGACGACTCTAAATGGTTCTATTGAATTTCTACTTGAAAGTATACTTCAGAAGAGTTGCAGGCTATGAGGGAATAAAGCAAGAAACAAATGTAATAGTTAAAGGATATTTTTGCTAAGGCTTAATTAAACTTGAGATTTTGTATCATTCTGTGTATAATCTTCAAACGATTTTTTTTTCCTGAAAAAAGAACCAGAAAAAGTGGTAAGAAATTAGCCTTAGAGCTATGTAGATTTTGAAGGGCCCTTAAGGAAGAAAAAAAACAAATGCAAGGAAATATACAGATTTCAGTCTGAAGCAAAGAACTGAAATTGCTTTCTTCCTCCTACACTTCCAGCAACATTGGTACCTACTTGAAATGAACAACTGCTAAAGGAAACAGCTGGCAGAAAGCTGTTACTGCAAAGCAAAGTGCAATATGCACGCTGTAATTAGTCTGCAATCATTACTCAGTCCACTGTTGGAGAAAAACCTTAATTTGATCACACCAAAAGCATTCCTATCACTGAGCAAAATTCAGGACAAGTCTTCCCCCCACCCCAACCAAATAAAACTCTCGATTTCACCACTGATAATGGTAACACAATGAGGTGTTTTGTTTGTTTTTTTTTAATGTGGTCAAAGTGACAACTGGACCATAAAGAGGCAAGTCAAACCAGTATTTTTTTGTTTACAGTGAGAAATGCCTAAGAATAATAGCTGAACATTTCTGAGTATTTACTGTGTGCTACTTTGGCACTGTCCAAAAGAAATAATATGCAAGCCACAAATGTGAGCCACATAAGCAAAGTAAAATTTACTAGCAGCCACATATTTCAAAAAAATAAATAAATAAACAGTATCCTAACTTAGGCTGCCATAACAAAATACCACAGATGGGGTGGTTTCAATAGCAGACGTTTATTTCCCCAATTCTGGAGTTTTGGTGTCTGTTGAGAAGTCTCTTCCTGATTTGCAGACAGCAGTGTTCTTCCTACAGCCTTACGTGGTGAACAGAGAGAAGGCTCTGGTCTCTTCTTCTTAAAAGGGTACTAATCTCATCATTAGGGCTCCACCCTCATGACCTCATCGAATTACCTCCCAAGGCTCCACTTCCAAGTACCATCACATGGGAGGTTAGGGCTTCAGTATGTGAATTTGGGGAGACACAAAGGTCTAGTCCATAGCTACAAGTAAAATTAATTTGAATACCATATTTTATTTAACAGTCTATCCAAAACATTTTCCATGATCCAGCGGATGTTGGCAATTTGATCTCTGGTTCCTCTGCCTTTTCTAAAACCAGCTTGAACATCTGGAAGTTCACAGTTCACATATTGCTGAAGCCTGGCTTGGAGAATTTTGAGCATTACTTTACTAACGTGTGAGATGAGTGCAATTGTGCGGTAGTTTGAGCATTCTTTGGCATTGCCTTTCTTTGGGATTGGAATGAAAACTGACCTTTTCCAGTCCTGTGGCCACTGCTGAGTTTTCCAAATTTGCTGGCATATTGAGTGCAGCACTTTCACAGCATCATCTTTCAGGATTTGAAATAGCTCAACTGGCATTCCATCACCTCCACTAGCTTTGTTCGTAGTGATGCTTTCTAAGGCCCACTTGACTTCACATTCCAGGATGTCTGGCTCTAGGTGAGTGATTACACCATCGTGACTATCTGGGTCGTGAAGATCTTTTTTGTACAATTCTTCTGTGTATTCCTGCTACCTCTTCTTAATATCTTCTGCTTCTGTTAGGTCCATACCATTTCTGTCCTTTATTGAGCCCATCTTTGCATGAAATGTTCCCTTGGTATCTCTAATTTTCTTGAAGAGATCTCTAGTCTTTCCCATTCTGTTGCTTTCCTTGCCAATATCCACTGGATCATGGAAAAAGCAAGAGAGTTCCAGAAAAACATCTATTTCTGCTTTATTGACTATGTCAAATCCTTTGACTCTGTGGATCACAAGAAACTGTGGAAAATTCTGAAAGAGATGGGAATACCAGACCACCTGACCTGCCTATTGAAAAACCTATATGCAGGTCAGGAAGCAACAGTTAGAACTGGACATGGAACAACAGACTGGTTCCAAACAGGAAAAGGAGTACGTCTAGGCTGTATATTGTCACCCTGCTTATTTAACTTATATGCAGAGGAGAAGGCAATTGCACCCCACTCCAGTACTCTTGCCTGGAAAATCCCATGGACAGAGGAGCCTGGTGGGCTGTAGTCCATGGGGTTGCTAAGAGTCAGATACAACTGAGCGACTTCATTTTTACTTTTTCACTTTCATGCATTGGAGAAGGAAATGGCAACCCACTCCAGTGTTCTTGCCTGGAGAATCCCAGGGACGGGGGAGCCTGGTGGGCTGCTGTCTATGGGGTCGCACAGAGTCGGACACGACTGAAGCGACTTAGCAGCAGCAGCAGCAGCAGCAGAGTACATCATGAGAAACACTGGACTGGAAGAAGCACAAGCTGGAATCAAGATTGCTGGGAGAAATATCAATAACCTCAGATATACAGATGACACCACCCTTATGGCAGAAAGTGAAGAGGAACTCAAAAGCCTCTTGATGAAGGTGAAAGAGGAGAGTGAAACAGTTGGCTTAAAGCTCAACATTCAGAAAACGAAGATCATGGCATCTGGTCCCATCACTTCATGGGAAATAGATGGGGAAACAGTGGAAACAGTGTCAGACTTTATTTTTGGGGCTCCAAAATCACTGCAGATGGTGACTGAAGCCATGAAATTAAAAGACACTTACTCCTTGGAAGAAAAGTTATGACCAACCTAGATAGCATATTCAAAAGCAGAGACATTTCTTTGCCAACAAAGTTCTGTCTAGTCAAGGCTATGGTTTTTCCAGTGGTCATGTATGGATGTGAGAGTTGGACTGTGAAGAAATCTGAGTGCCAAAGAACTGATGCTTTTTTGAACTGTGGTGTTGGAGAAGACTCTTGAGAGTCCCTTGGACTGCAAGGAGATCCACCCAGTCCATTCTGAAGGAGATCAGCCCTGGGATTTCTTTGGAAAGACTGATGCTAAAGCTGAAACTCCAGTATTTTGGCCACCTCATGTGAAGAGTTGACTCATTGGTGAAGACTCTGATGCTGGGAGGGTTTGGGGGCAGGAGGAGAAGGGGACGACAGAGGATGAGATGGCTGGATGGCATCACCGACTCGATGGACATGAGTTTGAGTGAACTCCGGGAGTTGATGATGGACAGGGAGGCCTGGCATGCTTTGATTCATGGGGTCACAAAGAGTCGGACACAACTGAGCGACTGAACTGAACTGATCCAAAACATTTTCTTTTCAATATGAAATCAATAAAAACCATTAATGACATATGTTACACACTTTTTTCCTACTAATCTTCTAAGCCTAGTGTGTAATTGTGTTACCTGGTAAAGGTGCTGGTTTCCTTCTCGGTCTATGATCTGTCCTTTAGGACAGAGCCATGAGAATATTAAAGTCAGAAGCAGAAGATTATGACTTGGGGACAAGCAAATAAAAGTCAAAGCCAGGAAGGAGAGGTAAAAGAAATGTCCCACAGGACTTTCCAGTGGTCCACTGGTTAAGAGTCCAAGTGTGCCTGCCAGTGCAGGGAACACGGGTTCGATCCCAGGTCTTGGAAATTTCCACATGCCACAGGGCAGGTAAGCCCGTGCCCCACAACCACTGAGCCTGAACTCTGGAGCCCGAGAGCTGCAACCACTGGGCCCACGAGCCTACAGCCCATGCTCCATGACAAGGGGAGCCAGCACAGTGAAAAGCCCTGTAACTAGAGAGAAGCTCCCGACTGCCGCGGTGAGAGAAAGCCCGCGTGCAGAGACCAAGACCCAGCACAGCCAAAAAATAAATAAGTAATTTAAACAAAAGAAAGAAAGAAATATCCTACATCCCTCAAGCCAAGCCTTGAACTACGGAGACAGCTATAGAAACCTGAAGGTGGGTATGCAGAAGCCTGAAAACATCAGGGTTGGTGGAAACTACAGGCTTCTGGAAATGCTTTTGGCTGGACACTTTGTTCAGTGTGGTGGTGATGGTGGGAAGAGGCACAGATAAATGTCCCTGAGACAGAGCAGATGGAAAAACAGACATTCTCCATGCTGCCGTCAGGGGTCCCCGAGGTGCAGAGAGTTCCCAAGGACACGCTCGGGATGAGAGCAAAGTGTGCAGAGACCAGATGCAAATGGCAGAGGCCACCCTCTCCAGCATCAGGGCCCCACTCAATCCCCAAGGAGCCAGCCCCAACCAGCCAAGTGGTCCAAGTCCAGCCTCTTCAAAACAAGGAAATGCAAGGGTCAGCCCCTCCATCACCACCAAGCAGATAGTGAAACCCACACACTGTGTGCCATCTTGCAGAAAAAAACAGTGAATGGGGCGGATTTCTGGAGGTCTGGCCGTCTTCCCCGAGAGATCAAGTACAGGGACGGCTTAAACACAGCGTATTGAACTTTGAACTGAAAGGAAGCTGTTAAAACCAGAAGACACTGAGCTATTTAATGAACAAATATGAGTTTCCTGAGACCCCATAGATGTCTGGGTTCTTAAGGGGAAAGAAACAGCTTACTCAGGATAAAATTCAGAAGCCATATTTTCTTTGTACATACAAATGCAGTATGAGCACACTGAGGACTCTTTGTACCTGAGACAGGAACACCCCCAAGTACTTCATGCTTGTTAAATATTCCAAAGAGGGAACTCTTTTCAACCAAAATGCATATTAGATCACGAGTTTTTTAAATGCTATTGATTTTATGGAAGATATTTGATAAAACCTCTTGAACACAATTTCCTTTGATTTCTTTTAACAAAACAGATTAGTGACCTCTACATATTTCCCTCTATCAGCCATGATTTTCATCAAAATGGCAGGCACGAGAGATAAGAAGCATTTTTGAAAGAAGACACAAGTACGGAGACCTAGATCTAAGGATGAAATACAGTTGTGTGGACCACGGAGGGAAAAGGCGATCTCTCTTCTTAACAGTTACTATGAAATGTATCTCTTTATACATCATAACTCTAATACGCATTCTGCTAGGAGGAAAGCTGAGTTGTCAGATAAAAGACTTCAGTTTCTTCAACTGTAAAATAAATGGTGTAGAATAGAAGATCATAGAAGTCTCTTCTTATTCTAAAACACTGCAGCTTGACGATGTGAGAGCACGCAAGAGGGAAAGACCATAAACACATTGTCAATATGATCGCATCTGATTCAGTTGCACTAGTTTTCCCTTTAGCAAGGTATCTTGGACATAACAGTTACTGGGTATTTGCTAGTCTCAGGGCGTGTGTGCTCAGTCATGTCTGACACTTTGAGACCCTCTGAACTGTAGCGCACCAGTCTCCTCTGTCCATGGGATTTTTCAGGCAAGAATACTGAAGTGCGTTGCCATTTCCTCCTCCAAGGGATCTTCCTGACCCAGGGATCTAACACACATCTCCTATGTCTCCTGCATTGCAAGCAGATTTTTTATTGGCTGAGTCATTGGGGAAACTCCTACAAATGGTGAATGTGTCTTCTGGTGGGCATCTGATAACCAAATTCTATAACAAAATACCATGTGATTCTGGGAAGGACAGCTCAGGGGACATGAAATACTTGACTTGTATTCGGTTTTACAACTACTGATTTTTTAAAAAATACATTAGAAGACAGTAGATAGATGAGTTCTTTTGCAAACATGCCTGGGATGTCATATTGCTAGTTCTGTTTCCTTCATAAGAGCAGAAAATTACAGAGCCAAGAGGGAAGTTAGAGATTAACTGGTAAAATTCCTGAATTTGAAAGATGAGAAAACTAAAGCAATAGATAACAATTCAAGTTCAGCATTTCTTCCAACATTCCCTGATGGAACTAAGTTACCAGTCTTGATCCAGCGCCCGCTTTCTGTCCTCTACCACAGTCATCTCTACTACACAATCATCTCATAAGCATGAGGTAGCAGCCAGGTATTTCCACCTGAAGCCTATTATTACTAATAAGCAGAAACCAGGACACTTTGGGTCCTAGTTGTGTTACTAACTAGTCATGAGACCTTGAGCAATCACTTAACCTCACAATACAGCAGCACTTCAACTTTCCTTTCTATAAAATGCTAACCTTGCGTTAGATAATCAGTAGTACACTGATACGTTTTCAGGGTTAGAGATATAATTTTATGCTTAAAAATAGCAATCTTTCCCTTGTGAGTACGGAACAAGTCTGGGTCCACAGAGATAAAGTAGAATCCAGCTTTGATCAATGGAGATCTTTAACATGTAAATTTCTGACAAATTAATTCTTTCCTTGTCCTACTGTTCTCATCTTCCCACAGAAACACTGGAGTCTTGGTGGAGTAATTATCTGGTGGGTTTGTAGTATAGCTAATCCATAGGCACAAAATAAGCATTCAACTATCTCTTATTGCGTAAGATTCTCAAAATTTCCAATTACTGAGAACATTTACTGTCAAAGACAGACCTTGTCTTTTTCATATATAATATTAGTTTCCTTTTGGTTGTGAAGTAAGCATGTTTGCAACGAACTTTTATTTTTTTAAATTTATTGTTTTTGCTGCATCACGTGGCATGCAGGATCTTAGTTCCCCAATCAGGAATGGAACCTACGCCCCCAGCAATGGAAGTGCAGAGTCTTAACCCCTGGACCACGAGGGAAGTCCCAGACCTTGCCTCTTGAATGCCTCGCTTATAAGGGGAAAAAACTGCATAGGAAGAATTATATACTATATATATATATGTGTGTGTGTGTGTGTGTATACATATACACACACTAGTTAAATTATAATTGATATAAAGTTATTTCTTTAAAATATGTTAATAAACTCTGAATGATATTTATCCCGTAAAATTCTAAAATCTTCCTAGACACAGGATACTGTAGACCGTTTTTATTCTAGTGTATTCTTCTGAGTTGCAGTAAACGACCCAGTCCTTGCATACTATATCCTAGGTTTCCTCAGATTACCACACAAGTCAAAACAGCCTATTCACTTCTCATCACATTGTGATTCAAACTAATATGTCACACAGGTGCAATGTGTGATGGGAGCCATTTATAAATTAATAAATAAACACATTTCAAAAGGATGGTGACTTATAAAAATAATGCCTTGCTAAAAAAAAAAAAAAAAGACTATTGTCCAAAAGCCTTTTGTTGGGCTATTGGGTTATAAGCAAACAAACAGATAAAGGGCAGTGGGAGATTTGAAACAGTAACCTCTCTAGAGGGAAACCACAGTTCAACAGACGTCTACAGCTGTATGTAAAAAACCATGTTAAGGGTAATTAAAAAAAAAAACCTCTGAGAAAATGATAAGCTCAGTGGATATCCTTTCAAAAGAGTGGAAGAGAAACAGAAACTTGGAATTGAAATAATATCCTGTAGCTTGACAAAGCTTTTTATCCCAGGACTCATCCACTTCACAAAAGAGAATTCATTCACTTTTCCATACACCCTGTGGATTGTGGGTAAATGCTATGTTCTAACAACCTTTTGTGAACAGAAGAGATGGAAGCAGAAGAACACCCAGCATCAGTAATCAGCCCTGGGCTTCGCACTCAAGTCCAACTCCTCCTGCAGTTCTTGTACCTGCCCATCTTTCTCAGATGAGCTCAGACCCATGGGCAACACAGATGAGAGCCCTGTTACCATAACACTCAGGGTTTGAAATAGTGCTTTCCTTCTATGCCGTGTGCTGGCTTTGCAGACATTACCTCATTCATCTCCATAACATCTTTGAGAAAGGAAGAGGGAGCGGTCTCTGCCCTCATTTCATGGACGGGGTAGCAACTGCTGAAGGCCAGTACATGATTCAGTGTTGTGACTTACAGCAGAGCCATACTCCCCAAGCCTCAGACCAGGTCACCGTTCACCACTTCTGGAGTGACATATAGCTCTTAGCAGGTGGCCCAACAGGAAAGGGATCTGATTCCCAACACCAGCAGACATGGAAGCAGACGAAAATAAGACGCTACTCACTGTTACCCAAAGCATCCGAAGACACTAGTCATTCATAACAGATCATTTATCATGGGGCAGCTAGAAGTACTCCCTATTAGAAGAAGAAGGAAGGAAAATGGGGAAAGCATGGAAGAAGGACCCATGAATCAGATGTGAACGTGCCACTCAAGAAGTTGACATTCAGGATCTCCCATGGTGGTCGTGGTCCAGTGGTTAAGACTCTACACGTCCACTTCAGGAGGCATGGGTTCAATCCCTGGTTAGGGAACTAACATCCCACAAGTCACGAAGCATGGCCATAAAAAACTAAATAAAAACAAATTTTTAAGTTGCCATTCATTCATTCAAGAAATGGAAGCCTCCCAGGTACCATTCAAGGTGTAGGGAATACAAATGCCAGTCAGACCTTGCTTTCGAGGGAATCAGTCTGATGGCCTAATCAGAGTTTTTAAACTGGGAGCATAGAGCAGTATATATTAAATACAATTATGCCCAGATTTCTATGAAAGTGTAAAAGAAGAACATTGATGTCAGCTTAACTGAGTCTAGGGATGCCTCCCAAAGTACTTGTGGCTCGTGCTGAGATCTGTATGATAACCTAAGTTGAATCAGAGAAGGGCTATAAAGTAGAAGGATAAGTTCCCAAGGGGTTGCTCTGTGAGACTCAAGCTCTTTGTTTTCACTTTAGTAAGTGGCTCTGCTGGTTGAGGTTAGGTTGCAAGTGGAGAGGTACCAAGCCTGGAGAAAACAAAAACGGTGAAGTCAGAGCACTAGGAACTTCCAGGAGTCAAGTTCAGGAGTTTGGACTTTACTGTGAAGACTTTGGGGACCTACAAGGATTACAAGGACTTCCTTGTAATACAAGGAAGAACATGGGCTAGAATGGGACGCACCAGCCGTCCCTTTTGTTGTGTGGGGCCTGAATATTCAAAGCATGGTTACCTGGTCCTTTCAGTGATGGGGTGATGGAAGCCCCAGGAGAGAGAGACAGAAGTTAATTTCTCTACTCTCAGTTCTGACCTCCCTGCTTTCCCTGGCTGGCCAGACTAAAAAGTCTGGAGTTAACAGAAAGCAACCATCTAGGATAACAACAGTGCGCTAGACCAAGCATTTCCCCCATTTCCTATCCAGAAGGGGACACGGGGCATGCAAAGAACTCAGCTTCCTGCCCAGGACTCTGGGACATCTTGTTGCATGAAGGGCACATCCGTGGCACACACTTTCTCCATACCTGTTACCATTTTGCACTGAGACGGGACAGAGTAGGTATGGTAAGCACCTTCGCGTCTGTGTGTACATCTGTGTCACGGGATGCAATCATGAACTGGTGTGACTAAACACTCTATTTACATATGAAGCTTTGTGCAACGTTTTATATACTTTCCAAATATGTTGCCCCACAAATTATCTCACTTCGATCTTTACAACAAGCCCGGGAGCATGCAAGACGTGTCACACTATGTCTGCTGATGACGAGGGTAAATGAAGCTTGGAGAGTTCAAAGACCTGCCTGGGTTAAAACTGAAAATGCAATAAAAAAGCCAGACTCTGCAGAAGGCTTCCTGACTCCTTCCCTGTCCAGACGTTTCCTCAGACCCTGTAATGAGGCTGAGTGAGTCTGAAAAGACAGGCGATGGATAAGATCACTGGTTGACCAGAAACAGGTGAGATCCGTGAGGAAGGCAGAGTAGGCTCCCTCCCCAGCAAGATCTCAGGTGTGTCAAGGACTGAACAGAGCTAGGAAATCCGCAGAGGGAGCCAGCAGATAGGATCAGAACTGCGCCCTGTCTGCATTCACACTCTTCTCCCCGTCATGGTGCAAACGGGAAGCCAGCTCTAAGGTCTCCAACTTAGCACTTCTTGTGCCTGTGACTCGGACCCACTTATGTGTCCAGAAAGGAATACGGGCATATCTCATTTTCTTGAACTTTGCAGATATTGGGTGTGTTTTGTGTGTTGTCTCTCTTAAACAAGTTAATGGTTTCTGGCAACCCGGTGCCAAGTGACTCTGTCACCAGCACTTTTCCAAGAGCACTGGCTCAGTCTGTGTCTCTGTGTCTCACTTTGGTAACGCTCTAAGTATTTCCAACTTTTTCATGATTATTCTCTTTGCTATGGTGATCACTGATCGTTGATGTTAATGAAGTGAAGTGAAGTGAAGTCGCTCAGTCGTGTCCGACTCTTTGCAACCCCGTGGCTCCTCCGTCCATGGGATTCTCCAGGCAAGAGAACTGAAGTGGGTTGCCGTTTCCTTCTCCAATCGTTGATGCTACTTCTGCAATTGTTTCAGGGTTGCACGAAGCACTCCATTATAAGACAGCCAACTTAACCCATAAACATTGTGTGTGTTTTGACTGCTCCACTATCCGGCTGTTCCCCCATCTCTCTTCCTCTTCTTGGTGCTCCCCATTTCGTGAAACACAACAATATTAAAACTGGCCAATTAAGAACCTACAGTGGCCTCTTAAGTGTTCAAGTGAAGAGTCATGTATCTCTCACTCTAAATCAAAAGCTAGAAATGATTGCGTTCAGTGAGGAAGACAGGCCAAAAGCCAAGACAGGCTAACAGCTCGGTGTCTTGTGTCAAATAGCCAAGCTGTGAAAGAGAAGGAGTTCTTGAAGTAAATTAAATGGCTATGCCAGTGAACACAGCAGTGATAAGAAAACGAAACAGCCTTATTGCGGATTTGCAGAAAGTTTTGAGTGGTCTGGATGGATCAAACCAGCCCAGCATTCCCAAGGCCTAAACAAGACAAGACCCCAACTCTCTTCAATTCTGTGAAGGCTGAGAGAGGTGAAGAAGCTGCAGCAGAAAAGTGTGAAGCTAGCAGAGGTTGCTTCATGAGGTTTAAGGAAGGAAGCCTTAACATCTTGGTGCAATGGGAATCAAAGTGCTGATACAGAAGTCACAGCAAGTTATTCAGATCAAATCAGATCAGATCAGTTGCTCAGTCGTATCCGATTCTTTGCAACCCCATGAATCATAGCATGTCAGGCCTCCCTGTCCATCACCAACTCCCGGAGTTTACTCAGAGTCACGTCCATCGAGTCAGTGATGCCATCCAGCCATCTCATCCTCTGTCGTCCCCTTCTCCTCCTGCCCTCAATCCCTCCCAGCATCAGAGTCTTTTCCAATGAGTCAACTCTTCGCATGAGGTGGCCAAAGTACTGGAGTTTCAGCTTTAGCATCATTCCTTCCAAAGAAATCCCAGGGCTGATCTCCTTCAGAATGGACTGGTTGGATCTCCTTGCAGCCCAAGGGACTCTCAAGAGTCTTCTCCAACACCACAGTTCAAAAGCATCAATTCTTCAGCACTCAGCCTTCTTCACAGTCCAGCTCTCACATCCATACATGACCACAGGAAAAACCATAGCCTTGACTAGATGAACCTTTGTTGGCAAAGTAATGTCTCTGCTTTTGAATAAGCTATCTAGGTTGGTCATAACTTTCCTTCCAAGGAGTAAGCGTCTTTTAATTTCATGGCTGCAGTCACTATCTGCAGTGATTTTGGAGCCCAGAAAAATAAAGTCTGACACTGTTTCCACTGTTTCCCCATCTATTTCCCATGAAGTGATGGGACCAGATGCCATGATCTTCATTTTCTGAATGTTGAGCTTTAAGCCAACTGTTTCACTCTCCTCTTTCACCTTCATCAAGAGGCTTTTGAGTTCCTCTTCACTTTCTGCCATAAGGGTGGTGTCATCTGTATATCTGAGGTTATTGATATTTCTCCCAACAGTCTTGATTCCAGCTTGTGCTTCTTCCAGTCCAGTGTTTCTCATGATGTACTCTGCATATAAGTTAAATAAGCAGGGTGACAATATACAGCCTTGATGTACTCCTTTTCCTATTTGGAAAACCATGAAGGTGGCTACACTAAATGACAGATTTTCAGTGTAGATGAAACAGCCTTCTATTGTAAAAAGATGCCACTTAGAATTTTCATAGTTAGAGAGAAGTCCGTGTCAGACTTCAAATCTGGAAAGGGCAGGCTGACTCTTTTGTTAGGGGCTAATGCTGCTGGTGATGCTAAGCTGAAGCCAATGCTCATTTACCCTCCTGAAAATCTTAGGGCCCTCAAGAATTACACTAAATCTACCCTGCCTGTGCTCTATAGATGGAACAACATAGCCTGGATGACAGTCCATCTGTTTGCAACATAGTTTACAGAATATTTTAAGCCCACTGTTGAGACCTACTGTTCAGAAAAAAAAGAGTCCTTTCAAAATATTACTGCTCACCAACAATGCACCTAATTACCCAAGAGCTCTGATGGAGACATACGATGAGATTAAGGCAACATTCATTCTGCAGCCTATGGATCAAGGAGTAACTTCAACTTCCCAGTCTTATATTTAAGAAAAAAATTTCTATAAGGCTATAGCTTCTGTAGACAATAGTTCCCGAATGGATCTGGGCAAAGTAAACTGGAAACCTTCTGGAAAGGATTCACCATTCCAGATGCCATTAACAACATCTGTGATTCATGGAAAGAAGTCAAAATATCAGCACCAGCAGGAGTTGGGGAGAAGTTGATTCCAACTCTCATGGTTGACTTTGAGCGGTCCAAGACTTAAATGGAGGCAGTCACTGCAGATGTGGTGAAAATAGCAAAAGAAATAGAAGTGGAGCCTGAAGATGTGACTGCTGCTGCTGCTGCTGCTGCTGCTGCTAAGTTGCTTCAGTCGTGCGCGACTCTGTGCGACCCCATAGACGGCAGCCCACCAGGCTCCTCCTTCCCTGGGATTCTCCAGGCAAGAATACTGGAGTGGGTTGCCATTTTCTTCTCCAATGCATGAAAGTGAAAAGTGAAAGTGAAGTCATTCAGTCGCGTCTGACTTCTAGGGACTCCATGGACTGCAGCCTACTAGGCTCCTCCATCCATGGGATTTTCCAGGCAAGAGTGCTGGAGTTGGGTACCATTGCCTTCTTCCGAAGATGTGACTGAGTTACTGTAATTTCATGATAAAACTTTAAGGGGTGATGAGCTGCTTCTTACAGATGAGCAAAGTGGTTTCTTGAGGGGGAACAAACTCCTGGTGAAGATGCTATGAATACTGCTGAAAAGACAAGAGATTTAGAATACTATTATACAAACTTGGTCGATAAAGCAGCAGCAGGGTTTGAGAAGACTGACTCCAATTTTGAAAGAAGTTCTACTGTGGATAGTGAAAGTGGAAGGGCGAAAGTATTAGTCGCTCAGTCGTGTCCGACTCTTTGTGACCCCATGGACTGTAGCCTGCCAGGCTCCTCTGTGGTGTAAAATGCTATCAAATAGCATTCCATTCATGAAAGGAAGAGTCAATCGATGCTGCAGACTTCGCTTTTGTCTTTAAGAAACTGTGACACCCATCTCAACCTCTGCAAGCAGCCATCCACAATGGAGGCAAGACCCTCCACCAGCAGAAAAATCACCCCTCTGTTGATTTTTGGTTTAGTCTGTTTGTTTTATTTCATTTTGTTTTTTGCTGCATCAGGCAGTATGTGGGATCTTAGTTCCCTGTCCATGGATCAAAATTGTATTCCATGTAGTGGAAGCTCAGAGTCTTAACAAGTGCACCACCAGGGTCCACTTGCACTTACTTGAAAGTGCAGGTGATGGTCAGTATTTTTTAAAAATAGAGTATTTTTAATGAAGATGGGTACATTGGTTTTTAGCCATAATGCTATTGCACAGTTAACAGACTACAGGGTAGCATAAACATAACTTTTATATGCACTAGAAAACCAAAAACAACGTGTGTGACTTTCTATATTGTGATATTTGCTTTGTCATGGTGGTCTGTAACTGAACCTGCAAAGACTCTGAGGTGTGCCTGTAACACCAACAGCAGACTGCATTACCTTTCACTGTGAATGGCATCAGCTCTTGGAGGGAATTTCTTGCCACCAACCAAAATATTTGCTTAGACATGTACTCATCCTAACGTCAACATGCAGAAGATGAACATAAGGGAATGTAATGGCTGAGTTACACATTTTGGAAAATTAAGGCCAGAGCACAGTTTCCTGGGGACAATGTGAAAATACCTTCACTGCTGAAGTTCCTTCTGATTGTGCTTTTGGGATTTGATTCAAATCACTAAAACAAATCCTCATAAGCACTAAAGCTAATATTTCTCAACATCAACTTAAACATAACCTCAAAATCAGATAATTTCGGAAGCCTACAATGGATACTGAAATGCCTTCCCAGAGACCAAATGCTTTCCAGGATACCATCAGTTGGAGAACAGAAGTGTCACACGCTGACACTGTGTCTCCTCCCTGAATCCAGTACCTTGGGCAACCCCACTATTCCCTCATCCTTAGCTTTGTGAATTTTCAAAAATATTGAAGAAGGATTTCCTTGCCATCACCCAGGAACCTCATGGGACAGACTTTCCTCCAGAAGCACTCAGAGGGCATACTGTGATTTATCTGTCACCTTGTTTGTTTAACCTATAAACTGAGCACATCATGAGAAATGCCCAGCTGGATTAATTACAAGCTGGAATCAAGAGAGGAAGGAGAAATAACAACCTCAGATATGTGGATGATAACACTCTAATGGCAGAAAGCAAAGAGGAACTAAAGAGCCTCTTGATGAGGGTGAAGGAGGAGAGTGAAAGAGCCGGTTTAAAACTCAATGTTAAAAAAAAACAAGATCATGGCATCTGGCCCCATTGCTGCTGCTACTGCTAAGTCGCTTCAGTCGTGTCCGACCCTGTGCGACCCCACAGACGGAAGCCCACCAGGCTCCCCTGTCCCTGGGATTCTCCAGGCAAGAACACTGGAGTGGGTTGCCATTTCCTTCTCCAATGCATAAAAGTGAAAAGTGAAAGTGAAGTCGCTCAGTCATGTCCGACTCTCAGCGACCCCATGGACTGGAGCCTACCAGGCTCCTCCGTCCATGGGATTTTCCATGCAAAAGTACTGGGGTGGGGTGCCATTGCCTTCCCCGTTACTGCATGGCAAATAGAAGGGGAAAAGGTGGAAGTCATGACAGATTGCTTCTTCTTGGCTTCTAAAATCACCATCATGGATGGTGACTGCAGCCATGAAATCAGAAGAAAATTGCTTCCTGGCAGGAAGGCTATGACAAACCTAGACAGTGTGTTGAAAAGTAAAGACATTACTCTGCCAACAAAGGTCTGTATAGTCAAGGCTATGGTCTTCTCAGTAGAAACATGCCGTTGTGAAAGCTGGACTGTACAGAAGGCAGAGCACTGAAGCATTGATACCTTCGAACTATGGTGCTGGAGAAGACGTCTGAGAGTCCCTTGGACAGCAAGGAGATCAAACCAGTCAATCTTAAGGGAGATCAACTCTGAATATTCATTGGAAGGGATTGATGCTGAAGCTGAAGCTCCAGTTTTTGATCATCTGATGCAAAGAGCCAACTCACTGGAAAAGTCCCTGATGCTGGGAAAGATTGAGGGTAGGAGAAGATGGTGTAAGAGGATAAGATGGTTGGATGGCATCACCAGATGCAATGTACCTGAACTTAAGCAAATTTCAGGAGATGGTGAGTATCATGGAGGCCTGGCATGCTGCAGTCCATAGGGTCGCAAAGAGTTGGACATGACTGGCATGGTGAACTCGATCTCATTCATCTTTGCATCTCCAGTGTCTAAAACCACCACGAGATGCCTGGTTTTCAATGGTGATACCTTTTCTGCCAACAAGTGGCAGAGTTGAAGCAGCTAAACCAACTCTCCTGCTACACTCATGAATCCCAACCCCCGAATACCCAAATCATCGACATTGACAAGTTGCTCAGTCATGTCTGACTCTTTGCGATCCTATGGACTGTAGCCTACCAGGCTACTCTGTCCATGGGATTTTCCAGGCAAGAGTACTGGAGTGGGGTGCCATTTCCTTCTCCAGGGGATCTTCCTGACCCAGGGACTGAACCCGGGTCTCCTGCATTGTAGGCAGACACTTTACCGTCTGAGCCACAAGGGAATCTAGTCTAAATATTTCTTTGAGCCCCTTTTTTCGGGGGCGGGGGGTGGGTGCAGAATACTGGAGTGGGTTGCCATTCCCTTCTCCAGGAGGTTTTCCCCAACCCAGGGATTGAACCCGGGTCTCTCGCAGTATAGGCAGACGCTTTACCGTCTGAGTCACAGGGTTCTAAGAGGAGACAGTGCAAAGTTCCACAAATGTGAATGCAGGGACTGTGACCGATGCCATGGTTCCCAGGCCCCTGGATTTCAGGGCCCAGAAAAATCCCATTGGGGTCAAAATCGCCTTCTGAGATGAGGTTGTGCTAAGTCACTTCAGTCATGTCCGACTCTGTACAACCCCATAGACAGCAGCCCACCAAGCTTCCCCGTCCCTGGGATTCTCCAGGCAAGAACACTGGAGTGGGCTGCCATTTCCTTCTCCAATGCATGAAAGTGAAAAGTGAAAGTGAAGTCGCTCAGTTGTGCCCGACTCTTAGCGACCCCATGGACTGCACCCTACCAGGCTCCTCCGTCCATGGGATTTTCCAGGCAAGAGCACTGGAGTGGGGTGCCATTGCCTTCTCCGTGAGATGAGGTTACACAAAGCTTATTTTCCTCCCCAATATTCTATTTTTATCATTGCAGTAAACACTCAAATGAATTTTAAAAATTAGGAAGGACATGATCTCAGAGGGAAAAAAGATACTTTTTTAAGTAGCATAAACTTTGCTTTGTCAAAAATCACTTAACAGGTCTCAGTTTTCTATTTTGTTGCAGACTGCTGCAAACGCTGTCAGAGACCAGTCCACTGTCCACTGCTGGGTGTCCACGGCAGTCCCCAGCCTCTTTGGCACCAGGGACTGGTTTCATGGAAGACACTTTTCCCACAGACCAGGTGGGGAGGAGGTTCGGGGTGATCCAAGCACATCCCACTCACTGTGCTCCTTGTTTCTGTCATTACATCAGCTCCAACTCAGGTCCCAGGGGCAGGGGATCGCCGCTCTAGATCATCACGTCTCAGGGTATGAAGAGGGTGAGACGTGAAGCTCAGGAAGTACCACGACCCAGCGCAGAGTAGGTCAGCGGGCGCTACGAAGACAGTGAACGCATGGGACGCATCTTCGCTGCAATGTCAGAGACTGGCAATCTAATCACCGAGCCTGTGGATGTGGAAAGCTGGGTAGCAGCCATGACCTCTCCACCGATTCCATCAGTCACAGCACCCCCACCAGAGATCAACCAGGGGAACATTTGCAAACTTCATACTCAGTTTAACCTCAGGAACATTAAGTCTGAGAAGAAAAGAGATTCCCAAATATCCCAGGACAGTGTGTTACTGATACTGTAGTGTTAGTTAGCATTAGGCGCTCAGTCGTGTCCAACTCTGCGACCCCAAGGACTGTAGCCTGCCAGCCTCCTCTCTCCATGGGATTCTCCAGGCAAGAATTCTGGAGTGGGTTGCCATACCCTCCTCCAGGGGATTGTCCCAACCCAGAGATTGAACCCAAGTCTCGTGCGTCTCCTGCATTGGCACATAGGTTCCTTACCACTATTGCCACCTGGGAAGCCAGGTGTATTGGCTTACCAAAGACTGTAATAGCATCCACAAAAACAAGGTTCATGAGCATTTGCATTTCCAGAAAATGGGAACTATAGCCATGAGAAACAGAACAGTGGTTAAATTAATTCTCTCCTTACTTTCTTTTTGTTTCTTAAACAAGTCACACTTGATAGCCCTCAGGGTCTTTGCACATATAGCTCTCTCTCCTTGGAGCTGTACTATCCTACTGTTAAGGGACTGGCTTTTTGAGGGTCAGATCTCGGTCTAAACACCACCTTCTCAGACAGGATTTCTGGCCCCCACTCTATGAAGTGGGTGTCTATGCCCTTACTCTCACATCGCTCTATTTTGCTTATGACTGCTTGATGTCTTTTACTGATTTGGGGGCCTCCCTAGGTGACACAGTGGAAAGAATCCCCCTGCCAAGGCAGGAGGCGCAAAGAGACACGAGTTCAATTCCTGGGTTGGGAAGACCCCCTGGAGGAGGAAATGACACCCGCTCCAGCATTCTTGCCTGGCAAATCCCATGGACCGAGGAGTCTGGCCGTGGGGTTGCAGAGTCGGAAATGACTGTGCCACTGAGCACACACACATTGATTTTTTATTTTTTTGATGCTGGTCTCTGCTCAACACGATGGAAATAAGCTTCATGAAGACAAGAACCTTGTTTGAATCAACACACCCTATGAATTCCTGGAGCCTGAAAGAGGATAGGTTTGATAGTAGAAGTTCAATACATATTTGTTGAACAAAATGAACATCTAGTCAGCGTAACATTCCTTTTACAGAGAAGGAAAAGAGATTCAAAAAGGTGAAATGATATTAACACAGCTATTGGGTGGCAAAAAAGAATGAAAAAGCAAATCACTTCTTCTCCAGATCTGTGTTTTTTCCACAGTTCTGTGTTCATTTTACTGCTTTGCCTGCATATGTACATGTATACGTTTATATATTTGAAACATAAAAAACGGAAGTGTAAAGGGAGTATGAAAGGATTTGCAATATTATTTGATAGGGTCTTAATCCACTGAGATTACTCTGCCTTTAAAACTCTGACCACAGTTAAATAATAGACATAATCACCTACTAGTATAAATTAGGGGCCATGGCAAGGAAACACTCTCACCTTAAATATTTCTTTCCAAGCGAGAATGTTTGTAAATTCTAGTCAAAAGCAAATCCCCCTGGATGCTGTTAGTTGATTAAGCCAACACCATTCTCAACATCATTCTCCCCTGCACTCTTCAGTCTGGAAAAGCTAAATATTTACATTTCCAGCATTCCCAACAACCAGGGGTGTCATAAAACAAAAAGTTAGTCAATGAAACAGTAAAATCTATGAGGAGCTTGAGGAAAATTTTCATTTTCCTAACAAAGTCTTGGACATTACAGCTTTCCTCCCTTCCTCATTTCTTTCTGTTCTGAACA
The DNA here is from genome assembly GCA_935064755.1 of Tragelaphus eurycerus. Lineage (NCBI taxonomy): Eukaryota > Metazoa > Chordata > Mammalia > Artiodactyla > Bovidae > Tragelaphus > Tragelaphus eurycerus. Next base: position 7,585,348 of record CAKXYN010000023.1, read on the forward strand.
TACCCTTGATGTCTGGAACTTTGGCGGCCACTTTGTAGTCATGAGGGATATACCAAGGAGATCTTAGAGATTCCAGCTTGATATCACAGAGCCACTGAAATGCCACCAATAACTACTTGCCTTCAGAGTCTTAAAATGTGAGGAAAAATTAAAATTTATTTGCAAAAGCTACAGTTGGGATAACCCACAGTTAACTGGGTTCTTTTTCACAAGCAGCTAACAGAATTTCTTTCAGACACAAAATTTTAGAATCCCTGAATTGTTTTGCAGAGAAAGAGGCAGGGGACTGATACCCCTGTCTGACTCTCCTGCCTTCAAATCTCTCCCCAGTTCTTCAGAAGTCAGACAGCAAGAGATCCCATGGATGTATATCAGTCTCCAGGGACCCAGAGCAGGAAGGACAAAGACAAAAAGTAGACCTGAGAGGCAAACGGAAGACAGAACAACGGAAAGTTTTCAGACTTCATGTTTCTCACCAACAGAACCCTTATATCAAATCCATCAAACGCCCGATGCCAAGAGACCAATCGGATCACAGCAGAGCTTCTTTATCAGAGGAGGAGACAGTGTTCGACGCCTCCACCTCCCTCTTATCCTTCTGGTGGCACCTCTCACCCTCAATCTCCAGCCCACCTCTCAAAGGCATTTCTGCTGAACTTTAGGCATGCTTGAAAACTGCATTTGCAAACCACTAATTTATAAGATTGTCAGATAAAATAGGGACTTTCCCAGGTGGCTTAGTGGTAAAGAAACCACCTGCCAAGCAGGAGAGGTAGGTTCAATCCTGGGTCAGAAAGATCCCCTGGAGAAGGAAATGGCAACCCAAGTTTTCTTGCCTGGGAAATCCCTTGGACAGAGGAGCCTGGTGGGCTACAGTCCATGGGATCACAAAGAAATTTAGACACGACTTAGCGACTAAACAGCAACAGCAGATAAAATATAGGACACGCTTTGGTTAAATTTGAATCATGGATATGCAACAATTATTATTGCATTAGACACTAATTTTTTATTTGTTGTATAACTGATACGAAAACTTAACTGGACATTCAGTTATTTTATTTCCTAAGTCTGACAACCCTGCTAATTCATAACATTATTCAGCACAGATCTGAAGGGATAGGACACAGGAGAGCCAAGTCTTTATAAAGGGGTATGCATGCTTGCATGCGTGGTCAGTCAGTCATGTCCGACTCTCTACAACCCCATAGACTGCAGCCCACCAGGCTCCTGCCCATGGGATTTACCAGGCAAGAGGGCTTAAGTGAGTTGCCATTTCCTTCCCGGGGGATCTTCTCTACCCAGAGTCGAACCCATGTCTCCTGCATTGGCAGGTGGATTCTTTACCACTGAGCACTGAAAAGCCCCTTAAAGGGGAGAGATAAATAAATAATACAGACAAAAAGTCTAAGGATGTTTAATGCTATGCTATGCTAAGTCACTTCAGTCATGTCCGACTCTGTACGACCCCATAGACAGCAGCCCACCAGGCTCCCCCATCCCTGGGATTCTCCAGGCAAGAACACTGGAGTGGGTTGCCATTTCCTCCTCCAATGCATGAAAGTGAAAAGAGAAAGTGAAGTCGCTCAGTCATGTCCAACCCCCAGCGACCCCATGGACTGCAGCCCACCAGGCTCCTCCATCCGTGGGATTTTCCAGGCAAGAGTACTGGAGTGGGGTGCCATTGCCTTCTCCAAGGATGTTTAAAATGGAAGAGAAATACAGAAAAGTAACCGCCAAAGACTTGAGAATAGAATTTATTGTGACTCTGTTCAAGATGGGCTTTTCCCTCTAAACTGCATCTTTCTGGCATTTCTGAATGACCGATGTAGGGTCCATTTGCTCGTTGCAAAGCTGAACGGTCAGAGACACCCATAGGGAGGAGGAGGGACACGAAGCACTGTTCTCGACGATGTCCTCAAAGCCTGGCTTCTCGACTCCCAATCTGGGACATTTGGCTGTTTTCACAGGCAGAAAATGTTCCTCATCCAATTAAATAAAATGAAGCAGAAGCCAGGTGGAATGCTTCCAGTTAAACGCTTGCTCCTCTTATCTTCCCCTTCACACCCTTCCCCTCATTATCGCAACAGAGCACATCAAGCGCACTCTCCGTCTCTAATGAAGACGTTCCCACTGTATTCCTAATGAAAATAGCACGCAGATAACAGCCCCCTTCCTTTATGAAAGACAGGAGTGACGCGGAAGCCCCAAAGTTGCCTGGGAAAGCTGGCACACCGGTCAATTTCCCTCACGCATTCCTGGTTGGAGTGAAAAGAGGGACAGTGTGTTTAGAAATTCCTGTATTAGAAAGTCAGTGCAGTGGACACCATGTCTGATCCAAATTTATCAAAAAAAAAAAAAAAAAAACTCTGAAAGAGTTGTACGGAAGTTACATTCAGAGTCTTCTTAGAAGCTAAATAGAAACACACAATCAGAACAGGGTACCAAAATCTGTATCTTTAGGGATATTTAATTGTTCCGGCTGGTCAGGTGGAAAACCAAAGCAAAGATGATACCGTGTTCATTTGAAAAAGCAAAACTGGAACAAACAACCAAAAAGCACAGTGTTATTATAAGAAAAGCCAAGCCCAAAATACTAAGTGACTCTGATTCTTGTGAAACAAATGTCACCTGTGCAGGAAAACAGAAGACAACTCCATATAGAATTGATGGTTCATTTGCAAGTAGAGTTTTTTTTTTTTTTTTAATCGAGGATGGAGAAGATTGGGACATATGTGGGAGGTGGAAAAATGCGAAGCCATCTCCTTTTCATCCTATTTTTAGAACAGGAGATGAAATCACTCTGGGAAATGAGGGAAAGCCAGAGTACATCATTTGGTTCAGATTTCCTGACTCCTAAGTTCAGTGACTGTACGGTACCACCCGACTGTACCAGTCTAGGTTACTTAGAGATTATGCTCCTCCAAATGGACTTAGAATATTTTCCTGATGTTACGAAACAATCACTTAAAAATAAATATTTAAAAGCTGATATTTGGGTTTTGGATATGTTGGAGACATAGATATGTATGAAGATATCTCTCTCTATATATATTTAGATAGATAGACATATTTGCTGTTGTCGTCGCTGTTTAGTCACTCAGTCATGTCCGACTCTTTTCAGCCCCATCAGCTGCAGCCTGCCAGGCCTCTCTGTCCATGAGGTTCTCCAGGCAAGAATACTGGAGTGGGTTGCCACGTCCTTCTCCAGGGGACCCCAGACCAGGGATCGAACATGTGTCTCCTGCATTGGCAGAGCCACCAGGGAACCCCATATCTCTGTATCTCTCTCTCTCATGTGTGTGTATCTCTAAAACAGTATCTCCAAAGCAGATAGATAACATAGATGTATCTGCTTCTAAAGGAGCCCTCTTCAGCTAATGGTAAAGAGGATGCTCAAAAATTCCTCAATAGTAAGGGATTTGAAGTTTGAGATATCCACCTTGTATTAACTGTTCCACCAGCCAAATCCATTTGGCTTTTTAATGTCCCTAAAGTGAAAAAGATTTTCTGTCTTTTTATTTTAGTGCCAGTATTTCTATTCCGAAGTAGATACAGTTTAGTTTAAACTAACTTCCTGTGCCCTGCTGGGGGTCTGTGTGATGAGAACTATTTTACCCAAACTTAACACAATTACCCTGCTGCCGGTCATGCAAGGCTGGAGTAAACAAAAACATTAAGGGGAGTTAGGATGTTATTAGCCAAGTGTTTTCCTCCATTTCTGCCTATGTGTTGAGGCAGCTACCCAACCTGAAAAAGATCAAATGTGTTCAGGCACATTTCTTAAACCAGCAGACATCAACCTTCAATGACTTAAAAGTCATTTTCCTTGACATCACTTTGGGATTGTAAAAACAAGGAGCTCCACCATTGTCACGAAGTACTATTATATCAACAGCATCATAGCATGGGTCGCATTTCACAGAACTGCAAAGCTGGATGCATGCCATCCTTTTAGAGGAGTCCTGAAGATCTATACCATTTTTTGAAATCACCGTAACAGGAATTATCTGATTTATTTACTTTCTTATGCGATTCATTCAGTAAATATTAATGAGTTGCCTACTAATGTGTGAGTTATTGTGCAAGGCCCGTGGGAGACTCAAGAATGAAATTTCTATTAATGAGCACATCTGTACTTTTACGGAATAGTGACCTTCACATATGTTCGTTGATTTTTTTTTCCCCAACACTCCCAGGTTGCCTACTATGTGGTAATCCAAGGCAAACTGAGGCATCCGAAGATTCTAGAGTTCCTTTTGCATCATAAACTGTAAAAGCCCTTAAGCTCTGATGCCTCCATTTGCCTCCAAAACTAGCAAACTACTGGAATCTCTTCTCCAGCCTTCCCGACCGTTTGGAAAGTACCTCACTCCCCTTCTGCTTACAATATCTGGAACACTCCATTTTTTCGCAACTGAATTCTGACGGATACAAATGCCTTTTATTATATCCTAATTTGAGCTCTATGAATGAGAAGCATGGCGATCCTCTATTTCATTAAGCAGCGTATGGTATTAACTAAAAAGGCTGAGCAAAAGCATTTATTCTTTCCTATGCCACATAGAGCTTTCATCCTATGCCAGAAATAGAGTCCTATTTCTTCCTCGTCTTGACCACAGTGATTTTCCACCAGGCTGGGATGCCCTCTGATCCATTTTATTAGGCTGGAGTTTTATTTACTTTACAAGACACAAATCAAAACTTTCTCCTCTGTGGGAGGAGGAATAAATTAGGAGTTTGGGATTAATATCTACACACCATCATATATAAAACAGATAACTAACAAGGACCCACTGTATAGCACAGGGAACTATATTCAATATCTTAATAACCTATAATGGAAAAGAATATATATCGATCTGCTATCTACCTATATCCATATCTACCTATCTATATAATAGCTGAATCATTTTTCTATATACCTGAAACCAACACAACATTGTAGATTAACTCTGCTGCTACTGCTGCTGCTGCTAAGTCGCTTCAGTCGTGTCCGACTCTGTGCGACCCCATAGACGGAAGCTCACCAGGCTCCCCTGTCCCTGGGATTCTCCAGGCAAGAACACTGAAGTGGGTTGCCATTTCCTTCTCCAGATTAACTCTACCTCAATTTAAAAAAAAAAATTTCTCTTCCTTGAATTCATTCATGATCCTGGCTTCTCTCGGGGATCAAACCTTCACCCTCTGCTGTGGAAGCCCAGAGTCCTAACCACTGGATCACACAGGGAATTCCCACTTAGAAACCTTTCCAAAACAGTACTTAGCACTTGTCCTTCTATCTCACCCTAAATTGTTCTGAAAGCTCTGCAAACTCAAAACTATGATTTCCTAAAATTGAAGAAGCACCCACTGATAACAGTGACTGAATCTTTCTCCCAAAATCTGGCTCTGAGACCTTCGCCTGAGAGCTCTGGAAGCAATGTGGCTGCCTCGGGGGGTGGGAAGAGAGGAGGGTGAAGGAAGGACCTCGAGGTCAGCCAAGTGGAGGCTTCACTGCGGCCGCAAATCCCCTCATCTTGCCCCATTCCTGCCCTGACCTGGCGGCCAGTCAGCCTCCCCCTTTTATCTGGCTGTATAAGTGAGTTGCCTCTCTTATCCCCTGAAGTGATGTCTCCCCTACAGAATCTTTCCCATTTTCCCTAGAATTGACCAGCACTCTGCCTGACACTAAAGTGGGACGCAGAAAGATAAAAAACTAGAATAACAGTTTCGTTATTTTGAGATGCATCCATATTGGAGTATCTATCAATAGCACATTTCCTCTTACAGCTAAGCCGTTTTCTATTACGTGTATAAACCACAATTTGTTTACAGTTCATTTACTGATGAACATGCGAGTTGCTTCCAGTTTGGGGTTATTAGATCTAAAACAGCTATGTAGACACTTGCTTTCCCTTCATTTTGTCCTGCCACTGACTCAATGTCAACAACGTCCCAAGAATCATGAGGTTTCCTCCTCTGGTTTAGAGGGACAGGAACTGTACCAAGCCCTGTGTGATCTCCCAGGATTGTTTCCTTTATTCTTGCCCAGTCGTACTTTCTCCAGCCTCACCTAGCTTCCTCACATGCACGAACTAATCAGCATTTAGCTGAAGACTCAGCCAGGACCTTCTGCATTTCTCTAGAATTTGCTCTCTTCCTTCGTCTCTCCTCTCTTTCTGTCTCCCTGCCTCTCTCCCTCTTTCTCTGCAGCTCTCTCTTCTCCTGTATTTCGTCCTGTAAACTCCAACCACACCAGCCATCCCAGACTCCCAAGTCCATCTAACAAACTCAGGGAGACAGTCAGCCTCTGCCCGGGCCCCCTTCCAGCATCATGCCCTGGAGACCATATCAAAGCAATCAGCGGAGGCAATTATATTTGTCTCCTTAGCAGGCTTCCCAGATAGTGCTAGTGGTAAAGAACACACCTGCCAAAGTGGAGACTTAAGAGATGTGGGTTCAATCCTTGGGTCAGGGAGATCCCCTGGAGGAGGGCACGGCAACCCACTCCATATTCTTGCCTAGAGAATCCCATGGACAGAGGAGCCTGGTGGGCTACAGTCCATGGAGTCTCAAGGAGTCGGAAGTGACTTAGCACAAACGCCTTTGACTCAGCACTGTCTTCGGCCTGTTTTCCTTTTTTATTTTTTAGAAAATGTCTTATTGCCTGATTTCTAATGTCTTTGTTATTCTCTCTCTCACTCTGTTTTTCTCTAATGTCTTAAAAACGATTGTTTCATGTATTTTGTCTGGTTTTCAAGTTGTGTCATTTAGGATGGTAAGTCAAGTCTGCCTTAACTCAACCTTGGCTAAATATACAACTCCTCTCATTCCACGATTCCTTTGTCTCATACATTCAGATTTCTTTGTATTGTTTTATATTAAAGTTATCTTTATAATTGCTTAGATGATCCTCCTACTCAAGGCTTACAATTAGACTAATAGATATGTTGGGATTAAGAGGGCTTAAAAATTGTTGGTCTAAGTTTACCTTTACACACGTGAGGAAAACGAAGAGCAAACAGTTCAGGCAAATTCCCCAGGGCGACCCCGTCACTCAGCACCAGTGGCCCCAGTAACCGACCACAGGCCAGTTACTGCTTGAGTCTGCCCTCTCCTAAAGTGAAAGTCACTCAGGCGTGTCCGACTCTTTGCCACCCCATGGACTATACAGCCCATGGAATTCTCTAGGCCAGAACACTGGAGTGGGCAGCCTTTCCCTTCTTCAGGGGATCTCCCCAACCCAGGGATTAACCCACATTGCAGGCCTATTCTTTACCAGCTGAGCCACCGGGGAAGCCCAAGAATACGGACCTTCCTGACCCAGGAATCGAACTGGAGTCTCCTGCATTACAGGTGGGTTCTTTACCAGCTGAGTTACTTGGAAAACTCTCCTAAAACCTGTACAAATTTATATGTCTCTCTTCTTCTGTCAGAAAAGCTGTCGTCAATCAGCAGAAGGCTCCAGATTTAAAGTCCAGGATGTGGTCGTTGATTTACCCTGAGGGCTTCAGTCTAGTTCTAAAATTGCCAAATTCTCTGTACCTAATAAGAAATAAAGATTCTCAGCCATGGAAGAAAGGAAAGGAGTCTTGCCTTTAGAAGGGAAAACCGTGAAAGCCAAGGCCTGTGGGCATTCACATCCATCACCCTTTATTCAGTTTCACCCCATGAACGCTTCTAGAGCCACCAGCTCTCCTTTGGAATATAAGTGCTTCTTATTATGAACTCCAGCTCGTCCTGATCTTCACGGACCTTGCACGTTACCTTGGTCTTTACCACAGAGCAAACTGAAAATGGATATGTAAGAAACTGACATAAAATGTCTTCATTTCTATTAAGAATTTTTGCGGTGGAAGGCAATAAGTGTTCCTCTCTATAGGCACAATTATACAAAGATGACGGCTTCAATCAATGAATTGTCTTCTCGAGAGTTTCTGATATCACAAGAGATTACATTTTCTGGCATTTTCCCTTTGGAATATGCCACATGATTCTCTGCACGCAGGTTCAGTTGTGTCTGACTCTTTCTGACCCCGTGGGCTGTAGCCCACAAGGTTCCTGTGTCCATGGGATTCTCTAGGCAAAAACATTGGCATGGATGCCATTTCCTCCTCCAGGGCATCTTCCTGACCCAGGGACTGAATCTGGTCTTTTATGTCTGCTGCATTGCAGACAGATTCTTTACCACTAGCACCACCGGGGAAGCCCCTAATCACATGATAAGGGGATATTTTTTTTTTTTACTTTATGTAATATGTATTTTCTTGAGGTTAATAAAGACATTTTTAGCATACATACCATGTAAAACAAAATATACCAGGGAGAAACTTTTATCCCTCTATGTCAAGAAACCTCTGATTTCTTATGCTTATTCTAAGCTATCTTGCACAAGTTACTTTACCTCATATAAAGTTAATTTAATTTTCAGTTAACTTACGCTTCCGTAAATGGTAATTCCCACTTGCTCAAAGGAAATGTCTTGAGAATCAAAAAGTTATGGTTAGAACAGGGCTGTGGTGCTATAAAAATGTGAAGCATAAAGAAAATGACTCTAAGGAGCCTCGGATAGAACTTTCCTCAATACGTCCATTTACTACGGCTTCATCGTTTGGACAATGGATCGACTAGGTGTTAAAATTGAGTACCAGGTAACCAAAGCGTTTCATTTATTTCCAAAGATTAGTTTAGTTATTTGGCTCCATCCTCGCTGATACATTGCTGAGGCACTAACCTGTAAGAAAGTAGCTATAAGGAAGTAGCCTGCCTTACAGGTTTTAATTTATAAATGATGTCTTTTTGGTACCACACAGTTTTACCTGTTACCTGCCCGGAAAGAGGCAGTTGTGTGGATTCATTTGAATACATTCTATTCAGATTCAGGGGGACATACCAATATCATTCATTCCTAAGGTTCCAACCAATATTATGAATCTACGGCAATGGAGCTTATAAAATTAAAGCAGAAGGCTGTAATCCGTTCTAAATAGTGTGTGCAAAATAAGAAGTAACCTATATTTTGCTCAAATAACCACTAAGAAAAGCACATAATGAAGGCTCAGTTCAGTTCAGTTCAGTCACTCAGTCATGTGCGACTCTGTGACCCCATGGACTGCAACACTCCAGGCCTCCATCACCATCCCCTTGAGCTTGCTCAAACTCCTGTCCATCGAGTCAGTGATGCCATCCAACCATCTCATCCTCTGCTGTCCCCTACTTCTCCCGCCTTCAGTCTTTCCCAACATCAGGGTCTTTTCAAATGAGTCAGTTCTTTGCATCAGGTGGCCAAAGTATTGGAGTTTCAGCTTCAGCATTAGTCCTTCCAATGAATGTTCAGGACTGGTTTCCTTTAGGATGGACTGGTTGGATCTCCTTGCTGTCCAAGAGACTCTCAAGAGTCTTCTCCAACACCACAGTTCAAAAGCATCAATTCTTTGGCGCTCAGCTTTCTTTATAGTCCAACTCTCACATCTATACACGACTACTCGTAAAACCATAGCTTTGACTAGACGGACCTCTGTCAGCAAATAATAAAAAATAATAAAAATTAATATCATTTAAAAGTGGAATATATAGGGACTTGCCCGGTAGTCCAACAGCTTAGACTCTGTGCTCCCAATGTAGGGGGCCTGGGTTTGATCCTTGGTCAGGGAACTGGATCCCATGTGCCGAAACTAACAGTTTGTATGCTGCAACTAAAGATCCTGTGTGCTGCAACTAAGACCCAGTGCAGTCATATCAACAAATACACACACTTGTATTAATACCTATAAAAATAATAACACATATTGTAAATATGCCTAAAACATTATGACAATGAAGGAGATAGTGAAAGACAGGGAAGCCTGGCGTGCTGCAGTCCATGGGGTAGCAAAGAGTAAGCACGACTCAGCAACTGAACATCAACAATCAAGGACAATCCAAACATTAAAAAGTGGAAAATTCAGAGGCCTGGGATTAAAGACTCGCTTTCAAACCCTTCCTGTGTGTTTCATTAGTGCCCACCTTTGAGTCAGTTGTTTATACTCAATGAATGTGTTTTGTCATCTGTAAAATGGGAATAATAGTGCTTTCCAGGGTGGTGGTGAAGTTCAGAGCCAATATAGCCAAGCGCCCAGCACACTATCTGGCTCCATGTCCGGCAGCTGTTACTGGAAGGGAAACATGCAGGGGGTAAGGGTGTGAGCCTGGACACCATCCAGACCCAGGCTGCATTTCCAGCTCTAAAACAGCTTTCTCTGCATCTCAGGGAAATCACTTAAATTCTTTGAACTTTGAAGTCAATGAGAGATAATCATAAAAATGTCTTCCTGACTGGGTTGTTGAAAGAACAGACACTATATGTATATATTAGAAAAATGCTTATTCCTCTCTCAACTTTCTAGAAAGAAAAGTCCTAGCAACATGGTGGTGAGGGGTGGTGGAGGAATCAACTCTTTCAACTGTTCTCAGGAATAAATCCTCCCTTCCCAAGGAGGAGGAGCAGCTCTCTGATCCTGACAGAGGAAGCCAGTCCTGAGTTCTAGAAGGAAGTAGGGCACCAGTATGCTGGGTATGAGTACAAAATTCTGATATAGACATTTCCTCTCCCTCTCATCACCCAGGCTGGTGGGCTCTAAAAGAATGCTTGGGGGGACTTCCTTGATGGTCCATTTCAGTTCAGTTCAGTCGCTCAGTCGTGTCCAACACTTTGTGACCCATGAATCGCAGCATGCCAGGCTCCCTGTCCATCACCAACTCCCGGAGTTTACTCAAACTCATGTCCATTTAGTCGGTGATGCCATCCAACCATCTCATCCTCTGTCATCCCCTTCTCCTCCTGCCCCCGATCCCACCCAGCATTGGAGTCTTTTCCAGTGAGTCAGCTCTTCGCATGAGGTGGCCAAAGTACTGGAGTTTCAGCTTTTGCATCAGTCCTTCCAATGAACACCCAGGACTGATCCTTTAGGATGGACTGGTTGGATCTCCTTGCAGTCCAAGGGACTCTCAAGAGTCCTCTCCAACACCACAGTTCAAAAGCATCAATTCTTTGGCACTCAGATTTCTTCACAGTCCAGCTCTCACATCCATACATGACCACAGGAAAAACCATAGCCTTGACTAGACGAACCTTTGTTGGCAAAGTAATGTCTCTGCTTTTCAATATGCTATCTAGGTTGGTCATAACTTTCCTTCCAAGGAGTAAGCGTCTTTTAATTTCATGGCTACAATCACCATCTGCAGTGATTTTGGAGCCCCAAAAAATAAAGTCTGACACTGTTTCCCCTGTTTCCCCATCTATTTCCCATGAAATGATGGGACAAGATGCCATGATCTTCGTTTTCTGAATGTTGAGCTTTAAGCCAACTTTTTCACTCTCCTCTTTCACTTTCATCAAGAGGCTTTTGAGTTCCTCTTCACTTTCTGCCATAAGGGTGGTGTCATCTGCATATCTGAGGTGATTGATATTTCTCCCAGAAATCTTGATTCCAGCTTGTGTTTCTTCCAGCCCAGCATTTCTCATGATGTACTCTGCATATAAGTTAAATAAACAGGGTGACAATATATAGCCTTGACATACTCCTTTTCCTATTTGGAACCAGTCTGTTGTTCCATGTCCAGTTCTAACTGTTGCTTCCTGGCCTGCATATACGTTTCTAAAGATCCAGTGGTTAATAAACATCCTTACAATGCAAGGGATGTTGGTTCAATCCCTGGTCAAGGAAATAAGATCCCACACACCAAGGGGCAACTAAGCCCATGCACTGCAACTACTGATCCCAAGCACTACAGCCACTGAGCCTGAGCACCACAACTACTGAACCCGAGCACCACAACTACTGAGCCCAAGCACCCAACTACTGAGTCTGAGCACCATAACTACTGAGCCTGAGCACCACAACTACTGAGTCCGAGCACCACAACTCCTGAACCTGAGCTCTGCAACTACTGAGCCTGTGCATCACAACTACTGAGCCCAAGCACTTCAAACTACTGAGCCTGAGCACCACAACTACTGAGCCTGAGCACCACAACTACTGAGCCCAAGCACTGCAAACTACTGAGCCTGAGCACCACAACTACTGAGCCTGAACACAACTCCTGAACCTGAGCTCTGCAATTACTGAGCCTGTGCACCATAACTACTGAGTACAAGCACTGCAAACTACTGAACCTGAGCACCACAACTACTGAGCCCTAGCACCCAACTACTGAGCCTGAGCACTGCAACTACTGAGCTAGTGCCCCACAACTCCTGGGCCTGAGCTCTGCAACTACTGAGCCTGTGCACCACAACTACTGAGCCCACAATTTGAGAGAAACACACACACCACAATGAAAAGCCCACATGCCACAATTGAGACCTGATGCAGCCACATAAGTAAATATTTTTAGATGAAACAAGATAATCCCTGGGGCCAAACCCATTCACAGAGGTCCTGAATGTGCTTCCAAAGCAGGACAGGGCACCCTGGTCTGTTTACTCCCTGCAGGGTCGGGCTACAGAGCAAGCCACCTGAGAGGAGCCTCACCAGTGTGGGAGAGCTGAAGCCAGGCTGTCTTTCTCCCTGTCCCTCCTGTCTGGGCAAACCGCACAGGCCTGAGTCATTAGACTGAGTCTGCTTGACCGAGTCATTTCTGAAGGCAAACCGCTGTGAATGTCTCATGGCTTAGATCTGGTTCAAAAGCTAGGAAGCCACCACTTACCCATTATGACATACTGCGGGGACTACACAGTATTTGTACTCCATTAAAACATCAATGCTTTTGCCTGCTATCTACTAGGAGTTTTAAGTATATCCTTTATCACCCTGAATGTTGGAAATAGTCAAAGGGTAACCGTTTGCCCCCAGACTCTAAACCTTTATAAAGCATACAGAACATGGTTTGCTGCTGCTGCTGCTACTAAGTCACTTCAGTCGTGTCCAACTCTGTGTGACCCCATAGACGGCAGCCCACCAGGCTCCCCTGTCCCTGGGATTCTCCAGGCAAGACCAATGGAGTGGGTTGCCATTTCCTTCTCCAATGCATGAAAGTGAAAAGTGAAAGTGAAGTCGCTCAGTTGTGTCTGACTCTTAGCGACCCCATGGACTGCAGCCTACCAGGCTCCTCCATCCATGGGATTTTCCAGGCAAGAGTACTGGGGTGGGGCGCCATTGCCTTCTCTCAGCACATAGTCAGTCATCAGTAAATGCAAGCGTGATAACTTATTTGAGTTTTGCTCTTAGAGGCATGGTTAAGAGCATGAATTTTGAAATCAAGCCAGCCAGGACTTAGATTCTGACTCTGACTGACATTTAACTTAAGGGATGGTTTTGGACACCATCCTTGGCCTCTGCATGACTCAGTGTCCTCATTAAGCTGCTGTAGATTCCATGGGTCTGGGCGTGTGCTTGACACACAGTAGCTGTGCAAGAAATAGGAGCTTGTTGTGGTTTCAGCTGTGATCCCAAGAATCCCACCTGGCCTGTTGTTCTCAGCCTCAGCACAAAAGCAAACCTGGGAAACATCCTGACTCCTGCCAAGTTCCCCGGACTCCCGCCACACTGCCAGGGCAGCCGGCCCTTCTTTCCATTCTCACTTCCACCAAAACAGCTCAGGTCTTCCTGATTTCAAAGGTCATTTATTATAATCTCTTAGTTAACTGGCTTCCCTCACATTCTACTCCCACAGAGCCTCCTGCATGCCACTGCCACTAAAGTCTTCCTCAATTCTTACTTTATCAGCTGACATTCCTCAGGCTGACATGCAAGCCCAAACAGAACATGCCTTTCGGCCTGTCTTTCCAACTCAGTTTCCTATTTTTCCCCTGCATTTTACCAGCACTTATTGAATATTTACAAGCACTCACACACCTACTTCTCTTTTGTCTCCATAATCCATGGATAAAAGGCAGCTCACACAGCCATTTAGTGGCTGGGTCAGAATTTAAACTCAGACTCACCTTTTGTTTATTTATCTATTTATTTATTTTTGGCCACACTGCATGGTAGGCAGGATCTTAGTTTCCCAACCAAGAATCAAACTAGCTCTGCCCCGCCCCGCCCGGCCTCTCCACACCCCCAGCGCCTCAACTCTCCGCCCCTCCGCCGCCCGCTCCGCCTCTCCCCCTCCCCGACACCCCTGCAGCGGAAGCTCAGTCTTAACCACTGGACCATCAGGGAAGTCCCCTGTGCATGCGTGCTAAGTCACTTCAGTCTTGTCCAGCTCTGTGCAATATTATGGACAGTAGCCATCCAGGCTCTTCTGTCCATGGGTTTCTCCAGGCAAGATTACTGGAGTGGGTTACCGCACCTTCCTCTAGATCTTCCCGATACCTCTGATCTGCATCTCTTAAATCTCCTTCATTGGCAGGTGGGTTCTTTACCAGAAGTCTCCAGATCCACTTTTTAATTGTCAATTCCATGCCCTTCCCACTGTGTTCCTTGAACTCACACCTGGCCCTGAGGCTCTTGCCAGACCACGCATCCATCTTCCCAAGCTCTTGCCTTGGTCTTGCTTTATCCCTGCCATTCCTGTCCATCTCACATCACTGCAGGTTTCTGAGTTCCCCATGCGCCTACCATTTTTACTTAACAAGTCTAGAAACGTATAAATCTTCATTTATTACCAGGACCAAACCGTACCATTGATCCTATTCAGCTTTAGTACAGAAGTATTATCCACGTCTTGTCTCCCTGCAGGACTTTCCTTCCTGAGGATGGGAATCTTCTCTCATGCTCCTATCCCTCTCAGTACTTCTCAAGGAAACTTGAATTAAGCGAATGCAACAACATTTAGGCTACACATCCAACAGCCAGGCAGTCATTCAACCAGTATTTATCGATTCTCTAGTACTATGCTAGATCCTGGAGACACAGCAGAAAACAAGGGAAATGTGGTCTGTCTGTGCTCTCAAAGTTTGGGGTCTAGAATTCTAGACCGCTCGACTTGTGTGACTAGTCTAAGGGCCGTGCTGAGCGTGTATGTTGGGTTCCTTACTGAACTAGGCTGGAGACCATCCCAAACGAGTACTTCTGAGGTCCCAATATCTCTCAAGGCTTTACTCTTTCCATTTTGGCTTCTACTTATTCTTCTCTCAGTTAGAATCACATGAGATTCCCTGGAAGGCTGGGCTGGGAAACAAATTCAAAATATAGATTTATGCAGAAGCCCCTTACTCCAACACCCAAGTCCTTGTGAGTGGGCCAATTCTGTTTCCTGGGCTCATTCTGCTCTCTCATCTCTCTCACTGATGTTGTTGTTCAGTCGTCAAGTTGTGTCTGACTCTTCCTAGCCCCATGGACCCTCCAAACATCATGTAGATAGCTTTCTGAGGCGCCTTCTCCAATTTTCTGTTAATCATGCCCAAACAGCTGCATTTTTTCTAAAAAGACTTAACTCAGAGCAGTTAAGGGTCACACACACACACACACAAAAAAAAAAACCTGAGAAGAAGGTACCAAGATTTCCCACACACTCCCTGCTCCAGACATAGTACATTTGTCCCAAAGATGAACCCGCATTGACACATCATAGTCACTCAAAATCCATAATGTTCCCTGCTGGTAATGTGCATTCTAGGTGTTTGGACAAATGTGTAATGACTTGTGTGTGTCTGTGTGTTGGTCTCTAAGTCATGACCAGCTCTTTTGCAACCCCATGGACTGTAGCCCGCCAGACTCCTCTGTCCATGAGATTTCCCAGGCAAGAATATTGGAGTGGGTTGCCATTTCCCTCTCCGGGGGATCTTCCTGACCCAGGGATCACACCTGAGTCTCCTGGCAGGCAGACTGGCAGGGAGATTCTTTACCACTGAGCCACCAGGGAAACCATAATGACATATATTCATCATCATATCATACTGACTATTTTCACCACCCTAAAAAGTCTCTGTGCTCTGCTTACTCATCTCATCCTCATTCATCCCCTTCTCCTCCTACCTTCAATCTTTCCCAGCATCAGGGTCTTTTCAAATGAGTCAGCTCTTCACACCAGGTTGCCAAAGTGTTGGAGTTCTAGCTTCAGCATCAGTCCTTCCAATGAATAGTCAGGACTGATTTCCTTTAGGATGGACTGGTTGGATCTCCTTGCTGTCCAAGGGACTCACAAGAGTCTTCTCCAACACCACAGTTCAAAAGAATCAATTCTTCGGCTCTCAGCTTTCTTTATAGTCCAATTCACACCCATACATGACTACTGGAAAAACCATAGCTTTAACTGGACGGACCTTTGTTGGCAAAGTAATGTCTCTGCTTCATAATATTCTGTCTAGACTGCTCATAACTTTTCTTCCAAGGAGCACTGTCTTTTAATTTCATGGCTGCAGCCACCATCTGCAGTGATTTTGGAGCCCAGAAAAATAAAGTCTGCCATTGTTTCCCCATATATTTGCCATGAAGTGATGGGACCGGATGCCATGGTCTTAGTTTTCTGAATGTTGTCTAAGCCAACTTTTTCATTCTCTTCTTTCACTTTCATCAAGAGGCTCTTTAGTTCTTCTTTGCTTTCTGCCGTAAGTGTGGTGTCATCTGCATATTTCATTTGGGGGGATGCTAATGTAAATGGTATTATGTTTTTAACTTAAATTCCACTTGTTCATTTCTATTATATAGTTAAGGGACTGACTTTTTATTAACCTTGCATCATGCGACCTTGATACAATCACTTTTTAGTTCCAAGAGGTTGTGTGCGTGTTTTCACTCTCTCAGATTACACAGTGGTCATGGAATCTGTGAACAAAGACAGATTTGTGCCCTCATTCCCAATGTGTACATCCTTTTATTTTCTTTCCTTGTTTTACTGCATTAGTAGAACTTTGAGTGTAACGTTGAAAAGGACTTAAAAGAAGGGACATCCTTGCCTTGTACCTGATCTTAGTGGGAAAGCTTTGAGGGTTTTTTTTACCATTGAATGCAATGTTAGCTATAGGTTTTCTGTACATAATTTTCATCAAGTTGAAGAAGTTCCCCTCTATTTCTAGTGAACTGAGAGTTTGTTCATGGAGGAGTGGTAGCAACTGCATTGTACATCAATGAAAAACACATTCCAGTACTGTCATCCTGATCCCTGGAGACATTCCAGTATACAAAAAAAAGAGAGGGGGAGGGAGGAGGGTTCAGGATGGGGAGCATGTCTATACTGGTGGCAGATCCATCTCGATGTATGGCAAAAGCAATACAATATTGTAAAGTTAAGCAAAATAAAATTTAATTAAAAAAAAAACAAACAAAGAAAAAGAATAATCATAGTACTGCCTTGAAATTAAAAATTCAAAGGGATTTCTAAACATGAGGAATTGAACTTCCATATTACTTCCATCTCTCTGTAAAATTTCACTAAAATGATAGGAAGGGACTGAAAAAAAAACAAGAAATAAAAATTATGAAGGCATCAACCAAGAAGAGTTCTGACAATAACCTAAGAGAGGTCAATCGTTTGTTGGAAGCATGAAAATAAAACAAGTATCAGCTGATTTAGCAGAGAGGAGAAGGTTAAAAACTAGCTGCCTGTTGGAGGGGAAACCAACAAGAAGAAAGACGATTCGCACAACAAAACTCCGGAAGAACTCAGAGCTGGAGGTGCTGAAAAGTCGTTCTAAGTTGTAACGAGGAACACTTTCGATCCTGGATCTTTTCCATTCTTTTCCACCACAACCGTCATGGTGTGGAAAACCTCTGCCGCGGCCCACAATCTTCATATAACCAAAAGCTCCTGGACTTGAGAACATCTGGCAGATCCAAGAGCATGGCTGAAGAATCCTGATGAAAATAGGAAGATCGGGTGAAAGGCTACCTAATGAAGATTGATCCTGCTCCAGCTCATCTTTGCATTCTTTTACTGATCAGAATGATATCACACTGCCAGGCCAAAAAATTACTGATGAGGAGTTCTGCTAGAACCAGCACTGTCTTCCACAAAATTAGAGCAGACATTCATATTAACATATGAAATGATGAGCCTTCTGTATGTCATTTATGTTTTCAAGCAATTAACCTGATTATAACTTAAAGTTCTCTCATTGCATCAGCTTGTCCAGAGGGAGGCCTCTAGAATTCTACCTCCCTGTTGACATTAGTGATTAGGAGGCCATGCGAGGTCTTCAAGAAACAAATGGATCTCCCACTTTACTTGGAAAAAATTCCACAACAGGAGCAAGAGAGACCCCATCCCTTTGGCAAAGTGTCACCAAGAAGCCGTATTTAAAAATCAGTTAAACTGTTTCTAGGCAGGTAATATCTTAGCTGTGAGTGGTTTTAGTGTTGTTGTGGTGGTTTTTTGTTTTGAGTTTTACAATTTAGGAAATTTGCACATTAAAATACTTCTATTGGGAAATCACTCTAATTTTACAAGCAAGTTGCAACATATTCAATATACTTACTATTTATTATCCCTTATCTAGCATATCCCATTCTATTTTATTCTCCATTCAAGTTTGTAGAATGTGGTGTTACAATGGGGTTTTATGCAACTGTAATTTGCTACTGTTGTCTGCATTTATTTTTTTTTAATGACATAAAATTGAAAAGCTGGCAAAGTAACAAGTTAGTACATAATTTAGAAATTTCTTTGGAAACATAACCTAGAAATATTCAGAATGGCTTGTTAATAAAATGTTATCAGAGCACATAAGTCTTCTTAACATACAGAACAAAAGCCATGCTGTCATAGAGACAAAGCATTTCCTCAATAAAACATCCAGTCTCAATCTCCAACCCAGGCGCACATAAACTTGGAAATGACCTTGGCAAGTCTCCTTCAAACTTAACTGGCTTCTCTTGATTGTATTGCTAAAAAATCTGTAAAAGAGCAACCAATTACAAAATGCATTTGAAATATTTTATTAACACTAGTCCAATTGTCTCAATATAAAAAAGCTGAAATAAACTCTCTCCATATGGCAAAACTGTAACCTTAAAGTTTATTTAATAAACCTAATGTTGTAATACAATGAAACTAGTACAAAACAACCACAGAAATCTTGATATTTTATTAAATAGCATCTATGTTTTGGAGATACCCTTAATTTTTTAAATCTCTCAACAAGTAAATGAAGCCATTGCACATAAACTTGGCAGACATTCAGTTAAAGTTAATGTGTTGATAAGTAGATAACCAAAACTCTGAATCAACACAATTCACTTCTTTTGCTTAAAGGGAAATCTTCAGGAACATTGTTCAGTTGCTCAGTCATGTCTGACTCTTTGCAATCCCATGGACTGCAGCACGCCAGGCTTCCCTGTCCTTCACTATCTCCCTGAGTTTGCTCAAACTCATGTCCATTGAGTCAGTGATGTTATCCAACCATCTCATCCTCTGTTGCTCTCTTCTTTTGCCTTCAATCTTCCAGCATAAGGGTCTTTTCCAATGAGTTGGTTCTTTGCATCAGGTGGCCAGGGTATTGGAGCTTCAGCACCAATCCTTTCAATGAATATTCAGGGTTGATTCCCTTTAGGATTGACTGGTTTGCTCTCCTTGCAGTCCAAGGGACTCTCAAGAGTCGTCTCCAGCACCACAGTTAGAAAGCAGTTCTTCAGTGATCAGCCTTCTTTATTGCCTAACTCTCACATCCATACATGACTACTGGAAAAACCATAGCTTTGACTATATGGACCTTTGTTGGCAAAGTGATGTCTGCTTTTTAATACGCTGTCAAGGTTTGTCATAGCTATTCTTCCAAGGAGCAAGTGTCTTTCAATTTCATGGCTGCAGTCACCATCCGCAATGATTTTGGAGCACAAGAAAATAAAATCTGACACTGTTTCCAGTTTTTCCCCATCTATTTGCCATAAAGTGAAAGGACAGATGCCATGATCTTAGTTTTTTGAATATTGAGTTTTAAACCAGCATTTTCACTCTCTTTTACCTTCATCAAGATGGTCTTTAGTTTCTTTTTGCTTTCTGCCATTACAGTGGTATCATCTGCGTATCTGAGAGATATTCAGGGACATAGCTTAGGATTATATTATTTGTAATATATTAGTTACTAAGATGAAAACCAAATGTAATTCTCAGACTTATCCACCTCTAGCAGTTGAAACCACTTATGCCCTATGCATGAAAATTCAGTCTTATCATGCTGAACCAATCATAGCCAGAAAGGTCGTACTAGAGTTTTCTAGAGAAACAGAACCAAGAAGAAAGAAACAAAAAGGGAAGGAAGGAGTGAGGGAGAGAGGAAGAAAGGAAGGAAGCTCTTTATTTTTTTTTCATGTTCATTCATCAAACATTATGTGGAGCTCTTTATAAGGACCTGGCTCACAATGATGGTGGAGTCTGGCAAGTTCCATGATCTGTGGTTGGCAAAATGGGGACCCAGGAGAGCCCATGATGTGAGTTCCAACCCAAAAGCCAGCAGGGAAGGTCAAGACCTAGGAAGAGCTGACTTTGCAGTTCCATTGCAAAGGCAGGAAAGACTGATGTCCCAGCTCAAGGAAGTAGGGGAGAAGGAGTTTTCCTCTACTGAAGTGTTTTTTGTTCTGTTTGAGTTTTCAATCAGATGAGGCCCACCTTCTTTAGAGAGGGGCAATCCGCTGGACTCAGTCTACTAATTTAAACATAAAGCTCGTCCAGAAACACCCTCACGGACACACCTAGAATAATGTCTGACCAAATGTCCGGTCACCTCTTGGCCTAGTCAAGTTAACACATAAAGTCAACCATCACAGAAGTATATTGGGAGCCTGAGACCTGGCTACTGGGACTGCAGAAAAATTCCAGCCCCCTTAGAATAAAATCCATTCTCCACAACGATTGTCACCAGCATCACTCCCCATGCCGTTCCACTCTCTAGTGGTACCCAACTATTTGGATTTAATTCCCAGAGTGCCTCACCTTCTCACACTTCCCTTCTTGGCTCAGGCCACCGTCCTCTGTCTAGAATGCCTCCCCACAACGTCTTTCCCTGGAGGACACCTATTCAGCATCTTAGGACTTGGGCTGGCTTCCTTTGCTTTGGGAATTTCTTCCCTCACCTCCACTCAATTGCCCATGCTCAGTTGAGTCAGCTGCTCCTGTTTACTCTTCTCTCCAATAAAGCCCTGGACTGCAATTGTCTGGTTAGTATTTACTCAACTGTGTCCTTGTCAAACCAGCTTCAAGGCTGGGTCTCACTTATATCTGTGTCCTGAGGAATGAACATAGTGTTGAGTATTTAATAAGAGCGCAAAACCCAAAATGTCTGATGGATGTGTCTGAAAGGACTTCAGCTGCCAAAGACTCAGGACCCAGTGAACCTGGATGAGCCCTGGGCCTTGAGGCAAACCCTCCTCCTCCCTGGCTTTGTCCTCATCTACACAACTCTTTCATTTTTGTTTCTCCACCCAAGAGTCCAGCTTTCCTCTAGATCTGAGCCCTGCTCTGAACCCAAGGGTAGAGGTCAGCCTACTTGTGGGACGATGGCTCCTTCTTCCTCTTCTGCGCCTCACTCCCATGCGGCTTGTCTACTGCGGCCTCTCCCTCCTGCCTGACCCCACCCAACATGCTCAACTTCTCTCCTTGGAGACAAATTCTTGCTCAACCCAAGCTTTAATTTACTGTTTCCTTCCCAGTAGCTCAAATGGTAAAGAATCTGCCTGCAATATGGAAGACCTGGGTTCGATCCCTGGGTGGGGAAGATCCCCTGGAGAAGGGCATGGCAACCCACTCTAGTATTCTTGCCTGGAGAATCCCATATGACAGAGGAGCCTGTAGACGTAGACAGTGGGCTAGAGTCTATGGAGTCTCAAAGAGTCAGACACAACTGAGCAATTAACACTTTCACTTGGACAATGAGCTTTGGACTGATCATTTACAGGCAAGGTTACTGTGAGGTCAACTTTTCAAGTCTCTTGGCCCACAAACTGCTAGCTGTTTCCTTTTGTCTCCCAACCTAGACATGATCATCTAACTCTCCTTTCACCTTCTGTTATAATCACCAGCCTCCTTCTCAGAGATAATGTGAGTAGCAGTGTATTTAATTTAACTCAAAGAAGAAAAAGCAAAGCCTAGAAATGAACTGATGCATGAGCAGTCGTGGGCCTCCTTTGATTCAGGTACAAGGTCTAATTACAGAGTGAAACTCATTTCATTTTATCAAATACATCAGGATATGAAGTTTATCTCATGAGAGTAGTCACTCATGCATCTGAACCAACATGTTAAACATACAAGGAAACTCAGTTCAGAGCTTTTCTTTTGGGTTACCCAAAGGCTTGATTCAAAATAACTCATAGTTATTTTCAGAAATAAAATTCACCCTTGAAAATAAATATGGAGCATCACTGAGGATATTTGTGTTAGTGAGCTGCAAGCTTTGGAAGCATTTCTAAAAGAGAAGTGTGTTTAGTATTTTGAATAAACTTGTAAACTTGCACATTTAAACGTATAAATTCCGTTGTATCCAAGATTTTTTTTAATCTCATCTTAGATTTCTATTTCCTTTTCTTGCTCAAGCAATTTGTAATATCAACCACATAATTTATTTTATTGAAGAATCATACTTTAAACAAATATATCACTAAAAAAGCCTAAAATAAGTGCTTTTCAGATGTAAGATATCCATTGTCTAATATGGCCATGCAGTACCTTTGTGTATAATATTAATTGAGACTAAATCACTTGGAGAGATAAAGGATGTACTCATTTCTTTTTCCACAACAACAGCGTCAGTTTTGAAAACACTGACAAATTGTTCAAATCATTTTTGATTTGATCCATTTCCTGGCTCTCCCACTGGAATGTCACCTTCTTCACCTCTTTCCTTTCATTTGCCTTCAGCTACTTTAACTTCAGTCAAGGAGCAGAAGAGAGGTCTCTCTCTATAGTCCATCTGTTGCGATCCTCACATCAACCAAAGTTCCATCAGTTTTGTAGGTCTAATGGGGACTTTTCTCTCTAACAAGAAAATCAAAGCGATCCACTCCACAGAGGGAAACGGTGTATTTCTTTAAGGGAGTCCTGTGTCCATGTAAGGTGGCAATTTCAGGTGAACACCGGCATGTGGGGCTGGTAGGTATAATCCCTACACCCTAATCATAGGCATCACTGCAGACCTATTTGGTGATATGTAGTCAAACAGGTACAGTTAAATTTTATTTCCTCCCTTAAAGGCACTTCATGACCTTGATTCATCTTCTTTCTGCAGGACATAACAGGTCTGAGCTTTCTGAGTGGCAGAACTTTATTGCTTAATTTTTGTCATTACTAATGACATACCCTGCTATCTCTGTCTCTCCTCTGTGTGTGTGTAATATATGAAATAGTGGAGACGTAAAAAATGTATTTGAACACACACTGAGAAGAGAGATGATTATAAACTCAATATTAAATGTGATGCTACTCATTCTCCTACATTATTAAATTACATCTCTCTGTCATCCCCACTCAGGAAAGACACATAGGGGAAAAGCGACCTGTGACAGTATTAGTATCAGTTTAAATCAACTGTTTTGATTTTATGTAAACTGCTATTCACATGATGTTGAAAAGTTTAACCATTATATTGGAACTTCACTCATTTTCATGATAAAAATTCTATATATTATACTTCAATAAAAATTTTTGAAAAATAGAATTAAAAATCCTCTCTAAGCAACAAATACTGAAAAAGACAGTGATGGTAAGGTTTCTTTGGTCAATTCTTTTCTATCCTGAAATGATCAGGGCTTGTATATTCATATGCATCTTGTGTATGAAAACATTCTTCTACTGCTCTGTGTATCTTCCCTTGCCAACCTTCTGATTTGAATGTTTTGCTTGACTTGAATCTGCTTAAAGGATATTTGCCTTTATCCTTTTCTTATTCTTATTGCATCTTTCAGCTTAAGTGTAAAATCTTCTGGTTTTGCCATTTTTATCCCACCGGACATCACTATTTTTCTTTAATCTTTTGTATTCATCTGATCTAGCTTTCCACTCTGCAAGGATTTCCCATTTGGCTTTAAGCTGCTTATAGAATTCTTATTTTGGCTAATTAGATTTAATTCTGAAAGCTGAGAAAGGACTGCATGGATCACTTGCCACCTCTCCATCCCCTCAAATAAGTTCTGTCTCAGACGGAGGTGTCTAGAGCCTAAACAAGTGCAGGTCCAGACATCCATGGCATAACACACTTGGTATACCAGTTTATGGGACACCATATGAGTCCCTATGCCCCAACCTGTCTTCCTGCCAAGTCTCCCCCACCTCCTGCTTGCTGTCTGCTGCATGGAATACCCTTATCTGGGAGGTAGGCTTTGCATTCCACAATTACAGGTGGAATGTGTAGACACACAGAGGAGAGAAAATGATTTAAACTTCCTCAAATTTAAATTTTCCTAGGCTCGAGAGAATTTTTCTTTCTTTCACAAGAGCAAGTTTCAATAGGAGACAGATCTTGGGAGCCAGAAAGTTAAGACGATGAAACTATCTTACTTCTCATGTTGTCCAGACTACCAAGGTGGGGAAATCCAGGCTCCTTGCTCCTTGTGGCATCTGGCTCACATGAGAAGGAATGGCAGGCAAGGAGATCTAAGCTGCTTCGGGATACACCTGGGGGAAGCACAAGTCAACCTCAAGCCCCCTTCTCCTCCCCTTTTACTTCATCTCTTCTGGAAGGTCACTTGGCCTCCACTAAACCTCTGATGTTTGGAGCAACACTGAACAGAATAGACAGATTATTTTCTACTTCTACTGTGAACTGCAATTTTTGCTCTAAGTGGATGACTGTGAACAATTGTTGACATTGAGTGTGCAATTAACCTACTCTATCTACATGTGCCTGCAGTGAGAACCAAAAGTGAGATCACCCTTTAAATGCTTTTGGTAGAGTTAGAGAATCGATCAAAGTAAAACTAAGCAAGAAATTACAATCAAAAATCAAAGCAAAACAATGAAACTCATTTTCTTTCAGTAGATTATTACAGAAAACTACAACAAACCTGGAAAATCTCTTTTAATTTCATTATTTTTCAATTTACTAAAAATATTAAATTTTATATCACAATCATTTCATCCCAGTTCTGAAAGGCTTCAAAGCACATGTACACACAGTTAGTATCCATCTAAACAACGAATAAGTATTTCAAAGAAGGAAAGTAAAATCATCATTCTAATAATTCTCCAAAGGCCCCAGAAAATCAATGAGTCTATCACAGAAGCAAAAACTTAAACTTGAGCTTACAGATGTTCCAGAGACTTTGCAGAGACTCTTGTGATTTCTGTATCTGGCCACCTCTTGTATCTCTTGAGTCTTGATTGTGTCTTTTCCTTTCACATCCTTGAACTTGACCTACCATTAATTATTGTGTGTGTGTGTGTGTATTTTTTCAATCCTTTCTTCTTTGCAGGCTCCCTGACCTTTATCTACTAACACGCTCTACTCTGTCAACGTCCAAGATTCAAAGAAAATGATGCTGCCCTTAGAAAATGTTTTATCAGATCAGATCAGATCAGTCACTCAGTCATGTCCGACTCTTTGCGACCGCATGAATTGCAGCACACTAGGCCTCCCTGTCCATCACCAACTCCCAGAGTTCACTCAGACTCACGTCCATCGA
Source organism: Tragelaphus eurycerus (assembly GCA_935064755.1). Taxonomy (NCBI): domain Eukaryota; kingdom Metazoa; phylum Chordata; class Mammalia; order Artiodactyla; family Bovidae; genus Tragelaphus; species Tragelaphus eurycerus. The sequence goes on from CAKXYN010000023.1 coordinate 7,610,805, forward strand.
GTCAGTGATGCCATCCAGCCATCTCATCCTCTGTTTGTCGTCCCCTTCTCCTCTTGCCCCCAATCCCTCCCAGCATCAGAGTCTTCTCCAATGAGTCAACTCTTTGCATGAGGTGGCCAAAGTACTGGAGTTTCAGCTTTAGCATCATTCCTTCCAAAGAAATCCCAGGGCTGATCTCCTTCAGAATGGACTGGTTGGATCTCCTTGCAGTCCAAGGGACACTCAAGAGTATAGTACTATCCAATTATCTATCAGATAAAACAGTACCTATCAGCTCACTTTTGATTCTTTTTGAATAGATCATACATGCACGTAGGACAAAATTCAAAACAATATGCTTTCTTTAAAGCACATTTTTATTTTCATTGCTTTTACTTTATAATGACTTTGTAAATACTTTGGAACTGAGTTTTTCATTCAATGTACGGCTAACATTCATCCATATTGCTGCATATCATTACAGTTTCTTCATATTGACTAAAATAATGCATTCTATAAACGTAACAGTATATTCATACACTCTCTTGTTAATGGACATTTGGGTTATTTTAAGATTTTTGCTGTTTGAAGGACACGTTATGTGTCTTTGTTTGCACATATACAAAAGTTGTTCTTGGACAAACACCTAGGAGAGGAACTGTTGGAACCTAAGTAATGTAAATATTCAACTTGAAGAAAAAACACCAAACTTTTTTCTAAAGTAGTCCAATCACTTTGCACTCCCATCAGTGAAAAATAAGAGACCGTGTGGATTTACATCCTCTCCAGCACTTGGTATTATCAGATTTTTCTGTTGTGCCAACAAAGGTGATAGTTAGCTAATTAAGATCTAGATATTTTCATTTCCCTGATGACAAATGATATTGAACACCTCATCACGTCATTAACGGACATGCTTTTTCACCTGTAAAAGGATTGCTCCTGTCTTGTGCCCACTTTGCTATCATGTCTTTGCAGTTTGTTATTGATTTTAGGCTTAATTACATATTCATGATATTAAATCCTTATTTGTTGTGTGTATTGCAAATATCTTCATCCAGTCTGCAATTACTTATGGTTCATTAGCTCTAAGAGTTATTTAATGAACCAAAGTTTTTAACTCTAATGTATGCAAATTTATTAATATTTCCTTTTCTAATCAATTTTTCTATACTATCAAAGAAACCTTGTCTTAGCTCAAAGTGTAAAGGACATTCAATTAATTTTGTTCTTCTAAGGCTTCATATGTTAAATTTAAGTTCTTAATTCATTTGGAGCCATTTTTGTACTAGGTGCTTTTTGGCAAACAAGGAACTATTTTTCCAGTTCCAGTCACAGGATGGCTCTTTCTTCACTTATCTCACTAGCTACGTGTATGAACTTCCAAAGCTGTACAGATCCTTAGGTGTATTTGCACATCTATTCTACTGGTTAACTTGGGTACACCACTGCATTACTGATACCACACTGCCTATTTTAAGTGTTATTCATTGATAGATCAATTTATACAGAGCAGAATGTTTGAGATACATAGAATGTCACCAACAAAAGAGACAGGGAGAGCTGGAGGCATGATAAATTTCTAGTACATTTATATTTTTATGGATAAATTAGCTTGTCAAATGTTTATATTATAGTTAATAGTTAATTAACAATGTTGTGTTCGTTTCAGGTGTAGAGCAAAGCGAGTCAGTTTTATACATGCATGTATCTATTCTTTTTTTGGAGAAGGGAATGGCAACCCACTCCACTATTCTTGCCTGGAAAATCCCTTGGACGGAGGAGCCTGGAGGGCCCCAATCCTAGGGTCACAAAGAGTCGGGTATAACGGAGCGACTCTGTATTTAGGTTGTCACCGAATACTGAGTATAGCTCCCTGCGCTGTACAGTAGGTCCTTGTTGGTTACCTATTTTAAATATAGCAGTGTTATGTGTCAATCTCAAATTCCAGTTCCTTCCTCCCCCCACCCTTCCCTCTTGGTAATTATAAATTCATTCTCTAAGTCTGTGAGTCTATTTCTGCTTTGTAAATAAGTTCACCTGTATCATTTTTTAAGATTCTGCATATAAGCAATATCATCTGACATTTGTCTTTCTCTATCCGACTTACATGACTTAGTGTGAAAATATCCAGAAGATGTAACACATATATACAATGGAATATTACTCAGCCATTGAAAAAGCATGAAATGATGCCATTTGCAGCAACATGGATGGACCTGGAGGTTATCATACTAAATGAAGCAAGTCAGATAGAGAAAGACAAACATAGATATCACATTATCTTAATTACTATGACCTCATTGTAAGTCCTGATATCTGATGAGGCATATTTCCTCTCCACTCTTCCGCAGGAGCTACATGGCTACTTTTGGTTATTAATTCTTTCACATAAATTTTAGAAGGATTTTATTGACTTTCACAATAATCCAATTTAGGACTTCATTGAAATTGCATTGCATTTAGAGGGTCAACGTGGAGAATATATCATCTTTACAATAACAGCTCTTCCTATGGATAAACATGCTGTTATCTCTTCATTTATGTTTATCTGCTTTAATGTCTCTTAGTGAGAACTTATTATTTCCTGCAGAAGTCTTGCTCACATTTAGTTAGATTCATTTCTAGAGATATGATATTCTCTGACAATATTACAAATAGCATCTTGTCCTTAATTAACTTTCTAGTTGTTTGCTGTGTTTACAGAAATGAAACTCTGTTTTTCCTGCCAAACTCTCTAATTATTTCTAATAATTTATAAATTGTTTTGTGTTTTCTGCTGTTGTTGTTCAGTCACTAAGTTGTGTCCGACTGTTTGTGATCCCATGAACTGCAACACACCAGGCTTCCCTGTCCTTCACTATCTCCCAAAGCTTGCTCAAACTCAAGTCCATAGAGTCGGTGATGCCATTCAACCATCTCATCCTCTGTCCCTCCCTTCTCCTCTTGCCTTCAATCTTTCCCAGCATCAGGGTCTTTTCCAGAGTCAGCTCTTAGCATCAGCAATCATATTACTGCAAATAATTAAAATTTTACTTCCTCTTTTTCCAGTTCTTAAGCGCCTCTTTCTTGTTGTCGCTGTTTCATTTCACTGATAAGGATTTCCAGTGTTGAATAGACATAGTGATAATGGGCATCCTTGTCTTATTTCAAATGTTGAACTTGCCTTATATCCTTGGAATAACCACTGCTTGATGGTGGTATATAATTATTTTAATTTTTGCTAAATTCTTTCTGCTAATATCTTAAGGATTTCCATATCTATATTCATAAGTGATATTGGCCTAATATCACTAATATTGCTAATATCTTAAGGGTATTAGTATCTTAAGGATTAAGGATTAATCCTTAAGGATTAATATTAATATCTTAAGGATTTCCATATCTATATTCATAAGCAATATTGGCTTGCAATTTTCTTTAGTTGAACTTTTCTGCTTTTGACATCAGGGCAATACTACCATCTTAGAATAAGTAGGCAGCATTCCCTTCTCTTTTATTTCTTGGAAGATATTGTATAAATTTTGAGTTACTTCTTCTCTTAATGCTTTGCAGAACTCTCCTGTAAAACCATCGGGTCCTGGAGATTTCTTTTTGGAGAGTCTTTTAATTACAAATTCAATTTACTATTTAGAGGGCTATTCAGATTAACCATCTTATATTGGGTGAGTTATAGTAGGCTGTTTTTTTTGAAAAAAGTTGTCCATTTCATGTAAGTTGTTAAAAGTACGTGTGTGGAGTTGTTTACAATATTCCTTTCCTACCCTTTTGATATTATCAGGGCCTATTTGTGTCTTCTCGTTTTGTTAGTCTCGCTAAAGGTTTGTCCATTCCATCCTATTAAAAAAAATAGTCAGCTCTTCATTTCATCGATCTTGTCTATTACTCTTCATTTTCAATTTCATTGATTTCTGCTCTTTTTATTTCCTTCCTCCTTCATGAGCTTTATTTTGCTCTTCTTTTTCTAGGCCATTGCAATGGGAGCTTAGCTTATCAAGGTTGGATTTTTTCCCCCTAATGTATCCAGTCATTACAATTGTTTTCTCCTTTAGTTAAGCTGTCATTTCTCTCACTGCTTTCAAGATTTTTCCTTTATCTTTAGTTTTCAGAAGTTTGATGTTAGTGTGGACTTTTTTGGGTTTCTCTTTGGATTTTGCTCAGCTTATTAATCTGTAGGTTTATGTTTTATGCAAGCTTGCAGTTTTCAGCCATGACTTCTTTTTTTTTTTTCAGCTCTACCCTCCCTCTTCTCTTTCCAAGACTTTGATGACACAAATCTCTTGTTATTATCACATAAGCCCCTGTGGCTCTGTTTTCTTATCCCACTTTCTTCTGGCTGTCTCTGTCTGTCTGTCTCTCTCAAATTGTTTTCTCTGTGATGTTCAGACTGGGTAACTCTATCTGCCTGTTCACCGATGTTTTCCTCTATCCCTTCATTCTAACTCATTTAAGTCCACCCACTGAGTTTTTATTTTGGTTATTGTATTTTGCAGTTCTAGAATTTTCATCTGGTTCCTCTTTATGCCTTCCATTTCCTTGCTGAGACTTTGTACTTTCTCATTAGTTTCAAGTTAGCTCAAAATTGCCCATTGAAGCATTTTTATGATGACCGCTTTAAAAATTTTGTTGGGTCATTCGAACATTCCTGTTATCTCTGGTTAGCCTCAGCAGACTGCCTTTTTTATTCAGTGTGAGATCTTCCCAATTCCTCATAAAATGAGTAATTTTTCAGTTCATTTTGGGCGTTATGTTACAGGACTCTTGATCTTACTTTAAAAACTTCTGTTTTCTCTGGCATCTACAAACATTATTCCAGCAGAGGAAGCGGGGAATGCCTTGTTAGCACCAGGTGGGGGTAGACGACTAGGTTTCTGTGTCTGTTGACACCTGACAAAAGAGGGTAGTCTAGCTCCCCAGCCAACCTCTGCTGATAAGTCCCTGGTAGGGGTGGGACAACCTCATTATCACCTCTCTCGTTACCTCCACTACCTCATGATGAGGGATGACCTCCTTACCAATGAGTACTGGCCAAAGTCCTACCTCTGGTCGGCATTTCCTAATACCATCCTAGTGAGGACAAGGAGGGCACCTTCCTACTGCCAGGTAGGGAGAGAAGTCTGGGTTCGCCATGTGGTCTTCACTGGCACGAAGGAAGAAGGTCTAATTACTGCCCAACAGAAGTAGAAACAGGTTCCTCACTCAGCTTGCCTCTGACATCATCCCAGAACCACGATTGGGCTGCCTCTACTTTGTTTTATGTATTTTGAAGTCATCTCTTATTTATCATTATTTTCATCCCTAATCCCTGGAGAAGGCAACGGCAACCCACTCCAGCATTCTTGCCTGGAGAATCCCATGGACAGAGGAGCCTGGCAGGCTACAGTCCACAGGCCCACAAAGAGTCAGACACGACTGAATGACATCACTTTCTTTCTTTCTTTCATCCCTAATGATGAAAAGGGGAGTGTTAAAGTCTGTTTAATTAGACATACATTTTTTTTTTAATTGGTATTTCTCTGCTTTTTTTCCTTTTTATCTTTTTACCTTCCATCTTGTTATATCATGAGGCCTGAGGTTTGTCTATTAGAAACAGCATAATTCAGTTTTTTTTCAATCTGTCAACAGTTTTTTTTTATTGTTTTATACTTATTATAATTATAGATTTTTGTACATTTTTAACCTACCTAAAGTTGCTATCTTTTAAAAAATTCATTCTATATTTTTCAATTGGGTATCTATATTTATCTCCTAATAAAATATCGTGAACAGAAATAATTCCTTGGTTTCTCTTCAGCTCTCATTATGTTGAGATTTTCTAGACTTTTATACTTTGCAGGTTGTTGCATGCATGCTCAGTTGTGTCCAAATCTTTGCACCCAGGGACTGTAGCCCTGCAGGCTCCTGTTCCCATGGGATTTTCCAGGCAAGAAGAGCACCAGGGTGGACTGCCATTTCCTACTCCAGAGATCTTGGTGTCTCCTGCATTGGCAGGCAGATTCTTTAGCAGATTCTTTACCACCTGGGAAAACCCTTTCAGGTTGTTATGCACGTACCATTTTCTTTTCTTTCACGTTAGTAACTTTTAAAGACGACAACAACAACAACAAGCTACCAAAGGATTAAATCACCTTTACTTCATATATTTACTAAGCTTCCTTAAATTTATCTCTTCATGTATTTTAAGTACTTTATTTTAAACTTTTTCCAATGAGAATCTCTGAGTGGGAAATCTTCTGAGGGCTTGTGTATGACAGAATATTGTTATCCAGACTTCATGTTTGAATGACAGTTTGGCTAGATAAGTTTCTAGGTTCTAAACTGTTTTTCTTTAATACTTTAAGAAGCCCATTATTTCTTACACTATTATTTTTTTTTAATGTGATGTTAGCCTGATCCTGTTCCTCCGAATGTAATCTGCTCTTTTAGAACTTTCTTTTATTTCTTTGATACTGTTTTACTGTAATATGCTTAAGGGTAGGTTTTCTTTATTACTAAGGGGTCTTTTAACATGAGGTACTTCATCTTTTGTTTTATATTATGGTAAATGTATTTCTTTCAATTTTTCTCTTCATTATTAGTTCTTTTAGGGGATGCCTATTGTTCAGATCTTATCACTATTATTTCTTTTCTTCCAGAAACTTTCTTTCACATTTTTAATTTCTTGTCCATGCTTCCTTCTAGGAATTTCCTTGTCTATCTTCCTATTTACTAATACGTTTCTCAGCTGTATTTGTTCTGTCATTTATCCCCTTAGAGCACTTTATTTCAACTATCACATTTTTTCCCTAATCTTTCAGCTCGATAATTACATTTTGCTCTTATTTCATATTGTTAGTATTGTCCTTTCCTTGCTTTTATTTTTATTAAGCTAGCTTTAAATTATTTATGTGTCCTTCTGACTGTTCTGTTCTGATGGATATGTAATCTAGTGAATGTTTTTCTTTTGAAATAGTTGTGCTCCTCCCACGATCTAGGAGCTCATTTTCCTCTAAAGGCATCGGTTGTTTTATCAGGCCAGGCTTCGGCCGTCAGCATAACTAGTGCAGGAGTGGGGGTGGAATGAGCAGGACTTAGGGTGGAGGCACAGAAAACCACTCTGAATCATTCCTCTCCCAAAAGAACAGCTCCGGTCAGGGCTTTCTTTGGGGTTTGCCTTTCCTGCGAGAAACCATGTTTTTTAAAAGACACTCCACAGTTTGTAAATCCTCAGTTTGGGGGAGCTGGAGGAGAAACAAGAGGTGGAGAAGTAATCAGAGGTTAGCAAGTCCCTAGCTGCTTTTCTTAGCACCTCACAAGCTCAAGATTCCTGTATTTCTCTGGTTTTACGTCTCAGGACATCTGAAATTAGAGTTCAGAGTCACTGCATGAAAGATGGGGAATTTTCAGTCCCCAGGCCATGTTTGGAGACATAAGGATAAAACTCAAAATCCCCAAGCTCTCCATTCCTATCTTATTCTCCCACAGACAGCTGAGTTGCTTCCTGTCCCAGATCAAAGCCTCACCTCTCCCTAAATACAAACACACCACTTTCCAATCAGCAAGTGTTACTCCAGGTATTTCTCAGTTTTCTCCACAGTTTGGTATTTTCTCTTCAAGGCAATGATTCTCAATCTTGGCCTGTATGTTAGAATTACCTGGGGGAGATTTTTTTTTTTAAATCATAATGCTTAAGCCACTCCCCAGACCAATTAATTTAGAAGCTCCTGGGATGGGAGAATCACTGCATGGGAAATAGATGGGGAAACAGTGGAAACAGTGTCAGACTTTGTTTTTCTGGGCTCCAAGATCACTGCAGATGGTGACTGCAGCCATGAAATTAAAAGACGCTTACTCCTTGGAAGGAAAGTTATGACCAACCTAGATAGCATATTCAAAAGCAGAGACATTACTTTACCAACAAAGGTTCGCCTAGTCAAGGCTATGGTCTTTCCTGTGGTCATGTATGGATGTGAGAGCTGGACTGTGAAGAAGGCTGAGCGCCGAAGAATTGATGCTTTTGAACTGTGGTGTTGGAGAAGACTCTTGAGAGTCCCTTGGACTGCAAGAAGATCCAACCAGTCCATTCTGAAGGAGATCAATCCTGGAATTTCTTTAGAAGGAATGATGCTAAAGCTGAAACTCCAGTATTTTGGCCACCTCATGCGAAGAGTTGACTCATTGGAGAAGACTCTGATGCTGGGAGGGATTGAGGGCAGGAGGAGAAGGGGACGACAGAGGATGAGATGGCTGGATGGCATCACTGACTCGATGGATGCGAGTCTGAGTGACCTCCGGGAGCTGGTGATGGACAGGGAGGCCTGGCGTGCTGCGGTTCATGGGGTCGCAAAGAGTCGGACACGACTGAGCGACTGATCTGATCTGATCTGATCTGGGATGGGAGAAAGGCATCAGTTTAAAAAAACAGTGGGCAGCCAAGGTTGAGAAGCACTCTAGCTCCAGCAGGTTGATCTTATAGGTAGAAACCAGCAGCTAGGCTTAATTAGTATCTTGGTGAAAAATTGAAATCATAAAAGACCTCCCCACAGCCAAAGAGAAGTCTTTCCTAGTCTTCAGTCTCATTGGTACCTACCTCCATAACACTTGGCCTGCCCTTGAAATTCTTTCCTTTGGTTGCTGAGACTGTACACTGCCTTGGCCTCTGTCTAACCATCTGTACTGCTCCTCTCTCTCCCTCCCCCCGCCATGAAAACACTGAAGTCAGTTGCTCTCCAATATTCACAGTCTATGGTTCTTTCTCTCCAAGAACCTTGCCAGCAAATACATTTATAAAACTACATCTCCAGCCCTAGTCCCTCTCACAAGTTCCTTCTCTTATATACCTCCACATGGATGTCTTGTTGGCATCTCAAATTCCACATAAATGTGTAAAATAGAACACACAATTCCTGCATAAATCAGCTCCCCCTTACGACTTCCTTCCATAAATCCAGCCACCGTTTTCAGGGTTATCTTTAGTTCTTCCTCCTACAGTCTATTTCCAAAGTGGCATTGGACTTTTCTGTGCAATATCACTTTTACGTTCTTATTTCCATCTTTAAAGTTCACATCCTAAGAGTTTCCTGTCTAGACTACTGAATCAGCCTTTTGTCTAATCTTCCTTCTTCTGATACTCCCTACCACAAAGTAATCAATACCCCACCGTCAGATTATTGAATACAGGATACAGCTCCAATCATGTCACTCACAACCCATTGCTCAAACCCATTAATAACTCATCACCTGCTCACATTCGAGTATAAACCTCCTGGCAACCAATTCCCTTAAACATGGCCAAAGCTATCCTTCTGGTCATGTTCATTAGTACTTCTTCACATTCGATTCTTTTTTTTAAGTGGAAAGAACATAAACTTTAATAATATTTGGTTTCAAATTCAAATCTGCTATTAGTAACTTGGGTAAGTTCCTAAATCAATGTAAGTCTCAATTTCTACAACTAAAACAACAAATAATAACAAAAAATAGAGATAATAACTAATAGGATATTAAGGATATAAAATGCAATTGTGTATAAATTATGCATGTATGTTTAATCACTTCCCACTCTTTGGGGCCCTAAAGACTGTAGCTCACCAGGCTTCTCTGTTCCTGGGATTTTCCAGACAAGAATACTGGAGTGGGTTGCCGTGCCCTCGTCCAGGGGATCTTCCCAATCCAGGGATGGAACCCACGCCTCTTGTGTCTCTTGCATTGGCAGGTGGATTCTTTACCACTAACGCTGCATGGGAAGCCCATGTATAAATTACAGTACTGTGATATATTTGTTAGCTCCTCAACCCCCTTACCACACTTGGATTTAATCCTTTTATGAGTTAGGAGATAGGAAAGATTTTTTTAAATTTTCTTCTTCTGTTGTATTTAGTCATTATATGCAATTGTTTTTCCTGGCTATGTTCTAGGCCAAGGGTTGACAAACTATTATTGCCTGTAGGCTAAACCCAGCCTGGGCTTAACCCAGACTCACCCAGTCACTTCAGTTGAACAGCAGAGGTGTGTGGTTGTGACAGACACAATATGGCCTGCAAAGCCTTAAGTATTTGCTATCTTTCCCTTTACAGAAGAAGTTAGACCCTCTCTAGGCTCTCTTTCCTTCCTCGCTACATAATCTCTCCCCAAGTGTGATGGTTTTAAAATATATCCACAAATTCTTTAACAGAACTCCCTTCCAAACAGGATCTGGCAGACATGGCAGTGGGTGGCTTCTTAGATTAGGTCGGAGAAGGCCTTGTGGCCTCCATCTTACTTTTGAGGATCACCAAGCCAACCGCCATGTCGCAAAGATGCCCAAGAAGCCTGAGGGGAGTCTCCGGTAGAGAAGAACTGAGGCCTCCTCCCAGCAGGCACCACCCCAGGTGAATCACTTTATGAGCTGACCCTTCAAGCATGCTCAAGCCTTCTGACAAACTTGCTTGACTACAGCCCCAGTGCACATCTTGATCGCAAATCCCACAAGAGACCCCAAGCCAAACCACCACAGTGGCTAAGCCACTCTGACCCATAGAAACTGTAGGAGTAATAAATGCTTGGTGTTGTTTTAAATTACTTAATTTTGGATCATTTTTTTTTTTATACAGCAATAGATAAGCAATACACGGGCCAACCTACAGTTCCCGTCCATAGGCCAAAGACTTTCAAATGTACAGTCACACCCGGGACCCCTGCATGTACCTTCCTCTTCCATACTTCTTAGTGTCCCAAAGGCAAGTAAAACCCAATACATGCAAATGTATGGTCTCTCGGAGAAGGCAATGGCATCCCACTCCAGTACTTTTGCCTGAAAAATCCCATGGACGGAGGAGCCTGGTGGGCTGCAGTCCATGAGGTCGCTGAAATCGTACACAACTGAGCAACTTCACTTTCACTTTTCACTTTCATGCACTGGAGAAGGAAATGGCAACCCATTCCAGTGTTCTTGCCTGGAGAATTCCAGGGACGGGAAAGCCTGGTAGGCTGCCATCTATGGGATCGCACAGAGTCAGACACGACTGAAGCAACTTAGCAGCAGCAGCAGCAGCAGCATGGTCTCTTCCCATTCAAATGTGATCTTTCCCCAACATTCCCCATCTCAGTAAATGGCACAATGAGTTGAATCCATAAGCTACAAATCTGGGCATCTGTGATATTTCTTTCTCCTTCCTAGTGATTTAGTCACTAAGTTGTGTCCAACTCTTGTGACACCACGGACTGTAGCCCACCAGGCTCCTCTGACCATAGGATTTTCCAAGCAAGAATCCTGGAGTGGGTTGCCACTTCCTTCCCCAGGGGATCTTCCTGGCCCAGGGATCAAACCCAGGTCTCCTGCACTCCAGGCAGATTCTTTGCCAACTGAGCTACCAGGAAAGCCCCAGCCCATATCCAATCCATTGCCAAGTCCAATCAAAGTATCAGCTAGATAGCTCTCAAATCAGAACCCTGCTCTCCAGCAGTACTTTGAAGACACTCTTTCTTTGTCTCTGGCATCTACTGCTTATGAGAAGTCTCCTATCAGGGCAACACTTTTTGCAGCTAAGCTCTCTTTCCCTCTGATAGTTTTTGAGATTTTTCTCTGCATCCTTGAGCCCAAAAGTGGATTTGTTTTTATTTAGCCTGCCTAAGACTTAGTGTGATTTTCTGTCAGAAAATTAAACAGCTCTTCAATTCTCGGAAACTCATATCCATCGCCTCTTTGCTATTACCTTTTTTGTTTTTCTTTTTTTTGGCCGCACCCCATGGCATGTGGGATCTTATTTCCCTGACCAGGGATTAAACCCAAGCAAGGGGTTGAACCTGTGCCCCCCAGGGGAAGCATGAAGTCTTAACCTCTGGACCACCAGGGAAGTCCCTGGCTATTACCTTTACAATATCCTTTCTATTCCCTCTCTATTAGTCAGAGTCCATTTAGTAGACAGAATCCACACCAGTGATTTTAACAGGCAGAAGTGAATCTAAAGAACTGTTAAGATAAGAAAGAGGTAGCATGGTATGGAGGTAGTAACTGCAGGAAGCTGTTACCCCCTCGAGGGTTAGGGGAATAAAAAGATAAAAATGTGATTATTAAAATTTAGAAGTTTGAAGGAAGGAGCCTGCAGAACTAAAACTAATACCTTTGCGGAAGGCATGCTGGCCAGCTGGCACTTGGTTTCTGAAAGGATGCAATAAGGCTGGTTACACAAGCTTTGGGAAAACTGCAAATTGGAATTATTTCTGCTACTAGAATGAACTGCTGCTACTAGGGCAGGCATTAAACATCATTCCCTCACCCACTTATCTATGCTCAGAACCTAACTGACCAAGCTTAAGGCATATGTCAATTTCCCCCTTGCTTTCAAGCTCAGCTATATATTACAGGCATGGCTGTGTGTTTGGAGCAGACAAGAGTGATTCCCTCACCTGCTTTGTCATTTGCCGAGTCTCTATCCACATCTCTTCATCTCCACTGTCCTCCCCTAGTCCAGGGTTGTCATATCTTCCTGGGACTATTAGTACTGTCTTCTATCTTGTCTACCTACATTCATTCTAGCCTGTCTACCATTTTTCGTTCATCCCTAAGGCTGCTGCTGCTGCTGCTAAGTCACCTCAGTCATGTCCAACTTTGTGCGACCCCATAGACGGCAGCCCACCAGGCTCCCCCGTCCTTGGGATTCTCCAGGCAGGAACACTGGAGTGGGTTGCCATTTCCTTCTCCAATGCATGAAAGTGAAAAGTGAAAGGGAAGTCGCTGAGTCTTGTCCAACTCTTAGCAACCCCATGGACTGCAGCTTACCAGGCTCCTCTGTCCATGGGATTTTCCAGGCAAGAGTACTGGAGTGGGGTGCTATTGCCTTCTCTGTCCCTAAGGCTCGTTTTTTAAATACCAGTCTAAGAAGATCTTGCCTTACTTACATCTTTTCCCACTGCTCTTAAAACACAGACAGACATCTTTCCTGGCTCCACAAGGCCTGCTACATCCTTAATCCTTACCTTGTTCACTGCTTTGGTACCACCTTGCATCACCCTCCCTTTCTGTGTTCTCTGGCTACTCCAGCCTTCTTTTCTCTTCTCAAATAGGACAAAGCCTTTGCACATCCTAATGGCCCTGCATGGGTCACTTGTTGCCTGAGCTCTTTGTCTGATTATAATCATTACTCATCCTGAAAACCACATATCAATGTCATTTCCTCCAGGAAGTCTTCCCTGGTCCCTCACACTAGTTCAACTCTCTACATGATCTCACAGCCTTGGGCATCTTTCCTTTACATGCTGCTAAGTCGCTTCAGTCGTGTCCAACTCTGTGCGACCCCATGGACTGCAGCCCACCAGGCTCCTCCATCCATGGCATTCTCCAGGCAATAGTACTGGAGTGGGGTGCCATTGCCTTCTTCATAGTCTATTACAAAATTTTTATAACATCTTCCGCTAGGCTGTAAAGTCCAAAAAAGAAGAGAGGCAAGCATCCTAAGCTCCTGGCAAGAACTTATACACATAATAGGCATATAATAGGTATTTACAGAATGAATAAATGAACCATACTGAATACTGATTTCAAATCCTAAAAGATGATGTTAAAGTGCTGTACCCAATATGCCAGCAAATATGGAAAACTCAGCAGTGGCCACAGGACTACAAAAGGTCAGTTTTCATTCCAATCCCAAAGAAGGGCAATGCCAAAGAATGTTCGAACTACCACACAATTGTACTCATTTCACATGCAAGCAAAGTAATGCTCAAAATTCTCCAAGACAGGCTTCAACAGTATGTGAACTGAGAATTTCCAGATGTTCAAGCCGGATTGAGACAAATCAGAGGAACCAGAGATCAAATTGCCAACATCTGTTGGATCATAGAAAAAGCAAGAAAGTTCCAGAAAAATATCTGAAGTGAAGTGAAAGTCGCTCAGTTGTGTCCAACTCTTTGCGACCTCATGGATTATACAGTCCATGGAATTCTCCAGGCCAGAATACTAGAGTAGGTAGCTGATCCCTTCTCCAGGGGATCTTCCCAACCCAGGGATGGAACCCACGTTTCCCACATTGCAGACGGATTCTTTACCAGCTGAGACACTAGGGAAGCCCATTTATACAATTCACCTGGCCTGTTTCTTTTCTGCCATGGGCCTGGTATTCTCAGTATATTATTAAATAAGGTAGGGGCCTCAATAGTACTTTTAAATTCCCAGTGTCTAGTACAGTGTGACTGTGACGGCATGCAACTGACAAATTCTTATTCATGATGGTGATAAGAACTTAGTGCCATTATAGTTAATACAATACAATTGTGCTAATTCAATTATTCCCCCAAGTAGTATACAACTTTTAAAGCTGCTCTTCTCAAGTAATTAAATGTTATAATTATCTAACACACTATTAGGCATGGCTGTTAGTCCATTATTTCCAGCTCTTTATATTTTAAATTAATGACATATTATAGTAATATAAATAAAAAAATACTTTAAAAAATGCTTTACGTTGGCTGCAAATACAAATATCTTCAGAGGGTTTCAAATGGTTTAAATTACCCAGATGTGGTGAACATGCAGCAAATCTTAGACAGGCCCCAAAGAATTCCCTAAGAATGATACATGAGCCAAGGCCATGACATTCATCTTGGAGGTTCTTTCTTCCCCTGAACAAGTTTGATAAAATGCCTTTTCTTCCACTTTGACCTCAAGCACTTAGAAATCATTTGTTTTACAAAAGCCCTGTGGTCCAAGATGATGGCAAGCGGAATAGTGACTTCTGTCTCATATTTCTGTTGTGCGTGGTTTATGACTTCGGTTTAAGGGAGTGCTCCCACATAGAAGTTTTTAGATTGATTTCACTCCTGTGTCTCTGCTGGCCTCCTCTGCACTTCCATGAAGAACAGCTTTGGGCTCTCAAAGCTGGCTTCAATCATGGTCCTATACCTTCCCGGCCTTGTCCGATTGTCACAGGAACCCAGTCTTACAGCAGCTGCACACACCTGTCTACTTATCCAGGTTTCAGGCTTCAGCAAACTCCGTATCGTTGCCATTTTTATGAACTGTATTGATTTTATTTTAGTCCCCAAACACAGTAGTATGGTACACCTTATTTTAAGAAAGAGGTGTTCAAATATTTTCTAATACTATATTAGTAATTTCTCACCATAAAGCCATCAGGCTTATTACAGCATGGCTTACCTTGCAGACTTCCCTAAAATTTATTTTTTTTCTTATTTATTTTCCTTGAAGTACAGTTGATTTACAATGTTGTCAATTCCGGTTATACAGCAAAGTGATTTGGTTATACGTATACATACATTGGAGAAAGCAATGGCAACCCACTCCAGTACTCTTGCCTGGAAAATCCCATGGACGGAGGAGCCTGGTAGGCTGCAGTCCATGGGGTTGCAGAGTCGGACACGACTAAGCGACTTCACTTTCACTTTTCACTTTCATGCATTGGAGAAGGAAATGGCAGCCCACTCCAGTGTTCTTCCCTGGAGAATCCCAGGGACAGGGGAGCCTGGTGGGCTGCTGTCTATGGGGTCGTACAGAGTCAGACACGACTGAAGCGACTTAGCAGCAGCAGCAGCAGCATACATACTTTTTTTTTTAATATTCATTTCTATTATGGTTTATCATAGGATTTTTCTTAAACTGGAGGACAGTTGCTTTACAATGTTGTGCTAGTTTCTGCTGTACAACAATGTAAATCAGCTATATGTATACATATATCCTTTTTCTCTGGAGCCTCCTTCCCACAGCCCCGCCCCCCCACATCCCAGCCCTTTGCTATTGCTGTTTAGTCATTAAGTCGTGTCTGACCCTTTGAGACCCCCATGGACTATAGCCCACCAGGCTCCTCTGCCCATGGAATCTTCCAGGCAAGAATACTGGAGTGGGTTGCCATTTCCTTCTCCAGGGCATCTTCCCAACCCAAGGATCAAACCTGCATCTTCCGCTTGGCAGGCAGATTCTTTACCACTGAGTCTCCAGGGAAGCCTCATCCCACCCCTCTAGACCTCCCTAAGTTTAGCTAGCTTTCTTCCATCAAGACCATCCAGTTATTCTAATCTGGTATATCTGCTGCTGCTGCCAAGTCGCTTCAGTCGTGTCCGACTCTGTGCGACCCCACAGACAGAAGCCCACCAGGCTCCCCTGTCCCTGGGATTCTCCAGGCAAGAACACTGGAGTGGGTTGCCATTTCCTTCTCCAACGTGTGAAAGTGAAAAGCAAAAGTGAAGTCGCTCAGTCGTGTCCGACTATTAGCGACCCCATGGACTGGAGCCTACCAGGCTCCTCCGTCCATGGGATTTTCCAGGCAAAAGTACTGGGGTGGGGTGCCATTGCCTTCCCCGAATCTGGTATATCTAGGAGGATGATAACTGATGCTTTGCCAGAGAGCTATAAATGCCGTCTTGAATTTTATGTTTCCACTTGACAACAAGAGTAGTTCCTCCGATAGTGATCACAGGCTTTCTTGTCAACATACCAAATACATCAACAGGCCTTGTCATGAATTTTCCAGATATGTGTAATATCATGAAAGTGTTTTCAAATTGAGATGAACAAATATCTCATGAAAAATATTCTTTTTCTGTATGATCATTTTATGTAAAATATAATACAGTCTCAAATTTTATCCTGCATACAACTTTACATGGGAACTTTATGCATTTATAAAATTATTTATTACTGACTATAAATTTATGAAGAAAGATTTAGCATACTATTCTGTCCTCATTTTTTTTTTTTTAATCTGTTGGGCTGTGTCTATTTTTCTAAAGGATTATCCTGTGCCATTTTCCAGTGCTGGCATTTTAGTACACATGCACCATTTTTTCGAAGAACTAGATGATGTCGCTCATTTGTCAGCCTCGCGTACAGACTTATTATTGTCATTGACCCAATATTTTGCAGACATATTAAAAAAAGGTTCTTAATACCTCTTGACCTAAACAGTTTATAGCTTGCTTCAAGGATGTGACATTGCATAAGTATTTTCTACATCAACCAAGGGCATCATCATATTTATCTCATAAAACCAAGCCACCAAAACATGTCTTTCAAGGACCATCAATATTTTATATTTTGCTAATAGGCATGTCTGAATTTTAATTTTTCCAAGACTTTTCAATAAATAATGAAAGAGGGGAATGCCACACTGAAAATAAGTTAATGTTATATTTGTGGGATGGCACCCCACTCCAGTACTCTTGCCTGGAAAATCCCATGGACAGAGGAGCCTGGTAGGCTGCAGTCCATGCTAAGAGTCGGACACGACTGAGCGGCTTCACTTTCACTTTTCACTTTCACTTTTCACTTTCATGCATTGGAGAAGGAAATGGCAACCCACTCCAGTGTTCTTGCCTGGAGAATCCCGGGGACGGGGGAGCCTGGTGGGCTGTCGTCTATGGGGTCGTACAGAGTCGGACATGACTGAAGTGACTTAGCAGCAGCATATTCGTGGGAAAAAAGTTATTAAAAACAGTAAGCACTACTTCAATTTAAAAAACAACTTTTAAAAAAGCTTTTGAAAATGCACTCTTTCAAATTCAGCTCAAAATGGGAAAGCTGAAATAAGAAAAGCATGCATATAATTGGAAGGTTCATTATTGTGATATTAGTGGCCAAATCAGGTGCCAGGAAAGTGGCACCTCTTTCTTCTTATGCCATCCAGCTTGTGGAAAACTTTCACCAGTGCTCCTTCTGAATTCACGGGGATGAAAAGAATTATCATACTCTCCAGCAATCTCACTCTGAGGTATATATCCAGAAATGAAAACAAAATACTGAAAAGATACTTGCACACCCATATTCATAGCAGTATTACTCACAATAGCCAAGATACAGAATCAATCTAAGTGTCCATCAATGGATAAGTGGATAAAGATATATGCCATATGTATCAGATCAGATCAGTCGCTCAGTCATGTCCGACTCTTTGCGACCCCATGAATCGCAGCACGCCCCCCTCCCTGTCCATCACCAACTCCCAGAGGTCACTGAGACTCATGTCCATCAAGTCAGTGATGCCATCCAGCCATCTCAGCCTGTGTCGTCCCCTTCTCCTCTTGCCCCCAATCCCTCCCAGCATCAGAGTCTTCTCCAGTGAGTCAACTCTTCACATGAGGTGGCCAAAGTAGTGGAGTTTCAGCTTTAGCGTCATTTCTTCCAAAGAAATCCCAGGGCTGATCTCCTTCAGAATGGACTGGTTGGATCTCCTTGCAGTCCAAGGGACTCTCAAGAGTCTTCTCCAACACCACAGTTCAAAAGCATCAATTCTTCAGCACTCAGCCTTCTTCACAGTCCAGCTCTCACATCCATACATGACCACAGGAAAGACCATAGCCTTGACTAGATGGACCTTTGTTGGCAAAGTAATGTCTCTGCTTTTGAATATGCTCTCTAGGTTGGTCATAACTTTCCTTCCAAGGAGTAAGCGCCTTTTAATTTCATGGCTACAGTCACCATCTGCAGTGATTTTGGAGCCCAGAAAAATAAATTCTGACACTGTTTCCACTGTTTCTCCATCTATTTCCCATGAAGTGATGGGACCAGATGCCATGATCTTCGTTTTCTGAATGTTGAGCTTTAAGCCAACTTTTTCACTCTCCACTTTCACCTTCATCAAGAGGCTTTTGAGTTCCTCTTCACTTTCTGCCATAAGGGTGGTGTCATCTGCATATCTGAGGTTATTGATATTTCTCCCGGCAATCTTGATTCCAACTTGTGTTTCTTCCAGTCCAGCATTTCTCATGATGTACTCTGCATATAAGTTAAATAAACAGGGTGACAATATACAGCCTTGACGTACTCCTTTTCCTATTTGGAACCAGTCTATTGTTTCATGTCCAGTTCTAACTGTTGCTTCCTGACCTGCATACAAATTTCTCAAGAGGGAGATCAGGTGGTTTGGTATTCCCATCTCTTTCAGAATTTTCCACAGTTTATTGTGATCCACACTGTCAAAGGCTTTGGCATAGTCAATAAAGCAGAAATAGATGTTTTTCTGGAACTCTCTTGCTTTTTCCATGATGCATATATATCTACATATACTACATTTTGTGCATATTATACACTTGAAGTTTCCTAAGAATCTAGATTTCAAATGTCCTCATCACAAAAAAGAAATGATAATGATAATCACATGACATGATAGAAGTGTTTGCTAATGCTATGCTATGCTAAGTCACTTCAGTCGTGTCCGACTCTGTGTGACCCCATAGACAGAAGCCCACCAGGCTTCCCTGTCCCTGGGATTCTCTAGGCAAGAACACTGGATATTGGTAACCATATTGCAATAGTAAATGGAGCAAATCAACACATTTACACTTCATACTTACACACCATTATATGTCAATTATATCTCAATTTCTTAAAAAAAAGAAAAGTCACCATGAAGTCCTAAAACCAGGAAATTATCTGCCTTAGAAGTGATTGTGATCAAAACCAGTGGCTTCCACGTCCAGTACGAAGCCTTTCCTGACTCTCCTGGGTACACCTGATCCTCTTTGTGTCACTATCGTACCCTGTATAAACCACTGTCAGGACATTATTGACACCTGTCTTTATGTATTTGTGTACCTGTCTGTTCCCTTTGGGCTTCCCAGGTGGCTCAGTGGAAAAGAATCTGCCTGCCAATGTAGGAGACGTACTTTTGATCCCTGGGTCGGAAAGATCCCCTGGAGAAGCAATTGCAACCCACTCCAGTGTTCTTGTCTGAGAAATCCTACGGACAGAGGAGCCTGGTGGGCTACTGTCCATGGGGCCGCAAAAAGAGATGGACACAACTGAGCGACTAAACAACAACAGTTCCCTCTACTGGACCACAGAAATACTATGGCGTTTCTTTCTCATACTTCACACAGTATCTAGCTCACAGTCAAGGCCTAGCATGTTTGTCGACTAAATTCTTCTGGATATGGTCACAGAAAGAAAACGCAGCCTTTAGCACAAGCACACTCTGCAAATAACTAGAAAACAGAAACTGCAGAATGTAACAAGGTGCTGCTGCTGCTGCTAAGTCGCTTCAGTCGTGTCCAACTCTGTGTGACCCCATAGACGGCAGCCCACCAGGCTCCCCCATCCCTGGGATTCTTCACGCAAGAACACTGGAGTGGGTTGCCATTTCCTTCTCCAATGCATGAAAGTGAAAAGTGAAAGTGAAGTCACTCAGGCATGTCCGATTCTTAGTGACCCCATGGACTGCAGCCTACCAGGCTTCTCCATCCATGGGATTTTCCAGGCAAGAGTACTGGATTGGGGTGCCATCGCCTTCTCCAATGTAACAAGCTAGAGTCATCCATTTTGAGTAAAAGTCTATAACCCCATAGGAGCTAGGGCTGCAAAGCAGAATTTTTAATAGCAAAAGTGACCTTGGAAGATCTCTCTCTTCCAAGCTTCCATGTTGTAATCACAGTGATTAGCTAATCTTTGGCACCAAAGACAGAGTCACTTTAATTGTTGTTGTTCAATCTTTTGTCAATAATCAGAAATTATTGCCAGGTTATTTAAGTCTTTAGAAACTGTAATCCTGTGTGAAATTTGGCCATACCACCTGTGCTTGTCCTCTGAATTGCCAAATGTGACACAGTCAAAAATCATATTCCTTCATCATTTTCCTTGTACAATAAGAAAATTGGAAAAATATATTATTTGCTTTTAAGTGGAAAAGCATTCCATTTTCCAGATGCTGGCACTTCAGGAAATATTATAGCTCTCTTGCTGAAATTTTTAAAAGGGATCACATTATCCTACATCTTACACTCCTGGTCAAGCTGTCATCACTACCGATGCATTTCCATAACTTCCTACATATGCCCATTTCCTTGAGAGAGGAGAAGCAGAATGATACTATCTCTCCTAGTGTTTCACAGAGGTTGGAATTTTTATAGATCAAGTCTCAGATCGTCAAAATGGAAGCATGAAAATCTGCTCTATGTAAAATACTACCTTTAATGTAAGCAACTTTTTTTTCAGAACCATAAATACTCCACCAACCTTTAGGCACCATTTTTTTCTTTTATTTTTTTATTTTATATTGGAATATAAACAATTAACAATGTTGTGATAGTTTCATGTGAACAGTGAGGGGACTCAGCCATATATATACATGTATCCATTCTCCCCCAAACTCCCCTCCCATCCAGGCTGCCACATAACATTGAGCAGAGTTCTATGTGCTCTACAGTAAGTCCCTGTTGGTTATCCAATTTTAAATACAGCAGTAGGCACTTTTTTTTTCCTCAACAGTAACATAGCATTTATGGACATGAAATAAAGGCAAGATTGCTTTCAGATAAATTTAGCTTGGGAATAAGAAAAATGTGATTTAATAGAGGAAACCTTTGGCTAAATTGATGACAGAGAATGATATGGGAATTGGGAAACCCACATCCACTGAGTCTTCCTTTAAATAGAGGTTTTGTAGAATACATGCTAGTTCATGTCCTAACAGAAATGTACTTTTCCATCCCAACTGGGTTTCTCCACTCATGCCGTCTTCCCCCTGATGAGTTGGAGCTGTGTGCACCTTAAAGCAGCACAACATGTCCTGAAAAGCTGACATTTCATTTTTAATTGAAATCAAACAGAAATATATCCACTGGGGAACAAGAGCGTAAAGCAGGCTTTTGATAGATATTAACAGGGAAGAGACTAAAATACTGTTCTCATCAGAGTCCACTGTTGAAAGCTGCCAGTCCTCTTGAATCTGAGATTATCTCCAGGATTATATTTGGTGAAAAGAACAGATCTTATGAAGGTGGAATGAGAAATCACATTTGGATGGACACATTTAAAAAAAAGGAAAAACAGCTCTTTGCTTCTTTAAGGAAAAAAAAAGCAATCCTATGAATACAGAGTTCAAGGAAAAACTGTTTAATTTCACTGCAAAAACAAAGATAATGAAAGCAAAAGAGCTCCCATCATCAACAAAAATATCTGCAAAAATAAATTTAAAAATATATGCTTTGGGAGATAAGATAAACTTAACATTACTAGGACTAAAATCCCCCCAATAGTGGTGCAAATGTATTTTAAAAACAGGTTTACTGAAATACCTATAGTAGCAATAACTTTAGGAGTTGTAGTTTAAGTAGAAGCAATAATACAAATGGAGATTAACATTTGTGTATCTGTATATGGATTATAAAATATTTGATAAAAATTTTATTCGGCAATCCCCCAAACAATATTATGAAAACAAGCTTTCAGAAGACAGCATTCTCCAAAAAGCAGACTTCAAATATAAAAAGCCATAATTTTCATGAAAACACTTATCTTCATGGTTAAAAGTTCTAGAAATATTCTGTAGTACTTTGGGGCACAAAGCTGGCTTTCCTATATGAGTCATTTCAAGACATCAATGAGTGGGGACTGGTACTGCAGTTACCCAGGTTATGAGTCCGCTTTACTCAAGTCTACGTACTCAAATGTTAATGTTGACCCAAAGCATCCTCACTGAAACACACAGAATACTGTTTCAACAAGTATCTATGTACCCCACGGCCCAGCCAAGTTGATACGTTAAAAAATGAAATGTCACAAGGAGGAAAGGCCGCATAACAATGCAGTGGAAAGGCGGCTGCCCGCAAGCCGTGAAGAGAGGTCTCACCAGACACCAACCCTGATGGACCCTTGATTTTGGCATTTAGAGTTGTAAAATTAAGACTGTGGTGACGACTACACAATTCTGTGAGTATTCTAAAACGCACTGAATACTTTTAATGTGTGGTATATGAATTATATTTCAGTAAAGGTATTCAATCCATCCCTGGTAGCTCATTGGTAAAGAATCCGCCTGCAATGCCGGGGACCACCTGCAATACAGGAGACCCAGGTTCCATCCCTGGGTCAGGAAGATCCCCTGGAGAAAGAAATGGCAACCCACTCCAGTGTTCTTGCCTAGAAAATCCCATGGACAGAAGAACCTCGGGGGTTGGGGGGGGAGGGGGGACGGGCAGTGCGGCTATAGTCCAAGGAGTTGCAAGAGTTGGACACCATTTAGCGACTAAACCACAAAGGTATTCAAAATGAAGGACCATAAACCATCCATTCCTCAACACCCCCTCCACAAAAGAGAATAGGACTTAGGGAGTCTGCACTGTAATTCCTCTACTGGGCTTGCCCAAGGCTCCTTTCAGAGTCACTACTTGCCACACTGAGATCACTGAGGCTCGGGGAACCTCTGGATCAGAAGAAACTGAGTGGTAGAGCAGTCAGCTGTGCCGCCTGGACTTTCTGGAAGACTCGGCCCACAGG
The DNA here is from genome assembly GCA_935064755.1 of Tragelaphus eurycerus. Lineage (NCBI taxonomy): Eukaryota > Metazoa > Chordata > Mammalia > Artiodactyla > Bovidae > Tragelaphus > Tragelaphus eurycerus. The sequence continues at coordinate 7,633,963 of CAKXYN010000023.1, forward strand.
GGACCCCCACCCCTGAGAAGGGATGCTGCCTGGAGATGCTCAGAGGATATGTTCCACATGGGGCCCAGACCACTCAGGCAGAGCACTGTTCAGCTGGGGCTGGTGCCACTGAAGGAGTCCACAAAGATGGTTCTGAGGATGCCAATAAGGAGCTGAGACTGGAACCAGTCATCACTGCCTTGGTGAGGGCCTGCAGCCGAGGAGCTCTGACAGGAACAGTAGGTAAAGAGCAAAAAGGAAGACTCTCTGCCTCACTCCAGCCTTCTCTGCTCTCTTGCATGTCCCCAGCAGGAATGGCCTTAGCCAGCAGAAGAAACGTGGTTTCCAGAGACCAACCTCTAGTATCTCAGAGCAGAAAAAGGACGGGTGCTTTTCTGTTAACTCTACAGCAGAACCTAAGCTCCTTCAGGACTCTGACTAGGACTTAGTGAACTTTGTGAGTTACTTGAGTGGTGTTGGAAGAAAAAGAATATTCATTGGAAGGATTGGTGCTGAAGCTGAAGCTCCAACACTTTGGCCACTAGAAAAGACCCTGATGCTGGGAAAGATTGAAGGCAGGAGAGAGGGAAGACAAAGGATAGTGGTTGGATGGCATCACTGACTCAATGAATATGAGTTTCATCTCCAGGAGATAGTGAAGGACAGGGAATCTTGGTGTGCTGCAGTCTATGGGGGTCACAAAGAGTTGGACACAACTTGGCAACTGAACAACAGCAACAAGAATTTGAAAAGAAAAGATAAAGAGAAGGAAGAGTGAAAATAAGGTGATAAAGGGTGTGAAGAAAGGGTGTGAGTGGTCGTCAGGCAGACACTAAGGAGAGGTCAGGAGATGAGGCGGGAAGAGCTCAGAGCAGAGGGATACTGAAGCAGGGAGTGAGGAAGTAGGTGGCTCTCTGAGGCGGTGGGTGTGGCTCTCTGGGGCGGTGGGTGTGGCTCTCTGAGGAGGTAGGTGTGGCTCTCTGAGGAGGTGGGTGTGGCTCTCTGAGGAGGTGGGTGTGGCTCTCTGAGGAGGTGGGTGTGGCTGAGGTGGTGGATGGCTCTCTGAGGAGGTGGGTGTGGCTTTCTGAGGAGGTAGATGGCTCTCTGAGGAGGTGGTGTGGTTCTCTGAGGAGGTGGGTATGGCTGAGGAGGTGGATGGCTCTCTGAGGAGGTGGGTGTGGCTTTCTGAGGAGGTAGATGGCTCTCTGGGGAGGTGGGTGTGGCTCTCTGAAGAGGTGGGTGTGGCTCTCTGAGGAGGTGGGTGTGGCTTTCTGAGGAGGTGGATGGCTCTCTGAGGAGGTGGGTGTGGCTCTCTGAGGAGGTGGATGGCTCCCTGAGGAGGTGGGTGTGGCTCTCTGAGGAGGTAGATGGCTCTCTGGGGAGGTGGGTGTGGCTCTCTGAGGAGGTAGTTGGCTCTCTGGGGAGTGGGTGTGGCTCTCTCAGGAGGTGGGTGTGGTTCTCTGAGGAGGTGGGTGTGGCTCTCTGAGGTGGGTGTGGCTTTCTGAGGAGGTGGATGGCTCTCTGAGGAGGCGGGTGTGGCTTTCTGAGGAGGTAGATGGCTCTCTGGGGAGGTGGGTGTGGGTCACTTAGGAGGTGGGTGTGGTTCTCTGAGGAGGTGGGTGTGGCTCTCTGAGGAGGTGGGTGTGGCTTTCTGAGGAGGTGGATGGCTTTCTGAGGAGGTGGGTGTGGCTCTCTGAGGAGGCGGGTGGCAGGTGGAACGAAGCACAGGAGAACACAGCTGGAGGGGAGCCATGCATGGTGGACAAGTTGGTTTGTTGGCTTATTTTCAGAATGTGGAAACTTGCACAGATTTATAGGCTGAGTGAAAGAAGAGAAGGAAAGCTTGAACTTTCAAGACAATGGAGAGGTAAGTGATGGATAAACACAGCTGTTATTTTTCATTTGAATTTTTCCAACGAACCTGGTGACCTTGAGCGACTTCTCAAGCTACCTGAGTTACAGGTTTTATGTTCTTCAGAGTTGATCAAAATAATGTGGGTTATATTTTAAGTTCTGAAGGCCAGATGTCTTCATTCTTAAATAACATGTCGGTATGTGCTGATTTCCTGGGGGCCACCAGGCATTTAGGGAGATGCCCAGGGGGAGAAATGCTGCCATTTATGAGATTCATCCCTGAGATGACAAATAATTTATCTTTTACCAGAAACCACTGATTCTTCATGGAGGTTTCTTCACATACAATAACCTCTGCAAATTTTGCCTACAGAATTTTGAGGAAAATCAAGAGTGCCAATTAACTCAAAAAATCATAAAACTAATGACACAAATAATGAGTAGTCATAAACAGGAAACAAAATGGAAAACCCCTTTATTCCTGACTCTATCTGATACTCCATTAGAACTGCACCAAATTAATATCTAAGTTACCCCATGAAAGCAATTTAATGGATCTTTTGGATAATTCTAATAAAAATAAGAAATCGATTATCTCAGTCTCAAATTTGCCACAATTAAAGGGAAACTCTCTTTTGAATTGGACTGTTTCTCCCTGAAGAATCTTCTTTTATAAAGAAGAATATTGCAATATGCTCTGAATAGATGTTTAAAATCTCTCTCATAAGTTCTGGAAATCTCTCTCATTGAAACAGTCCCAGCTTGACAGCCCTGCAATAACCATTAAATATTAAAATAACATTAAAGAGCAACTGCTCAGCTCATGGATTTAGCTGCAAAACTCCTTTTCACGCTAATGGGACTCACATTGCTAAATCCCCATGTGCTGTACAGAAAATTTACCCCCAAGGATCCAGTGATCAGACACAGTCAAGAAAATGATGAATGCATTTTCAAAAAAATAATCGATCTGCTACCAAACAAATGATGATTATTCATGGAATTTCAATCACATAATCATTCTAAAAGTCAGACTAACATTCAACAGCATCCAATTTTGCATTCATAAAATATATGGATACATTTGTGATGTGATAAAATTCATATTTCTACTGCAAGATAATTTGGATGGTGTAAAGATATTTATAAAGTCATAAAAAAAAACCTCTCATTTACAAAAATCGCTTAAAGCCAAAAACTAATTCTAAATATTTTTTATGTGTACTATTTCTGTAGATATTATCACCATAATGCTTAAAATTAAGGATTGTTTTCTGTTGTTATTGATATACATTTAATGTAAAAGGAAAAAAGATAGTGTAAGTAACTAATATTGCTAATATTTATAGATTTATGGAGATCACACTTCTCCAAATTACATCTTTTAAGAAATTATAGGAATTTTGACATAGTTATACCACCGGAAATATAACTATCCATGTTAACTATCCAGGAGGCAGTTACAAGCTGTGAAAAAAACAGTATGTTTAATGGAATGTATTCTAGACTAAACTTTAGTTTACCCCAAATTTAGCTTTCCCAAAGGTCAAACTAAGACAAGCCACATAAATCCTCAAAGCCACAACTTTTTGGCTATGAAATTAAAATGGACCTGGGGATGTCTATGTCTGTCAGTTCATGATTTTCTTTTGTGACAGGTAATTTGATTTATATTGAGTCTTGTTCCAATTTCCCCTGACCCTCAGCTTCATCCAAATACATACACATATACACACATGTACACACAAGTATAAGCATAAAGAGGAGAAAGAAAATTTTAAACTTTATATAGGACTGTGGTACAAATACATCTATAATGGTCTGTGAAATTTCAATTTGTTAATGTCAAAGTGTTTACCAGCATTGAAAGAAGTCTAGAGAATAAGAAAGAGGGGTAGCACTGTTTCATGGCAAAAGCACCTAGATGGAAAATTTGGAGACCTGATTGTACCACTAGCAAATTCTGTGATATTGGACAGATCACTTTATATCTGCAAATCGCAGTTTATTTCTTTTTATGATAAAAATTCTCAACAAACTAGGTATAGAAGGAATTTGCCTCTTTATAATAAGGACCACATATTAAAAACCCACATCAAACGTGACACTCAATGGTGAAAAATTGAAAGCTTTCCCCATAAGATCAGGAATAAGGAAAGAAAGCCCATTCTTTGCACTTGTTTAATATAGTACTGAAAGTTCTAGCCAGGGTAATTAGGCAAGAAAAAGAAATAAAAGACATACAAATCAGAAAGAAAGAAGTAAAACTATCCTTGCTTGCAGATGATATGATTTTATTATTATTTATTGAGTAAAGCCCTAAAGACTCCACATAAAAAACTATTAAAACTAATAAAAGAATTCATTGAAATGGCAGGATATATGATTGACCTGAAAAAATCAGTTGTATTTCCATGCACTACTAGCAATGTATTATCTGAAAGAGAAAACAATTCCACTTACAATAGCATCAGAAAGAATAAAGTACTTAGGAATACACTTAATTGAGGAGGTGAAAGACTTATACACTGAAAATTACAAAACACTGATGAAAGAAAATTTAAAGACACAAATACATGGAAAGACATCCCCCAAGTTAATAGTCATATGGAACCACAAAAGGCCCAGAATAACCAAAGCAATCTTGAAAAAGAAGAGCAAAGCTGGAGGCATCACACTTTCTGATTTTAAAACACATTTCAAAGCTACAGTAATTAAAACAGTATGACAGTGGAAGAAAAACATATAGACCAATAGAGAGCCCATAAATAAACCCATGCACATACAATCAACCGATCTTCAACAAGGATGCCAAGAATACACAATAGGAAAAGGATAGTCTTTTCAACAAATGGTATTGGGAAATCTAAATATCCACACACAAAATTATGAAATTGAGCCCTTTTCTTATACCATATATAAAAGCCAGCTTAAAGCAGATCAAAGATTTAAACATAAAGCCTGGAACCAAAAATCCCAGAAGAAAACATAGAGGAAAATCTTCTTGACATAGGTCTTGGAAATGACAAAAGCACAAGCAAAAATAAATAAATAAACAAGTGGGACTACATCAAACTGTAAAGCTTCTGCACAGCCAAGGAAATAACAGAGTAAAAGGGCAACCTATGAAATGAGGGAAAATATTTGCAAACCATGGGTCTGAAAAGGAGCAAATATTTATAACATATAAGGAACTCCTGTAACTCAATAGCAAAAAAAAAAAAAAAGCAATAATCTGATTTTAAAATGGACAGAGGTCTTGATTAGACATTTTTCTAATACTAACAGCCAACAGGTATATGAAAAGATGTTCAGTATCACTAATCATCAGGGAAACACAAATCAAAATCACACTGGGATAACACTCCAAATAAAACATACCAAACATACCAAAAAAAAGAAAAGAGTAAGTTTTGTCAAGGATGTAGCAAATTCAGAACACGTGTATACTGGTGGGAATGTAAAATGGTAAACAGTGTGGTGATCCTCAAAAAAATACCTAAAAATCCCACCTCTGAGTGTATATCCAAAAGAACTGAAATCAGGATCTCAAAGAGACAGCTGAACTCGCATGTTCACTACAGCATTATCTGTAATAGCAAAGACATGGAAACAATCTAAACATCAACAGATGAATGGATCAAGAAAATGTGGTACATACATGCAATGGGATGTTAAAAATGAAAGAATTATGCCGTATGGGACAACACGGATAAACCTCTAAGACCTTATGCTATGTGAGTAAACCAATTCCAGAAGGACAATACTGCATGAGGAATCTTAAATAGTCAAACTTATAGAAATAGAGAGTAGAATGGTGGTTGCGAGAGGCAAGGAGAAATGCGGAGTTGTTCTTTAATGGGTTAACATTTCAGTTATGCAATGGACTTGTGGACATAGTGGGAAGGGAATGAGTGGGACGAATGGATAAAATAGCATCAGTATGTATATATACAGTGTTGTGTGTAAAACAGGTAGTTGGTTAGAAGCTGCTGTATAACAGAGGGATGCTGACCTGGAGGAGTGGGGGGTGGGGGAAAGGGAGAGAGGCCCAAGAAGGAGGGAATACATCTATAATTATGGCTGATTTGTGCTATTGTATGGCAGAAGCCAATATACCATTGTGAAAATGAAAAAAAAAAAAACAAAACAAAACAAGAAATAATTTTTAAAAAGGTAAAGTAAAGTTACTTCTAGATCTTAAAAAACTGAATAAATTCTAGAGATATGCTGTACAGTATTGTGACTATAGTTAACACACTGAATTGTGTACTTAAAAATGTGTTAAGATGTTAAGTATTCATACCAAGGGCCTATATTTCTCAGGAACACAGATTCTAAAATTTCAAATTAAATTTTAACATATTAAATTTAACAATATATAAAATGAAGTATATACCAAAATGTATCTCAATAGAATGGCATTTATCCCAGAAATTCATGCTGGTATAACATCTGAAAGTCAATCAATATGTTACCATAATGAACACAAAATTTTGTTTAAAACCCATTTGATAATGACCAGTTCCAACATCAACAGTTTTCAAGTTCCAATATTCATTCTCAATGAAAACTCTTAACATACTAGGAACAGAAAGGAACCTTCACAATGTTATAAAAGATACATTTTGAAAAGTCAACAGCTAACATCATACTTAATGGTGAAAGACTGAGTATCTTCCCTCTAAACTCGGGACCAGTAAAAATGTCTGGTTTCACCATTTCTATTCAACACTGCATTTACGGTTACAGTCAGGGCACTAAAGAAATAAAAGGTGACAAGACTGAAAATGAAGTAACACTGTGCTACGATCGCCTATGTAGCAAGTGGGACGGAATCCACCATGGCTCAGAGGTGATCCCCAGACCCATGAACTTTGGAGTTCAGCCCCATTGGCTGCTGCCATTTGTTCGGGAGAGCCTGGTGGGCTGCCGTCTATGGGGTCACACAGAGTCGGACATCAGTCGTCTGTATACCAGGCACCTGTGGGAATTTCTTCCACTTTATCTACTCGCCCCAGGGACCCCCCAGCAAGAGGTATGGATCCACAAACTCTACAGGACCTAGCAGAACCCACACTGCTAGTGCCGTTGGGGTAGTAAACGGGGTGCTTCTCGAATGCAAAGAGGCAGGCCACCGAGTCAGCGGGGCAGTCTGAGCCAGGGCAGGTGTGGGTGGATGGGGCATACGCTCATCCAGGTGGAAGGGCTGCTTTGAACAGGATAAACGGGTCCTTCAGGAGCATCTCTAGCAGGAGGAGCGCCATGTACACCACCCAGAGATGTTGCTCCGGGGGTAGGACAGTTTGTGCCCCCTTCCAGAGCTCGGACCAACATCCTAGTGGCCCTCTGGCCTTCTGCAGTCTGTCACGGTGCCCAGGCCACAGCGTCCGGAGACAGGGACGCGTCGAACTTGAACAGCAGCTGGCACCCAACGTTCTGCAACTTAACACCCGGCTCTGCCATCTTGTCCGCCAACCTGGAAGTTGGCAGTGGACCATCCGCACGTCCCTCTCTATTCAGCTCTTCTGCCAACTTTCAGACCTGAGCTCTCGCCTCCAGCCGGACATCCGGGGCCGGCAACCTGCCCACCACGAGGCCAGACGCCCACCGCGCACCCAGCGTCCCTTCTCCGCCACCGCGCACCACGTGCAGTTCCCCCCGCAGGAAAGAGCATCAGACCAGGACGGTTCACAAGCACCCAGCTCAAGGGCCGCCCCTCCCCACAGGGAGATCCACGGCCGACTCGGCATTTCCCAGAGGCAGCAGCTTTAAATAGCAAGGGAGCTCACCCTAGGAGACGCGTCTTCGCAGCCAGAAACGAGTAGACCTCCGCACCTGCCGGCCAGAAGTTCTCCAGCGGTCTTCAGCCGGTTCAGGTGTGAAGGCCACGTGGACGGTCCCAGCATCACCTGACGATCTTGAGGCTGGTTCCCTGAGGCTGCTCCAGGGGCCGGGAAGGCAGGACCCACGCGCAGGTCGGGCTCAGGGCCAATCACTCATGTCCTCGGCGTGCTCTCCTCCCACAATTACTGATACGTGAAACAGCACGGATGAATCACAAAATAATTAGGCTGAGTTCAAGAAGCCGAATAAAGTGGAGTGGGAAAGAGGAAGAACAGAGGGGTATGAAGAAGCTTTTGGAGGTGATGGATATGTGCATTTCTTGACTAACTTCATGGGTATATGTATATTAGTGTCTGTGTGTGTGTGTCAGATGTATCAAATTATATAATTTAAATGTGTGCCATTTATTGAATAGTGAATATTCCTCAATAGAGCTGTTTTTTAAAATATGAAAATATGTTTTGCCAAATAAATAATTACTAGTGTGTACTATTTTTCTTAGTGCTTTCTCATTTTTTTTGATCACAGCAACCAAGAGAGTTGGCTATGCTGATTATTTTTATTGTATTATTGTTACACGCAGTTATTATTATTATTATATGGTTGGTCCCATGTAACAAACGATTAAGTCAGAGGCTCAAAGGTATTACCTTGCCCAGTGTCAGAAAACCTTGGTCAGTAAACATCATGTTAAATTCTTCTTATGTATACAATTTTTATTTGCTGTTAACTTTTTAACATTTTTATTGAGATAATTGGACTTCCCAGGTGGTGCTGGTGGTAAAGAAGCTCCTGCCAATGCAAGTTAGAAGAGATGCCAGTTTGATTCCTGGGTGGGGAAGATCCCCTGGAGGAGGGCTCGGGTACCCATTCCTGTATTCTTGCCTGGAGAATCCCATGGACAGTGAAGCCTGGCAGGCTACAGTCCATAGTTTTGCAGAGTGAGACAATACTGAAGTAACTTAGCACACAGGCATGATTGATACACAATGTTGTGTTAATGTCAGGTATACAGCAAAGTGAATCTATTATACAAATGCATATATCCATTCTTTTTTTTTAGAGTCTTTGCCCATATTGACCATTACAGTGTATTGAAGAGAGTTCCCTATACTATACAGTAGGTTTTTATTTTATCTCTTTTATATATAGTATTGTGTATACATCAGTCCCAATCTTCCAATTCATCCTTTCCTCCTACCTTACCCTCCAGTAACCATGAGTTTCTTTTCCACATCTGTAACTCTATTTCAGAACTTATCTATTGTAGATAAGTTCATTTGTAGCTTTTTTTTAAGATTCCACATATAAGCAATATCATATGACATTTGTTTTTCTGTATCTAACTTACTTCACTCAGTATGAGAATCTTATGTCCATCCATGTTGCTGCAGATGGCATTATTTTTTTATGGCTGAGTAATATTTTATTGTATATATGTACTACATCTTCTTTATTCATTCCTTTTTATCTGTCATGTTGAATTCTTTAGAAGCAAATGAAATAAAGGGCAAACCTGACTTCATTACAGTGGTCTTCAAACATTGCCATCTTGCCTCCTTACCATCCCCTATTACAACACTAAGAGATTCTCACTAAATTAAATAGTCTACACCATTCTCAATTCCCAATCTCCCCAGAAATGTGAGGTAACAACATTTCAATTTGCACTGTCCAATGCGGTAGCCACTCATCATTTCTGCTAAAGAAAATGTAACTCATCTAAATTGAGATATGGTATAAGATACAGTCCAGATTTTGAAGATGTAAATATCTCATTAATATTTGTATAATGATGATATGTTGAAGAGTCTTCCCAGGTGGAGCTAGTGGTAAAGAACTACCTGCCAATGTAAGAGATGCTGGTTCGATCCCTGGGTCAGGAAGATCCCCTGGAGGAGGGCATGGCAACCCGCTCCAGTATTCTTGCCTGGAGAATCCCATGGACAGAGGAGCCTGGTGGGCTACAGTCCATCGGGTTGCACAGAGTCAGACATGATTGAAGCGACTTAGCAGGTACATGATGTGTTGAAATCATAATACTTTGGATATACTGGGTTCCATAAAATATACTGTCTCTTAGTTTCATCTGTATCTTTTTAATTTTTAAATGTGATTCCTAGGAAATTTTAAATTACATGTGTGTTTTGCATTATACTTCTATGGATGTGACTGATCTAAATCCTACTCAAAAAAGCAATGTTATACATTTTTGTATGACAATTTCAAAAAAATGATGAACTTGAATTTTAATCATGGAGAGATCTTGCTTCAGATTTATAAAGGGTTGAAGGCTCTAAGTAAGATGGTACTTGGGGATTCTATAGGGATACTTGAAGAAAAATTAGCCTAGCTGTAATAGAAGATGATGATTGGAAGGAAAAAGGGGTACAGCTGTTTGGGAACTCATAGTCAGCAATGGAAAATATTCAATCAAAATTCTACTTGAAGAAAAATAGGCCTAAGCATGGTAGGAAACGATTATTGGAAAACAAAAAGGGTACAACTGATGGTGAACTTATGGTGCGGTGTGCGTGCTAAGTCGCTTCAGTCATATCCAACTCTTTGCAATCCCATAGACATAGCCCACCAGGTTCCTCTGTCCATGGGATTCTCTAGGCAAGAATACTGGAGCGGGTTGCCATGCCCTCCTCCAGGGGATCTTCCTGACCCACGGATTGAACGCATGTCTCTGTGGCTCTGGCATTACAGGCAGATTCTCTACTGCTGAGCCATTGGGGAAGCTGAACTTATAATGTGGTGGAGAATATTCAATCCAACCTCTAAATTGACCTTTTGTGTTAGTTCCTATTCTGGAAGGCTTTGGGTTACAGCGTAGCATTTTGATGCATCAAACCCCAGTGGATGTTGGTGGCAGTTGTGGAAACTGAGCCAACCGAGAGTTGCCTGGGCCCAGTGAAGGACTTAACTGTGTAACTATCACCCAGGCAAGACTTGGGGTGGCAGCTGCAGTTTTTGATTCTGTGGGTTAAAATCTCGAGCTCATAGACTTTTCTTCGTGCCAGACTCTGGCGCGCCATATTGCTCTCTCTACTGCTCTGTCTCTCAGTCAGCTAGAGGTCTGTCACCTCGTAGAGATTTGTGCGTCAGTGAATCCTAGAATCCCCCCTGGATCCACTGCACTCACTCTTCCTAAGTCAGGTGGCTGTTTGGGTCCCCTTGTGCTGGCAGAATTGCTGTCATTAATTATATTAAACCCAGCTCATGTAAAAATACTCCAGAAATTGCAAAGCATGACAAATGTTGCCACAGTGGAGCCAAGTCTTGCGGGAAAACTGTGCTCTTCCAGATTCTTTCCTCTGGAATGCCTCATGCTGCCGTGTTAACCCTCCTCCATAAGTGAAATCGCTCCTTTTTGATGGGTATCTTCCTGTTGCAGCTGCTAAAGATTCAATATATAGCTTCCTTTTTACCACCTTCTGAATTTGGAACCGGTGGAACACCAGACCCAGGAGTCAGACAGATGGTGAGAGAATGTGGCTTCAGATGAAAGGCTCAGGAATCTCCCTAATACTTCACCTCTGAGTGAGACACCCACACAATCATGGGTCGAGCTGGACAGTGAAGACTTCCCTCAAGTTTGGCATGAATGAGCAGACCAGAGTGCAGACATCCTAAGGCATCTCCCAGGAAGGAAAGAGCATTCAACACGGCACTCAGCTGAGCATGCTCAGTGAGGTCAACCAAACTCAAAATAAAATGAGCCTGGGGGAGTGCAGTGTGGGGAGCAAAGCAGAAGTCGCTCTGCACAGAAACACTAGGCCAGGAAAATGAGTACCCTCCCACCCCTGACTCTTCGTGAACGTGTTGATCTGCACTTTGTCCAAGATGTGACAGGCGTTTAGGACTGTATCTGCTAGTACTTGACATATAGACATGTAGAATGGATTTGCCTTCTTGCAAGTTCCATCCATTCATTTTAATTATATTGGGTTGGCCAGAAAGTTCATTCGGGTTTTCTAGAACAGCTTCATAGAGAAACCTCGAATGAACTTTTGGGCCAACCCAGTATTTACTCAGTGGCCGTTATGTGCACGGCGCTGTTCTAGGTGCTACTAGGTGAAGAAACAGACAAAAATCTTGTCTTCATGGAACTTCTATTTTAGCAGGGAAGATTGAAAAAAATAAATATGTTCCCACACCCCATAGTGCAGGGCTTTCTTTGCCTAAGATGCTCTATGAGAGCATTCAAATTTGGAGACAAGTCACAAAGCAGAATTTTGTGGAACCAAAAATACATGTTCTCATCTCTTTTACTCTTTTTAAATGGTCCAAACAGACTAATCAGAATGGAATAGCATATTTAACTCAACGCCTTCCTCTAAAACATATCCAAGGTCCATTTGTTTCCAACACAGCCCCTTTCCACCTGTGATAACTAAAGCCCACCTTGTGAAAGCATGGTAGCAAGATGCTGAGTGGGTCTAGTTTTCTCCTTGCCTTGTAAATTTTTAATGCTATTGAGAGTGGGAGTTTAAGATAGTCTACTAACTTCAGACTTATGCGAAAAATGATTTAATGGGCCTGTTTAATAAATTCCATTGCTAGTAAGCCATAGGCCAAAACCCCTCAAGATATCAGTGTATCAAAAGCTTCTGTAAAGTTATCAAGGAGAGGAAGAGAGATTTGTTGGAATTTTCCTAAAGTGCTTGAATTAATATTATCTTTTTTGTGGTCTAGGAAATTTTGCTAACAGCCCTGCTGCCTTCCCATCAAGGGTACAGTGTGATGGAGTGTATGGCAGGGTACTTTCATCCATGGATCAACACTGAAGGAGACAGATTGGTTGTTTTTATCAGCATCAGCAGGGCTAAGCACATTTGTTCGCAGGTGTTAGGAATCACCACTTGAATGAAAAGCCGGGCAGAGAAAAAGTATTTGTCTAGTGAAAACATAACAAATATATACATAGTCCACACTCTGAGGGAATCCCAGATGGCTCAGTGGTAAATAATCTGCCTGCCAATGCAGAAGATGCAAGAGATATGGGTTTGATCCCTGGGTTGGGAAGATCCCCTGGAGGAGGAATGGCAACCCATTCCAGAGTTCTTGCCTGAGAAATCCCATGGACAGAGGAGCCTGGCAGGCTTTGTAGTCCATGGGGTTGCAGAGAATCAGACATAACTGAACACACACACACACACACACACACACACACACAAACATACACTCTAGAACATGGCACGTTCACTTTCTGCACTGATGTTAACTCACTTGGAACACATCCCGGCATGTTCTTTCCTTGATTTCATTCCTTAAATTGAATTAGCATGTATTAAGTCCTCATGCTAAATGGCTTCAGTTGTGTCCGACTGTTTTCTGACCCTATGAACTACAGCCCACCAGGCTTCTCTGTCCATGGGATTCTGCAGGCAAAAATACTGGAGTGGGTTGCCATGCCCTCCTCCAGGGGATCTTCCCAACCCAGGAATTGAACCTGCATCTCTTATGTTCCCTGCATTGGCAGGCGAGTTCTTTACCACTGGCACCACCTGGGAAGCTACATTGTCTTCATGGATACTCTTATCTACAAGTTGGTGGCGCTTTGTATCAGTGACCACCTCTGTTATCATTGTGGTGCTGAGATTCTCAGCTGATCCATCTCAATTTTTAAAAACAGAAAATGGCACTTGTGAACAGTGACATATAAAATTCTTTGATAGACTTGTGACTGGGCCTCAACCCATCTCATTCCCAGATCTTTGTTCAGTCTCGGAGAAATAATATCTTCTGGGTTTGTCCTGTTGATTCCTTGGAACCTTAACTTTGCTAAAGAAAGGCAGCCTAAGGCAGGGGTCACAATAGAAAGAGTTGCTTTTTGAATTCCCTGGCCTTGCATCATGGGAAAATTCCCACTATACCTTACTTAAAACATTTTCCTCATAACTTGTGGGAATTTTTATCGCAAAAACTCTGCATCAGATTCAATCTATATTTTGACCTAATGACCTTCACTAACAGCACATTTTTTATCAGATACTGTCAAATAGTCAAAATTATTGCTATTAGTTTACAGATTTCTTTGGAAGGCGGGAATAAATTCTGGTGTGCCTATGGATTTTTTTTAGGCAGCACATATGAGAAAACACAATATTTGGAAAATGAATAAAATATGAATTTAAAATTCACCGTATCCCCCAACAATAAGATTTGGCTTCAATACCCTCACCTCTGCTCGTTGTGCCTACAGTGCAGACATGGCTGAACATCTGGTACTTGAGGTCACCTACTGTTCCATTCCTCTTCCCTCTGAGATATACAGACCAGACCCCAACAGCATTTCTAGGGAGAATAAGATAATTATATCAATTTACTAGATTTTGATGTATGAAAATGAATTAGGTAGCACTTTCCTAGCAATAGGAGCATGTGCAAACAACATTATTGAGTGAACATTATAAATTAACTTAACATAATTGATACAGTAGATAAATATTATCCCTCTACCAGAAGAACAAGCGTCATTGAATAAACATGATTTTAATCAGGATCAAGTCTGGAGTATTGGTTTGTTTCTAGTCCAGATTTTTTCTTTTTTTGGCTTAAAATTATGTGTCTCCTTAAGTTATAGATAATACCTGTTGTTTGGATTGAAGCTTTCACAAAGGCATCTCAGACTTGTGTAGCTGGAAGTTTCTAATAGCTAAAAAAAGGAAGGGGCTGGAATCACAATCTTTTTCAAGATAAGTCCTCAAACCTGTGCCAAAGTTCCTACATCAACAAGTTGCCTTTTGAAATTTTTCCAGCCATCGTCATTTCTACCCCTGGCTCCTGTTAGAGTCCCAGCCCACAGAAGGCCCTGCCTTAATGGTAGCCATGATATTGACCACTAACCCTCTTCTTCTTTTTAATTATTTAACACCAAAAACATTTTGTATTGAGGTAAGCCATAGGGCTTCCTTTATGGCTCAGATGGTAAAGAATCTGCCTGCAATGCAGGAGACCCAGGTTCGATCCCTTGGTAGGAAAGATCCCCTGGAGAAGGAAATGGCAATCCACTCAAGGAATCTTGCCTAGAGAATCCCATGGATGGAGGAAACTGGCGGGCTTCAGTCCATGGGATCCCAAAGAGTCGGACACGAATGAGTGACTACACTTTCACTTTCATGTAGCCGATCAACAATGTTGTGATAGTTTCAAGTGCAAAGTGAAGGGACTCAGCCCTACATATACATGTATCCCCACTCACCCTCTTCTACCCCACTCAGCTTTCCAAGATGATAAAGTGGGACTTCCTATCACTGAAGTCACTGCCTGCCCTTTGTAGAAGTTGGTTTTTCATCTGTAATCAACTGGAGATGCTACAGTTTCCTTATCCTCTTCCGCAGTGGGATCCTGTCCTGCACATTCTCTGCCATTCTCCTCCCCTCTCTGAATCCCTGTATTCTTTCACCCCGCTGAGACAGGGTGGGCATTGCTGGGAAAGCAAAGACCCTCCTTGTCCTGCTCTTACAGTCTGAACTAGAGCCAGCCCCAAACAGGCCTCCAGCACTCTTCTCATAACCTTTCATTAACCCCCAACAGGAAGCCCACCAAGGTCCATCTTACCCATACCAGAGGAAGAAAAAAGAGGAAGACGAGGAAAGGAAGGAAACTTGCCCCCGCCCCCGTTGAAAGCTCCCCAGTGTATGACCTTGACACATATCAGAGTTTATTTCTCCAAGAATTCTTGGGTGGAGTTGGGGCATGACAGAAAAAGGGAAGGATCTGCTCAAAATAAATTGATGAGGTGGCAGATTAAAACCTTCCCTCAGTATTTGTGTGCAGAGTCTTCACATCTAGTGCATTTGAGATGTTACTGTGAAGATATAACAAAGGGAAAATTTTCCAGTAGACTGGATAAGAGCGTGTCAAGCACCTGTGCCGTGTGTGCACTGATTTCTTTTAAAGACTGTTTGATGTAGACCACTTTTTTTAAAGTCTGTATTGAACTTGTTTCTGTTTTATGGTTTGGTTTTTTGGCTCCAAGGCACGTGGAATCTTAGCTTCCCGACCAAGGACTGAATCCGCACCCCTTGCATTGGAAGGTGAAGTCTTAACCACTGGGCCACCAGGGAAGTCCCCATGTACGCACTGGTGATGAGCACAGGGGGAATCCTGTCTGCATTTTGGAAGCTTTGGATTCCAAGTAACGTGACACCCCCACACTAGGGAGTTCCAATGAGATGACACTGATGCGATGAACATCAGTTGTAATAATTTAAGCGTTTGAATGATAGGCACAATTAGAAGACCGTGAGTGAGTGAAAGTGTTAATCGCTCAATTGTGTCCGACTCTTTGCGACCTCATGGACTATAGTCCACCAGGCTCCTCTATCCATGTGATTCCCCAGGCAACAATACTGGATTGGGTAGCCATTCCCTTCTTCAGGGGATAGAACCCAGGTCTCCCGTATTGCAGGCAGATTCTTTACTGTCTGAGCCACGAGGGTAGCCTTAGAAGATCATATAGTCTTACAACCCAGGAGTCAGAAAAAGTGCTTTCTTGTTGGGAGGGACTTTTTCCTACTCTGTGCTCTGTAGGTGGTGAGGATCTCTGGGCCTGCTGACAATAAGACATGCTTTGTGTGGTGTCTTCTCTGGTCTTAGGGATGGTGAGTGTCTGGCCTACACTCTGTATACCTCTTTTCCTTTAAAACTGACAGCAGGCCTTTTAAAAAATGGGTTAACCAGCAGCAGGGGTACAACCTGTGGTTGTGAAATGGAACCATCTAACTAGCAGTTTATTGACAATAGTGAATAATTAGTGCTTGCCTGCGCCATCTGTTATAACTATTTTAATAGTCTCTTTTAGAAATATGCATAGAAATATATTCTGGAATCAATATATTAATAATATATTTCAGATCATATACAGTGCTCTCAAAAACAGCATGACAGAAATAATAGCAATGGTAAAACCTAACTTAATCTTTAAGTAACAATTCATAATTTACACAGTTTGCGTGAATGTAGTAGCTCTTTACTCCATGAAGCAAATAAAATGAGCTTCATTTTTATAGGTGAATAAACTGTGGTTCCAAGAAACGCAGCGCTTTGTCTAAAGCAGTGGTTCTCAACCAGGGTGACTTTGCTCCCCAGGAAATATTTGGCACTATCCACAGACATTTTTGGTTATCACAGCTGGCAGGTGGGGGTGATACTTGCATTTGGTGGGTAGAGGATAGGGATACTGCTTAATATCCTACAATGCACAGGACAGCCTTTGCCATTGAAGAATTATCCAATCCCAAATGTCAGTAGGCCCAAGGCTAAGAAAACCTTGTCTAGAGTCAGGTAGTTGATAAGATCTGAATCCAAGTCTGTTATTCTCAACCCAGTCTTTTTTCTATTATCCCAAAGTGGAATGTTTTCATCTTGAATGGGGAAACAGTTTATTACGTCTTGTGTTATGCTCATTTTTGCCTCTCTTACTCCTGCGCTCCTGGGAGAGGGTGGAGAGTGTACCTTTAGTAGACAAGGAAATGTTGCTGTATGATATAAAATTGTTGCCAGTAGCAATGGAAAAGCTTCCAGCATAATTCCCACCCAAACTCTCCTCCTCTACACTTTTCAAACTTTATCCACTTCATTATGTAGGCAATTGCCATGTTTTAGGGGGAAACGGGTGATAAAAAATCTCACTGTTTTCCCAATTCTAATATTGAGATAGACCACATCTAGAACCATGTAAAAGAGATGGGAGGTAGAAAATGATTAACAAGTGTGTGAGTTCCCAATGATCGATGCTAATGGCCCATGGAAGTAACGTGAATTTGCCAAAGCCTCTGATAACCCAAAAGTCATTTTTATTGAGATTTGGAGTATGAAGCATTTTTTAAAAGGAGAGTCATCTATCTAATAATTACTTTAATTTTGAGGTAAGCTACTATAGCAGTTATTTTTAATTCCCTAAGTACACATCACTGTGAGGCAGGAGAGTCATCCAAGAACGTGCTAGTCAGCAGGGGATGCCAACAAAGATTAAAGACTGAAACAGCATTAGTCAAGGAATAGCTTAAAAAAGCTGTGTACAGGGCAGAGCATAGCTTGGAACAGTGAAATTAAGTTATAAACTCCAGAGCCAGGCAGGTTGGGTCTAACCCAACTCTGGATACCTACTAACTTTATGACCATGAGCAAGTTACTTAATTTCTCTATACCTCAGTTCACCCATTACTGTAATGTGGGTGTGTGCCTACAACCCACCTCCTAGGTTGGTCTCGAGAACTAAATATATTTTAAAATGTACCTGGCACGTAAATGTAAGAGTGCTGTATGCCTCTATATTATGCAGGTGTTAATGCAAATCAGGCAAACTGATGCATCATGATGTGAAAACATGGCATGGAATACCGTTCAGTGAAAACAGAAATTCACAGAGCAATGCTCATAGCACTGTGCCATTTACGTTTTTAAGATCCTAATGACTAGATGGGAGAAGGCAATGGCACCCCACTCCAGTACTCTTGCCTGGAAAATTCCATGGACGGGGGAGCCTGGTGGGCTGCAGTCCATGGGGTTGCTAAGAGTCAGACAGGGCTGAGCGACTTCACTTTCACTTTTCACTTTGATGCATTGGAGAAGGAAATGGCAACCCACTCCAGTGTTCTTGCCTGGAGAATCCCAGGGACTGGGGAGCCTGGTGGGCTGCCATCTATGGGGTCGCACAGAGTTGGACACGACTGAAGTGACTTAGCAGCAGCAGCAGCAGCAGCAATGACTAGATACGTGAGTTATAGGTTGCATGGTGAGGAAGAACGTGACCTTTTCTTTTTAAAATAAAAGATGTTTATACTCACTTCTTAGTTCAAGAGACACAGAGGTCACTTTGAAGCAGATTTTCTTTTACTTTTCACAGTAATGGAATGTGATACCTGGAGCCCTGGGTGGCCCCAGGGGAAGGGTGCAGAAAGACGTTTTAAGTTCCATCAAAAGTTAACTCTCCCAAGAGCCTTTGGTAAACATAGCTGTCCCTTGGGAAGAGGTGGGCAGACTGGATGGAGCTCAGTGAGCTGCCGGTGAGCGCTGACTTCTCCCTTTCACAGAGTAACATGGTTAGAACTTCTCTGTCTGCTGTGGTAGCGAGATCATGTCAGAGATCTGTAATACACTGCAGTGGTCCTGAGGGAAATGGAGACTGGCTGGGTGGCAAAGCCTAGACACCCTGGCCTAGGGGTGTGTGAGGATAGTCACTTCCAGTCCAAGTGCAGCTGAGGTCAGAAGTCCATATGGACCAGCATTTTTGGTCCAGAAGTCACACAGGTGATTGTGGTCAAAAGTGAGTACTATTGGGATTTCCCTGGTGGTCTGGTGGTTAAGAATCTGCTTCAGTAGGTAAGAATCAGAACTCGATGAAGAAGTCGATCAATGGACAAATAGATAGATCAAGATATTTTGACCCTGAGAAATGGTTTGACCTTACAAAGTGTTTGAAACTCTAGCAGTTACAGACTAAATGCACCTATTTTATATTGGTTCAAAACTCTGGACCTGTCTTTGTGCGTGTGTGTTGCTTGTGTGTGCCTGAGCACAGGCAACTCAAAAGTCTCAGGACTGACAACATTGGCATCACATGGCTGCTTGCAAAGTCGTGAGTCCAGCGATATGCGGGTGAACATTTAACATCTGCTTTTCTGAGGGTGGGGGTGTGGAGTGCCGGGAGAGCCCTGATTTTTAGCATTTGCTGACTTCAGTAGTATAAATGCTCCCACCTGGCTGATTTCAGCTCTCACGGTAACATCTCTGAATGTGGAGTTGGGAAGAACGTATAAAGTGCTGAATCGGAGCAGGCTGGCTCCAGCACACACGCCACTGCATTGGTCCTTGTCCCCTATTCACTGAATCAGAACCCTGGGGTTGGGGCTCAGGGGTCTGACTTTTAACCAGCCCTCCAGATTACTGTGTTTGCACAGTAATTACAAAAGTTTGCAAAGCACTGAGTCTGTATGTTGTCTGTAAAACCATCCTGTAGGTCAGCAGGCCCCTAGGTTTCCTGTGGAGGTAAAAGGAGTATCGGGAGGATGCCCAAATGAGTAAGTTTGTTGAAGCCACAGGTTCTCCCACATAAAGGCAGTGTAGGGTCATGTACTTCAATCTGAAAACTCATCAGGAGCATTTACAGGTTTCAAGGCACAAAGACAAAGAGCCCGGACTATACATTTGGAGAGAGCAGCTACAAGAACAGCTAAGATATGGGAGCATAAGAATAGGATTTGCTGGTAGTCAGTCCTAGAATACCCAAGGAGAACTACTCAGATGTTTTCTGGTGAGTTAGCTAAGAAATACATGCAAAAATTAATCTGTATCAAATTCTACCAGTCGAGCACTATGACCTAAATGCAATCTGCAAATGGCTTAAATAGCTTATGATAGAATTTGTCACTGACTGAAAATAGATTGAAGCATCAAATCAGTAAAATTTAGATCTCCAAAACTGAACTCAAGAGAAAGTCAACGTTGTTTGACTTATTCTAATTATGCATATATGGTGTAGTGTATGAATTTTTAACTTTTAAATTTCTGAAATTACAAAGAAAACACATTGTTTTATTGTGCCAAAAAAAGCACACGAAATTTACCATCTTCCCTATTTTTAATATACATTAGCGTTCACTATATACACATTGTTACACAATAGATCTTAGAATCTGTCATCTCGCAAAACTGAAATTCTTTACTCATTGACCAAGGATTTCCCTTTTCCTCTCCCCACAGCCCCTGAGAATCACCATTTACTTTCTGTTTCTATGTACTTGACTACTTAGGGTGCCTCATATAAGTGGAGCCATGCAGTATTTGTCTTTGGGACTGGCTTATTTCACTCAGCATAAGGTCCTCAAGGTTCATCCATATTGTCACATACAACAGGATGTCCTTCTTGTTTAGGACTGAGTCGAGTTCCATGGTGTGTATAAAATGTATGTAGATTGCTCCCACCTCTCGAGTCCTGTGACTCATGCTGCAGGGAACAAAGGTGTGCAAATATCTCTTTGAGAATCTGTTATCAATTCTTTTGGCTATATGCCCAAAACTAGAGTTGCAGAACACTTTATTATTGTTATGATTCTTAATGACTCAAGAATAAATATAAAATTTAAAAAGTCATAGTTAGACACTGGTTGAAAATTGACAAACTCTCTATGCCTGTGTAGAAAACAATGTTAAGCATTGGAAAAACAAAGAAGTCTAAGACAGTCTCTGCCCTCGAAGGGTTTAGAGTCTCATTGGTGGGGAAACACCAATATATAAATATAAAATGACAGTTATTTAAACTAAAAGATAAATGAAGTCATCTCATCTGTTGCAGGTACAAGTACATATTGGTCAAACTTCTTTGGAGCAATCTAGCAGCAATCCACCAAAACCGAAATGTGATAACCCATGACCCAGCAATTCTAGCTAGTCTAGTTATATCTCAGGTATATACCCAAGAGAAATGAGTGCATACCTACACCAAAAGACATGTATAGAATTTTAAAAGCAGCTTCGTTTACATCAGACAAAATTGTGAAAACCAAAGTTTTCTGGGGAATGGGAGATTGAATGAATAAATGGCTGTAAATTCTTACATTGGAATATGATACAGCAATATAAAAGATTATCCTGCTCCTATATGCAACCACATGGGTGAGTTTTACAGATGTAATGGTAAGTGAAAGATGCCAGATGCACATGAATAACTACTGAATGATTCCAAGATCAAAAACAGGCAAAACTAATCTCTGGTGGTAGTAAGTGTATAACTTTAAGGAGAAAGGAGGTAACTTCTGGATTGCTAGAAAGGTTCTGTATCTTGATCTGGGGGGTAGTTACGGCTCAGCAGGTAAAGAATCTGCCTGCAATGCAGGAGACACAGGAGACGTGGGTTCGATCCCTGGGTTGGGAAGATCCCCTGGAGAAAGAAATGGCAACCCTCTCCAGTATTCTTGCCTGGAGAGTCCCATGGACCGAGGAGCCGGGCAGGCTACAGTCCATGGGTTGCAAAGGGTCAGACACGACTGAGCAACTGACACACACACATATACTAGTATATCTCTGTGTAACTATTTATCAAGCTGTAGATTGTTTTTTTCTGTACGTATGTGGTAGTGAACATTTTAGTAAATGAGTTCAGAGGAAGACGTGTTAGGGAAAAATAAAAAAGTCAGAGCAGACTTCAAAGGAGCAATAAGAACTGAGCTGGTAGAATTGAACTGCATGAAGGAGGTCAGTTCAAGCAAGAGAAAAGACCGAGACCCAATAAGTTCAGCAGCACAGATGTCCAGAAAGCTTAGGAACCCCTGTGGCTGTCTATCCAACACCCATCTCCCCTTTTGCTTCACCCCACGTATAAGCCTTGGGAGCTGATTGGCTTCAGCTCAGCTCCAAGTGTTAGTCACTCAGCCGTGTCCAGCTCTTTGCAACCTTAAGGACTGGAGCCCGACAGACTCCTCTGTCTGTGGGATTCTCCAGGCAAGAATACTTGAGTGGGTAGCCATTCCTTCTTCAAGGGGATCTTACTGAGCTAGGGATTGAACCCACATCTTTTGCATTGCAGGCAGATTCTTTAGTGCCTGAGCCATCCTGGGAGAAGGTGATTAGCTTTCTTCTCTGCATCACGAATACCTTTGCTAGGAAATGAAGCCTATCTATGCAAGCAGTTCTTTTAACCGACCATTTTTGCTGGTAACGTAGCACAGACAGACTATATTGTGTATATACCTCTGAAACAGACTTTTGTAAAACAACACTTACTCCTTTTTAACCTCTTTATTGGAGTAAAGCTCCAATATATATATACTTGATATTGGAGGATGGCTGATTAACAGTGTTGTGATAGTTTCGGGTAGACAGCAAAGGGGCCCAGCCCCACACATTCATGTGTCCATTGTTTCCAAAACTCCCCTCCCATCACGCTGCCACTTAACACTGAGTAGAGTTCCTTGTGTTATAACCAACAGTAGGTCCTTGTTAGTTATCTATTTTAAATGTAGCAGGGCATACATGTTGATCCCAGACTCCCTAACTATCCCTTCCCCTAATCCTTCCTTTCTGCTAACCAAACCCTCTAACAACACTTACTTTTAATTCATGCAATGTATATCAATATTTTCTGATATTCTATTTCCCTTCAAACAGACAAATAAAAAGTTGATCACAAACCACTAAGTCAATTTCATGCCCTTAAGGAATTGAGACTTGCAATTTGAAAAAGGTGACATGAAGGCATACTCCGTGGTATAATCATTGGATTATATTATAATGCTTGGTTACAATCATTGGATGAGCACTATGCTGAGTGTTTTTATTAACAAAATTATATTTAATCTGTTATGATAATTTTATGACAGATTGCTATACCCATTTTGTGGATGAAGAAACTGAAACTTCAGGCACAGCAAATTCCCTGGGATCACACGGCTACTATATGGCAGAGCTGAGACTTAAACACAAGTAGAACCTTCTTCTGTTTATAGCTCAGTGACATGTGCCATGGCTTTATATCACAACCAATGGCAGAGAAAATTTGCACATACTGGACTTTTCATCTTGAAGTACAGAGAAGGGCTTCCCAGGTGGCTCAGTGCTAGAGAATCTGCGAGCCAACGCAGGAGACACTGGAGATGCTGGGTCAATCCCTCGGTCGGGAAGATTCCCTGGAGGAAGAGATGGCAACCTACTCCAATATTCTTGCCTGGAAAATCCAGTGAACAGAGGTGCCTGGTAGGCTGCAGTTCATAGGGTCACAAGAATCAGACATGACCAAGTGACTGAACACGCACACGTAGAGAGCAAGAAAACCAGAGAAGAGACAAAATACTCTACACAATAACTTCATTTATTCTCTGGAACTCTATCCCTGCCTCATTATCTCAATGTGTTAAGTCTCTCAAAAATGACAAAATCCTTAAAACAGAACACTCTAACTATGACAGAGAAAACACTTTTATGATTAGAAAGACATCTTCCAGAAAGCTGGCCCTAAGTATTTTGCGTCCTCTTTAACAAAACTCCATGAACACCAAGAATGGAAGTGTTTTTTTTTTTTTTTTTTTTTAAATCTTTCCTTTTCCAACCCTCTCTCCAAATAGCTAAAATAGGTAAAATACAAATTCTGCTGTGTTATGTGCCTGGCTCCAATAAGGAAAGTGTATTATTTTAATCTGTTGTCATACAACTTTATTTCCAAAGTTGCTTGATTTTCTGGGACCCTTTTGGAAGAATCATTCAGTTCCATAAAGGATCAGCCACTTGCCAAGTTGTATGCTCAGTCACTAAGATACGAAGAACTACTCTTCACCTTTATAAAGGGAACATATACTGAAACACAGAACATAATAAATCCAAAACTTCACAACCATGGGATCTACGCACAAATAGTTGTACTGGGTGCACCTGAAAGACGACGGATTAAATAACAATTCTAGGAAAGCAGAATTTTTATTTCACCTACTTTTAGATGTTTTGGGGGGTTGGAGAAAGGAAAGGGAAAAATAATAAAACTGACAACCTTTCAATTTTAGTGTTCACAGAGTTTTGGTGATTTAAAGAAGACTCAGAAGATTTACTACTAGTCTTCTAGAAGGTTTCCTCCTAGTCATAAAACCATTTTCTCTGTTACAGTTTGTGTGTTCTATTTTAAGCATTATGGCATTGTCTGAGGAACTTGCATGTTGAGAGAATAGGGCAGGAATAGAGTTCCAGAGAAGAAATGAAGATGTGTAGGAAACATTTTGTGTGTATCCTGGAGGGCTCACCTTCCCTGTGTGTGCTGCAAGTTTAAAATTTCGACTGAAGCATCTGTCTGCCAATGCCAGGCACACGGCATCTTCCTCAATCCCTGGTCCAGGAAGATTCCCATGTGCCGCAGGGCTAAGTCTGTGTGCCACATCTATCGAGCCTGCAAAGCTAGAGCCTTTGAGCTCTAGAGCTAGGCAATTATCCTCTTGCGCTCTACAACAAGAGAAGCCACTGCAAGTAGAGAAGAGCCCCGACTGGCTGCAACTAGAGAAAGCCTGCATGCAGCAGTGAAGACCCAGCACAGATAAAAATAAAATTGAAAAAAAAAAAAGTTCAACCTAAGCAGATCTTGTCTTCACGCAGTTGGCTGAGAACTACAGCCACGACACGTCTCACTGAGCAGTCAGCAGGAGCATGTCTACCTGTGTTTAAGTCTCAGCTCTGCCACATAACAGCTGTGTGACCTCAGGAAATTTGTTGAGCCTCCAAGCCTGAATGTCTTCGTCCCTAAAACGTTACAATAGTTAAGTGATACAAGGACTACAACGATGGCACCTTTTATTGTATTTGTAATAATGAAGAGGCTGTCTCCATGGTTTGCCAAACTGAGGCAATTATCCCTGCTATCTTTAGGGTCTAGGATTCAGATGACAAGGGATCAGTGGTCTGTTGCAAATCATACTGAATATTTACCAGCAACATTTACCGGCAGTGAAATCAAGCTAAAAGTGAAACCTTAACGGAAGCTAATTTGAAGCTCTTCAGTTCTTTATTTGCTTATTTATTTTAAAATCTTATTATACATCTATGTATATGCATACACACACACACACACACACACACACACACACACACACACATAACTTCCCAGGTAGCTCAGCTGGTAAAGAATCCATCTGCAATGCAGGAGACCCCAGTTAGATCCCTGGGTCAGGAAGATCCCCTGGAGAAGGGATAGGTACCCACTCCAGTATTCTTGGGCTTCCCTGGTGGCTCAGCTGGTAAAGAGTTCCCCTGCAATGCACCACACCTGGGTTCCATCCCTGGGTTGGGAAGATCCCTTGAGGAAGGGAAAAGCCTGGAGAATCCCATGGACTATAGTCACAAAGAGCGGACATGACCGAGCGACTTTCACTTTCACACACACACACATATGTATATGAAGTGAAGTTGCTCAGTCATGTCTGACTCTTTGCAACCCCGTGGACTGTAGCCTGAGAGGCTCCTCTGTGCATGGGATTTTCCAGGCAAGAATACTGGAAAATATAAACAAAAGGTTCCTAATTGGGAAAGTTTCCATTAAGGACATCAAACTGATTTGATGTCAGAGACTAATAAAAGGGGGTACTTACTTTAGACAGAATGCCTAGGAATGTCTCCACGAGGAGGTAAGGTTTAAATGGAGACTAGAAGGAGACACGGAGAAGGCAATGGCACCCCACTCCAGTACTCTTACCTGGAAAAACCCACGGACCGAGGAGCCTGGTAAGCTGCAGTCCATGGGGTCGCTAAGAGTCTGACATGACTGAGCGACTTCACTTTCTCTTTTCACTTTCATGCATTGGAGAAAGAAACGGCAACCCACTCCAGTGTTCTTGCCTGGAGAATCCCAGGGACGGGGAAGCCTGGTGGGCTGCCGTCTATGGGGTCACACAGAGTTGGACACGACTGAAGTGACTTAGCATAGCATAGCATAGAAGGAGACAAGAAGTCAGTTTGTGAACAGCCACGGGAAGGAATCATGGGACCAGCAGGCGCAAAGACCCTGGGGTATGTGAGACTGTGTGTGTACTATGAGGCTCTGCACTGCTTTCACACATGCTGACCAGCTCCCTTCCCTTCTGTCCTGACAGCTGCTTTTCTGATTCAGCCTTGCAGTATGTTTGGGGCTCCAGTTTGGGGTCCTGGATGGATATGCCCTTTTGATACATCAACCTAAAAATATGCTGGAATAGCTCTCCTTTACCCCACGTCTGCCGCACGTTGTGTCTTGCTCGCTGTGACTTTGCCATTCAATCAGGACTGCCCTTGACATTTATAACATTCTGATTTCTTTGCCTCTGTTTTTGCCTCGGGTCCTGAAAGACTAGCTGCTGACATAAGGAAGACAGTCAAGAATTATTGGCTGAATTTTGAGATAAATTTCATTAGATCATCAGAGATCCAAAATTTTTTTTTTTTCCCTACTTAATTTTAACATGGATAAGACTAAGAAGGAGCACACTGGATGAAATTGAAGAATAGTATGGCATTCTGGACTGGCGCTCAGTTCCCGGAGGGCTACTTCTGGTTCTGTAACTCATTAGCAATGTGACCTTGAACGAGCCATCGTACTTGAGCCTTTTGACATCTTCCACTAAAATGAAGGGCTGGGTCCAAGCACCCTTCAATGACTGTTCTTTTCTATGATTCACTGGGTTTCAATACTTGCCAAGCCTTCCACACTCCTATGAAAGAAGCGTTATCTTCAGGCATCAACTCAGTTTATACAATAATGATATCTCACACTCCACTGGAATTTGTCATTTGCAGATCACTTTCATCTCCACCATCACATTTGATTTTAACCAGTCATATGTATTGGGGACAAGATAATTTTTTAATGTCTGACAGGGTGTGAAACTTGCCCAAGGTCATAACACACTGTTCATGTTCATGGGGTTCTCGAGGCAAGAATACTGGAGTGGTCTGCCATTCCCTCCTCCAGTGGACCACATTTTGGAACTCTCCACTATGACGCATCCTTCTTGGGTGGCCCTGTATGGCATGGCTCATAGCTTCATTGAGTTATGCAAGCCCCTTTGGCAGGACAAGGCTGTGATCCAAGAAGGGGAAAGACTGAAGGCAAAAGGAGAAGAGCGTGGTGGAGGATGAGATGGTTGGATGGTATCACCAACTCAAGGGACATGAATCTGAACAAATTCTCGGAGACAGTGAAGGGCATGAAAGCCTGGATTGCTGTAGTCCATGGGGTTGGACAAGACTTAGTGACTGAACACACACACAGACACATAACACATGAGAAGCAGGAATGACAACTGGATATACTGTCCTATGTGTGGTACAATAAATTGGATAGCATCTCTGCTATGTGGGAATGGAACAAATTGTTTACGCCTTGAATAGCAGTCACAACCTTTTTTTTTTTTTTTTAATGTTAAGTATTGTTTTTAAATGCTGAAATCCAAAGCTTTTTTTTTTTCTTCTTTTTTAGTTGAACTCTTTAGTTGTAAGGATCAGAAAAGTACTCAGGTTGGCTCACTTAGGAAAGCTGGGCACTGCAAGAATCAGCTTACTTAGGAACAGGAGGCAAGGTCGTCTTCAATTAATTGAGAAAAGATGTCCAGTCCTACGACCAAACTGTCTGATTTTCTCAGAACTTCCGAGACCTTTCCTTCTAATTTGAAGAACAGTTTCCTCTGCTTACTCATGGTTCTTGTTTCCCCATAACCACGGTTCTCACATGGCTTGGCTTCCTGACACCAGCTCTGGCCAGCTGACTCCAACTTGTCAGATCCATCACTCACTACAGACCCCTGTCAATCTCTTCTTCGTTTAGTTCCTATGGTCCAATCAGTGGGGGCTGTTAGGGGTGAGTCATGAACAAGTCATGTGACACCTTCATCAAATTCTACCTCTTTATCAGGATTCATGAACAGGTTCCTAGGGAAGGAATTCTGTATATGATAGAGCAGGCATCCCAGAATATGTCTCCTGCCATTTCCCTTTTAATCTAAATTTCACATGATTCTACCGAGTTTTCTTTAGTGCCTCCAATCTTCATAAGTATATCTATTTTTTTTCATGGTTCTGGCTTAGAGGCCAAAGATTATTATCTGATTGCTTTTTTCATGCACATTTTAAATTAATTTTCTCAACACCCCAGTAGGTGAGTTAGGTACTTCCCAGAGATGATGGTAACATGACATATTCAAAGACATCTAGAAGCCAGGAGTACAAGTGAGCTAGATCAGGAGAAAAAACAAAACCAGTTCAAATCTGTCCCTTAGTTAAAATCAGAAGGGTAGTTGCACCATTTTCTGTAGGGTACAGTTAAAACACACACACACACAACCACTAGCCAGCAACTAGGTGTGTTCAGGTCCTAGATCTGATCTGATCATTGATTTCTGGATATATAATTTATTCCTCTTGAAATTTGGGGGAAGGGGGAGTCTTAAAATCTGGAAACTAGAAGGAATCTTATGGGGTCATCTAATTTGGTCTCTGCATTTTACAGCAAAAGACATTGACATCAAGCCTTATTGATTAGAGGCAGAGCCTCTAAAATAAAGAGAAGTAAAATACTTCTCTTAAACTTTCGTGATCTTTTTCATTACATCATCTCAGTTGAGAAGGTAGATGCTTATTCTGAGAATTAGAGATACTGCTTGTGATTATGCAGCATATAATAGTGTCTAAAGGTAAAATTTTAAGATGAGGGCACGGGATGGGTACAGAAGACAGGAATCCGCAGTGTGTGAAGTGACAGCAAACAATCTATAAATGCTCTAGTTTTTGTTCTCTAAAAACTTATATATAAACAAAAGAGCATGGTCATTGCCACAAAATCGCATCAGAAAATGGAGATTAGGACATTCCCATTGCCAGATGGTATGGGAAGGTGGTTGGATGTGAAGTCTGATTGTAGACTGTTTGCCATCAAAGGTGGGTTCTATCACTTAATAAAGTGTAATTGAGGCAAGTTTGTACCATTTACTCAGCTCCTCTGGGTCCAGAAGTAACACAAACTCCAGAGTCATTCTCCAATATTTGAGAAATTCTTAGGACAGCGTTTGGTACATGGTAAACTCACAACCTAAGTGCTAACCTATAATTATTATTATTTGCTTTTCTTCGGTGGGAGGGCTAAATGCTATTCTTCTGGAGCACAGAACTCTCCATCTAAAATCCCATGGGCTAGATTAGAGATATCAGTTGGCTTAGTGAAGAATTAGAGATGGAAAGAGAAGATTTCTTTCCGAGCATCTCCGTCTTTATCTTTATCCCTTTAATTCTTATTAAATTCATAAAGCAGGCATTTGCTATTTGCATTTCAGAGACCAGAAAACTGGCTAGAAGACTTTCTCCGCCAGAACTCGTCCACTGAGTTAGTAGTGGGTCACTGGATAAAACTGGGACTTGCCTAGAGGTCCAGCAGTTAAGACTCCATGCTGTCACTGACGCTGCTGCAGGTTCAGACCCTGGTTGGACAGCTAAAATCCCACGAGCCCGGGCCACGGCCAAAAAATCTAAGTCTACAAGTAAATAGACGAACGTCTTCTTCAAGTGGAGACTTCCTGGACTTCGAGTTCTCTTTGCCAGGAGTCTAGAAAAAGGTGGCAGAGCGGCGGTGCAGGTGAGAACCCACATCCCTCTCCAAGGCCAGCGAGCTGCATCTTGGCTCATCTGCCTGTTTCCATGCCAGCCAAGCCTCGCTAAGAGGACCGGCTCCACACTGAGGGAGGATCAGACTCCGGTTTCCCGTCCAGGAGGCCGCCGTGCCCTCTCCCGGCCTCCCTCTCCCAAGTCGCCCTCAGGGGATCCGACTTCTTGAAGCAAGTCTACGGAGTTTCATTCCTTCATTTCTTTAGAAGCCAGACTTTGGAGTCAAAGAACAGAGAAGGGCAAGAGCTAAGAACAGGCAGCAGCGCGCAGGGGCACCGGGCCCGCGGAAGGCCCTGGCCTCGGGTACCCTTGCGGTCCGGCAGCAAGCGCGACGCCCACCCGCACCCCGCCGCCCGCCTCCCTTCCCGGAGGAGGCGTGGCCCGCAGGCGCCGCCATCTTGGCGGCCTCTCTAGGCGCTCTGTTTACTACTCTATGGTCGCCCGCTCCCGCCCCGCCCCTCCCCAGTCATTGTCTGGAGGAGCCGCGGCGGCCGCAGCGCCTTCTCTTTATAAGCCCGCAGTGCCCGGATGTGAATGGATTACAATGTATCTTTCAGGGAAACCTATTATTATCAATGTGACTCCACGGGGGAGTCAATGGTGATGATCAGGAGGAGGAGGAGGATGAGACACCTCTAAACTTGGAACAAGTTTAAGACTTTATAAGAGGAGAAGAAAAAAAAAAAGCCACCAACAAGATTTGTCTGAGGAAAAATTATCACTATCCTGTGTTGATATTTTTTTTATAAACAATAAGAAAAAGTTGTTGGATTTTTTTTTTTTTTAATGATTTCTTTTTGGGGGGAGGGAGTTTTGTTGCAGTTTTATGCTGGAAAATGCAAAAACCAGAGCCAGGTGCATAATCTTGTATTCTGTGGATATCCCTGGAACAGAACTGAGTACCAGTTAAAATACTTTTTTGGGGGATACACATGTGAGATACTCAGTACTTGCAGAAGATTTTTGTCTCTCTTTTTAAAGTCACTTTCCTTGGAATATTGTGAGCATATTTGTGGCCACTTAAGGTAACGTTACAATTTGCTGTCAGAGTAAACTGTTTGTAATTGAATTTAATTTTTAAAATGTCGATCCCAGTGTTTTATTAAAACAAAAGGAACAACCTATTAAATAACTGCCAATGGGAAAAAGTGTGTGCATGCGTTTTGTGTATGTACTCGCACATCTAGCCATAACAGGGTTTATAGAACGTGTATTTTAGCACACGTTAAAATAGCGTCTGTTGCATATACTGGGTGAAGCACGCTTGTTATTACGAAACTGTAGAATTATGCAGCTTAATTTTTATCCTAAAAAGTGATGTGAAAAAGTATGTTTTAAGAGCATGTAGGGCCTGTAATGGTCAGTGTTGAATGAAAAACTTATCGTGCTGGCGAACGGGGACTTAGCGTGCCTAGGAACTCAAGTGTAAAACAAAACATCTACCCTCAAAAATTGCCTTTTTTTTTTTTTTTTTGGCGAAGTTCACAGCTATACTATTCTATGACTTAAAAGGGAGGAGTAAAAAAAAAGTATGTAATTTAGGTTTCGCCTCCCCCCCCCCCCGCCACCCCCCAACGCAGAACTACCGATAGGAAAATCTCCCCAGTAAAATGTCGCTTGGTTTCTATCTGGAAAAGAAAAAAAAATATTGTTCCTCTTGGCAAAGTCTTTTTGCATCACGTGTATTTGCAGCCTAGTATAAACTTGCTTTACTGTGTGTGGATGTGTGAGTGAGAGGGAACGGGAGAGTCAGAGAAAGAAAGAAGTGAGGGGACGTAAAGTGGAATCCGTTTCAAAGTGTGCCTCGGCTGGATGAAACGGGCAAAAAAAAAAACACACCCCAACCCTGAAGGGTGCAGGCTTCAGATTGTAACTGACGATCTGAGGGAAAATGAGGTGCTCGGTGAAATTTCGTTTGTATTTTTTTTTTGGCGAGGCGGGGGAGGTGTGGAGATGATTTTTTTTTCTTCTCTTTCTCGGGGGTGGGGTGGCGGCGGGCGGGCGGGGGGTCCGCGTCCCAGCCAGCCCGACCCGCGCGCGCCGCGTCGCCCCGCCGGAGCCGCCCCCCCACCCATTTCTTTGCTGAACTTGCAATTCCGTGCGCCTCGGCGTGTCTCCCCCTCCCCCTCCGCCCGTCCCCTCCCCCTCCCCGGAGAAGAGAGTTGGTGTTAAGAGTCAGGGATCTTGGCTGTCTGTCTGCGGAGCTGTAGTGGCGGCGGCGGCGGCGGGGACCGAGCGGGCGCGGGCGGCGGCGGCTGAGGCGGCGGGTAGACATGAACGCCGCCTGGGCGCCGGCGGTGCACCGAGAGCCCCTTCTCGCGCGCGGGCGGTAGGTAGCGGCGCCGAGCGCGGCGGGCGCGGCGGGGCCGGAGCGCCGGGCGGCGCGGGGGGCTCGGGCTCGGCGGCCCCGCACGCGGCTCCGCGCCTCCGGCGCCGCGGGCGCCCGGTCTCCCCGGCGCTCCCGCTGGAGACACCCCTTCCCCTCCCGCGCTCTTCCCTCCCCCTCGTCCCTGCGCACCCCCCTCCTCCCCGCCCGGGCCCCCCCACGCCCTCCTCCCCGGCGCTGCCGCTCCGAGGGACCGCTGACTTTGCCAAGGGCCTGACTTTAATTTTTACAACCCTTTCTTTCACAAATTAGGGCGCTGGACAATTACAAGCCCCGACCCTCCACCGCGGGGCCACCCCCCGCCCCCCGTTCTTTTCGCCGACCCTGTCACCCCTCCCCCTTTGGACGTGTTTTCACTCCAGAGACGCTCATCTTTAATTTCTTTATAGCTACTTTGAAACGCAGAGGGGAGTGGTGTGTGTGAGTGTGTGTGCGCGCGCGTGTGTGTGAGTGTGTGTGTGAGGGGGGTGGGGTGGAGGGTGGGGGGAAAGTTGAGACCGGATCGTTCGGAGTAGTTTCTCTTTTCTCTGTGATCCATTCATTTCTCGCTCTACCTCCTGTTGCATAAAATGATGCGCTGAGGAGCGGCAATTTTTTTCTTCCCTTTCCCGGATTTGGTTTTATAGTGGATGTTACCAGTTTTGATCGTCTCTTTGGAAATACAGTATCAATATCGCTTTTTTTTTTTTTTTTTTTTTGCTATTGCTGCCTATTCCATCTTAAAAAAAAAAAAAAACAACCCAGCAACTCTCCTATCCCTCCCTCCTTTCCACCTTAATCCCACCCGCCCCCACGTCCCCACCCCGACCCCCCCACCCCCAGTCTCCAAAAATCCGATTGTGTTTTCTCCAAGGATTGGGACTGGATTTTCTGATTGCGGTTATTTCCATGTTTCTAGGTTTGTGTGATTTTGCTAAAATGCATCACCAACAGCGAATGGCTGCCTTAGGCACGGACAAAGAGCTGAGTGATTTACTGGATTTCAGTGCGGTAAGAAAGAACGGTGGAAACTAACAACAGCTGTAAAACAAAACAAAACCAAACCAAGAAACCCAAGCACTTTGAGCTAGAAACCAATAGAATCTGAAGGACAGGAATAATTTTTAATTGGCTGAATCCTTGGTAAACATGAAGGTCTTTTTGATAAGTTTTTAACTACAGTTTTTGGGTGTGATGGAGGATTCAGGCTTTTTTTTTTTTCAGTCTGATTACTTGCTTTGAATTCACTACCCACCGAACCCCCAAATAATGGAGTCTCACCCCAGTGGAAGGGAAAAACAGACACCCCTAAAACTAAATCACCCCTTAACTTGGCCTTATCAGAACACTAAAAGTACTGGTACTTTGCGTGCTACTCAATTTATTTACTTATTTATTTTTCTGAAAATGGAAAAGAGAAAATAGGAGACCTCAGTTGGCTCAAAGTTTTAAACTGATGATGGTTTGGAATCAGTAGGACCTGCCTTCCTCCCACTTAAATCTTTTCCTGGGATTCTAAAAACTCCTGTGTATATGCTGAGCACACATTCTTTAGAAACCCTTTAGACTTTGTAAATTTTGTAGTCGGGGAGATCAGCACAAAGCAGAACTTACACACTTGTGGAGTTTTACGGCTGAACTTGGTCCTTCTCCATCACTTTGTCTCCCTTCCCCAAATCAAGTCCCAAGCATGTCAGGGGAATTAATTCATTTTTAATGCCAGATGAGTTTGGTGTCAGATGCATTTGCAAAGCAAAATGAAATGAATCCACAAAACACAAAATCCAAACCGCCTTCTAAGTGGGGGGCTCTCTTGTTGCTGCTGCCGCTGCTGCTGCCACTGCTGCTGTTGTTGCTGCTGCTGCTCTTCTAGACCTTTTGGAGAAATGGCTTTCGGAAGTTTTGCCAGGAAATGTAGCCCTAGGCAGCTTTTAGCCCCCTTTCTGCTTGCTGCACTTTCTCCATTCGTCCCTTTGCTTTCTGCAGGCTCTGACTCGGGAAAGGTGCGCGTTATCCACTAGATAACGTGGAAGAAGAGGGAAACCAATTAGGGTCGAAATAAATGCTGGAGAGAGAGGGAGTGAAAGAGAGAGAGTGAGAGTGAGAGAGAGAGAGAGAGAGAGACAGACAGAGAGAGGGAGAGAGTCTTGCTTCAAAATGCTCTCATGTTAGAGACGAAATGAGAATTTAGTGCAGGTGGCACTTTTATTTTTATTTGGGTTCACATATGACAGGCAAATCCTATACGGGATCGAAATGGACATTGCCACGTTTATGGCCAAGGTTTTCAATATAAAATAAAGAACTTTTTTCTTCTCCTTTGTAAAACTCATGTCTTCTAGAGAGCTCGCTGCCCTCCAAACTGAATCTTGTTAACATTATGGGGACTGTGTTGTGGTTTAAAATGTACTGCCTAGCTCTGGCGATTTAGTGAACCTGAGGAAAAAGAGAGAGCAGAGTGGTAAAGGGGTGGGGGGTAAGAGTGATTGGTAATATTGTACCTGTTTTAGTTTTCAGTTGGATGGTGATGTATTTTACTAAAATGAACACTTAGCATAAACTGTAAATTACATAGTGAGAGTATGAAAGGTCTCAGATGAGCTCTGAAGGCATGGATGTCTTCTTTTCAACAGTAATATTTCTTTGTTTCTTTTAGATGTTTTCACCTCCTGTGAGCAGTGGGAAAAATGGACCAACTTCTCTGGCGAGTGGACATTTTACTGGCTCAAGTATGTAAATTCTTTTCTTAGTGTGTAGTTAAATGTTCTTAGCTGTTTGTTCACTCATGGTATATTTTTGGCTCTGTTAAACTGTTCTGCAAAAGTCATTGAAATTTTAGCCTGTAATGATATGGTTATTTCATTATCCATTAGTAGTATAACTTAGGCAAAAACGTTATCTTTTGCAAAATTAAAAGTTTTTTTTTTGAATCAAGAAAACTGTCTCAAAATTCTGTCACTTAATTTAAAAGCAATTTTCTAATACAGTTGTAATCAAACAAGTGAAGATAAGGCAGTATTAACATGGGGGAATAAATTAATGTTTCCTTACTGAAAATAGAGGGAAAAATCTAACTTTCATGAAAAGGCAGATTCCTTGTAAATAATCAAGTTTTCTGGGAACTATGTATAATTAACCCTTTAAAAAAAATGAGCACTTAATTTTGTAGGTGAATGCTGCGTAGTAAACCATAGCTGTAAATAGACTCTTTCTAATCCAAGAGCTGAATATGAATTCATTTGTATTTAAAATATCCTTTTTGGTGCTTTAGCTGTTTTTCTACCCCTAAGTATTTACTTGTGCAGTGAATTTTTGCTGTGTTTAAAGTTACAAATTTGGAAAGACTTTTACATTTTATAAATGAAAGACCTTTGGCTGATGCTTTCAAAAGACGTTAGCGGTATTCACAAAGGCATCTGTGTGTGCAATGATTATCTGGTATCTAAGGAGGGTTTTAATAGGGGACTCTCTGAAGGTCTCTTACTAAAAGTGAAAATATGCTATTCATTTAAAAAGTTATTTTTTTGTCCAGTGAATTTCATATCAGAAGGAAGCATACATTGTTGCTTGCTGTCCTTTTAGGTTCAAGGCTTAAATCCATTTATGCCTGTTAAACAGCTATAGTATCTTAGGAGTTCTGGCAGTGGTACCTAACAGGACATTAGACAGAGTCCTGTTCTTAAGTCAGACTGGTAAATAATGACATCGTTTAGCTATGAGATACCAGTGGAATTGTCTGTTAGCTATTGAAGATAATTTCACATCTCTTAATATTCATTTGGTGCTGTAGCAATGAAAGAAACCTATTCATCTTTGTGATTTGTATAATTGGTATGTTTTTTCTAAAACGAATGGCTTTTAAAAGTTGCTCATTTCCAAATAAGTTACTTCTCCTTTTGCTGGCCCCATAGGTCTAAGGGAATTATCTCTAAAACTCGATTTATGAAATATGAGATGCCTCCTATACTTACATTTTATTTTTTTGGGGGGGAGTCCACTTTGATTTAAAGGACTCTTGACCATATGTTTGTGTTTTGACTGTCCTGGAACCTGTTATATTTTTAATTTGGGACTTACTTTTTTGTTTGTTTTCATATTGTATCTTCCACATTTCTGTATTGTGTTCTCTACACAGTTTTGAAGGAAAAATGAGTGCAAGTGTCTGTTGTAGGTAAATTAATTTTTCATGTTAGTATCAAAACTAACTTTATTTCTGACAGTAGTTTTCTTCAAGATTTCCCTTAAGAAAATGTGTATTCAGTTGAAATCTGAAAGTAGATTATGTCAGAAAGGCTCAGAGATAGACTGCTTTCAGAGTCAGTGCAAAAATACTCTTTTGTACTTTTTGTAAAAGCTGACACATTTGGAGTAATTAAGTATATCAGTTTCGGTATGGTTTAATAAAGTAAGATTGATTTAGAAGCATGAAATTGTGTTACATTTAAAAGACGACTGTGCATCTTGGTCCCTTTTCTGTGTTCACATTTGAATGAAGTCTTTGCTATGATGTTTAAATGTTTACAGAGTATAGGCTGGATAAGTATGAATATGTATTGATGAATTTTGGTAAGTGGTCATATATTGAAACTTACACAGTTCTTAAGACAGTATATCTGTATACATAAGCCTGTCTTATACAGACAGTAAATCTGTATAAGACAGAGACTTCATCGTTAGTGAGATAGGTTGTGATATTTCCAGTGAATATGCTGTGATTATTTTTAAGGTGTTGAACTTTAAGTGACTTTGTACCGGCCAAAGGTGTAGTTTTCAGGCCCATATGTATACTTATAAAGGTGAAAAGTGTAGTGGCTATTTTGTTCTGGTGGCTGGATTGCAAATGCAGGGTATTCATCCAGTGCAGTATGATGGGGACTGTAATATACAGAGTACAGATTGGAGTGTTGATTTTTCTCATCTGTCCAAGACATACTAAGTGGCTTTGTTTCTACTCAGTAACAAAGCTAAGTCCCCTTTTAAAACACAACAAGTAAAAAAAAAATGAGGAAAACTGCATTTTGCCCCTTTCCTGAAAGGATGGACTAGAGAACTTTGGACTGAGAAATAATTTTCTAAATGTGCATCTGGTTAATATCCATTGTCCCAAGCAAGGGTGCTCAGATAGCATTTTCATGGGCAGCTTTGAAACTTGGGTCCAGGGGAAAAGAGATCCAAAGTGTAAGTGAACTGTTCATGTTGGGGTAGACCGCTCTGTTGCTTTCAAAGTGAGGCATGGTGATGTTTCAGGCTTCAAGTTCTCTGTAGCTGTGAGTTCCATTCATATATAGGACGCTCCATCGTGATTTGCAGTGTGAGAATGAAAATAAAGTGTGGCCATGTTGCCTTTAATCTTTCATTTCACAAACATGGTTTTCCCTACCACCTTAAGAAATGGTGAGGCTGCTAGGGAGAATGGAATGTAACCTGAGCTACGGCTTGACATTCCCAGGGAGCATTTTTCACATGAAAGGCTTTTGTCAACCCAGGAAAGGACCAGCCGTTTTTGTTTGATGTTTGCAGGTGTTCAGCAGAGAGCACTAAAACAATTCAGCCATGATAGTTCAGAGTGTGGATGACCTTAACAGGGAGAATTGGTGGGCTCTGGAATTATTTGTAAGAAATAGTTGAAATCTATATGGTGACTTCTATAAAGGGATTTCAGATCCATTATATCATTGATCTTAAAACAAGCTAACAGCATCCACATGCCTGGATGACTGGAAAATTATTCTCATTAAAAAGTAGGATGGCCAAGTTACCCAAAAGGAAAAAAAAAATGCATCTAGAATCTGTAATTTATTGATGAACAGGGATTTAATTTTCTAATATAACAAAAATGCAGTTTTCTTGGATCACCTTTGATTCCTTTATGAGCAAAAGATAAACACACTAGCTTTGGCATCTTTTAAAAAGTGGTTTTAAAGTTGGGGCTCTAACATTATCCATACTCAACAATAGCCCTGGTCACATCTGTTACAAGTATTTACACTTAGTCTGTGACGGATTCTACATCTTTCACCCTCAGTTTAAAAGTTGAACCTTTTCCCTCTGTAACTGTTTAGTTTTACTTAGGTGTTCAGCATTTGTTAAAGATGCCAAATGAATGGGTGTTTTAACAATTAACAGCAGCAATAAAACACCACATCCCTGTCATGGTCCTTTCTGGAAGCGAAAAATGTTTCTTGACATTCACACAAGTTTGTTCACTAATATCCACGTGACTCCCAAATGACACATAAGTTTACAAAATTCAGTAAGAAAAAAATATCGATCCAGTGGGTCATTTTGTATTGTAGAGAAGAATCAAATGGCCAGCATCCTGAATTAATTTCCATCCATACAGTTTGAGTTCATGGTTATGGTGTGAAAAAAAATTGGTCTTCCCCAAAGGTATTTGTGGAGTAGAGTTATTTAATTGTGTGTGTGTCTGTTTTTAAACAGCCTTACTATTACAGTGCAGTTCATAATGGTTGTGTGGCTTTTTGTAAAACGAAGAATAAATTAACAGGTTAAAAAATAAGGAATATGTTGTTAAACCCATTTCATTAGAATCATACAATTTTGGGGGTAGGATCCCCTTAGAAATACACAGCCCAATGCCTTCTTTGTACAGCCAAAGAAAACTGAGGCCCATGTTAAGAGGTTCTCAAGTGTATGTTTATTTGCTATTCTAAAAAACAAGTTTTGATTTGCTGATTCTCTGTGGCCCTGCATGTCCTTTGATTGGAGTAACATTGGTTTCAGTACTGTGTTTTTTCTGTAATTTGTGTTGCATAACAGGGTCTCAGGATTTGTGTACTGATCTTTGTGCCTACAGATGCTTCTAAATGTATATGTGCCCTTTGACTGTTTTTTAAGGTTTGGAGCTGAATTTTGGATTATTGATCGTTCTGTTTTGCCTGATCTGGCCTGCGATTATTTGCAGGATGTTAGATTGAATAATAGGGTGTGGATGGGCATGATACTGATGGGATTGAAGTGCTATGCCCAGTGGTGTGCTATGCACTTTATACTCTTATATTTTTTTTATCCTCACAAGAACCCAATGAGATGTCAGGATTACCATGTTCAATTCATAAATGAGGAAACCAAGATTCAGAGATGATAAACTACTTTCTTTCAAGGCAGCCAGGAATGAGATAGGTTCTAAACCTAGGTCTGTCTGCCTGGCTCCGTGTCTTTTCAAAGACACACACACACACACACACACACACACACACACACACACACACACACACACACATACACACATGAGGCTTGGTGTACAATACTATTCCTGATCAT
Organism: Tragelaphus eurycerus; assembly: GCA_935064755.1. NCBI lineage: Eukaryota > Metazoa > Chordata > Mammalia > Artiodactyla > Bovidae > Tragelaphus > Tragelaphus eurycerus. Next base: position 7,673,402 of record CAKXYN010000023.1, read on the forward strand.
TAGAATAGATAAACATTTTTAAAAAACATGTTTACACTAATGGTATAAGCCATGTCCATTATTTTTCCTACTTTATTATTCAAATAAACTAGCTTTGTAGTTTATGTTGGATTTCAATGTGACTTAGTATCTCTTTCATATTATTATTATTATATTTTTAACCAGGAAAATATAGTGGGTATTTTCAAAGTTGTGGCTTGGTTCTACTGTAAATTAGCAATCTGCTTAGGTACCAGTAAAAAAATATTTTGTTTTCAATTTTTATGAACCTAGTCAAACCCCAAGTTGAGGTAACCAAGCTTGCTCTGTTAATATCTAAAAAAATGGTTTCCTATCTTTAACTGTAAAAAAAGTCTTACAGTTTCTTGTTAGATCTTTGAAACCTAATTTTCCAGAACAAAAATCTTGAATTGTATCTGCATCCCTAAAATAAGTAACTTTGAAGTTAAGTTTTGATATGTCTATTACCAGACATGTGCTTAAAATGTTACATTTTCTAAATTCAGAAGGAAGAAGCAGTACTCTATTTGACACTGACTTAAGTAAATAAAATGCATTAAACAAGTGTAGGGATCTGAGATCTGTTGAGCCTGAAATGCTTCACATTTTTGACAGCATCAGCAAGTTATCTTTACCCTACTATTGTAATGAGGAAATCACTTAAATAACAGATGAACAGCTAAGTCACATAAACATATATAATAGAACTATGTAATGAAAGTTTATGCTGTTAATTGCTCGAATCTGTCTTAAATGCTTAGAATCATGGAGCAGTCAAGACTGTCATATAAACAGTTTTGTTTTGAGCTTAAAATTATTCCTTTTTGCTTTCATCTGCTATGATAAACAAAGTAATTTTGGAAGCTTTATAGATCAAACATTTACTCCTAATGGTAAACTGCATTTTATATTGGAAGTTTGCAACCTCGTCCAAGGCAGAGAGTTGAGTCCTGGTGGCCCCAGGCCTGTGATTTTCAACTTTTAGTATTATGATGCCATTTAGGTCTGTTCCCATAAGCCCAGGTAACAGATCTGAAGTTGTCTAATAAGGAACATGGTGTGTTTTGAAATGTTCTTTGGTTTACAAGTCTGGAACCAAAATGTTCTTGGCCAAACTTTGAGAACCTATATCTGTATGTTGGGTAAGTCAGATTTTGCACAGACAGAGCATCCAAATGAAGCTAGGTAGGAACAGGGAAAAAAAAAATCCCCTCTTTTCTTATTTTTTTTTTGTCTTTTATGACCTAATTTTTTATGACCAGGTGTTCTTCCAAGTCATTTGGATGGTGCTGAGTATTACAGAAAATAAAGTAAAGCATATCATAGGTTTTTTTTTTGGTTACCGGTTTCTTATTACTTTGAATAAAGTTTTCAAAATTGACCACCAAGTTTATTAGCTTACATGTGGGTTATCCATTTTCTAAATTTGTGAGCCCACTTAGACTCAGCGTTAAAGTAGGCACAGGAATTTAGGTGGGTCCTTTTGAACCATATGTCTCTTAATGCTTATGAGAGTCGTAAGAGAAATAGCAATTTAATCTTTAGAGAAGATTGGTTAACACTTTTTGTACGTTATATATATATATTTTATATCAGGCTCAAAGGAATAGCAAAAGTATTGAAAAGCTTGTCATATTTACTTTCATTTCAGCAATAAATAAAGGCCCAGTTAATCAGCATATCAAATACCCAGGTGTGTTTAGAGTCAGTTTATATGGATGAATTTCAGGGCTGTAAGAAAGTATTTTATTTAAAGGTGCAGCCACTTGATTGTTCAAATGGCTGCTTTTGTACTTCTGTGTGACAATTAACAGTTAATGAATGACTTTCTAAACTGCCATTGGTGGTAATTACTATATGTGGTTTATTAACTGCAATCCATTGTTGGATGTGCCTGTATTGATTTGTTTTGCAAACAACCCTTCACACGTTCAGCACTATTTGTACATGACTTTTTAAAGAACCTGTTTCGTTTTTTGACACTGATATTGCCCCTAAATTTTTAGCTGACAAATGCCTCTTCGATGGTAATGATTTTTGATTAAATTAAAAGTTCATCTTTTCAGCTGTACAAATTTTGCACTTTGATCCCCAAGGAATCCCAAAGAAACTACACAATATTTTTTTTTAAGTAAAAGATTTATAGAAATTTAGACTTATCAGGAGAGTTTAGAGATGGTCCATGATTTTTTTTTAAAATAAAGAGCCAAGGTTTGGGAGGGTTAAATATCTTTTGCTAAAATCATACAGTTGGTTATGGGCTGTAATAGGACACAAATACAGATGTCCTGACCTGCTGGTCAGGGACCCCATGCTGCTTTTAATTAAGATTTGGACTCAATCCGTTGGTACCAACTGTATGTTTCTTAAGAGAAGGGAAACTTGTATGATCTTCCATTTCTGAAAAATAATAAAAGTTCAGATCGTGAGAGATGGCCCTTGTAATCCAGGTCACTTGTCATCACGTGCTCTAATTTGGCTAAGGCAGTTGACGAATAACTGTTAAAATGTATTGTGTTATTAAAAATAACAAAGTAAGACCCCTGATTAAATATCAGGACTGTAATTTAATCTTGGGGGTTCTGGCACTGTTCATAAACCATTTGGCTTTTTTCTGTAACAGATGACGTCACAATACAGCTTGATTGAATTATGACCCTGGGTTGCAGGAGCACCTGCTTATGCCTCTTGACTTCATAGCATGTCAGCATTTCCATTACTTTTTTTCTTCTCTGACATTTTTAAGTTCGAATAGTTAAACGAGACTGATGGTAGGCATATAAACTTTCAGGCCCCTGGGAAAAGACTGTTTTCCCAATAAAATAGAGAAGGTGATGACAAAGCCCCATTACAGAATACCTTTTAGAATGTTCTTCCTTGCTTTAATCTTCCATTAATTTAAACATTCCCTTTTGGGGTGCTTAGCTGAATTGCAAGGCATCCAAATGGAAGGTTTTGAATCTCAAATCGCTCAAGCCAAGACTTAACTACAAGGCATTTTGAGGACTGTTAAACTAGGGAAGACCTAGCTTCTGTGAAGGAAGATATTGAAATGATAGCTATAGACCCTCTATTTTTCATCTTGTGTAAAATACTGACAAGCAAGTTGTGGAAAAGATGCACATTTGCATATCTTGTCAGTAATTACTTTTATTTCTACTTAAGATGGATAAAAATGGATAATGAACGGTTTCAAAAGTTCTGTTTTTTGTGTGTGTGTGTGTGTCATTATCTGGAGATTCATAGCATAGCATCAGTTTAGCCCCTCACGTTTTAATATAGTGTTGTAAGATGTTGGTTGTGTCCATCTAGCCAGTTAGTTTTTATCTCCCCATCGTAACTCTTACTGATGGTTCATCTAATATATCTTTTTAGTACATGCTATGCACACATCCCCTGTGTTAGCAATTACAGGACCTAGAGGGCTTTGTTGGGAGCAAGGGCCTACCCTGAGAGGGATATATTTTTGACAGAAAAGCACATGTTTAATTAGTACTCAGTGCCCAGGAGGTGAGTGTCACTAACATGGTGGGAGTTTAGATAAAGAGAAGACTTACTTCTTGCCAGGAAAAATTAATAATGAAGGTTTCATGGACAGACAGAGTATGATTCTTGAAAGAAGAGGAGATTTTTTGACATGGGGATGTTGGGGAGGATTTTATGTCAAGATCACCGTGAACCAGGCATGGAGGAAGTCCATTGGGAAGGCTGGATGGAAGAGAGCAGATTCTTCAGCTCAACAGTGGACTCAGCTGTGGTCTAGGCATCTGCACCACCTCCAGACAGACATTCCTGTCTTGAATGCCCCCTTTATTTTTCCTTTTCTGATTTTGAGATTTCCTTTCCAGATAATCCAGTTCCTTCCCCATATGTATATATTTTTAATGGCAGTGGCAGCGTGGAAATCAAGATTTTGATATTCCCAGTTTCAAACTCTTCCTGTTATATCATTCTGCAGTGGAAATTTTAAGCTAATTTAGAGAAAGTGATTTCTTTAACTGAATTCTGGCAATCTAGCTTCTTTTGCCATGTTTGCTGTTAAATAGCTATTTCATATTGGCAAAGTGATAGACCCTCAAAGCCTGCATCTTCAAGCTGGAAAAATAAAGTGAAACTCTCCAGTACACTTCAGGAGCGGTTTTACACTGTAGTTAAAAATATTTCCCAATTGCAGAACATCAGCATTATAATTTTATTATCATCACAGGCCATTACTGGTGCTGTTGCCCTTGGTTCAGAAGCTAGCAGGGAAATGTGCTGATTATTATTGCCATATAATACATTTGGAAATGCATTCATACACAGTCTCGAAGATATTGTGATCATAGCTGAAACCCATATAATGTTTGTAAAAACATTATGGAGTGGCCAGATACACCTCTGAATAAAATGTGTCAAAATTACATCACACATAGGAAAAATATGTAAACATCACCCTCTCCTTGAGTGTTGGGTGGTTCAGAGTAAAATGTCTTTCTCTCTGTGACCTCCAAGTGTTTCAGTGTAACACACGATTCCAGATTCCAGTTCAAACCGAGAACTCAAGTTCTAGTTGAAATTGGTATAGGAAGAATTTATTAATGAATAACTGTATTTGCTATAGAATATAAACAAGATTTTTAGGACAAAGAGAATGTTCTAGACCTAATTTACACATTAAAGTCAGTTCCAAACCTATGTGTTCCTCAAACTTAGTCTTCACTTTTGAACATAAGGGATTCATGTTGGGAATATTTTGCAACCCTCTGCCTTAAAACTCAGAGAGAAAAGCTCTTGGTCATCAGGTGGGTAATCATGTTTCAAGAGTAAAGCTGCAATTTCATACATAACCCAGTTTTGCAATTTGGAAGGGAAGACTGAACAATATAATTTCAATCCTTGTTCAAATAATTGTTCTTTGCTGTGTACCTTCTAGAGTTGCATTGTCTACTAACTGGTATCCCAAACCATGGAATGCTGTTCTCTTCTTTTGTGGGTGCTGTGATTCTTCATTTAGTTTCTAGTTTTCTTTTGATATTTAATTTCTCCTTGATCTTGTTAGCTTCTTATTCTTTCATTTGCCTTTCAGCCCATGTTGAACTGTTTCTCTTTTACATGGGTGTACATTTTGCAGTGTCCCGCTTTAATATCCCTAGTAATTTTGGTAGAATTGGATCAGGTAAGAAGTAGTCCATTAGTACTTTAAATAATTTTACTTAAACAAAATCCATTATTGTTGAAGGTTTGTTTAAAGAATGTCGAAAGCTTCAGAAAAATGAAAGGAATGACTTACATATAGTTTTTTTTTTTTTTGCAGTGAATATGTTTCGCTGAAATAGCAAGAGAATTATTAAGAATGGTTAACTTTGATTTACTTGCTTGCTCATTCATTCAGTACATTTTTTTGAGAGCTGAGATTCAAATTGCAGTGTGAGGTGCTATGGTGACATCAAGAAGAAAACATTTCAGTGCCAGTATTGCAGTTGGAGCATGGTATTGCTGTCTTTGGGTGTAAGTTCTGTATTGACTCAATAAGAAAGTGCTTTTCAAATAAGTGATGTCAAAGTGTGGAAGCAGACTTCTTCCAAGGATACTTTCAAATTAACTAAGTATAGAGTAACTGAAAGATAGTCTGAAAGATTGAAATCCTATTTACATGGGTACTACATGAGTATAAAGGTAGGGGATGGATTTGAATGATTATGGAATTTGGACTTTGGAGAGTATTATGAATGTCTTCTCAAATTTGATACCAAAGACTTGTTAGAAGGCAAGTTTTATATTATGTTCCATATATTTTTGTTGGGTTTTTTTGGAGTGGCAATGAGATATCAGATTTGTAAATTGTACTCATTTAATTCAAGGGCACTAGATACACTTTTATTCCCACACTTGAATATTTTTGATATTTGTTTAAGAATTTATATGCAAGAACTTACTGATTTACTTTTAAAGTTAAAAAAGTTTAAGGATCTACCACGTAGCAGGTACTATGCTAAGTCACTTCAGTCGTGTTCGACTCTGTTCGACCCCAGAGACGGCAGCCCACCAGGCTCCCCTGCTCCTGGGATTTTCCAGGCAAGAACCCTGGAGTGGGTTACCATTTCCTTCTCCAATGCATGAAAGTGAAAAGTGAAAGTGAAGTCGCTCAGTCGTATCCCACTCTTAGCGACCCCATGGATTGCAGCCTAACAGGCTCCTCCGTCCATAGGATTTTCCAGGCAAGAGTACTGGAGTGGGGTGCCATTGCCTTCTCCGAGCAGGTACTGTACTGGGTGCCAAAAATAAAATAATGAACGAGACGGGTATAGTTCTGCATTGACTGAATGTGGGGAACAGACATTCACTGAATAACCAAGCAAAGAAAGGAGAGGTGGGAGGCATCAGAGGAGCTTGTGATAGGGTGTCTGACCTAGCAGTCAGGAGAAGCTTCCTGAAGCTGGCACACCTGGGCTGAGGTCTGAGAGGAAGGGCGGGGTACTTGGGAGAAGTGGACTGGGGACCAGCAGGGCCTGGTGTTTGGGGAGGGGTGAGAGCTGGGTTAGAGCTGAGGCTCGGGAGGTGCAGGGTAGGGGCCAAGTCATGCCAGGCGGCAAGATCGGGAGACTTTGCAATTCCTCCCATCAGCTTTGTGCCTGGGAGACCTCTGGCTGCAGCCTGGAAAACGCACTGCAGGGGCAGTCAGTGTCGGTGGCCTGCGTCGGAACCACGTGTGGTGAGATTTTTGCAGAAACCCAGGTGAGAGATGAGGTTGTTAGGCCTCCAGTGTGGGTGGTGAAGGTGGAGAATGGGCCTTAGACCTTACTTGGAACTGTAACTGGCGTGTCACTTTAGTCCACTGGGGAGCATTCACAGTAGCATTTGTGTGTGTGTGTGCGCGCGTGAGAAACTTTTTATAACCTGAATACTTGAAAATTGACTATACATCTTCTAATGGAAACACTGAGCCCTCATTCAGCTACCACTGCTGTTGACTGCCTTTTTTGCACCCAGACACCACAGAAGTGCTTTTTATTTTCTGAGAAAAGTGGAAGATAGATTTTGCAGTTCTGTTGTGAGAAGGTGCAGAGGTGGGAGTAGGAGAAAGAGACCAAAGGGACTCTTCTGATTGAATGGTTTTCAGTAATTATGCACTAGTTAGGCTTCTGCTAGCTTAGGTTCTGATTGTTCAGCTCAGTTGTGTCCAACTCTCTGCGACCCCAGGGGCTGCAGTATACCAGGCTTCCCTGTCCTCCACCATCTCCCGGAGTTTGCTCAAACTCATGCCCATTGAGTCGGTGATGCCATCCAACCATCTCATCCTCTGTCGCCCCCTTCTCTTCCCGACTTCAATCTTTCCCAGCATCAGGGGCTTTTCTGATGAGTCGGCTCTTCACATCAGGTTTTGGAACTTCAGCTTCAGCATCAGTCCATCCAATGAATATTCAGGACTGGTTTCCTTTAGGCTTGACTGGTTTGATGGTTCATTTCAACTTGTGGAACTGAGTCCATTGCATGCTTGGGAGTCAGATATCAGCACATCACCATGATGTTGCTGAGCATCTTTGGTGAACTCTAGGAGGGTGGTCAGATTTGAACCATATTCCGTCTGAGATGAAAATGCCATTTACCTGCTTGTGTTTTGTCTGAGGCGGCCATGGGGTAAATCATCTGGTAGCTTTGGATTCGCCACAGAATGAATGAAGCTTTCCGCTCTGAGACCTCCTGGTGAATCTTCCTGCTTACCCTTTCCCTCTGACCGACTCACTCCTTCTCTGCCCCTCCTCCCTTCGTTTTCTCGTTTTCTCACGGCTGTGATGCTTCACACTTGGAAGTCTCCTCTCAGCCCGCCAAGTTTGTTAGTCCATTAGGAAAGCCGTCACCCTTCTTGCAGTATACTTACGGTTCAAAGTGAAGGAAAAAAATAGTTGCTTTTTCCCCCTCCTTCTCTCTTTGCATCTTTGCTTCAGGCCCAGCTGGTTAGAGCATGGGGGAATGGGTGAATATGGGTTGGACCCTGATGGCCATGCCAGTGAGTGATTCTTGGCCCTGGGACCACGGGCTCTGCGTTTCCTTCTTCAGAAGGGTGCTGAAGTGGAAGGAGTGAGGTCCGGAACCCTCTGCTCTGAGCGGGAAGCTCCTTAACACATGTGCTTGGAGCTGGTGAGCTCGTGGGTGATGCTGATGCGAGTGGACAACATTCACGTGCTGTTCCTGCCTCCTGGGGAACTCCCATCAGCATCTAGGCATACCTTCGTAACTCTGTTTAAAAGAAAAATCGAACGAAATACAGTTACCTTCCTTTTGGCGTGGGGAGGGCACACGGTGCTTCCACAGTTATTGGCAGCACTTTTTATTATTTTTTTTTTTGGAAAGGAAAATTGTAGAATGTTATGGTTGACCCCTCTGTGCTCCTAATATTTCATAATTAGAAAGACAACAAAAGCGTAATAAGCCAAACACAAACTCTCCCTCTTACTCTCTCCACTGACTGGTCCTCTTTCACAGCAAGAGTTTTGTTGGCTGTTGTCTACACTGGCGGCTTCTGTATCCTTCCCTTGCTTATACTTTTCATAAGCCTTACCCCAGCCCAGTATTCCAAACATGTTTTACCTTGTGGTGTTTGACACCTGCAGAATAATACATGCAGTGTATGTGAATTATGAGGCTAAATGATGGTGTGAGGAAGACCTGGGGACTTACCACTCATTGTCAGAACTGGAGCATCATCAGAACCTTGTGGGTTTCTGCCTTATCCGCCTTCCCCCATCTTTCTGGCCAGAGGTAAATATTCTGTCTTTTTTAGAGTAGCTTAAGTGACACGTCTGTGTATCCCTAAACAGCGTGATGTTTGGTTTCACTTGATGGAGGGTTAGAGTGGTGCTTCCAGTCCCGCACCGTTGTGTGCCACTCGCTTTTTTCACTTGGTGTCGTGTGTTTCCAATCTGTCCATGTTGCTGCGTGTGGCGTTAGTTAATTTCCACTGCTGGTGAATATGCCTCAGTTTATCTATGTATTGTCCGGTTCGTGAGCCTTTGGATTGGTTCCCATTTTTTGAGACTACATATTTTCCTAAACACCTCTTGATGCACACTTAGTCATCTCTTGCTGTCTTGGATATCCGTGAGTAAACTTCCTAGGTTATAGAGTCATGCAAATGTTAAGATAGTGCCAAATTGTTTTCCAGAGCTGTTACCAATTTACACACCCACCCACAGCATCAGAGATTATTATGGGTACATATTCTTGTCCATTCTTGGGGTTTTCAGATTTCTTAATTTGTATCAATCTGTGTGTGTGTGTGTGTGTGTGTGTGTGTGTGTGTGTGTGTGTGTCTTAGTCACTCAGTTGTGTCCAACTCTTTGCGACCCCATGGACTGTAGCCCACCAGGCTCCTGTGTCCATGGGATTTCCCAGGCAAGAATACTGGAGTGGGTTGCCATTTCTTTCTCCAGGGGATCTTTCCAAGCCATGGATTGAACCCATATCTCCCTCATGGCAGGTAGATTCATCACAGTTTGAGCTACCAGGGAAGCCCCTTATATCAATCTAGGGGTTATAAAATAGAAAATGTATCTCACTATGGTCTTAACTTGCATTTCCTTGATACTTAATGAGGTTAAACATCTTTATATGTATTTATTTATCATTCATATTTGTTCTATAGAATCTTCCCTCCTCAGTTTTCTATTTACTGTTTTTTTTTTCTTATTGTTTTGTGGGTGTTCTTGATATATATGTGGATAATAATTCTTTCTCAGTCATGCATGCTGCAAATACTTTCCCTTATTTTATGACCTGTCTTTTGACACTCCCTATGGTATTTTTTGATGAACATAAGGCCTTAAATTTAATGTAGTCATTTTTTTCCTTTACCTTTTCATGTTTTGTGTCATGGTTGGAAAATCCAGCTCTACCTCAGGGTCATAAAGTTATTCTTTTATATGTTTCTTCAAGAAAGGATTTCATAGTTTGACGTCTACATTTAAGTTTCTAATACAGTTGGGATAGATTTTATAGAGTGGCAGGTAGGGCTTCTAATTCTGCTTTTTCTTAAATATCTTGATACACATTTGTTCTAGAATCATTTACTGAGAAGTCTGTCCTTTCTGTAGGCTTCCACAGTGCTGTTTCTGCAATACTGTGAGTTTCTGTGTTTGTGAGGGTCTTTCATTCTGAGTCCTTTTTTTTCTGATCTTTTGGTCAATTTGTCTACTCATGCCCCAGTGCCACTTTGTAATAAGTTTCATGCCACATTTTGGTATATGGTAGTAAGGTCTTTTCTCTTCTGTTCATCCTATATGTACATTTTACTTTTAGCTATTTGGAGGCCTGTCTTCTTCCACAGAAATTTTAAAGTTGAGTTTGCCAAGGTCTTTCATAAGCCTCTTAGGGATTTTGTTCATGTTGTGTGAGATCTAATGATCAGTGGGGGGAAAATTGATGTATTTTTAAGGATGATTATCTGCACTCATGTATCTCTTCAATTCTTTAGATCGTCCTTGATATCTCAAAGTTTTATAATTTTTTTCATGAGGTCGTGTATATCATTTGATGACATTCTTCAGTACCTTATTTTTACTACTATTGATAATGGTATTTTCTTTTAAATTAAGTAGTCAAATTGTTCCATATATTTAATATATACATATACACAGACATACACACACACACACATATGTGTGTGTAATTGATCTTTGGATATTGATTTCATTGTCAGCCATATTACTAAATTTTCTTACTGATTCTAAAATTCTCTTTGTGCTCTCATTACACTTTTTTTGTATATTCATATTGTGTGTGAATAATGAAAGTTGTTTTTCTTTTCATACCCCTTTCAAACAGATGTATCTTTTTTAGTTTGTTTTCTTTTTCTTTTCTTGTCTTACTGTGCTACCTAGGACCTCAAGTTCATTCTTGAATAGAAATAGCAATATTAGGTATCCTTGTCTTTTCCCTGATTTTCACTGTTGACATTGATGATGGTATATATTTCATTAAGGAGGGTCATTCTATGTATATCTTGCTTAGAGTTTGTGAGTGGTGGTGTTTTTATAAATTTTTTTCTACATATATTTAAATTAGGATTTAAAAAATCTCCTTCAATCTGTTAATATTGTGAGTAATATTTATATTTTTCCATATGGTAAATGCCCTTTGGGTTTTGGGAATTTGTTAATGTGATTGATATGTTTTTATTACTCTTTTAAAAGGAATATCCTGCACTCAAGTTTTCTCTTTTCTTTAGTATCTTGCATCTGTGCTTATAACTAAGATTGATATATAATATTTCTTCTCTTACTGTCCTTATCTGGTTTTAGGTCCAAGGTTATACTGACCTGTAAAGTGAATACAACAGTATTTTCCCTCTGTTATCACTTGTAGAGTATGTATAAATCTCAACTAATCTGTTCTTTGAAATTAGGTAAAACTTGTCTGTGTAACAATCTGAGCCTCATGTGAGAAGATTTTAAAGCACTGATAGAATTTTCAAATATTTAAATACTGAGAATGAGAATTTTACTTTATTTTTCAGTAGTTTTAAAATTATATATTTGAATAAAATTATATACATGAGGGATTTAATATTTCACATTTCGTATAAATTTTAAATAGATTGCCATGAAGTTCTGTATGGTGTTCTCTATTTAGCTTTCTAACCTCTACTGATTCTATAACTAAGTTTCATTTTTCACTCCTAATTTTTTTGTTTGTTTTCCTTGATAAAGATCACTAGACATTTTTCTTATGTATTCGTCTTTACAAAAAGAATTAGCTTTTGGCTTTGTGGATTATTTGTGTGTGATGTTTTCCTACTTCATTACTTTTTAATCTTTATTATTGCCAGCTTTTTATTTGTTTTGGGTTTATTCTGATTTTTTTTTTTAACTTCTTAAGTTCACCACTTAGCTCATTGTTATTTTTTTTAATTTAAGAACTTAAGGCTATAAAAATGCCCTTTAAGTTCTGCTGTTAATATATATTCCATAGGTTTTAGTATGTAACATGTTCCATTATATGTTATTTGTAAATATTTGAAAATCATTTTCTTCTTTGATTCTTGCACAATTTATTGATGCCTTGAAAATTTTACAAATGAATGTGTTATTTATCTTTTTATTATTGACTTTGAATGTAATTTAATTGTTGTCAGAGAACTGTTCCATGTAACAACAGTTCTTTGGTTCTTGTGAGACTTGCTTCATTGTCAGTTTTAATTAATCAGTTTTCAAAAGTGTTCCACTGTGTGCTTGGGAAGATTGTGTATTCTTTTATTATTGAGTTGAAGGATTTATGTGTCCAGAAATTTAAGCTTGTTAATTGTGCCTTAAAATTGTCTATACCTTTACGAGAGTATTTTTTTTTTTTTGTCTGCCTAACATTTTGTCATTAAGAGAAGTGGATTGAAATAATCCTTTATCATGGTGACTTTGCAGATTGTCCCTGTGTTTCTGTTTTGACTTTGTACGTATTGAAATTGTATGCATTCAAGTTTAGGATGACTAGGTCTTCATGGTTAGTTAAACACTTTATCCACTGTATATGTGGTCATCCTCTTTCTACCATTTTGTCTTATCATCTATTTGGTCTGTTATTCATGTAGTTATCTCGCTTTCTTTTTTACTAATATTCATCTAGTGTATCTATTTTTAACCTTTTATTTTCAACCCGTCCTAGATGGTATGTTTTAAGTATTCGTGCTACAGATGAATTTTAATTTTAGTTTAATCAGATATCAAATGATCTAAGTCCATTGCTTTTTTGTATATTTTGGTTTATGCCTCTTAGAAAGACGATGCTGTGAATAAGCCTGTTGGAATTGTGTGATGTAGTAGCTCTGTGATTAATGTCATCTAAATCTTAAATTTTGATTTGTATTGCTTCTTATACATTTCTTTTTTTCTCTTATTCCTTTTAAAGTATAACTAGTTAGTATTTCATTTTTTTTACTCCATTTTGCCCTCTCATTATTTGAAATTTGTTTTTTTTTTTAGTGATTCCTTTAGATTTTACTGTGCATAGTTATCTGACAAAGTCTAAAGTTTATTATCTTAACTCTCCTTTGAAACAGTTTTAGCACCACAGAATCCTGTTCTTTTATCACTCTCTTATCTACTTAGAGTACTTTTGTTTGGAACTTTAAAGTATTTCCTGGAAATTAGATATTATTCTTATCTAAGCTTTATAGACAGTGTTTAGATTTACTTGTTTAGTAATTTCTTTGCTCAATAGTTTTTGGCTTCTTTGGCCTTTTTGGGGTCATTTTATTTGGTGAAATATATCCCTTAGAAGTTTTTTGGTATAGGAATGTTAGAGCTCAAGTCATGTATTTTTGTTTTTCCAGTGTCCTTATTCTTGTTCTTGAAAGATCATTTTGCAGGGCACAAAATTTCAGGTTGACAATGGTTTTTTTTCATTACTTAGATAATTTTATTCTAATACTTTTTGAATTCCATTGGGGTTCTTGGGACCTCTGCTGTCTATTCAGTTGCCATTCCTTTCTAGACAGCTGTCTTTTCCCACAGCTTTCCTTTCTCATTTTGGTATTTAGCAATTTAGTAATGCTATTTCATTAAACTTCTTAGAAGTTTTTAAGAGAATATTCATATATTTTTGTTGGAAATTTAGTATCTCTATATCACTTTCTGCTTGTGTTTGTTTGTTTAGTTTTCTCTCTCTCTTTTGCTGACTGCTCTTCTGCCTGAACTGTAAATTGAGTCCCTTGAGGATCTTACCTGGACCCTGTTTTCCTTCTCTGCTGAGAGGTGGTATGGCACAGTGCCTCAATCTGGAATCATATTGGGTTGGTTATCATCTAGTTATTAGCAGCGTTTTCATAGCTGGGAGAATTTAGTAAGATGATAGTTGCCATGCCCTTGACCCGTATCCAGTGTACAGTAGGCGGTTGGTGTGCATTTCCTTTCATTCTCGAGTATGTTTTCTTCGTGAATCACTTTGTTTCTAAGACACCAGCTCTCATGCATATTGCTGTAGCATCATTTGCGTTTCTCAGTGTCAGTTTGTAGAGTCAGCTGTCTATTTTATTCGATTTCCTCCTCTGCCTGCCCTTACTCTACGTCTGTCTTACTTCTGCATCTTAGGAATGGTGCTCCCATGCACCTAGTTGATTAAACTGAGATCTGAACACATTGGCCCCTTTATTTCTCCCCATCTAATCATCATGGAGTTCTGCTCGCCACCTCTACTTTGACCAGTTGAAGTGAAGGACTGTCATTTCTTGTCTGGGATACTCTAGGAGCCTCCTGACTGTATTTCCACTTCTTCCTTGAATCTATGTTTGGAAGCAGCCAGGGTGAGTTTTTTAAAAATGTCAAACAAAATAGTTCATCTCCCATCTTCAGTATTATGCACTGTTATAAACACTTTCAGTGTTATAGACTAACTTTTGTGTTCTTTAACACATCCTAGACGTGTCTGTCCAGCCTCATTTGGATCTTGTTTCCTATTGCACTCTGTATTTAAACTACATTTTAGGTTTTGGAGTTTGACAAGCTTTTTCTTGATTCAGGGCCTTTGCACATGCTCTGGAGACCCTTTTCTCTCATTCTTTACCTGACTGACTCCATTCAGACTTTATCTGAAAGACCATTTTCTCAGAGAGGCTTTCTTTGAACTGCTAATCTAAGTTAAAATTTATTTTTATTCAATAGATTCTGGATTTGATTAATAAGTGATTCAGTAATCATATATATGTACTAAAATTTGAATTTACTGATTGAGAGGAGTGATACTTCTATGAGATCATGCTCATTTTAAGTTTAGTCATAGTATTGTCATTGGAAACCACTAAACATTTTTTTGTGTATTTATCAGATTTTCAGAGTCACATAAATTTCTGATGTGTCCATGCTAAGCTGCTTAAGTTGTGTTCAACTCTTTGCGACCCCTGGACCCTGACCCACTTGGCTCCTGTGTCCTTGGGACTTGCCAGGCTAGAATACTGGAGTGGTTGCCATGCCCTTCTGCAGGGCATCTTCTCAACACAGGGACTGAACCCGAGTCTGTTGCATCTCCTGCATTGACGGGCAGGTTCTTTACCACCAGTGCCATCTTTGAAGCCCCGAATTTCCCATGACTATAACATTTTTGGGGGATTTTCACATATATTTTGCATGTAGATAAAATATCAGCCCAGATTAGGGATGGGAGAATTCACACTCACTGAGGCACTCGATGTCACTGTCTTGTGTAAAGCCCTGAAAGCGAATCACTAAGGAAGAAACTGTGACTCAGATCCCTGCATGTTGTCCGAGGCCTTAGAGGTAGGGAGAGGGGAAACCTTGGTTTAGTCCAGGCATTGGAGCTGTAACAGGGGAGATTCTGCACCTCTGCCTTATTTCTTCTCTTGGCAGACTTCTAAAAAATTTCTGTACTGCGTAGAGGTTGCAATGTTCTTAGACATGTGTCGCCTCACATAGTATGTACATCAGGTTCTGGAGGGAGCATGACATTTTCAACATTTCATTATGGATCAAGCTTTTTATTCACTAACTCTTTTATTCCCCAGAGCATCCCTCTGATGTTTTTGAGTGTACAGCTGATGAAAATTAAACAAAAAACAATGAAGTGAGTTCTCTGAGAAGTGACATGGTGGAATATTGAATTATCGTTGAATATTTTTTATTAGCTGGAGAAGGAGAAAACATAGAAACTTTTAATTTCAATAGTTGTGTCTGTCTATTTTCTGTCTGGTTGACTGGCTGTTTTTTAAAAAATGTAACTGGCACAACTGAGCCTGGATTTTATGGATATTATTCTTAGGAGAAGGCTAAGTTTTGGTGTTTTATTTTTTGAGGTAATTCTTTATAAAAAGAGTGTTAACTAGATAAGTATTCAGTTAGTATTTAGTTAAGGCAAATATCAAGAAGGTGTAACTAAAATTTGGGGAGCATTTTTGGGTGAGTTGGATTCTTTGGGCCAAGTAGGGGCAGGGTGTCCATGGCCAGACATAAGAGGAGACTCTGTGGAGGGTTGTATTAAGTGCTGGGGAACTAATTTTTCTCTCCAGAGCTTTCCCACTGCTGTTTGTAGCTCGTGCCTCCTTTAATAAATATTTTGGGTTTTGGCAGGACACTTTGATTTGAATAAACATTTTGTTATTTTGATTTTTTTAAGATAAAATTTAAAAGGAAGCTCACACGAGTATTCAGACCCTTACGTTATGGATTTTACCATTTTACCTCTTACATGTGTAGCATCTGAAAAAGGAATTTTCCTTAAAAGAAGAAATCATTCTTTAGACCTGGAGAATAAATACATGTTTCTGAGACTAGAATGGCATAGTCTCGAGCAAAGGTTAGCAGATTCTTTTCTGTAAGGGACCAGCTAATAAATGTCAACTTTGTGTGCAATATACTTCCAGCTGCAAGTGCTAAATTCTGCTGTTATAGCGGTTGTAGCTGTAGGTAACCAGTAAACCAAAGAACAAGACTGCATTCCAGTAAACCTTTATTTTAAAAAGCAGGCAGCAGCTGGATATTGGTAGGGCTGGGGAGGACATGGCTTGCAAACTGTGTGCTTAGTTGCTCAGTCTGTCCAACTCTTTGTGACCCCATGGACTGTAGCCCACCAGGCTCCTCTGTCCATGGCATTCTCCAGGCAAGAACACTCGAGTGAATTGCCATGCCCTCCTCCAGGGGATCTTCCCAACCCAAGGATTGAACCCAGGTCTCTCGCATTGCAGGAGGATTCTTTACCCTCTGAGCCACTAGGGAAGCCTGATATTTAGAGAGATATATTTTAGATCTACATGTTAGAAAGGATGGGCTTCTGCTTCCATTCTTCTCCATTATTAGCTCTATGATCTTGGACAATTGGGCAACTTACTTTAAATCTCAAAGAGTGAATTTGTCTATTTGAAAAATAAAAAAAAATTGTAAAAAACATGGATAGTTACATATTTTCTTATATGGGTAATATATGTTTTCTTTATACACTTTATTTATTACATATACATGATGTAATCATGAGCATGTATTTTTTTATAAGCAGAACAAACTTTAAAAATTAGAGTACAAGATAAAAGAAGAAAGTTGTCAAAAATCATTATTTGAAAGAATTTTTTAAGGAGTCTATCAGGTTCTTTGTGGAACTAGGATCAACAAATACGAGGTTTGAAAATCAATATACGCAAAGATAGTTTCTTTTGAATTTTGTATCATACAGTACCTTCTTAGACACAGAGTCATTAACTGATAATTTTTATAGTGTTTTGTTTATATATTAATTTATTGATAATTTAGCAAATTTATCAACCCCATAATATATGTGAAGGACTGTGCTGACGGGTTAAGATAGTAAAAATGGTAATAAATAACATAGTTCTTGATCTCAAGGAGCTTACATGGAAGGAGATGAGCATGTACACTAAATGTTATCCTATTGTATGGTATATTCTTTGGAAGTGAATATGTATAGAAGGTCACTGGGAGGTCAGAATTGCTGCTGCTGCTGCTAAATCGCTTCAGTCACGTCTGACTCTGTGCAACCCCATAGACGGCAGCCCACCAGGCTCCCCCGTCCCTGGGGTTCTCCAGGCAAGAACACTGGAGTGGGTTACCATTTCCTTCTCCAATGCATGAAAGTGAATTGTTGGGGTGGAGGTAAATGCCAAAGGGACTTCATCAAGCCTGTCACGTCTGTTGGGGTTTGAAGGGTGAGTGGGAAGTCTCTAGACAAAAGGTCTGTGCATTTGTGACCTTGGAACACCACAGGTAGTTCTGTGAAACTAGAAATGGCGTAATGAGAGCACTGGGGGCACGTGGTGCTCCAGGTTTGGCCCGGGCCAGGGAGTGTGACGCTGAGGAGTCTGAACGTTTTTGGAGCTACAGAGTGCTTTGGGAATCTGATAAAAGATAGGGTGCTTGTCTTGGACAGTCAGGCAGCATGAAGATTCAATATTCTGCATACAATTTTGGAGGTAGGGCTCTAGATACCACTTTATGAGCATTTCTATGTGTCTCCTTTCTGGAAAAATCAAGGGAGGCAACGGTTACGTTAGTAGACAGATGCTTCATTGCCCTGCTTGATGGTGGCAGCAAATGCTTTTGATAAGGTAAAATGAAGTTTTTTATTTCATTTACTGAAGGACCTGGGAATATATGAGATTGTGCTGAAACTTTTATTTTTATAATTCCTTTGAGCAGAATCAGACAAGATTCCTTATTGGTAGATATCCACACATCTCAGTCGCCTAAATGCTGAGTTTCCTTGTCTGTAAAATGGTACTACTCAGAGGACCCACTTGATAGAGTTGTGAGGATAGAATGAACATGTCCAAGTACAGCATTTTTAGCCCTGGGCTTACACACAGTAAGAGCTCAATAAATGTTAGTAATTGTGAAACATATGTGACTTCACTTGTGGACATTCAGAGATGTTGTGCAGTCGTTAAGTCGTGTCTGACTCTTTGTGACCCCGTGGGCTGTGGCGTGCTAGGCTCCTCTATCTTTCACTGTTTCACAGAGTTTGTTCAAATTCATGTCCATCAAATCCATGATGCCTCTCATCCTCTTTTGTCCCCTTCTCCTTCCGCCTTCCATCTTTACCAGCATCTGGGTCTTTTCCAGTGAGTCAGTTCTTCACATCAGGTTGCCAAATTATTATTCAGCTTCAGCATCAGTCCTTCCAATGAATATTCAGGACTGATTTCCTTTAGGATTGACTGGTTTGATCTCCTTGCTGTCCAAGGGACTCTCAAGAGTCTTCTCCAACACCACAGTTCAAAAGCATCAATTCTTTGGCGCTCAGCTTTCTTTATAGTCCAGCTCTCACATCCATGAATGACTACTGGAAAAACCATAGCTTTGACTACATGGACCTTTGTTTGCAAAGTAATGTCTCTGCTTTTTGATATGCTGTCTAGGTTGTGATAGCTTATGGTGAATGATGTTGGATTTGTGATCTCTGAAGAAGAAGATTTAGCTTCGGAACCAGGGGCCAGGCTTGGTCACTCAAGAGCTCTTGTGTAGCAGAGTTTTATTAAAGTATGAAAAAGGAACAGAAAGTTTCTCACACAGACGTCAGAAGAGGGATGGAGAATGCCCCCCTCGCTTGTCTGAGCAAGGGAGTTATATATACTTTTTAAATTAGTTATTAACAATAAATCAAAAGAATGTCTCAAGGTTGTAAAAATCTTACTAGACCCACTCCCACAATTTATATTTTAAGATAACAGGATTAGAATTTAATAATAGAAACATTTTACCAGATCTATTCCCATAATATACATTCTAAGGTATAAGGATTAATGAGAAGGTTTTCAAGAAGGAGAAACTGTCCTCA
Organism: Tragelaphus eurycerus; assembly: GCA_935064755.1. NCBI lineage: Eukaryota > Metazoa > Chordata > Mammalia > Artiodactyla > Bovidae > Tragelaphus > Tragelaphus eurycerus. The sequence goes on from CAKXYN010000023.1 coordinate 7,692,665, forward strand.
AGCAGATACATTGTTGTTATATAATCCCTAGTGAAAAGAAAAAGTGAAAGTGAAGTCACTCAGTCCTGTCCGAATGTTTTCGGCCCCATGGACTATAGCCTACCATGCTCCTCCATCCATGGAATTTTCCAAGCAAGAGTACTGGAGTGGGTTGCCATTTCCTCCTCCAGAGGCTCTTCCTGACCCAGGGATCAAACCCGGGTCTCCTGCATTGTAGGCAGACGCTTTACCATCTGAGCCACCAGGGAAACTCTATAATCCCCAGTACAGAGTTTAAATTGAGTTGTTGTGTAATCATCAGTTCTGGGCTTAAAGAAAAAAGCGTTTTATGTGACTAAGACTAAGGAATGTAGAGAAAAATAAATAAATAAAAGACATTTGTCCTTTCCTGCTTCTTGAGAGCCCCAGATTGTTCTCTCCTCCTCAGGGACCTGGGACTTCTTATCAACCTGCCTAGGCATTGACTCTCATTTGGTCATAGCTTTTCTTTCAAGGAGTAAACGTCTCTTACTTTTGTGGCTGCAGTCACCATCTGCATTGATTTTGGAGCCCCCCAAAATAAAGTCAGCCATTGTTTCCACTGTTTCCCCATCTCTTTGCCATGAAGTGATAGGACCAGATGCCATGATCTTAGTTTTCTGAATGTTGAGTTTTAAACCAGCTTTACACTCTCCCCTTTCACCTTCATCAAGAGACTCTTCAGTTCTTTGCTTTCTGCCATAAGGGTGGTGTCATCTGCATATCTGAGGTTATTGATATTTCTCCTGGCAGTCTTGATTCCAGCTTGTGCTTCATCCAGGCCAGCGTTAAATAAGCAGGGAAACATTATACAGTCTTGATGTACTCCTTTCCGAGTTTGGAACCAGTCCATTAATCTATGTCCAGTCTAACTGTTGCTTCTTCACCTGCATACAGATTTCTCAGGAAGCAGGTAAGGTGGTCTGGTATTCTTGTCTCTTTAAGAATTTTCCAGTTTGTTATGATCCACACAGTCAAAGGCATTAGCAGAGTCAATGAAGCAGAAGTAGACATTTTTTTGGAATTCTCTTGTCCTTTCTGTGATCCAGCAGATGTTGGCAATTTGATCTCTGATACCCCTGCCTTTTCTAGATCCAGCTTGAACATCTGGAAGTTCTTGGTTCAGGTGCTGTGAAGCCTAGCTTGGAGAATTTTGAGCATTACTTTGCTAGCGTGTGAGATGAGTGCAATTGTGCGGTAGTTTGCACATTCTTTGGCATTGCCCTTTGTGATTGGATTGAAAACTGACCTTGTCCATTCCTCTGGCCACTGCTGAGTTTTCCAAATTTGCTGGCATGTTGAGTGTAGTACTCTGACAGCATCATCTTTTAGGATTTGGAATAGCTCAGCTCAAATTCCATCACCTCCACTAGCTTTGTTCGTAGTGATGCGTCCTAAGGCCCACTTGACTTCACATTCCAGGATGTCTGGCTCTAGGTGAGTGATCACACCATCATGATTATCTGGGTCGTGAAGATCTTTTTTGTATGGTTCTTCTGTGTATTCTTGCCACCTCTATCTTCTGCTTCTGTTAGGTCCATGTCATTTCTGTCCTTTTTTGTTCTCATCTTTGCATAAAATGTTCCCTTGGTATCTCTGATTTGGGCCCATGTATTTCTAGATCTTCATGGGTCATTTCTTGGGAGTAAAATTTCCTTAACTGAAATACCTTTCACAGCACTGGCTCAGCTTCTCTGAGAAGTTGCAGTGCATATTTTCTGCATAAAACAGTGGCCATGGTAGAGATAACTAATGAATATTATTATGTGCTTTCCCCCCTTCTTTTTAGAGCTTCTAATGTTCAGTGGGGAAATTTTCCTTGTTAAGAGACACTGACAAGGCCAGTTGGCCTAAAATTAGACCCGGCAGCTGTGTTTTGAATCAGGGCCCCACGTGTGCACTTCGCACGCGTTTCCCACTGTGCTTGTCTGCTGCTCTATCTGACTTCAGGGAGCAGCCTTTTTGGGTGAATTTTAACATCCATGTTTTTCTCCTGGTACAACCAGAAAGGTGTTACCACATGATCATTTGTCGTGGTTATTTACACATATGGAATGGCAAACCCAGAAGAACAGTAGGTTTACTTACTTACGTTTAGGAAACCACCCCAGAGTATAACTGTAACTCAGGCTATGTATGGGGATTTTAGTCTTCATCCCTCTCTGTACCCCTCAATCCTTAAATTATTAACATAAAAGAGAATATGTATCCAAAATAAAACTATGGAGCCAAAAGCAAAATACTAGGTCATTCTTATATGTATTTGCTCTCCAAATCAGTTTTTTTTTTTTTTTTTTTTGAGGGGAAAAAAAAATCCCGTAATTATTTGTAATTTTTTTGACCTCTAGAAAGAATTTGGTTTTGTTTTTTCATTTTCCACTCAGGAGTCAGTGTTAACCAGTGTTCATTTTATAGGTCCCAGTTCCTTTGTATTTCTTTGCCCTACTGTTTAAAGAAACATTTGAAAAAAAAAAATTCGTGTACACAGTGTTATCGTGATTTGGTTTAAGTATCTGTGGTTATAAGTGCACTTCATTTCACCTAATTAAGTTATTTAGTCATTTACACATTAGCAATGTACTACATATTCCACTTTTACAGGAACTTATTTTAATTATACCTGCAGTTGTGTTCTGCTCCATTATATCCATAGATCAAGCTGAATAATGGCAGTCTTAAAAGCCATATGCTAAAACTGATTATAGGTCATTAAGGCCAAATTAAGGTAACATTTCTGATGGCCACAAGCGGAAGTCTAACTAACAATTACTTTTTGCTTTTGCTTTGGGGAACTCATTCTATTTGGCTTTGATGTTGCTGGTCTCATTGTTTGAATGTCTGGTGTTGACATGTGTTGGTAGCTGCTTTGATGATGCTAACTTTTTTAAAGGGCACACAATATATGACACATTTTTTAATGTATAAAAAAATCTCAATTCAATGAATTTTCTGATGTCTTTCTCAAAAAATTATGCTGCTTCTTTAGCTCTCTTTCTTCCGATGGGCAACCGATTCTCATAGTCTTGGGTTGGGAATATACTAGAATTCCTTTAAGTTACTTTAATGAATAATAGAATAAAGCCTGATTGGGAGGATATGATGCTTTGAAAGTATCATATCCTTCCAAAGAGAAATGTCTTGGCATTATCTTTTTTGATGGAAACTTTGGTTAAAAACAGTAACAATCTGGTTTTTAAGGCATCAATATTAATTCTTGACTTGTTTGGCCTAAAATCATTTATTAAGAAAAAAGGACATCCTTCATTTCAGGCTTATCCATACACATTTTGTAACCTAAGAATGGGTGACTCTAATGTTAATTTTTTCTATGAGAAATGCTTAGACTTTGTACGAGAATAAATAATTTTGGGTTACTTTGTTCAAATAAAATATAACTAAAGAGGTTTATTTTTAGTGATCATTACTTGATTACCTCCCAGTTTTATAATCTGTGATTGAAATTAGTAAGGTTTAAATAGGAAAACTATACTCAAAGGATTCCAATTTAGACATTGGGTTTTTGCTGGATTAATGAAGATTTTCCTGTGTATTCAGATCTGGAAGATATTGGGTAGTTACACAAATAGAACTGTGGTTGATATGGATCCTCTGTGTTTTTGTTGGAAATTGTTTCAGCCAGCTCATGTACTTTTTAAAAATATTCCCACTTAAAAGTGATAGTTCAGGGAATTCCCTGGTGGTCCAGAGAATAAATCTCCAACCTTCCACTGCAAGGAGCATGGATTCAATCCCTGGTCCTGGAACTGAAATCCTGAAAGCCACACAGTATGGCTAAAAAAATAAAATAAAAAAATTAACTGATAGTTTAGTCTTGGACATACCAGTATAGGAAATTGGCAGTTTACCTTACATGCAAAAAGGGCCGGGGGGTGGGGTGGGGGAATAGGAATATACATATATATTGCCACGAAAATGGTGAAAAATTGTTAGTTGTTCAGTCATGTCCAACTCTCTGTGACTCCCTGAACTGTAGTCCTGCAGGCTCTTGTGTCCGTGGGATTCTCTAGGCATGAATACTGTACCTGCATTTAAAAAATAAACATGAGGAACAAACTGATTACCTGAGGATGATTGAGGAGGAAATAGAGAACAGTATGGTAGGGATGTATAACTTTTGTATGACCCTGATTCTTAAACCATGTACATGTATTTTCTCTATTTAGAGTTTGTTTTTTTTTTTAAACACTAAACAAAAAGTTTGATGACAGTGACAGACATTTTAAAGATTATACTGGATTGTTTTGTTAAGAAATCTAATCATAAAATATTAGTTTGGTCGTTTTCTCAGTTTTGGGGCAAATTAAACATATTGGATATTCTTAAACATAGATTTGTGTTTACTCTAAAACATAGGTTTTTTTTTTTTTTAAATACTGTGGCGGTATTAAAAATCAGACCCAACACAGACCTTACAGAGGACTTCCCTGGTGGTTCAGTGGATAAGACTCTGTGCTTTCAATGCAGGGGACCCGGGTTCAATCCCTGGACAGGGAACTAGATCCTGCATGTTGCAACCAAGACCCGGCACAGCCAGAGGGGGAAAAAAAGACAGACTTTATAGAGGAAAACTGTTGGGCTTAAACAGGAATTTGATGGGTTGCAAACTTGCCCCTGCACACAGAAGGTGCAGAGAGATGGAAGAAAGATGCAGGTCACACCAGGTTGGTAGGTGGCAGGTGTAATTAGCAGGGGAACTTACACAGGAAGCTTTTCTTGGCCAGATGCAAGATGAGCACATTTCTGCACTTGCTCCCCAGAATTTTAATAGTTTATGTAGAGTCTTTAATGGGGTTCCGTCCAAACAGCTCGTGGTCAACTCAGGCTCACATCCTCTCCATGACCTCTGCTGCCGACAGAATTGTGCGTTTACATAACACACAGTTCCAGTGGTCTTAGGAGATGGAAGAGGCATGATTAGGAGTTGAGTGTGACACAGACAGACACTCCTGCATGATGACCGACTTGTTTCTGGATTTAGGGACTATGAGAACTTCCATAAAGTGGAAGTTGGAGCAATAAGTGGCATGGACAAGCTACATTTTAAGTTATTTTAAAAACACTTTACTCACACTGGAATTACTATAACCTGTCAAAATGTGACTAAGATGTCAACAAAATTCTTGAAATTTTTCAGATTGGTAGGTGCTAATGTACTTGAATTAACGTGATGAAATGTGATGATTTAGTAACTTTATTTTAATGAACAATGTGATTGATTTTAACCTTTAAGAAAAGAAAGGTAATATGGGCATGTGTATTTACTTTACTGTGGAGAAGGCTTTAAAACATCAAACCTTCATTTGGACAGTTTTCATTTCATAGCTAAGGACCTAATTGTAGTTAATTTAATATCTTATTCATTTGCATTTATTAATACAATGCTGGGAAATTATGCTGCATTCTTTTTACAGTGGTGTTTTTGCTGATTGATCTTGTCTCTGAAAATATAACAAGACACTAAAGCCACTATCATAGTTCTTAAACACTGTTATTCTTGAATGAGGATGTGAAATACAGGGCAAATTGTGGGAAAAAAATGCTGTCCTGGAAAATTACTCAATCCTTTTAAAGTCAGAGAGATTAAACAATTCGGAATTTAAAAAAAAAAAATCACACTGAAAGATAAAGGTATATAAGCTCACTTAACTATTAATGATACAAATTAATCTGCAGAGAATTAAAAGCAGCTTTGTTGATGGTAGAAGACACATGTAGTTAATAAGGACATTACATCTCATTTGGGGTTAGGTTGGCCTCTCATTTATTAATATCTGTTTAAACTACAAATAGAAAGAACTCCATTTTTACCAGACTTCTTGTCACAAGACCTAGTCTCTAAAGAGAAATATCGTTGATGGAAAACCAGAAAGACTAAATAGATGTATTTGGTCTCACAGGCAGTCCATTAATTTGCTCAAATTAAATATTATCTTTAAATATTGAAAGGTTAAATGTACACTGATAATGGGTTTAGACAGCTATTAAGCCGTAATTGCCTTCTAATGTAGTTACTAAAAGACATTTGATATAACATATTGAGAAGGAAGAATTAGGGACTTTTCTCTATCTCAGTTTTAACTGAGTTTTATAGCTTTCATTCTGGCTGTTGTAGGAATTGGATAACAGCAATTTTTTTAAAAAAATGAGAATGCATACAATATACATAAAATATTCAGTGGGCAAGTTGTAGAGGAGCTGAGTTTTGTTCAGTGTTCTCAGCCTTTTTTGCAAATCTGCACCATCGATACTGTCAAATCAGCTCTCCACCCCCAGTGTTTTTCTATTAGATAAAAGTCAAATTTCTGAAAGTGTTACCAGTGTATGATTTTTACGTAAGTTGAATTACTATGTTTCGTGCACTGGATATATGGGTACTGCTGCTACTGCTAAGTCACTTCAGTTGTGTCTGACTCTGTGCGACCCCATAGATGGCAGCTCACCAGGCTCCCCTGTCCCTGGGATTCTCCAGGCAAGAACACTGGAGTGGATTGCCATTTCCTTCTCCAGTGCATGAAAGTGAAAAGTGAAAGTGAAGTTGCTCAGTCGTGTCAGACTCTTAGCGACCCCATGTACTGCAGCCTTCCAGGCTCCTCCATCCATGGGATTTTCCAGGCAAGAGTACTGGAGTGGGGTGCCATTGCCTTCTCCATATATGGGTACACTAGTGACTAAATTAATTTGAAAATTTCTCAGTCTGCTGGAGACTTCCAGCTGGTGCACGTAGTCAGCTGATGACTTTCGCTGGCTTCTAGGCAGCTTTCTTTTTAATGTTTGCATGTTTGATTTAAGGGATAATGTTTTCCCATTTTTACAGGTTGTGTTAGTTGAGTTTCCAAGTTTTAACAAATTATGGTTAACCTCAGAACACAGGCTGATTGATTTAGTCAGTCACTTGCCTCTAAAGTTCAGTGAAAAGACAAGATATTGTTTGGAAAGAAATATAAAGGCGACCTAGTGCTTTAAAACATCTTTTTCCTTGTGAAGGATCTGAACATAATCAAAGTACAAGTATGCGTCGAGAAAAAATTACCTTCAATTAAGATATCAAGCCAAAGTATTTTTGAATTGAACAAAGAAAGGGAAAGAAACACCCTGCTGTTGATCTCTGTCACTCATCAGATTTTTGTATTAACAGGCAGCCTCTGCTAGTTTTTTGGCTAATCTCAACGATCTGGTTTGCTTTTACATTTTTTAGAATTCACTTTGGTTTCAGAAACCATTATTGAGTGTGTAAAAGTCTGTTCTGGGAAAGATGGTTAGCTTCCGGGTGGTGCCAGGGTCACTGCCTGGCGCCCCCTGGAGGTGTGCGTGCAGTGCTGCACACGGCCACCCTGCTTGGAGCCTTTAAAGCAGAATGTGATGATAACTGTGTTTTTCATAACTTCTAGGGTACTTTCACAAGTATATTTTAATCCTTTTAGATCCTCAAGAGTAGCTTATTTCAGTTTTATAAACAAAAACTCATGTTCTGAGTGATCTTATAACTTGCCTAACTTAAAGCAGAGTACACATGAATTAGTATCAGGCAGAATATAAAAAGTATTGATGAGAGTTTCAAATGCCGTAGGATCCCAGAGGGAGACACTGCTACTTTCATTGACCGTGGCCAAGGCAGGATTTGTAGGGAAGTCAAGGTCAGTGTATACCCTTTTTTATAAAAGCAGCAATACACCCTGTAACATTTTCCCTGCTCACTTAAATGAATGTTCTGTTTTCTCCCTTCACCTTTAATCCACATTAACATTAAAAGAATGGAAAATCACATTTCTAAATTTTACTGAGGTAGTTAAAAAGAGAAGGTAATTGCATTACAAGAGTGTAATATATAACATTTGTAATTCTTTAAAATGGAATTAGGACTCTTGTCTTCTAAGTATACTGTGGTGACTTTAGGCTTCACTCATTTAAAAGTGTTTTAGAAAATCTTTTTAAAAATTCTGAGCCACTTTATATTTTTCTAATGTATTTAGATAATTTTAGAACTATTGACCAGCTAATTGTGATTTTCTTTTAAATATGGATTTCCAAATATTTGTTTAATAATGCGACTTTGATATACGTTGGTATGACTTTCCATCTTTTCTTCCCTCTTTCCTTCTTTCTTTTCCTCCTTCCCCTCTTCTGCCTCCCTCCCTTCCTTTCTGCCTTCTTTCTCTTCCAAATATATATTATCTCTCAACCCACTCCAGTATTCTTGCCTGGGAAATCCCATGGACAGAGGAGCCTGGCTGGCTGCAGTCCATAGGGTCACAAAGAGTTGGACACGTCTGAGCCATGAAAACAACAGCTAACTCTTTTGTCTAGATTTCTCTTTAAAGTTAAATGGAAAAAGTGGATTCTGTTGGTTGGGCTTGATATTGTCTAATGTTACAACATCCTTGGGCTCTGTGAGGCTGATTCTAAGACTTCTGTATTTAATACAGCTTTTAAGTCTTTTCATGTCATCTACATATGCTGAGAATAGCCATTAGCTTCACCACCCTGAAAGCCTTGAATATGATGATATACCACATACACATTCTTGATATTTACTGATCCACTATGTACACAATAGCCTGAAGAGCTTCGTAAACTTTTCCACCCAAACTAAAGACAAGAGTAAATACATAAACACAAGGAGCTTGGGGACTTGGCTGAAAGTTGCCACCCAGAGCTTGAAATTTATTTGCATGCTGGTAAAAAAAAAAAATGAGCCACGAGTTGAAGCTCAGGAAGACATCTGATATTTGATGTATATCCCATCTCACTGTGTATTTCAGGGCGCCCTTTCTGTTTACCCGGATGGAAAAGCACAGTTTTAAACCAATGCTCTTGGGTATTTGAGGTGGGTTTTTTTAAAAGAAGTCGCACTTGTTTTTTATTCCATGTCCTTCTGCCTTCTCTTCTATTAAATGCTATGAGAGTCTTAATCTTAAGGCTTTAATAGAAGCAGACATTGTTGCCCGAATGAAGTTCAGACATTAAAACCAGCAAGAGGACACCGACTGCCGCACGTGATGTTATTTTCTTCAGAATTATTGATATAAACTCTTCATTTGTTGATGGCACATGTGGAATTTTACTGATGTCTGAGTTCCTCTTGTAAAAATGACCCATACGTTTTCATATGAAAACGTTTTATTGACTTACTAAATAGTGGACATTCTTCAGGCAGGGGGGAAAGATACATATGTGTGTTTAAACACACACATACACACCCAAATCTATACCTGAATCAGGATTTGGCACTTGTGGGACTTTTCTCCCTGTGTGGTTCGTGTTCTTAGTGTGACATTCGTGAGTACAGATAGTGGAGAGAACACGCTGGAAGGTTGGTGAGCTGCTCTACCGTACTGTGATTGCTTCTCTTGCTGTGCCGTTCATTTCTGATTTAAATACCTAATGACTCTCATCAAACAACATTTAAACTTTCTATGAGATCCTGTGAGTGTTCCTTTAGATCATATTATGAGGAACAATGGCTGAAATGAGCTTCAGTGAGAGGCTGTGTCTCCGACGGGGCTTCTGCAGCTGTTGGTGATAGTGGTCGCTCCCTCAGCCGAACGAACGGCCGCCATCCCGTTGGTGGCATTTTGCCCATTAAGTGCTCCTGGTGCGGTATGTTTCACCTCTGCGTCATTTTTGGGTTCAGCCTTGGCATGTTCGGGGCCCGTGCTTTCCCCTTCTTGGTAATTTAACAGAAAGAAAAACTGAAAACCTGACTTAAGGTGGCGGCGGCAAGGTGAATGAAGTTTCTCAAGAAATGCCTCTTTGGTGTCTGAAACGTTGGTCGTCAGCCAGTAATTAACTTATTTTAAAGGGAATTCATCCTGGGGCTGACAAAGCAGTGGAGTAGCTAACTTTCTAAGACAGGTGGAAGGTCTTGCCATGTCCAAAATGTCAAGATTAAACCTAAATAATTTATAAGGTATTAGTAACTTTAGTTTTTTTTTTTTTTTTAATTTTCTAATTGGAGGATAACTGCTTTACAATGTTGTGTTGGTTTCTGTCGTACAACAACGTGAATTTGTCATAATTATATGTACATATATCTTCCCTCTTGCGCCTCCCTCCCCCCATCCCAGCCCCGAGGTTGTCACAGAGCGTCAGGCTGAGCTCCCTGTCCTGTGTGGCGGCTTCCCACTGGCTATCTAGTTTCCACGTGCTAGTGTATATATATGTGTGTCAGTGTTGCCTTCTCAGTTTGTCCCACCCTCTCCTTCCCCCACTGTGGCCGCAAGTCCGTTCTCTACATCTGCGTCTCTATTCCTTCCCTGCAAGTAGGTTCATCAGGACCATTTTTCTAGATTCCATGTATATGTGTTAATATACGATATTTGTTTTTCTCTTTCTGACTTACTTCACTCTGTATAACACACTCTAGATTCATCCACCTCTAGTGACTTTAATTTTACTGATAAGCTACGATCAATGTAACAAATCCAATTGAGTTGAATTTTAACCATTGTTTCTGTGTGAACTAGTGTGAGGCTCTTTGCTAATTTCTGAAAGGAATCCAAAAGATGGACCCAGAATAGTTCCTGACCTTACAAAGCTTTGTAAGGATGGATGGAGACGTAGATACAAACAAATAAGGATGCTAGATCCAGTGGAATTAAGATATTTGAAAGAGCTAAGCAGAGGAGTCTTTGCACATACAAAGCCATCAGCAAATGATTGTTGAAGTCAAGTGTGTGAAAGAATTACCTTTGAATTTCAGATATTTCTGTGTCACCATGAACTTCCTGAGTGGCTGACTGCACATGGTGATTGCCATTTGATGTTGTTTAGTCTAACGCTCGGGGACTAATGTAGCATAGAAAATACACAATTTTTCCTGTTTTACCAAAAAAAGTAGAAGCCAGAAGTTGTGTTTTTTTTTCCCTTTGTGCTTTTCTTTTGAATCTGATTTCCCTCATCTTATTTTTTCCCCCAGGCTTTTGAAGAGGATGATATATTCTGAGGTTTATTTTATTTTGTTTATTTGATTTTGGCCGTGCTGGGTCTTTGTTGCTGTGTGTGGGCTTTCTCTAGTTGTGGCGGGCCCCTGGGCATGTGGAATCTTCCTGGACCAGGGATCGAACCCGTGGCCCCTGCATTGGCAGGCAAATTCTTAACCACTAGACCACCAGGGAAGTCCTCTGGAGGTGTATGTTAAATAAGTTGAGGAAAGTCACTTGGCAAGTGTGAAGAGCATGGTTAATCTGTGTGCAGAGGTGGAAAGTCGTAAAGGCCAGGGAAGGAGCCCTGGAAGTTGTTGGTGGCGTGGGACACATGGCGGCTGTGACCGTGCTCCACGCGGCTCAGAGGAGACAGTAGAGGTGGGGAGGCTGTGTTCCGGAGTTAGACCGCAAAGGTGGAATCCTGGCTTTGTCCTTCGCCCGCTGCATGACCTTCAAAAAGTTAGACTACCTCTCTGAGTCTCAGTTTGCTCATCTGTAAAATGTCAACAGTTAACAAGATCTCTTTCACGGATTCATGAGGCCCAAATAAGCTAATCCACATAGAAAACTGTCTGGAGTGCCACTATTTTTTAAAAAAACCACAAAACACTAACATTATTAGCTATTTGTCCCATTGTGGGGGGGCGGGGAGGAGAAGGATGTTTTTCAAGGCATTTGAAAGAATAGTATATAAAGAACATGGTTTTGGCATTGGAGTTTTGGTCACATGAAAATGAGGAGAGTGTTCGTTCAAAACTGTGCAGCCCTAAACATTAAATAAAGAGGTTTTGGGGGCTGCCCATAGGCAATGGCACCCCACTCCAGTACTCTTGCCTGGAAAATCCCATGGACGGAGGATCCTGGTAGGCTGCAGTCCATGGGGTCGCTACGAGTCGGACATGACTGAGAGACTTCACTTTCTCTTTTCACTTTCATGCATTGGAGAAGGAAATGGCAACCCACTCCAGTGTTCTTGCCTGGAGAATCCCAGGGACGGGGAGGCCTGGTGGGCTGCTGTCTATGGGGTCACACAGAGTCGGACACGACTGAAGTGACTTAGCAGCAGCAGCAGCAGCATAATCATTGTGGTTCAGGTATTATAGGAAGTTGGGCATAATGGATACCCTATTCAATCCTTTTTTGTTTTTTTTATTGGAATCAAATAAAATGGATACATAAAGATTTAAGAGGAGGGGGACATTCTTTTCTCCACAGCTGGTCATGAGCCCAGTGTAGTTGGCAGTAAAATGGATTGTTTGGAATGTGTCCCTAAAATCCTGTAATTTAATTTTCATTATTTATATAACACAGTCGGTATACGTGGCACTTTACTGCACACACACAAGGCCACATTTCTGGCCTGTGTAATTTCACCAAAGAAAATGCTATAATGGAAATATTGGTACCTGCTCAATTAACTGCAGGTTGGTAGCTCCCCACCACTGATATACATGGTCCTAATCAACAGGGGGATGACCTACTGTTGGGGGTGAAATAAGGGGTCAGAAACTGGATTAAATAGTTCTGGGATGACAAAGAAGCCCATGTTTGGCTTTGTATAAAATCAGGGACTTTGAGGAATCCAGATAAACAAGTTTTTTAGTATTGAAGTTAGAGAAAATAGCAACCAAGCTGGGTGCTACTGTGTAAAAGAAAACTATTAAAATATTAAAATAGTTTTTTCTCCTGTAGCACTTAGCTTATTTTGTTTTGTACACTATTAGAAAAGAGTAATTGTCTGGATGTGTCTAAGAGAAGATAGGGTAAGTTTTCTAGAGAACTCTAGACATCTAACTTGGAGAATCTGTGGATCTCAGCACATATTTCAGGTTAAAAGTTGTGATTATCAGTGGCCCTCCAGTGAATGATATTAACTTCCGGACACCAGGAGTTTTCACAGTGACTGGGTTGGCTGTGTTCAAAAAGCACATGATTTATTGGACTTGATATTTTCTGATTATAGTTCTTAGTTTTCACAAGAGTCATCTGGGCCAGAAATAAGCTAATAATGTATTGAAAGGGCAGAAGCACAATCGGTTGGTTAGTTTTAGTTTGAATTAAGAGGATATTCCTGAGATTAGCAAGAGGAGTCGGAATCGAGGACGTTGTAAGCACTGAGGGTCAGAATATATTCAGCGTACACAAGCTTGCCACTAGGAACCAGAAAGTTACTCTGACTCCTTTCTTGTGCAGGGTCCCTGTGCGACGACAGAATCTGATGATTGTACCAATCATTTCAATTTGTGACGACGGCTTGGAGATGACTGCATAAACAAAAATCCCCACCTAAAGTGAGGGGCTCCCCCCATCCTGTGAAGGATTCTCTTTGAGAACTGTCAGAAAACAAAGCAATACATTCACATAGTCATCACTCAGATAAACTAAGTACGATACACTCAGCAAATTGGTTCACACATTTGCTGTTTTAAGGAATTGGGATTCAATCTTATCCTCGATTTCACACACTCAGGTATTTAAGCATCACTTAGATGTGTTCAGATGACTGGGCCGAGTCAGAGGGTCATCTGAACACGCAGCAGAACCCTAGGTCTTTGCAGTGGGGTGGGGTGGGTGGGGGTAAGGCCTGCTGAGGTCACACCCCCTCGTTCACCCCATGAACAGAGAAGATGAGCACTGTGACATTCTATGGGAATTTAAATTCTGGTCTAAATTGATAAAACAGAGTTGTTATTTCATGTCCTCATCCTTGTTTTTCTACATCACAAATGGCGGTTTGTTTTCCAGAGAGGTCTGGGCCCAGAGCAGCAGGTCACAAAACCCAGGGTTTTATAGCATTGCTTTTCAGCCTCTTTCGGCTGAGTTGAATTTGCCTGGGCAGAAGTTTTCTCCCGACAGAGTACATCCCAAAGATGGCCTAGGAAATATTAAATATCTTAGAAAATTTAGATGGAGACAAAGCTTTGTTGGGGAAGTTTGCACCTGTTTTTTTTTTTTTTTTAAATTCCTTTCTTAGGAGCAATTCTAATCCTTAAATTCTTTACGTAGTGGGTATAAATAGACACCAGTAGTGGCTGTGGATGACTAGCTATGTAGCTGTATATCAGCTAGATCCACAGGATGTCAGAACAACTAAAAATTTTAATAAATTTTGTTAACTGGTCAGGTCAGTTCTAACCCATCAGGTGTTTTATTGTAACACAAGCATGGATGTTGGTTTGACAGATTGTTTGCATGGGATAATCTGTAATACGATTTTGAAATGCATAGCCTTTTAGGAATCTTGTCATAGAATTTTATTTTATACCTTCATATTTTGAAAAGATAACACTGATCACATTGAATAGGAAAAGCGCAATTAAAGTGCAGTGCATTTCTTTAGTCAGTAGTACAGCCTGCCTCGCTTCAGCAGGGAAGGTGTTTGAAGTTTCAGAACTGTAGAAGTGAATTTGTAGTAGAGCCTCTGTCTGTTTCAAAGAACGGCCGACTGCACAGCTGTTGGGAATCTGCCTGGCGTGGCATGGAACTTTGGAGAATGTTTCTACTCTGAAGCTGGAACACGATCCTCCGCAGCCCACACAGTGTAGGATCTGTGCTTTCCTTTCTCCAGTTCTTTCTTTTTCTCTGTTTTCCCCCTCTTCACTTACTCTGATTGATGGAAACACGTGCTGGGAGCTTTCCCCGACATTCTTTCCAAACACTGTGAGTATGGTGGTGCTGTGTCTATTTTTGAAAGTAAGGCTGTTAATGTAAAGCCTGTGTTGATCTATTGGGATGAATTATAATGGTGATATTATTGCAGTCTTCAAAGCTGAACATTTATTATTTTTCTCACCTACTTTGGGTTGCTGATACTTGATCATAAGAACATACTGTACATCTGGTTAATTTGGGGGGACTTATTTGTGGAATCCCAAAAGCTAGACTTTGATTTTCCTTTGTATCTTGTTCAAGACCCCCGTCCTATTATTAAAAAGAAGAAATAAATGTTATCCTTCACAGACTCACTTGGCTACTGCTTGGGTCCTTATCACTCTCGTTATTAACGCTTATGGTTAAGATATTTTGTTGATTAATCATTAATTTTGGAAATACAATAAAAATAGCATTGTCTGTTGGAGTGGCTCATCATGACCCTTTTAAAACTTTTTTTTTTAATGTTTGTTTTTATTTATTTATTATAGCTGCACTGGATCTTAGTAGCGGTATATGGGATCTAGTTCCCGGGCCAGGGATTGAATCTAGGCCCCCTGCATTGGGAGTATGGAATCCTGGCCACTGGACCACCAGGGAAGCCCCTCTTTTTTTTTAACTTTTAAACATTCAACTCAGTTACTCTTGTTTTGACATCTGTATGCTGCTGCTGCTACTGCTGCTAAGTTGCTTCAGTTGTGTCCGACACTGTGCAACCCCATAGACGGCAGCCCACCAGGCTCCCCCGTCCCTGGGATTCTCCAGGCAAGAACACTGGAGTGGGTTGCCATTTCCTTCTCCAATGAATGAAAGTGAAAAGTGAAAGTGAAGTCGCTCAGTCGTGTCCAACTTCTAGCTACCCCATGGACTGCAGCCTACCAGGCTCCTCCATCCATGGGATTTTCCAGGCAAGAGTATTGGAGTCGGGTGCCATTGCCTTCTCCATGACATCTGTATATAAAAGTTAAATATCTTTTCATATAGGAGGTCATGTTGGAATTCAGAAGCCAAGAGAAATTGATAGTCAGCCATGTACCCTCCTGAATGGAAATCCTGTTATGAAAAAATTAACCAGTGGATGAAAATTATTTCTGAAGTCTATTTTGCAATCACATCGGTTCCTTAGATGCTGGACCCATGTCTCCTATAATCATACTATATTCCTTATTTCTGGTAGGTTGTCTGGCTGGAGAAGTTATTTAATTATTATTTGCTAAATGGCTGAAAGAAAAAGTGAATGGTACAGTCCAGCACTGAACTTAACAGCAAAGGTTCATTTTCCTCAGCACCTGTTGCTTGATTGGAAGGCAAAACTGTTTAGTCATACATGATTTTAAAATATATATGTGTGTATGGGCTTCCCTGGTGGCTCAAATGGTGAAGAATCTGCCTGCAGTGCAGGAGAGCTGAATTCGATCCCTGGGTCAGGAAGATCCCTGGAGAAGGAAATGGCAACCTACTCCAGTATTCTTGCCTGGAGATTCCCGTGAACAGAGGATCCTAGCAGGCTATAGTCCGTGGGGTCACAAAGAGTTGGACATGACTGAGCGACTTCACTTTCACTTTTCACTTTCATGCACTGGAGAAGGAAATGGCAACCCACTCCAGTGTTCTTGCCTGGAGAATCCCAGGGACGGTGGAGCCTGGTGGGCTGCCGTCTATGGGGTCGCACAGAGTCGGACACGACTGAAGCGACTTAGCAGCAGCAGTATATATATGTGGTCCAGTATGGAGGAGAATTGTACGGATACACACAGAATATTAATAATTGTTATTGGGTGCATCAGGCACAGCTGTGTGCACATCCCATGTTGAAATTTGCATAATCTTCACAACCATTTCGCAAGGTCGCAGCTATTCTCATCTCCATGTTGCAGATGAGGAAACTGAGGCACACAGGCTTAGTCAGTTTTCCAGGGTCCTGGGCTTTTAATTGGCTCAGCCCAGAATTGAAGGTGGACAGTTTGATTCCTGAGTTCCTGCTAAAAATCATGACACTGTCTGATCTCTGACAGTGTTTCACATACAGACTTCTGTATAAGATGCGCCTGTGTGTGATTCCTCTGGACTGTTGTGGAAGTTCTCTAGAAGTATGCTGAGGTTTAAATATTATCCCCAGCTCTTCTGTCAGCTGAGTGCTGATCTCATTTTTTTTTTTTTTTGGTTTACTTAAAAAGTATTATCTTTTGAACTAATAGGTATGTATGTTGATTTTTCTAAATTATTAGGTTATGGACCCCGGGGCAACAGGTGATTAATTTCTGCCTTATAAAGTTTCAGCGACTGCCTTTAGGAATTTACATACAAAGCATTGACCTTGCATACAGCAGACTCACAGCATTTGGTCCTCAGTTGTGGTAAAAATATATAATTAGGATCTGACCCAAAGAAACTTAAAGCAAGGTCTGGGAGATAAACAGATAATTTATAGAAGTAGGAATGTAAAAAGAACCTGCCTGCCGATACAAGAGACATAGGATACGCGAGTTCGATCCCTGGTTCGGGAAGATCCGCTGGAAGAGGGCATGGCAACCCACTCCAGTATTCTTGACTGGAGAATCCCATGAACAGAGGAGCCTGGTGGGCTACAGTCCATGGAGTTGCAAAAAATCAGACACAACTGAAGCATCTTAGCGTGCACACAAGAATGTAAAAAGGTCTTCCAAAGAGACAATGTGGAATCTTGGAATTTTATTCTTGTAAGGGATGTAGAAATGATATAATCTAAGCCTCACCCTGGTGAGACGGCACAATCCTTTGGCTCTGGGGTGTCAGTTGTAGGATGAGTTACTTAAGCCCTCTGTGGCTCAGTTTCCTTTCCTCAAAAATGGGGTGATAATAGTACTACTCAGCTCCTTACTTATGTTGTAAGAATTAAACGAGGCAGTAAACATATACCGAGTACTTAAAACAGTTCTCGCACACAGGAAGTGCTTAATAAATATTATCACTGAAGTTATCATTTTACAATTGAGGAAATTGAATCTCAGATAAATAGATTACTTACCCAAGGTTAACCCAGCTAGGTAAGGACAGAGCCTGGACTGGAATATTCACACACATGGCCTCAGAGCTCTTAGTATTGTCGATAGAATTGTTGGGAAGCAGACCTCCACTTAACAACACATAATCTCTGCATTTACCCAGGATCCTGTCTATATGATGGACTTTTTTTTGCTGGCCTTCATTTTTTCTTCTGGGAAATACATATTAAGCTTTTTTTTTTTTTTTTAATGCCAGTATTATGGGAAGAAAAAAAAAAAAGAACTCACCATACTTTTTTTCAGACGTAATCCAAATTTCAAATGTATTAATTTTGCCGAATGCCATGGCAACATACATATCTGTTTTTCAGTTCATGAAAGGTATTTTGGGAATTATTGGCTCCTGCATGCTTGAGCGTTTTCGTCTTTCAGCTATAGAAATCCACTATGTATCCTCTTCATTTTGTGTTTGTGCTTCTATTCAAAGCGAGAATAAAAGCAGTTAGTTTCTGGGTTGTAATATTCTTAGTGAACGGTGGCTTTCTAAAACAGTAACACCTTGACTGAAATGAAAACTCTGCCGTATCATAAAAGATATTCTAATTACTGCATCTAGTTAAAAGGAGAATAAATCACTGAGAGATTATTTTAAGTGCCTTAAATATAATAAAGAAGAATAATGGACGTTGAACAGCTTGACAAGTTTGATGAATTCAGACTATGGCTGATTTCTGCTGCTTTCTAATGGAAAAGGAGAACATTTTACTTTCATGGTATATTGTCATAGGTAATTTTTGTTGGGGAAGATAAGGGGAAACCTTATCTTTGTCAAGCACTTACGTACTAGGCATTAGCCAAGCCAGTCCATTATCTCGTTTAATCCTTCCCGACCTTATAGATAACATTATGCCCATTTTACACCTCAGAAAAATGAGGCTCAGAGAATTTAAGTAACTTACCTCAAAGTACCAGCTGCTAAGTGGGATCTGGTTGTGCTAACCTGTCAGATCTGTCATCAGAGCCCACGCCTTTTTCCTGTATTACCTTATCTCCACTGTCACAGAGATGCTTGTATCTTCCCCTTTGATGTAGAATGAGTGTGTCCAAAAGAGTTTAATTTCTTTTCTTCATTTTTTAAAATCTTTTGGCCACACTGCACAGCATGTTGGATCTTACTTCCCTGAACCCTGACCTTCTACATTAGCAGGAGTCTTAACCACTGGACCGCAAGAGAAGTTCCCAAGAGAATTTGATTTCTTTGAGCCTCTATAAAATGGGACCCATCAGGTCATTGTGAACATTGAAGGAAACACATTTAAACCTCTCGACTTAGTGCTTAGGTTAGCTCACCACAAATGGAGAGTGCCTAGGAGATGTTAAGTGTTACCAACTGACAGATGATGTGTTCCCAGAGTTAAGAGTTTTAGGTTTTGTTTAATTAAATCTTCAGTTGCGTCTGTAAATTCAAAAGTACGTCTATTGAGTTTCTTGAAATGAAGATGGTGATAGAGCTGATAAAAAATATGATGGATTTTCCATTGGATTTGCCTTTGTAAATGTATAAACATTTATTTAATTAATGTGGACTCAATAGCAATGCTACTGTGATAAGTGTGCACATGTTCACGTGTGTATGTGTGTGTGCTGGTTATTGCTCTGTATGCAGGAGGGTAAAAATATCAATGATTAGAAATTTAAATCAGAAGCAAATACTTTTTTATTTTTACATTGTTGTCTCTTTAAAGAATGTTATTGCTGGTAAAGTATTTTGCAAACATTTTTATCCAGAAATAAATATGAAACATTTTTAGTGGTTACACTTTTTTGTATTTCTTTTACAGTGCATTTTGGATGCTAGTTTGTATGTAGATTTTTTTTCCCTTAAATCTGCAAACGAAGCAGAAGGCATTCCAGATACATAAAATACAGAGAATCTATTAGTGCAGTTGCCTACCATTATGAAAATGATACGTTTTAAATAATAGTCAAGCCAATTAACTTTTAAGATTCCATGTAGATATTTGACTCTATTCATAGCTTTCCATTGAAGACATTTATGCAAACTATACTCATGAAACTCATAGAAATAAACTCTTCTTTGCAACCATTTTCACAGATGTGAAAATGTTTGATATTTCTTCCTTAAATATCTTTTGATATTAAAGAATAATATAAAATCCTCTATTTCTGTGTTTATTTTTAACCCTAATTTTCATTCATTCACATTTATAGGGATGTACCAATGCTAGACTTCCTAATTCTTTTCTCATGTTCAAACAGAAAATCTTACAGAATCTTATACTTTCAACACATCCATTCAGGTGTATTCAGACTTTTTTGTTGGTCTTGTGGGAGCAAATATAAATCTAGATTATGGTTGTCTCAGTCTTTTTTAGTCAAGCATAGGTGGAAAAGTGTATGAGTGTTATTACTTAATGGTTCTTCTCATAATGTTAAACAATGTCATATTCTCTCTTTGTCTGATATGTTGAATCAGCTGAAGAGATAAATAGTAGCAAAAAGGATGAATGTGTCTCCATAATCAGCGATGAACATGCTTGATCCATCTTGATCCAATAAGCAGATGAATTATTCCACAATTACATTATGTAATAAGAGAACAAACACTGTTAGATTTTTAATAGAGATGCTGGTAGATAAACTTACCTTTCTTGATCTTTTATACCTAAATTTTTTTGTAAATTATATGACCAGTTAATCTAAAAAATGTACTTTTATAGCTGATTTGATTGAGAAATATGCTTAGAATATGTATATAGAATCATTTAAAGGACAAGTTTAGTAATGGGCCAAAATCTAATGTGATAGCATTAAAATTATTTTTATTAAGAAAAGAATTTAATGTTATTGAGACTATTCAATTCTGATACAGAATAAGAAATTCTAATCCTATAATATATACTTATCTGTGTTTTAAAATATTTGTGATGCTTATTACATCAAAGTGATTATGCTTTCATAATTTATAGCAATTTTGATTGAATTAGCTGAACTGGGATAACATAAATAGCATAAAAGGGAATTCTTCTAAAGTTGTGAAATTTTCAGTGTAGACGATCATGTAAAGGTTAAATGACGTTAAAGATAATAATGTGTATAATGAAATCAAGAAAAGAGCATTTAATAGGAATTTATTTCTTTAGTTGAAGACAATAAGAGATCTTTGTCTTGCCATTGTTACTCACATAGTAGCAATTTTGAAATCAGTTGTCTTCAAATAGCACATCATGGCATTTACTATGGGAAAGAGATATATTTCTTACACACACACACACTCACACACATGTGCACACCCAATGATCTCTGCAATGGTGAGGGTCTTACTCTTAAAATATATTCTTTGTTTTGCTCTATTTTACTTTTCTGTTAAATAAAATTTTGTGAACAAAATGAATATAGGACATTGTCTTTAAAAGGCATGATCAGTGACTGAATTTTTGAAGTGGAAAGGATGAACGAAGTCCTATGTACATAGAAATTTGAAAGACCAAACACACTGATTTATTGATAAACTAGATGTTGGTGAAACTGAAGTTGTACCCTTTCCTTTACTTTTTCAGTTGTGATATTTTTATATGTCTCAGTGGTAAAGCTTCTGGAGCAGGAATATATTTGTTGGCTTATTTGTATAGCTACCTGCCCATATGAAGAATGGTAAATTTATACACAAAGATTTTCACTAACTTGTTGCAAAAATGAGTTTGATAATCTCTCAGAATATGGTAAGCCTCTTGATTAGGCACACTGGGGGAGGGTATCAGATAATATTCCCCACCCCAATCAATTAACATTTCTCAATACATTTACTAATGTACAAACAGTAAAGATATTTGTAACCACTCATAGTAAGTGTCATCAAGTTTGTGAGTTAAATTGTATTGGGCGGACGTTAAGTAGATTAAACATGTACTCTTATGTTAGACAAAATAGCATCATTATTTAGTGAAGAAAATTTCTATTGTTGGTTTTTAAGATGTTCTGTTTGTTTAGAGGTTTTGTAGATTTCCTATGATATGTCTACGTCTATTTTAAAACTTGTTTATTTTGCTTCTTCAAATGTGCTAAATCTGTATCCTTTGAATGTTCTGGAAATTTCTCAACTGATATTGTATGTTCCTCTTCCCCATTCTTTCTTTGTCCTTTGTGGAACTCCTCCTGGAAGGATTTTGGAACTTTTTCTTTTATACTATTTTCTTTTTTATCTATTTTATATTTTCTCCTTTTTTCAGTTTTCTGTTTCATCCACTAGAACGTAAGCTCTATTAGGATCAAAAGTCTTTGTTTTGTTCAACAACGTATACCAGTTGTTTACAAGAGTGACTCACTTAGAATGGATGCACAATGCACAATAGAAGTATTTGTTGAAGGAGTGAATGACTTCTGCATAATTTCTTCTATTTTTTCAGTTAAATTAGCTTTCATCGCTTCTGATCTTCTGTTTAACCCAAATGCTGAGTTCCTAAGTTCAGTGGCTGTATTTTTAATTTGTTGATGTTCTATTTGATTTCATTTCCGATGTGTCCTTTCACCATGATTTCTTTTCCTCCTTTTATGTCTCTGTTAACATTGTGAAGTGAAAGTTGCTCATTGTGTCCGACTCTTTTCCACCCCATGGACTGTATAGTCCATGGAATTCTCCAGGCCAGAATATTGAAGTGAGTAGCTTTCCTTTCTCCAGGGGATCTTCCCAACCCAGGGATCTAACCCAGGCTTTGATTGCATTGCAGGCGAATTCTTTACCAGCTGAGTCTCTTTCAAATTGTCCTACTTGTCAAGATCTTGGGGTGCTTCTCTTGTTTCAGCTGATTCTTCTGCAGTTGAGCACTTTGTGTATGTTTCTAATTTTTGATTGTGAGCTCATCTGGGGTGTCTGTTTTCTGTGGAAGCCTCATGTGCTCTGGGTTTCAGGAGAGTTCTTACTAAGTGGTTTTATGTCAGCTTCTGCCAATTTCCCAAGAGTTTCATTGGTCTGGAATCTGCTTTTATGTTAACTTATGGCTTGGGGGTTCCCAAACTATGCAAATCATGTACATTTCGGTCCTGTAAGTACATATGGAACGTGTTTAGAGATTTGGTTACTCACAGGGAACTCTTCCTTTGCCTACCAGAGCCCTTGCCAGAATCATGTTTCCTTGCCACTTTCTTGAATCAATGACTTGAAGACAGTAGTCTTTCCAGACCCTTGGCTTTGTGAAAGAATCTGAGGATCTGCCCTCCTGTGGGCTTTCTCCAGCCCTTATCCCTTAGGACCCATAGATGTGCTGCTAATGTTTCTAGTTATGGGCTTTCTACTGTGTCGCTTTCTTCTGGGAATTTCATTTCTTTGAGTTTGAATATGTACTTAACTTTTTTCATTATTGTATTTTATCCAAGATTTTTACATCTTTTTAATTTTTGAAGGAGTGCATTACCTCAGACCACCATATTACTGAAACTAGAAGTCCCCTCTCATTTCTAATCTCAGTTGTTATGTCAGTATTTGCTTTGCTAGTCTAAAGATAGTGTGAAATGGTCTCCTGAACCTAGAGGATGTCTGTCAGAAAAACCGAGCCTTCAGTCTCTCATGTTGCCTAGTGAGATCTTCCTTCCACCTTTCTAGAACAAGACTTAAGCATTCACAGGAGATAAAGGAAACAGCTTTGTCATTCGTCTTTGTATCTGCTGTTTTTAAAAAAAAATTTTTTTGTTTTGTTTTGTTTTGTTTATTTGGCTGCACTGGGTCTCAGTTGCAGCACATGAGGTCTTCCATCTTCCTTGTGGCTTGTGGGATCTTTAGTTGGGGCAGGCGAACACTCAGTTATGGCACGTGGGATCTGGTTTCCTGATCCGGAATCAAACTCGGGCTCCCTGCATTGTTACCTTGAAGGCTTACCCACTGGACCACCAGGGAAGTCCGTGTACCTGCTGTTTGTCCATGGATCCCTGCATAAAATATGCGCAACGTTGTCATAATTGATCTGTAGCTTTGCTTTGAGTGAAAATCCCATGGACGGAGGAGCCTGGTAGGCTGCAGTCCATGGGGTCGCTAAGAGTCAGGCACAACTGAGCGACTTCACTTTCACTTTTCACTTTCATGCATTGGAGAAGGAAATGGCAACCCACTCCAGTGTTCTTGCCTGGAGAATCCCAGGGATGGAGGAGCCTGGTGGGCTGCCGTCTATGGGGTCACACAGAGTCAGACACGACTGAAGCGACTTAACAGCAGCAGCCTCCAAGCTCAGGCATCAACTGTGGTGTTATATCGAGACGTCTTTGTTAGGACACATTTTCATATATTGAAACGGCAAAGATAAATACTCATCTGTTTAAAAAGAGAGACTTGAAAGGTTCCTATGCTATGCTATGCTATGCTATGCTGTGCTATGCTAAGTCACTTCAGTCGTGTCCGACTCTGTGTGACCCCATAGACGGCAGCCCACCAGGCTTCCCGGTCCCTGGGATTCTCTAGGCAAGAACACTGGAGTGGGTTGCCATTTCCTTCTCCAATGCATGAAAATGAAAAGAGAAAGTGAAGTCGCTCAGTGATGTCTGACTCTTAGCGACCCCATGGACTGCAGCCTACCAGGCTCCTCTGTCCATGGGATTTTCCAGGCAAGAGTACTGGAGTGGGGTGCCATTCCTACTGAATAGGGAAAATATCCTCAACCAGTGAGAAGATCTGGAAATATCATCAAGATTTATTTGGGGGGACTAGTAGATTATCCTTCTAGAGCTACGTTCAGTATCATTGTGGCTGGCCTGGACAGCCCTCAAGAATACACTTCATATTGATTTTATTGTAGACGTCTGTGAGGCAAAGCAGACGCAAATGACAGCATACGCGTTTACCAGCAATGCAAATCGCAGGAGCCAGGGGCAGCAGATCACTCCTAACACCTCTGCGTTTTTTTTTTCTCTTGATTTGAACTAAAGACATGTTTGCAGTCGAAATCCAGACTAGCAAGTGAAGGTCCACCATGGCGATAACCAGCTCATTTGGGAGACTTACCATGTGTTCATAGGAGCAGTGGATTCTCTTGAATTAAAACATTTATCATTCTTGGATGAGTCTCACAGCAGCCTGGGAGGTGAAGTGGGAGCGCTGGTAAAGAAGGACGTTCAATAACCTGTCTTGCAAGTGACACAATGCCCCCCAGCCCCTCCAAATGCACCTTCTAAATTATGAAAACTTTAGAAAGTTCTCAAGATCTGTAGCCATTACTGCGAATACAGAGACCTATCCCTCAACAGACACACACATACACACACACACTTTTTTTTTTCTTTTTGCTGTTTCATGGGCATGAGAATCTCTTATTATTAACAACACATAATTCAAAAAGCGAGGCAAAAGAGGAAGGAAACAGTTGAGAAAGGAAGGTAGTGGCCAGAATGCTTGAAGGATTTTTTTCAGCTTTTGCAAAAATTGTGCTTTCTCTTTAAGGCTTTAAGTCAGAAACTGAAAGAAGTACTTTCAAAAACAGAATGGGAGATACAAAGAGTG
The DNA here is from genome assembly GCA_935064755.1 of Tragelaphus eurycerus. Classification (NCBI taxonomy): domain Eukaryota; kingdom Metazoa; phylum Chordata; class Mammalia; order Artiodactyla; family Bovidae; genus Tragelaphus; species Tragelaphus eurycerus. The sequence goes on from CAKXYN010000023.1 coordinate 7,717,765, forward strand.
CTCCTAATCCAAGTTAATTGAGTTGTACCAGCAGTCAAATTCAAAATGTGGACTCCCCAGAAATTTTTAAATCTTGATGTATTACGTATATCCTTAGTCTTTGGAAATCTGTCTTGTGATAATTCCAATAACATGAGTCAAATGCAGCATTCTGCCATGGGCTTCCCAGGTAGCACTAGTGTTAAAGAGCTCACCTGCCAGTGCAGGAGATGCAAGAGACTCGGGTTCGATCCCTGGATCAGGAAGATCCCCTGAAGTAGAAAAGGGCACCCTACGCCAGTATTCTTCCCTGAAGAATTCCATGGGCAGAAGAGCCTGGCAGGCTACAGTCCATGGGATTGCAAAGAGTCGGACAAGACTGAGCAGCTGAGCACACACTGTGGCATTCTGCTGCAGGTCTTACATGGTGGGGCAGTGTTCCAGCAGCTACAAATGTATATTTTCTGACAGTTGTCTCTGAGTAATTCTTTGCATTGGATGCAATTGTGCTTTTTTCATTCGTTTTTGAAAGTCTTCATATGTTTAGGGTGCACTGGGTTATGGAAATTATATTCACTCTGATTCTGTTCTTTTGTAGCTGTGGTTTTAGGGACTGAAGCTGAAAAGTGTTTTAAGAACTTACTGTTGCTCCCCTCCCTTGTCACCCACATTCTTACTGTTGTTAAATACAGGTGTGTGTATATATATATATATATAGAGAGAGAGAGAGAGAGAGAGAGAGAGAGAGTATTGGAAGAGTTGAATTTCTAGAACTTTCAATAGCATTGTGTTTTTTCTGTACTTCACAGTAGGAAGAAAAAAATGGACTTAATAATCATTTAAATGTTCTCTGAGGCCCTTGAAGATCATATAGGAGAAACATAACAAAATATTACCATTGATGTTCCTTATATGTATATGCTAATGAAGTCTTTCTCATTCTGAGGCCAAGGGACTACTTGAAATCTGATTAATGAAAAATAATTCAACTTTTAGCATTTTACATTGAAAGTGTTTCTCGCTCAGTCATGTCTGATTCTTTGTGACCCCACAGACTGTAGCCCACCAGGCTCCTCTGTCCATGGCATTTCCCAGGCAAGAATACTGGAATGGGTTGCCATTTCCTTTTCCAGGAGATCTTCCCAACCCAGGGATCAAACCTAGGTCTCTTGCGTTGTAGGTGGATTCTTTACTGTTTGAGCTATACTGGGGTCAGATTGAAATGTATGAAGTATACAGTTTTATGTAAAATGTCTTAGGTGGGACATGGGAAAAAAAACAGCTTTGCTGAGATCCTTTTATGAATGAGTTTACTGGTTCTTATTGATCATTGGACCATTTTCAGATGTAGAATGCTACTATTTTGAAATTACTACAGTTTCTATTATTAAGATCAAGTGCATGTTTATTTTAATAGCCATTTTCCTTCTGATTTTTAATATTGAAGCTCCTCAAATGCCTTCAGTTGATAACTTAACTCCCTATTAATTGGACCAAGGCATAACTTTGTACACAGTGTTTTTTTTTCTTTTCTATTTCACATTTTGTTTCTGCTTCAATTAGTGTGTGCCTTGAGCAAAAGTGAAGTGAATTTGCTCTTTGCTTTAGTCTTTGCCTTTGAAAAAAATGTTTTATTGCTTCTTTTCATGGTTGATCTAATAGGGTTCACAAACAATAAAAGAATAAGAAATTTCATTTTGAGGGCTTAGTAGTATTATAAATTTCTTCCTTACAATAATCAAGAATGAGTACTACTTTTGTTTCTAATAGAGCAGTCTTGAGCATTTCTATTTATGTATTTTCCATTGCTTGTATCGTAAAAGAAGAATGGACTCTAGACTTTTCCCATTTTAGTGAAGAATTTAGGTTCATCGTAGACTGCAAGCTTTTGAACTGTGGTGTTGGATCTCCTTGCACTTGGATTGCAAGGAGATCCAACCAGTCCATCCTTACACAAATCAGTCCTGAATATTCATTGGAAGGACTGATGCTGAAGCTGAAACTACAATACTTTGGCTACCTGATGTGAAGAGCTGACTCATTTGAAAAGACCCTAATGCTGCGAAAGATTGAAGGCAGGAGGAGAACGGGACAACAGAGGATGAGATGGTTGGATGGCATCACCGACTCAATGGACTTGAGTTTGAGCAAGCTCCAGGAGTTGGTGATGGACAGGGAGGCCTGGTGTGCTGTAGTCCATGGGGTTGCAAAGAGTCGGACACGACTGAGCGACTGAACTGGACTGAACTGAGACTGCAAGGTTTTCTCACCTTGTAGATTTATTGTAGGATCTCCTCTTCTTGTGCTGCAGTCGTTGTTAGAGTTTGTGAACTCATTATTTCAATAGTCTGGTAGAGATCACATTCAAATTGAAGAAGAGGGAGCTCCAGGGCACTTCCATGGTGGTTCAGTGGCTGAGACTCCCAAGTTCCCAGTGCAGGGGCCCTGGTTCCATCCGCGATCAGGGAACTAGATCCCACATAGTACAACTAAGACCCAGCACAGCCAAATAAATAAATAATATTAAAAAAAGAGAAAAAACAGGATCTCCAGCCCTGTAATGCCATCTATTGAGACGATTTCTAGTGGATTGCTGGGAACAGTGTCTCAGGAATTGTGGTGTCATTGGCTGTCTTAGTGCAGATATGGCCACATTGTGCCATCAACATGTGTTAGCTGTGGAGAAGTCCCTTATGGAGAGCAGTGCTCTGGGAAGGAAGCAGAGCCTCGGTTTTCCTGTCTGTACGGTGGTGAGACTTCCTTGTGCACATCTGCTGTGAGAATGGACGGAACACCCCAGACCGGCTTAGAGCAGCCTCTCCGTGTTGTCGTTGCTTTTTCTCTTTTTTCCGCTCATTCATGCCCATGTTGTTACGTTCACATGCTCACAGGAATGTAGTGAAGTATAAAATAACATCGCCTAGTTTTCTAAGATTTAATTTTTTAGTGTAGTTGTAGGTTTACAGCAAAGTTGAGAGGAAGGTACAGAAACTTCCCATACACCCCCTGATCCCACCCGTGCCCACTGTGGTCCCCATTATCAGCATCACTTGGCAGAGTGGTGCCTTTGTTACTGAGGATGTACCTGCATTGACATGCTATAATTACCTTGGGTCCCTAGATTACATTAGGCTTCACTCTTGGAGTTGTATATTCTCTAGATATGGATACATGTACGGTTTGTCTTTATAATGTCATCCAGAGTCTTTCCACTGCCCTAAAAGTCTTCTGTGCTCTGCATGCCCTCCCCACCCCCTTGCCTGCCAGCAACCACTGCTCTTTTTATTATCTCCATAGTTTCATTTTTCCCAGAAGGTCATATAATTGGAATCATACAGTTATGTAGCCTTTTCATATTGCCTTTTTTTCCCACTCAGTCATATGTATTTAAGGTTTATATCATGATGTTCTAAAAGCTAGAGATTGATATATAGATTTCACAAAAGGGCTTTTTAAGCTGAAATCGACATTTCCATGGAGAAGAGTCCTGATTGGCTTGTACAAAGGGCCCTAGGGTTATGGGAAGGAAAGAAGGCAACTACCAAATTTTAAGCCCCAGCTCCTGCACTGCTGTGTCAGGGTTTGGGTGGACAGTCCAGTGGTCAGAAACCGAAGCCTTAGCTTTTGGAGAGGAGGGTGGAGCGTGGGGAAGAACTGATGAAGAAGAGGGGAGTCTTAGAGTGTCCTGCCAGTCTCTCCAGCCTTCTGTAGATGTGCTGCCATTTCTGCACTTATGTGACCCTTCCTCAGTAGAGCATCCATGATGCCCTCACCGTCCCTGGCACTTACCTACTTGACCTGTTTCTGTATCTCTTTCTCGTGTGTCTCTGTCTTAGCCCTTCAACCCTTTACTGCATCCTCTGCGCCTGGCACAGCATAGATGCCCAGCAAACATTTTGTTAAGAGAAATCACAGAGGAACAAAGTAGCAAAGATGAGACATAGAAAAGTGATAGCTAAAGTCAGTTAAGAATCTGCCTGAAATGCCAGAGACCCGGATTCAATCCCTGGGTCGGGAAGATCCTCTAGAGAAGGAAATGGCAACCCACTCCAGTATTCCTGCCTGGAGAATCCCATGGACAGAGGGGCCTGGCAGGCTACAGCCCACAGGGTTGCAAGAGTCAGACACGACTGAGCGTCTAAACCACCACCATTGAGGGAGAAGACAGAAACAGGGCGATGGAAAGTGTAGCCTTAGACCTCCTATGGACTATGAGAAAGTTATCGACATGGAAGGAATTTTGTTAATGGCCATCATTGAAAAACTTATGGTTGCACCGTTCTTGTGTGTTAGTGGGTACCCAGGCATCATTAGGGGGAAATTCACAAATGTTTCCTTGTGAAAAAGTCCATCAGGGTCAGAGAAGTTCTAAGAAACTTATCTTTGAAGATAACTTTCTTATGAATTTCCAACTTAGACTTAGCTTTTGGGGGCCAGGGCTGCTAGGTGATCTTGAGAGCAGCTGGAAGGGCCCTAATGGGGTCCAGCTGTGGACCCAGAGAAAGCACCTTCTCAGGATAACATTAACCGGGTGGACCCCTGCCCTCCCTGGTTTCCTCTGGGCTTTATGGGTCCCCATGGTCTGTTGCATTGATCTTGCATTTTCAGGTTTTATAGCAATTCTAAACATGTGAGGGTACATATTTGCTCTTTGATGTTCCCTTTGATAGAAGCCAGAGTGCTTTACCTGTGCCTGTGTTTAATAATGATGGAGGGGTCACATGCCCTGCAGCAGAACACTTCCTGGGGAGGCTGGCTTTGTGTGCAGCTCGTTTTTTTTTTTTTTTTTTTTTGAGGTTGTTGATGGGCAGACTTTAATCAAGGGTGGTTTCTTGTTTTATTTTTGAAAATAAAGTATATTAAAGGTAGACATGTTATCCTGCTGGTGTTTTGTTTTTTCATTGCATCTTGTTCAGTGGTGCCTCTTGGTAGAAAAGAGGGTAGGGTGGGACAGAAATGACAATATTCATATAACTGTATGGTATTTGTGATTTCCCATAATTCGCCTAAATTTTATCTTTATCTACATTCCCATCAGAAAGCAGTTATTGTATCTCCACTTTTCAGATGGGAAATTTAAGCCATGTGAATCTTAGAGACATACCCACTGGTGGTTATTGTGAGTATAACCTAAATTAGAATTCAAGGCTCTCATCGTTAGATATGTGACAAAATTCAGGATGAGCCTGGCATTTCTAGGGACTCTTCCAAGGAGTCAGATTGCCTTTTCTGAGTAGAACTCAGAGTATGTAAATGGGATCCTAGGATTTAAGAATGGAAGGGCCTTTCATGGGACCGTCCGCTCTAAGCAGGCATCGAATCTTCTGCAAGCTTGCAGTGGGGGTGACCAAACCAGACTTGGATATCTTTATCATTTATATTCTAAATAAGTAAACTGAACTTATGAGAAAATTGGACCATTTGCCCTATGATTTTGTCCAGGAGCCCTTATCAGAGATGGTTAAAGCGAAAAGTGAAAGTCACTGAGTCATGTCTGATGCTTTGTGACCCCATGGACTATAGCCCTCCAGGCTCCTCCATCCATGGAATTCTCCAGGCAAGAATACTGGAGTGGGTAGCTATTCCCTTCTCCAGAGGATCTTCCTGACCCAGGGATTAGACCTGGGTCTCCTATGTTGCAGGCAGAGTCCCTTTACCATCTGAACCACCAGGAAATCCTCATTAGAGGGGGTTACGTTATGGTTTTCTGTCTTTGTCTTCAGCCTTCCTTGGTCACCAACTTCCAAAAGAAGTCAGCTTCCTGCGTCCTCCCTTTAATTTGGAAGAGCAGCTCAGGGCCCCCAAACAGCCTCTTAGAAATTGGTGTGCTTAGCAGACTACACCTGAAGTTTGATGGTGAGGATGCAAAGGCAAGGCAATGGTTATTAGCTCCTAATCCACTTTTAACCACACCATTAGAATTGACAATTGTTGATTGAGGGATTAACTTCATAAAGTACAAGCTAGGTGATTATTTTTGGAAAATAATACTGGAGGCCTTAAGCATGTAGACCTTATGTGACTAAAAATGACCTACTTCCCTGTGTGGACTCCTAATTACTTTCTTATGTGTTTGAATTTCTTTGAATTTATTAATGGAGTAGATCCAGAGTCCTTTATTGAAGTCCTTTATTGGGGGCAGACTCTAAATTTAATGAAACAAAAATTTGGTGTGTTTTTATCCTAAGCAAGTGTTATCTTATTGACAGTTGGTTTTCTATTTCATTAGGGAGTAGAAAAAAATTTTTTTCTAAACTGCTATGCTATATTATTTTTACTGTATTTGAATATAATGTTGATTGATCCTGGCTGACATTTATCCGACTATGCAAAGTGTTTGTATTGGTTGTTTCAGGAGCATTTTTTATTCTTAAACACGAATTAACTAATATGAATGTGGAAAATGGAACACACTCAAGAACAATTTATAGTTTTTCTAGACTTTATTGATGTCCTTAGTCGTTCAGAGAGGACTAGAGTTGAAATTCCCTTGATGGGGAGGAGAGCACAGACACCATTTATTACTTGTTAAGTATTGGTTACAAAGCATTGATGACTGTTAGTTCTAATGTGTTACTACTCACAACATAGTGGTGGCCAATTAGTAGAAAAATGATCTAATATGTTCATGCATAATGTGTATACATATACACATGTATATGGATGCATGTTTCAGCTGAAATTCAAGTACTTTGGCCACCTCATGCGAAGAGTTGACTCATTGGAGAAGTCTCTGATGCTGGGAGGGATTGGGGGCAAAAGGAGAAGGGGACGACAGAGGATGAGGTGGCTGGATAGCATCACTGACTTGATGGACGTGAGTGTCAGTGAAGTCCGGGAGTTGGTGATGGACAGGGAGGCCTGGCGTGCTGTGATTCATGGGGTCCCAAAGAGTCAGACACGACTGAGCGACTGATCTGATCTGATCTGATGGATGCATGTGTACATTATTGGTGTTTCTAACTGTATATATCTAGAAGTCCTTCCATGATTTTGAAAGCTTAATTCTGTTTGCTACCTTTTGGGGACTCATAGAGTAACTTTTAATTGTTCTCCTCCTTCCATTGTGTATTTATTGAATCTGTTCACCATGCCAACCATAGTGCTAAGTACTGGGAATGAAAACATCAATAAGACACAGTCCCTGCCCTCAGAGTTGGAAGCAAATACTTATTATCTGGTTTAATAAGAGTTACAAGAGACATATAAAGATGCCCTGGTACCCAAACGGAAAATACCCAGAAAAAACGCAGTCAGAATGGTTTACATGAGAGTATCATTTGCCTTCTAGTGGTAGTCTCATGGAATGTCTGTTTCAAGAGGACCCTTCACTACATTTTTAGTTTTTATTAGTTATAGTTTCTCCAGGGTTCTGTCCAAAAATGTTTGCTGGTAATTCTGCACTCTGATTTTCATGCGTTTTTTTTTTTTTTTTAAAGTGGCTATCTTTTTCATTTCATGTTTGTTCCTTCTTGGCTTGTAAATATATCATAAACATATTTTTATCCATATCTAATTTCTGCAACTTTTAAAAAACTTTCCAAGCAGCCACCTCCTGACCCTCTTTCCCCTTCTCTGCTCCCCACCCCCTCCCAGGCCATCCCCCTTTCTTTAGAGCCCTCGCATAATGCTATTCCTTTACAGTCCAGCCATCTGCCTGTTTTAGCCTCTTCTTCATTCTCTCTGTTTCTTCTATATAGATTTCCCCATATGTCTGCTTCTTCCTTTATCCACAAGTCCAGACACTCCTCCATAGCTTTCTTGCCACCCCATCCTGGTGTCCCGTCTGTTCATAAATAACTCTTTCATCCGTTTTGGATCCCCAGCCCCCAGTCTTTCTAAAAAGAGTGTGCAAATAAACCTGAAGGGCTTGGAGGCTCGATGAACAGCATAGTTGTGATTCAGAATAGACAGCCTCCTTCCCATCACCTGTTTTGTTCCTCATTCTTCCAAGCCCAGTCTTTCTTGTATATTTCTCCACAATTTCCAGTCAGTGTCCATACAGAGCGACATGCAAAGCTATTTAATATCTCCATGAAAAAGTTTTGGCTCCTTCCTCACAAGATCATTTTGCCTTAACCAGTTACTCTAGCTTTCTGTGCTGCTTAGCGGTTGCTATTCTTGGAGTTAGTCAGGTTTGAACCTTTTGTTCTTGGGAAATTAACGTAGTATGTCAGAAACAGCAGTCTCCCTGCCCTCGGTGCTTGGCAACCTGAAGCTCCCTGGATTTGTTCTTTTGCGAGTCTGAGTTCTAGAACGTGTGCCACAAAAGGACTGTCACAGGATGATCTGCAGAGGTGGCACTGTTGAGAGCCGCCCCATGTTCTAGATGTTTACCGTGTCCCACGCCCTCCTAGCATCCTGCGCTAGGGACAGCCTCTCCTTCCTCTCCATTCAAGAGTAAAAGTTGGCAATTTGCTTGCCTTTAGAAATGTGTTACTGTATCCATTGCAAAGTTGTTAGTGTTTTTCGTTCCTGGTGTCAGTGATAATTTTACTCACAGAGTCCCTGCAGAGATTTTAGCTCAGCAGGAAGTAAATCTAGGTAAGATTGCCTTGAAAATTGATTAAAAAAAAAACAAACAAAAAAAAAACAGTAAAGGGGAACTATATTATTCCCTGTATTTAAAGAAGAAATCTGAAGTATAACTAACTTGATTAGGTGGTGTAACTAGCGAGGACTAATAAGAAATTACGCCATGGCCGGGCCTCATTTATTCGCTCTTCTTCTGCCCTCCCTCTCTCCTCTCTAAAGAAGGTAGCGATTAGAGTGATTCAGACTATATTTCAGGAAGAGTGAAATGTCATGGCAAAAAATGAAAGATGGAACTGTTTCGTCCTGAGATATTGAGAAAAATCAAAACTCCTAGTTCTCCTCGTGTCCTTGGGGAGCTAAATATTTTACCAGTAACAAAATTGAAAGTCTCTAAAGAATTAGACATTTCATTTAAATGCCTCTTACTTTCTAAAGAGTTCTCTTTGTTTATATTCAAGGAGGAGGTTTTAACTGCAACAAGAGCATCAGAAATAAAAAAAAAAAATTGTAAAAAGTGAAAAGACAGTGAAAACCGCAACCAACAAAACATATTGCTGTTTCAGATTCTTTTGGAATTTAAAGTCAGTCAGTAATGAGGAAATGTGAATTTTTGGAGAAATTTAGTCAGTATTCCTTTAATGACACTAATGCTTCAGCCCGGTTCTGTTAAATAGTTTATCTGTTGTTAAATTTCTGTGGATTCTGATCACTGGACGCAGATCCACATTTGTGACTTATATTTAATTTTGCTTTTATATCTTGGCCAATGTAAAGTTGAAAGTGGTCCAAAGGTACAGACTTCCAGTTAAAAAATAGATAATGCTGGGCATGTAACATATAGTTAATAATACTGTATTGTATATTTGAAAGGCAGCTTAAAAATTCTCTTCACAAGAGAAAAAAATTGTAGCTATGTGAGATGTTAACTAGACTTATTGTGGTGATCATTTTGCAGTATATACGCATATTGAATCGTTATGTTGTACACCTGAAACTGATATAATATTGCAAGTCAGTTATATCCCAATTTAGGGAAAAAATGTTCTTGTACTTCTCAGACTTAGGAAGATTAAAAATCACCAATCATTTAAGAACAGTTGTTGGTTATGAACAAAATTATAAATGCAACTTGTTTCCAGATTTATTGACTTTGTGCAGTGCTTCTAAGCTAAGAACTAGATCTGAGTGGATTGGGTTGTGGTGATGGTTCTAACTTTGTGGAAGTAATTCTAGAACGAAATTTTAAATTTCTTCTCTTTTAAAAAAGTGATACTGTTTTTCTTACCTGTACCAAATTACTTGCCAAACATTAGATATCTAAAATCTTATTAATAACCATTTCCCCAAGCATTTATCTTCAAGTGTGCACAGACTATCACACATTTTACAGATCACAGAGGAAATATTTCTTTGCTCTTGGAGTTGTGGTGGTCAGAGAAGGTGCAGTCTTCGGTGACAGATTTTTCACCTCTAACCCTCTTAACCTGCTATTTGGAATCATATGGTCATACTCTTTTGGGTTTTTTGGAACAAATTTCTAAAGATCCAGCAAAATAGTTTCAAGGTTACCTTCCAACAGGAACAAAATACCTTAGCTCTTACTTCTTGATGTTTTCTTCTAAATTGGCTCTGGTCTGCAGGAGCTTAATTAGTTCAAGCTCAGGGCTGTTGGTTTACACCGAGGTGTGTCTATACTTAACACTTTTATAATAAAAAATACAATTTTTTTGCCCTCATTTCTGGTGTTTTGTTTGCTTGCTTGCCAATTTTATCTTGGCAGTGGGAAATCTTGAGGGAGGTTGTTGTAAAAAGTTCAAGGATTTTCAGGTTGGATTTACCTCTGCTGCCCAAAAATACATCTTGTGCAATAACTTCTGTATTTCATTTACTCATTCTGCATTTCCTGAGTGTTTTATGATATGGCATTGTGCTTTTTATTTGCTGGTACCCTGGATATTTAGAGAAAAAAAAAAATCCCTCCTACATTCATTCACTCTGTGTTTGGAGTATCATCTGGTTGAATTTGCCCCCGAGCTCTCTAGGATGATGGATTCCAACCGTTGATGTTGTTTAAGTCTCAGAAGAAACCAGAAATGTGAACCTGATATCTGCTGCCTCAGTATTTCCCACTCTCTCGAGTCATGCATATGAACCAGACTGATTTTCTTTCTGGAGGAAAAATAGTCATGTTTTGACTTTATCACAGGACGGAGGTACGTACAGACTCTTTTGCTGCCAGAGTTTGTCTTGTCTCTGCTCATCTGATTTAGAGGAGCCCCTGTGTGACCCACAGGGTGGTGGTGAATCTCTCCCTGCAGTTTGACAAATGTGCATCTGAAGGTGCTGTGGGTTACGGGGTCATCACCACCTCACGGGTTGAGACGGAGGGAGGCATCCTCCCGTCTCACTGGGCTGCAAGGCTGTAGCCTCGGAGGCCAAGGCGGGCACATGCCAAGCTCACCTCCTTTCCCTTTTACCTCTTTTCTCCATCATTTTTTTTTTAATGGGAAAACATGTCTACAGAATTCTAGGTTGCCTTGGCTTCTGGAGTAAGAAATAGGTCTGTTGAGTCTCTGGGAGGGTTTGATTCTAGCAACATTGGTGGATTGAGTCTGGAGCAGGGTTTCTGGTGTGGGGGTTCATGGAGGGAAGGGGGTGTCCCTAAATTTGTATGTCCATCTGTATATTTGGAGGAGAGAGTCCATATAGTTTCTCAGAGTCTCGAGACGATTTAGGGGCCCAGCAAAGATTAAGTCACATGCCAGGGAAGAATTGGCAGCATCCAGTTGAGGGTTAGGTCTGGCCCCAGACTTGGGCTTTTCTTCACAATTATTCTGAAAGCCTCCGAGCAACTGAGAGCAGTGAAAAGGGCTCAGAGATTTGCAAGGCCCTTTCCCAGGCTTTGGAGAAGGAAATGGCAACCCACTCCAGTATTCTTGCCTGGAAAATTCCATGGACAGAGGAGCCTGGTAGGCTACAGTCCATGGGGTCGCAAAGAGTCGGACACGACTGAGCAACTTCACTTTAAACTTTTCCCAGGCTTGCTTCAGAGATTTTTAGTTTTATATTTTAGTTGATTAACAACGTTGTATTAGTTTCAGGTTGTATAGGAAAGTGATTCAGTTATACACATATGTATCTATTTTTTTCAAATTCTTTCCCCATTTAGGTTATTATGGAATATTGAGCAGTGGTCCCTGTGCTATACAGTAGGTCCTTGTTTGTTGTTCATTTTAAATAGAGCAGTGCGTATATGTCAATCCCCAGTTCCCAGATTGAAAGACCCCCTAGACTCTCTATAGAATAGAACAGTCCCTTGAGTCTTTCATGGACAAAGAATTATCCAAGGCTGATCCTGCCCCACACTGTGTTGGAGGTGAAATGAGCTCCAAGCAAGAGAAGGCAGAGCAGCCTTTACGCTCAGCCAGCCAGACAGGTGTGATGTGTGCAAGATGGTGATTTTTTTGTTTGTGTTTCCTGAAGTGAGGCATGTTTCTCTCCTCTTTGTGCTTCTGTGTACACATTGTTGAGTCCACTGGAACTCAGAAGATAGGAAGATCGGGCCAGTCTCCTCAGGACACACGCGATGACTGGTTGAGAGAGGTGTCTGTCGTGATGTTACGAAGGTTCCGTGATGTTCATGCCAAAATCCAGAAAACAGCCTGTAACGGGGCCGTTGAGTTACGAATCTTGACAGTGGCTTTTCTGTGCCTTCAGGGGAGCAAGTTCACACTTAGCAGTGCTGGTGACCATCCGCTCAGTTTCTCTTGTCTCATTTCTTTCTTTGTTCTTCCTCCACGAAACCGGGGTCAGCCTCTTCGTGGAGAACGGCTCACACAGACTGCTGGTTCCACACCTGGGGTGAAGCAGGAATGAACGGAGTGATTCCATCTCTGTGTAAATGAGGACTGTTTACTGCATGTACAAGCTCTGGGCCAGTGGTCTGGCTCATTGTTAATCTAACTGGGTTTAGCCTTTTTGATCACGTATTTTAATAGAGAGGAGCAGAGGGTAGGGGCCTCCTTGGCCTCTGGTGCCAAAGACAGCTGGTTTGAAACTCAATTCTTCACTATTTAATGAAGTTATTTAACTTCACCATGCCTAATTTTCTAATCTATAAAATAGGGTTAATTATATGTATTTTGCAGGGTTGTATTGGAGATTAAGTGAGTTAATGCATTTCAGATTTCTGCCATAAATAAGGCCCTCAAATTTACTTTTCCCTGTTATTAAAAAGCAAAGTAAAATTGAAGAATTAGGAGTTTCACCTACTTGGTCTTTAATTTAGAATGTGGTATTTCTCCAGTGTGGGTAGAGGGATATTTTTCTTTATAGAGGGTCATTGACCCTCAGAAAAAAATCAATCAGAGGTTACGTGGAAGTAAACGGCAATGTCTTTTAATTAAGTGATTTTGCTTTTTTTTTTTAAGCAGAGGTTGAGAATGTAAAATAACTCAGTTTGGAATTGATAAGAACTCAGAAAACTTTATTCAGAAAACACAGGAGATATTTAAACCTATAGTGGGATTGAGAAGGGTAGGGGGAGAAGCATGGCAAGGCATCTAGAAGAAAGATGAAGACAGACACAGACATAAAAGTAGGAAGGGAGAGGAGTCGGGAGACCTAGGCAAAGGAGGAGAAAGAAGGGACAGAGAAAGGTGAAAGGAGGTGGGCTGAGAAGGTTCTGAAGCCTTAATTAACTGATCTTGTCACACACAGCTGTTCATTTGAGTTGTGGGCTTCGGAGAATTATTCCTTTTTATCACTGTCTTTTCAAATGTTAATTAGATAATTGACCATTGTTCACAGTTCTTTGGTTACTTTTTATTCTTAAACTTTTAGAGCCCGGTCCTTGAATGGGGTCCTCCGAGCAGCACACCAGATGGGAAATTATTCTCTGGCCTAATAGTTGCCAAATGACCAGCATGGTAGTGCTTGGGGTCTATGAAATCCAGCTGAGAGCCAGATCTACCCTCGGGGGTGGTTAGCACAGTTTCCATGATGGTCCCTCATCAGTGGGCTTTTATTTTGTAATGGTAAAGGGGGCTGCCTTTCCATTTTCTGCAGATTGATCAGATTTCTTCTAATCGATAATATGTCTTCTTGACCACGAAAAGCTCATTTGAGGAAAATCTACAAGCAATTAGCAGAACCTCTTATTTCACATGCGAGACAATTGCAAGGAAAATGGTGGAAGAAAACGTTATTCTGCTTTTGCCCAATTAAACTTATAGTTGTTTTTGTTTCAGAAAACTCAACTTAGATAAAATACCTAAAAGCATCTTGAAGACTATTCCACAGCATAGATATAAGATTTGATTTTATTATTGCTCCAGGTAGTTATCAATAAATACCAAATAGTAGCAATATATCTGTGATTCTTGCAGAAAAAGGCTTTTGACCAAAAGGACATGATCCAGTAGAAAATATGCCAGTTCTCCATACTTTACCAAGTGGATTGATATATATATATATATATATATATATATTTTTTTTAATACAGTCAGTTTGATGTCCTGGAACTTCAGTTATGTCTTTTCAATATGAAGAGACAGCAGAATAACATGCCTAATCTTTTCTGTGTGATCATTAAAATTATTAAAGTGAATATTACGAAGATTCATTTCAGTGTTGCATTTTCAGTTTTCAGTAGACTATTTTAAGTGTATTTTTAGAAGCTTCATGCAAATAATTGACCGTAGCTATGGTCCTACAAAAGTTGTAATATTGACTGTTATTTGTCATTTTAAATTTAAGTGAACCAAAATTTTCTTTGGCCTGAATATCACAGAAAAACTCTCTCGCCTGAGGCTGTTTTTTCAAAAATGAAAACATGTTTTTTAAAAGAAGATACATGTACACTGTAGAACAGTTTCCAAATACTGAAAAATAAAAAGGTGAAAATAAATATTTTCTTTTAATAGTTAACCATTATAGCACTGGATTGTATTGCCTGGTATTCTTTATGTACACACAACAGAGTCAGAATTTTAAATGTGTATGCAACTATAGATTATAGAGTTTTGCTTATTATATAATCTTATTTTCATATTTTTGTGGGTTCCATAATTGATGATTTCTAATTTATATAGCTTTTGTTTTTAAATTAATTAATATATTTTTAAACTTTATTATTTTTTTAAAATTTTCTTGGGCCACTTTTGCCCTAGATTGTAAATCTGTGTCAGACTATAAATTTGGCTGCATCCCATATGTTTTGTTGATATGTAATATTCTTGTTAATAATTTCTGAATAGCTCTTATTATTTTTGCTTCCATTTTAATACAAGAGCTAGTTTGGAGTACCATTTACATTTCTGTGAGATTATTGTCTTTCCTCCTTAAAATGCTCATAACTGATTTCTGGGTTTATTTCAGTTTGATCAGGAAAGATATGGGATAATTTCTGTTCCTTAAAATTTACTGTACTCCTTTTGTGTCCTAATAAATGATGATTCTGTGAATTTTTCAATGCATATTTGAAAATGAGACATTCTCATAGAATGTGTGTTTTAATTTAAATCTTGTTTTTACTTGACTGGGTCCCTTGTGGCCCTGGAAAGATGTGTTAAATCCTTCCACCAAAATGATGTTTGTCATCTTTCATGCTTAATGATTCATGATGGCTGTGTGTTCATTATAGGTTATATTTCCATCTTTGATCTTCATTACTCCCTCTTTCAATATTATCATCTCTTCATTCTTTTCCTTAATTTTCTAAGAGAACTTTTCAAATTTGTCATCTACATACTGACATATTTTCTACCATTCTGTGCAGATATTAATTTTACCAGCACCTCTTTACATTTCTTATGATGTTTCTTATCTACTTTTATTAATACATATCTTCCTGAATCCTTTGTCTTAGCATCTCCTTTATACCTAATAGCTACTCTATTTTATATAACCGTCAAAGGTAATATTTTTCTAAAATTTACTTACAGCTTTTGTAGAGTGAAATGATTTTCAAAGTCCGATTTTGCTGTGAATCATCAGAGCTTATCTACTTATAGTATAATATGTAGATTTTTTTTTTTTTTCCCCCTCATGACACTTTTAAAAAACATAGATTGGACCTTAGCAAACTCTAAACCTAGCTACCCTCTATAAGTCTTGTGATGCTGGGGCAAACGACAGTGATTCTTTTTTTTTTTTTTTATTGTGGATTATTTTTAAAGTCTTTATTGATTTTGTTACAGTATTGCTTCTGTTTTATCTTTTGGGATTTTTGGGCCAGGAGACATGTGGTATATTAGTTTCCTGACCAGGGATGGAACGTGCACACCCTGCATCAGAGGGAGAAGTCTTAACCACTGGATGGATAGGGAACGCACTGATTCTTTTCCAGCTGTTCGTTCGCATCAGCTTCTGCCAGTGAGAGGCGCTGGAGGAAGACAGGGACGATAGTAGAGCAAGAAGGGAATCAGCCCTTCCTGTTCTTGACGTCGTCATGCTGACTTGACTCCGCCCTTTGCAGGTTAGTTGTCTTCCTGCGGTCCTGAAGTCAGCCTGGTGGTACCCTCTCTTCTCTGCCTGTCCTCTGCACGTCTAGGCTCTAAAACCCGACCTCGTCCCTTTGCTCTCAGCCCTGGGGGTGTGCAGTGTACACCTGGCTGTTCTCATGTGCCTCTTCAGTCTACACCAGAGAACTGCAGATGAGTGTTGGTTCAGGAAGGCAGCAGGCATCCACTAGTTAGCCTTCTAGAAACTTCCTATAAAAAGACGACTTTGGAAGATGACAATCTCCTGAAGCCTCTTATCTTTAAAAAAAAATGTTCTATCTCCATGTTTATTGTCCTAAACCTTATTGTGTCTCATAAGTGCTATGAATGTTACACTTCATTGTGTGACAATAAAGGGCAAGAGAATTCTTCAAATAACCTGTATCTATGGGGGCAGTGGTGGGTGGCTTAGCAAAAGGCACATGGCCTTCATCATGAGCTTTCAGTGGGGAGGCTGGACAGATAAAGTGCAGATGAGAGCAAGCGTGTGGTTCTGGTGTGATTTTCTTGGAGAAGACACGTGGGAGAAAAGGATGTATTATGTTACGAAATTTGACTTAACATGTGCTGTTTGCTCTTGATGTCGGGCAAAGCAGTAAAGAGGCTTATTGGCAGCTATATTTAAGGTCATTGCAGTGCACGAAATGTAAATCAAAGTGTTATTCTTTACTAGAAGCTGAGAGATAACATTTACATAACATGCTTTTAAGGTAATGAGTTAAGTTCATTATTTCTTTATTACTGTAACTGTTTCAAGAAAGTTATTTCCATACTAAAAATATTCCCTCTCCTGCTTGAATCTGATTTGTCATAATTTCTGCATGACGTTATACCCTATTGTTAGGAAATGATCATTCCATTTATTTTTGTTTCATGGGGAAAATTGTTAACCAGCTGTTTCAATTTCTCCAAAGAAACTTGCTTCCAGAATTCCTAGTGCAGAGCAAGGCTGATTGATAGAAATGTCATCAGTTTTTCTGACCCTCTCTGCCTTGTCGCTGTGACATAGTGCAGAAGCCAAAGAAGAAATGTGAGCAAAGAAAAGGATACCAAAGCCTAGATATTTCTCAAACTGGATAATTAGACTCTAGATTATGAAGGATAGACTGAATGAAGAAATGCCACAACTCTATAGTCGCTTAAGGAGCACAGTGATTTCAGAGTGAAATCTTTTTTACATGATTTTTTTGGTTAATTAGTAATAGGAATACAACTCAGAGCAATCTCCAAAAATTATGTTAGGTTTTGGATCTAATAAATGGCAGGCTTGCTTCTGTTACTCTGCTTAACAGTTGTTGTTATTTAGTCACTAAGTTGTGTCCGACTCTTGTGACACAGTGGACTGTGGCCCTCCAGGCTCCTCCGTCCATGGGGCTTTCCAGGCAAGAGTGGGTTGCCCTTTCCTTCTCCAGAGGATCTTCCTGACCTGGAGATGGAACCTGTGTCTCCTTCATTGGTGGGCGGATTCTTTACCGCTGAGCCACCAGGGAACCTCCTTGCTTTTTCTGTATGATCAGATTTTCTTTAGCCAATTCTTTACTTACAACTAAAGCAGTGTGTCTCTGTTCAAAACTTGTGTCTCCCTTTATAAATTCACAGAATATGATTTGCAGGGGGGAGGGATGTAACTCAATCAGCCTTACATGGTTTACAGAATGTGATAGTCTCATATTTACTATGTGGTTAACAAGAAATAACTGTTACCAACCAAAATCAGAGAATTTAAAAACAAGGAACATTTTTCTTGGGAGCCTATGTATATCTCTATATAAATACATATAGACATTTATAAACATCATCGATCCTTCTCACATGCCCATGCCATATATATGTGGATGTGGGATGATGCTTGTTTTTATATATACAAGTCTATATTTATATAGCTGAAGAAGCGAAACATATTGCTTTTTATTTAAGTGACTCAGTGCTTGTATAGACAGGCTTTATGTTACAGCACTTTATCCACACTGGGCTGATTAGATAGGAATAATGATTTGGTTTTCTGAAGGTCAGAGTTTGACAGGGTCTGGTGAACCCTGGAGACATTCCTAGGATAGCAGCGCCCTTACTTACATTAACTAGAGAATCTGTAGGAAAATGTGTGTGTGTGTGTGTGTTGGGAAGGCTCTTTAGGAGAGGGGAAGATGGAGAGATTAGAAGATTCTTAGGAGCACTAAAGGGAATGTTTGATCATTCCTAGGATAGCAGCGCCCTTACTTACATTAGCTAGAGAATCTGTAGGAAAGTGTGTGTGTGTGTGTGTGTATGTGTGTGTGTGTGTGTTGGGAAGGCTCTTTAGGAGAGGGGAAGATGGAGGGATTAGAAGATTCTTGCTGCTGCTGCTGCTAAGTCACCTCAGTCGTGTCCGACTGTGCGACCCCAGAGAGGGCAGCCCACTAGGCTCCTCTGTCCCTGGGATTCTCCAGGCAAGAATACTGGAGTGGATTGCCATTTCCTTCTCCAATGCATGAAAGTGAAAAGTGAAAGTGAAGTCACTCAGTCGTGCTCGACTCTTAGTGACCCCATGGACTGGAGCCTACCAGGGTCCTCCATCCATGGGATTTTCTAGGCAAGAGTACTGGAGTGGGGTGCCATTGCCTTCTCTGGGAAGATTCTTAGGAACACTAAAGGGAATATGTGTGTGTGTGTGTGTGTGTGTGTGTGTGTGTGTGTGTGTGGGAAGGCTCTTTAGGAGAGGGGAAGATGGAGGGATTAGAAGATTCTTAGGAGCACTAAAGGGAATGTTTGATCCCCTGGTGGAGTAGAGGAGGAGAATATGAAGCCCTTAATTTCCTGCTTTTCAGAACTATTTAGTCACTGCAGTACGTGCCTTATATTTCTGTAGCATATTTTAAACACCTTGCTTTAGTAGTTGGGAAATGACACCTACCTGAATCTTCTCAGGTTCTTTACTTATGTCATCAGGGGGATTGCTGCTACTTAACTGTAGAGGAGATATACCTGTATTCTGAGCCAGAAAAGTCCAGGAAGAATACCAAAGCCCTAGAGTGTCTCAGTTCAGCAGATAAATGGAAACTGGATACAGTGGCACCGTTATGCCTTAGGGCTAGTCAGTGCTTTGTATTAGAAATTTATAAGTTGGTGTTTTTTTTTTTTTTTTGCTCTGACTTAATAATTGTGTTTATATTTCTCAAATTTGCTAAAGTACCTCAGAGATGATATCAAATCCCCTGATTTGAAAGATAAAGCTAAGGTAATTGAGACAGTTGGAGTAGTGGTTTCTCAGCATTAGAACACGTCTTAATTTTTCAAGATTGAAGATCTTGCTGAAAATCTGAGGTTGTTGCTAATGTAGCTAATGCAGTTGATTCTTATAATCTCTTGTTTTGTACCTCCAATTTCTCCTGACCCCACAATGTTGTTAGAGCTCCAACTAGTACCATTCTGGTAACAGTATGGTGAGTTTAGGTTGAATCCCTCTTTTTGTATAAATATATTTGCCTATGTGTGTGCTCAGTGGCTCAGTCGTGACTGATTCTTGGTTACCCCATGGACTGTAGCCCACCAGACTCCTCTGTCCATGGGATTTCCCAGCAAGAATACTGAAGTGGGTTGCCAGTTCCTCCTCCAGGGGATTTTCCTGACCCGGGGATTGAACCTGCGCCTCTCGTGTCTGTTGCACTGCAGGTAGTTCTTTACTACTGAGCCACCAGGGAAGCCTGTATATACATGTGTATATGTAATAATACAGGGAGCTTAATGTTCATTTTCAAGAAGTTATGGTGACATTTCTATTTATTAAAATGTCGAATAATTATGAGACGACCCAAAATAAATCTAAAAGTTGGGACCCTGAATTTTATTCTCTCAAATTTTATGAACTTAGATTTACAGTAAAAAGTCCTCCAAGGATTGTTAAACACTTTTACATCAGGGACGTAGTGAAGGACAGGGAAGCCTGGCGTGCTGCAGTCCTTGGGGTTGCAAGGAGTCGGACACGGCTGAGCGACTGAACAACAACATCACTGAGTCAAATTTTGTTTTCTGCCAGTGCCGACACGTACATTCTGCATCACTGTTCCCTACTTTGTTTTTCCCCATTTGCTCCTCAGCTTCCTCCATCCTGCTCTCTGCTCCAAGGGGCTCACTTCCGACCACTGATTGCCTAACCTGCTCCTTTCTTTCTCTTAGTTTTCTGATTGGGTTCAGTCAAAGGGAAATGTCTTTTTTTTTTTCATTTTGATTTTAAACCATTTTTTTTCCCCTTAAGCAACAGTGTATTGTTTTAGATTTAGATAACATTAAGCTAACATTTAGTGAGTATTTTTTGTGAACCAGTTTCTGTGCTTTGGGACATGTTATTAAGAGAAAGGCTTCAGGTGGACTTTGTCAGCCCCCCTGAACAGCCAGGAACACTGAGGCTGAAGTCAAATGATGGCTTAAGCCAACAGAACTAGAAAACAGAGAAGCCCTTCTCACCCTGCCTCACAGTCCACAGCCTCTTCCATGTACAACCCTGCCTCCATAAGCCATTACTGAATTTCAGCTGTTATACTTGTGAAATTTGTCTTTGTACACACACACACACACACACACACACACACCCATCCACCATACTATTGTATGGATATTTCTCTTAAAGCCACAGGACTTTTTCATCATCAAGCCCAATTTGCTAGTTGCGTCTGTTTTCTTCATCCTCCTACTTCCTGGGAGAACAGTATGTTCCCTATGAATCTTCCTCCCTTTTTCTCCTGAGTCACCAGACTTCCTTTTTTCATTTTTTTTTAGCAAAAATTATTTTTTAATTGACATATAGTTGTTTTACAGTATTGTGTTACTTTAGGTGTATAGCACACTGATTCGGTTATACATACATATATATATAAAACATTCTATTCCCCAACATGTTATTACAAAATATTGAATGTACTTCCCTGAGTATAGTTCCCACTAGGTCCTTGTTGGTTATCTGTTTTATATATAATAGTCTAAATCACCAAGCTTCTTCTCTATCCTGGCTCTTAAGAATTCAAATATGCTCATGTCTTTGTTTTTAAACATACACCAAATTTTGACACTAAGCCTCCATTGTTATTTTGTCCTTTATACAACCAAATTTTCTCCCATCACATTCTCTACATAATGTACTATGATCTGGCTTTTCCCCCAACACTTTCCCCAAACTCTACACGAAAGTTGCAGTGCCAGGTCAAATTGACATCCTTTTACTCTCTTGACCACTCTACCTGGTCAAAGCCTTGGACTCTGGACCACAGCCTTTGTGTCTCCTATCTTTTCAAAATGCACTCGAGGTCCACCTCTTCTGGGGAGATTTTCTTAACATTCAGGATGAATTTGGCTGCTTTTCCCGTGTATCCTCTTGTCCTCTGGGGCATGTGTTGTCCTAATCATTATTGCACCTGCTGAGGGGCTTTGTCTTACTGATGGAACTGTGGTTTATTTGAGGCTCTGGAGCATGTATTTCCATGAGTTTTATGCTCAGTGTTGTCTTCCTACCTGGGAGGAAGACAGTCTCACTTTTCCCTTCCCATCCCCTTGCTTGTAGATCCTTTTAACTGTTGTTTATTCAGCTCGTATTAGTTGCTGTTCTTCACATTAAGTGTTGGTGATACAGGGTCAAACAGATTAACTGTCCTTGTGAGGCTTACAGTCTGCCTCTAGGTGTATGCAGATTTTTTAAATCTTGTTAGGTCTGTTCTTCCCTGGTGGCTCAGATGGTAAAGAATCTGCCTGGAATGTAGGAGACCTGGGTTCCATCCCTGGGTGGTGAAGATCCCTGGAGAACAAAAAGGCAGCTCACTTTGGTATTCTTGCCTGGAGAAGCCCCTGGATAGAGGAGCCTGGTGGGCTACAGCCCGTGGGTCGCCAAGAGTTGGACACGACTGAGCGGCTGCACACAAGGCTATTCTCATCCTTAAAGACATAATATTTTTGGTAACATATAGCAAAGAATTATATAGAGTCGCATACGACTGAGCAACATAAGAAAGAAAGGATCAGATGAGCATGTTCAATAATCAATTAACATTGTGCCTGCTGCTGCTGCTGCTGCTAAGTCGCTTCAGTCGTGTCCGACTCCGTGCAACCCCATAGACAGCAGCCCACCAGGCTCCCCCGTCCCTGGGATTCTCCAGGCAAGAACACTGGAGTGGGTTGCCTTTTCCTTCTCCAATGCATGAAAGTGACAAGTGAAAGTGAAGTCGCTCAGTCGTGTCCGACTCCTAGCGACCCCATGGACTGCAGCCCACCAGGCTCCTCTGTCCATGGGATTTTCCAGGCAAGAGTACTGGGGTGGGGTGCCATTGCCTTCTCCGAACATTGTGCCTAACACATAATTAATATTTATTTAGTGTTATAGGTTAATAATAGTAATAAATCTTACATTACATATGTACTGTGCATATAGCAGATATATGTGAATTATAATAATATGTACAAATTTTGCTGTTTTACAAATTCTGTAAATAAAAAGTTAATAATATACATCAATTGCTTTGTGTATCAGCATATTTTTTACATTTATCCTTTCTATAAAATCATGTCCCTGCCTGCCACCCCCCTGCTTTTGTTCATTTGCTGATTTTCACTTACCAAAGACTATTTGTTAAAAATTCCGCCTTAAGGCTGCCTGGTACAGAATTCCCCCTGGGAGAGGCTTTCTTTGTCATGGACCTTATGAGAATCAGTTTTTGAGTGAGATATTAGCAACTATAGATTTCTTTAAATGTTTTCTGTTTAGTGATTTATTTGGATTAAGTGTCCTCGTTTTCTCATCTCCACCAGAAGAACCTTGAGGCCCCCTCACTGGCCGTGGTGAATACTGAGCAGTGTGTGGTGTGTGTGATTGCTCTGGGCGTGCGTGCATGTGTCTCTTTCCAGACACGTGCTCAGTAATCAGGAAGTAAGCATGGTGCGTGATGCTCCTGTTGCTGCATTGTCACCACAGGAGGTCATCAAAATAGTTATGAAGAATGTCTGTATGCACTAATTTGGTGCCATTCAGAGAGGATTAGTAAAGGGGGAAAGATACAGTAGAAATGTGGGAGAGATGGAAGATAGGAGAGAAACCTGGTGTTTGAAGAATGATCTTTGATCTTTCAGAAGAGGAATACATACCAAGAGCTTATCTATGTGAAAGAATTTACATGCAAAGCAAATCAAGAACATAAATCTCACTTATCTTTGTAGATTAGAGTTTGGTTTTGGATAAAGGAAAAGCCAGGCGTCTGTAAAAGGGGATTTGCATGTTTATGTTAACTCAATTAGCATTAACAGGGGCTACCGGTAATGTTGGCTGCCTGGCCTCAAACTTTCACACATACATGGTTTCAAAGACAGCAGAATGATTTTCGGGAATGTTATATAAGGAAGAGAGAGAATTACCAAATGTGTGAATCTGTTTTCAAAATTTTAAAAAATATTTGTGTTTTGAAATGTTACTTCAGGAGCAAGTAGCTTTTTCTACCAACAGGAGAAAGTGGAATCATATCTGATAGCCATTATAGCTTATCAGATTTTCCAAATTTATTGTTGGAAGTTAGCAGATTTTCGTTCACAAACTGAAGGGTGCATTTGTAGTCTAAATGCTGGCTTTGAGAGTAGTTAGATATTTATGGAAGAAATGATAAGAAGCCATGTGCATCAAAAAATTTTTTTTCCCCAAAATAAATATTGGTTAGGAAACTAGATTCTTTCACTATCTGGTAATGCAAGTTCTGGTTCATTCACATAGACTTTGTAGTACCTAAAGTGTTGCAGAATCAGATATTTATATGGAGATGGGCTATTGATGTAAAAAAAAAAAAAGGCTGAGAACTGGGGAGGTTAAGACATGAGTACAGTATTTGAAAAATGAGCTCTTTGTCTTCTATCCTTCATCATGCCTAGATCTCAGAGCGGTTTTGTCCAGTGAGAATAAAGAACCCATGGGAATTCCCCAGGAATCACCCACCAGTAAAAGGAACAGTTTTACTTCAGTGAGCAAGGGTGGAGCCAGCAGTCTGCACCAGTCAATGATGCTTCCTTATCCCCTTCATGGCAGGTGAACATTTGTATATGCAGAATGCTGAGTCCCTGGGGGAGTCACAGTCTAGTTGACATCCAGGAGGTGATGCCTTCTTACCCTCTACGGGGGTTTTATCCAACATGAGAGCGGCAGTTAGATTCCATGAGTACTGGATACTCACTGGGCTGGTGCTCAAGGCCACTGGCCTACCCCGACTACAGCTCTGCTCCTTACACTCACTGCTGCCCTCAAGCACTTAGTTTATCTACTGAATCTTAGCTGTTCAAAGATTTGCCAGTACCTCCTCCAGACATGATTTTTCACATCTCTGAACTTTTATATTATTTATTAATCTACATCTCAGGACACATTACCTATTTCGTGCTTTTTATTTTGTTTTTGATGTGGACACGACTTAGCGACTGAACAACAAAAAAATTTTCTAAGTCTTTTTATGGAATTTGTTACAACATTGCTTCTGTTGTTTATATTCTGCTTTTTGGCCTTGAGGCATGTGGGATCTTCACTTCCAAGGCAGCGATTGAACCCATACATACCCCCAGCATGGAAGGGTGAATTCTTAACCACTGGACCTCCAGGAAAGCCCCTTCATGCCTTTTAATTATTACTAAAATTATTATTTTGAAATTAATTGAAGAAATTGTAAACATGTAGTAGTAGTAGACACAGCAGTAGTAGAATATCGCTCATGTATCACTGCAGATGGTGACTGCAGCCATGAAATTAAAAGACGCTTACTCCTTGGAAGGAAAGTTATGACCAACCTAGATAGCATATTCAAAAGCAGAGACATCACTTTGCCAACAAAGGTTCGCCTAGTCAAGGCTATGGTCTTTCCTGTGGTCATGTATGGATGTGAGAGCTGGACTGTGAAGAAGGCTGAGCGCCGAAGAATTGATGCTTTTGAACTGTGGTGTTGGAGCCTTGGACTGCAAGGAGATCCAACCGGTCCATTCTGAAGAAGATCAGCCCTGGGATTTCTTTGGAAGGAATGATGCTAAAGCTGAAACTCCAGTACTTTGGCCACCTCATGCGAAGAGTTGACTCATTGGAGAAGACTCTGATGCTGGGAGGGATTGGGGGCAGGAGGAGAAGGGGACGACAGAGGATGAGATGGCTGGATGGCATCACTGACTCGATGGATGTGAGTCTGAGTGACCTCCGAGAGCTGGTGATGGATAGGGAGGCCGGCGTGCTGCGATTCATGGGGTCACAAAAAGTCGGACATGACTGAGTGACTGATCTGATCTGATCTGATGCCTTGTGCAACTTTGATAGTTACTAACTTTGTGCTGTTTCTGAATCACCTGTGTATTACACTCCCCAACCCAGCTTGAATTTATTTTGAGTGATAGATTATGAGGATCTTGAAGTTAGGGACTGTATATATACATGTATACACAGATGTGTACATATATACACTTTATTTAGTGTCTTCTGGTTAAAAATATATCCTCATTGTGGAGATAGATAATACTATTATTTTGAAGATTCTATTCTTTCTTAGTTTTTAGACACTTAAAGTGAAATTTGTGTATTTCTTTTTAACTTAGCATTTTATCATGAGCATTTTCTTTTTTAAAAATTTTTATTGGGGTGTAATTGATTTACAATGTTGGGTTAGTTTCACGTATACATCAGAGTGAGTCTCTTATAAAAATACATATATCCACTCTTTTTTAGGTTCTTTTACCCTACTACTATGAGCATTTTCCAGTGTCTTTCAACATTTTTGAGAGCGCAGTCTTTTAAAGGCAGCATAATATTCCATCATATGAGTTTTCCATAATTTATTTAAACAGTTTTCTGTTGTTGACCACTGTCTTGAACATCCTTATATATAAATACTTGTCCTCATTTGCAGAGATAGTATTAGGATAGCTTCCTAGGGAATTAGTAGGTGAATACATAAAGAAAGGCTCTTTATGTATCTTGCCAAGTTGCTGTCCATAGGCTGTGCCAATTCGCATTATTTTTATCTTATTAATTTGGTAGTTGAAAATGGTATCTGATTGTGTTCTTTTTAAAATTGGTATTTCCTGGATTATTAATGACATTGGACATTTTTCATGTTCATGATTCTTATTTCATGTGCTAAATAAGGTGTTATCGGGAATTGCAGTAAATGGTACATGCCATTTAATTTAACTTTGTATCTAATGCTTTGCACGATATCAATTACTTTTAGTATTTCATAAATCAGCTTTTGCTGTCTTTGGAACCAGAATGTCTGCCTAAGTGCAAATTATGTTAGTTGAAGAGTTAGTCTTAGTTTATTTTTTGAGTATTATTTTTCAAAGCTGTCTCTCTGTATAATTTTCTCCCTTTACATCATATAACTTTGTTGAGAAATGTAATTCTGTCTGGAATTATTTACTTTAGGTAAAAATTATTTGTCTAAGAAATACACGCTCAGGTCTACATTTTTAAATTTTGAAAAAAATCATTTATTTAAGTAAAAGTTTTAAAGCCCTCATTGTATTTGAATTTATAGTATATTTAACCTTCTTCTGGAATACCTTTAGAACTTTGTTTTAAAAGTGCCTAATGCAATTTGTATATGCAGTAAAATAAAAGTTGCCACTTTCACAAGTGAGATTTTTAGTGGTAAGGCTGCTCTTTTGCTGCGTGAAATTTCCAAACTCCAGCATAGGCACTGAATGAAAACATTTACATTAATAAACTAGCATAGGTAAATATTTCAGTTTCAGAAGAAAACGGAGAATGGCTTTTTACTGTTGGAGTTACTTTATTACCTAAATCTAGGTTGTAAATCCCAAAGAAAAACTAGCAGTTTATTAAAATCCCTGCCCTTCGTTACTTTGAATCAAATCATACCTTGCTGAGCTATGTTCAAATATGTTGAAAAACAATTTACTGCTTTGTGTTGAAAAATAATATTCAAAGTATATGTGTTGTGTGGAGGAAACACTCAAAAACAGATCTACCCAGACATCAACAGGATATTATTACCCCAAAGAAATGACGACAGTTTGCCAGCTTGATGCGTAGAGGAAGGAAATTTACAAACATCTCCAAGAGAGGCATGTTGAGTGGTTGAAGGAAATGAGGCACGTCCTGCTTTTATTGTGCTTATTGGAGTGGGATTCCCAGAAGACTGAACAAGGCTGTCCTGAGACCTCTGTTTGGCAAGGATCTTGTTGACTCATATTTTATTTTTGTTTCAGTAAGGGTCTGCTATTGTTCAGATTTCTAATGTTGCTTATAAACACACAGCCAATATCATTTTCCTTTCTATTGACTGATATATACAAATAAATGAAAATCTGCCATCACCATTAACTCGTGCTCTGTTTCCATGAAAAGCCGAGAGGAGTAACAGAAAAGTCTGCTTAAAAGACAGACCCGTTACATGGATATCTTAGTTCAGGAGTTTTCAAAGTGTATTTTAATCATTGGCTATGTTAGGGAAGTTTATTACTTCTTATTCATGTGGTAAAGGAAAAGGGAGGTAAATATTTGTGTAACTTTATGTTGAAAGCCTAGTTTGCAGTTAAAAGGCTGGATCTAGTAACTTCTGAATGATCTTAAAAGTTGACTCACGGGACATTTATGTCTGAGGCCAGTTGGAAAGATTTGCAGTGTGAAATTCCTGGTTTAGAACAAGAAATTCATGTAGTGCTTTGAAACGTTTTAAAAATCTCTGTCATTTTACACCTATACATGAGAAAGTAATGGGAAGTATTTTAAGTATTTGAGCTTTTTTTAAGCTCTAACTTTTGTTTTTTGGCTGTGTTTGTCAAAATGCCTGAGTGTCATAACTTTCTCTATACAGAGAAATACCGGAATGGAAATCTTCTTTGGTCTTCTGTTGTGACTCAGTCTGAGGGGCAAGCGGAGGGCTGTATGTGGAGTTTAGGTTATGACTTTGTTCTCTAAACTCTGAGTCATGTGTGGTTACTGTCCGTCTTATTCACTGAGTGGCAGTGCATTGAGAGGAGGCTTGACTTTTGTCTAGTAGAAATTTAAAGAAGACAGCATGAAAGAGAAAAATAGTGTGAGAAAGTGGAAGGCTCATGTTGGTTCAAGTCTGGTTTTGCTTTCATTTCTCCTTGTTATTCATTAGGATGATTGCTTTAGATAAATCCGCTCTCCCCCCCCCGTCGTTGTAATGTATGAAAAATTCCAAAGAAAATTATTATTTCATACCCTTCAAAGTTATGTTTCAGGGGAAAGATAGGGTCTGATCACCAAAGGAATTTCCCTGGCAGGAGTCCCAGTGTTTTAACTTCCTATGATTTTCTCAACCCCCCTCCTTTTCCTTTTATTTTGACTCAGACCCCAGGAGTGTCTGATTCACAGGAATTCCTATGGGAGACAGGTTTACATGGTATCTGAGGGTCCAGAGGTGCTTCTGAGTCAGGATTTTGAGGAACGATATTAACTTGGAGATAACTCTCTATTGTTCTACTGCAAAGGGGCTGAGGATTTGGGGGCAGTCTTTTCAGATTCACATGAAGCCGTTTGAGATTTTGCTCCTGATGACCTGAAATGCCTTTAAACTGTTTTCAAAAAGTCATCATTCTCTCAGCTCTTCAGTTTTGAAGGAGAACCTCAGTTTGGTTTATAATTCTGAGGGCTTCTTTTCACACACTGTCCTGGCAAAGCTGAAAAAACTTAGTAGTAGGAGTAGCATTCGGACCAGGTGTGTTATGGTGGTGACGGGGGCACATGTCTACACGTGTGCGTGTGTGTGTGTGTAACACTTGTATGTTTGCTTTCTTGCTTGCTTTTAGGTAGCTATAGTTTTAGCAGAGGATAATTTAGATAATATCAAGACTTTGGATGTCTTAGTCCTGCAGTAATATGACTTAAAAATGTGCCCCATGTGTAATGTTGCTTCAGCAAACCTATAATCTGTGGGGATAGTAAGTTGACAGACCATTCTTAATGTTACTTGAGTACTTGTAGAAATAAGACACATATATGTATATTTTAATTTCAATTTATCTAATTTTTGGTGTGAAATATTTAAGGTCAGCAATTTGTTGAACTCAGAAACAGAATAGTCTTCCTGTTTAAAAAGTATATTAAGATTTAATAACACGCA
This sequence comes from Tragelaphus eurycerus, assembly GCA_935064755.1. Taxonomy (NCBI): domain Eukaryota; kingdom Metazoa; phylum Chordata; class Mammalia; order Artiodactyla; family Bovidae; genus Tragelaphus; species Tragelaphus eurycerus. The sequence continues at coordinate 7,746,863 of CAKXYN010000023.1, forward strand.
GAGTCTTTCTACAATTTTTGAGAGACGATTTACTCTTTTGCATGTGTGCATGCAGAGTCGCTTCAGTCGTGTCTGACTCTGTGCAGCCTTATGGACTGCAGCCCAGCAGATTCCTCTTGTCCGTGAGATTCTCTAGACAAGAATACTGGAGTGGTTGCCATGCCCTCCTCTAGGGCTTCTTGCCCACTCAGGGATCTAACTTGTGTCTCTTGGGTCTCCTCCATTGGCAGGCAGGTTCTGTACCACTAGCGCCACCTGGGAAGCCCATTTATTCTTTTATTTCAGATCATGTGTTTTAACAGTTAATTAAAATGCAATTTAAATTTTGTTTGGATTTTTTTTTTTAAGTCAGCACATCATTTTTTAGAAGTAAGCAAATCTCTTATAGGGATTATGAAATGACATTTTTCTTGCATCTAGCATGCATTGCAATTTTGTTACTGGCTGTTTGTTATTAAGTGTTCCCAGGAATAAAAGGGTATGCACAGCAACAGTATTTACTATAGAGATTTCTGGCATTTTAGAATGGAAGGGAAAGTAAATGTAAACTGGGAAAGGTGGGCTTTCCAACATGGACTCTGGCCTTAAATCTCAGCTCTTCTACCTGCTTCCTGAAACTTGGAAAAACACAGTTTATATAATTTCTCTGTAAAATCAGGATAATACAAGTACCTGTTAATACAAAGTGGTGAGAATGAGTTGATACATATAAAGCATTTAGAACAGTGTTTAGCTCATAGTAACTGCTCAAAAGTAGTTTCAGGCTCTTAGCACTGACAGCTTTAGAAAGGAAAGATACAAGGGGGCAGTTAGTTATTATTGGAAATAATAATTACATTGGGAAATCCAGCAAAATATTGACTTTCAGAAGTCATCCTCAGAAGTGGTGGTAGTGAAACGGCTCTAGGGAAAAGATTTAGGAATGGCAGTCTTGTTATAAGAGTTGGGAGACACGATTGACTTAGCAAGCCTGCTGACTTGACTTTGTGTTACAGATCAAGCTGAGGAGGACCTTTTGCTAAAGATGCTTTTAGTTTTACTTTAAATCATTTTGCAGTTCAACATGCCAGATAATAAGGGGATTGAGAGGCATTTGTTAGGGGAATGGAAGAAGGTTTGGGGGTGTATTGTGTGTTGGGGGTACAGTCCTCCGCCCACCTTGTTCCATTGCTGCTGGTCAGGAGACCCCTCTGAGCCGCACGGGTCTTTTGCTCCAGGTGAACATCAGCCTGAAGGGGGAACTGTCTCGGCCACAAGTTTGCATCGGTGTTTTCTCTTTGTTTTAGTCATTTCTCAGTCATGTGGGTCAGTTCCTCCATCAGTAGGGTGAGCTCAGGCTGGATAACTTTAAGGGGCTGGAGAGGCTCATCGCCCTAACACTGGAGCCCAGTCCATTACTGACTAGGTCACCACCAACACAGACAGTGCACCCCAAATCTCCTGCCCGCCTCCACCTCCATCCACCAATATTTCTGCTTGGGCTGGAATTCAGTGGCTACGTTTGTGGTTGCCACCGTTGTTGTTGCCTGGCGGGTATAAAGAAACTCCCTTCTGGAACCTGGTGGTCCAGTGGTTAAGACTCTTATGTTTCAGCATGGGTTCGATCTGTGGTCAGGGAAGATCCCACGTGTCTTGAGGTGTGGCCAAAAAAATAAATAAAATATAAATAGTTTTTTAAAAGATGCTTTCTTCTTTACATCCACTTGTGCAGTTGCCGATTAACTTGCAGCAGAACGGCACAGAAAAAGTACCTAAGTCTTTGATAAGGAAACAAGAAAATCATGTAGAATAATTTTGAGTGCAGACATGCCTGTGGAAATGTCTTTGTATAGCATGTGTGTGGATGGATGGATGTGGTGGGGAGCATTTTAATGTGTGCATTAGTATAGCTGGATGTTTGTCCATTGTACACTTGCTTTCATCTTCTGGAAATAAAAAGTGGTAATCATAAAGTTGGTCAGAGGATTCCTGAATTTTTTTTTTCTTTTCCATCTCAAATGTCTGATTTTACCTGGGAATGGAAAGTTACAGTCACAGCTCCTCCTGGGTTTGTTGGCGTTACGCTTATTAGAAAGTAGCTTAATCTCTCAGCAGAGAGAGGAAGTGCTATTTTATGTCAGTCACATGGGCCGAGGGTCATTGAACCAGAGAGAAAACTGCCACTGTCTGATTTCTGCTGCCAGTAATCAGTATTTCTAGATCTGGAACAATGATAAAAAAATGATCTGATCTTTAACTGAGGTTTAGGGATTTCTCCTCTAATCGGGAGTCTTTAAAATGGGAAGAACAAGCTTTCTAGCCTCTCATCATACCCTTGTTTCACAGGTGAAAAGCCCTGCTCCTCGGACAAGTGTCTCTCTGGAGCTTAGGTACTGAATGGCTGGGTCTCGAACTCAGGCCAGCTGAATCCAGGTCTAATTATCTTTCAATGTAAAGGCGTTTTATTTTTTTATTTTTGTAATAACCTTTAGATGAAAGCGGCTCTCATGTCACTATTGAGGCTAAGGTCATGGACCAGATCTCTGTATCCTGGGTTTGAAACTTGGTTCTCCATCAAGTCCTTGTTCTAGTTGCCATTTCTCAGCTTCCTTATCTGTGCCAAGGTGATAATTTTATAGAATCGTTGTGAGAGTCATTGAAGTTATTTCTTGTAAATTCTTTAGGCGTCCTGGCATAAGATATGGTAGCAAACTACTTGTTCTAACTGAATGGATAGAGAAGATGTGACATGTATATGTGTAACACACACACACACACACACACACTGAATGGACAGAGAAGATGTGACGTATATGTCACACACACACACACACACACACACACACACAGGAATATTACTCACCACAGATAAAAGAATGAAATAGTGCCATTTGCAGCCAATGGTTGTATCTAGAGATTATCATACTAAGTGAAGTAACTCAGAGAAAGACAAATATTGTATGATATTGTCTTTATGTGGAATCTAAAAAAATGATACAAGTGAACTTATTTACAAAACAAAAATATACCAGACATAGAAAACAAACTTATGGTTACTAAAGGGGAAAGAGGGAGGAAGGATAAATTAGAAGCTTGGGGTTAACAGATACATAACTACTCTATATAAAATAGATAAACAACAAGGAGATTCTGTATAATATAGGAAACTATATTCAATATCCTGTAATAATATATAATGGAAAAGAATCTGAAAAAGAATATATATACATACATATATAACTGAATTGCTTTGCATAAGAAACGGATAAAACATTGTAAATCAACTGTACTTCAATTAAAAAAGAGTGCTTGGCATAAGTGTTAGCCATAGTAATAATTGTTGTTATATTATTAATAATTGTATAGTAATTATTAGTTTATTATCAATAATATATTTTTTAGACATTTTAGCTATCCAGCATATTATAGTAAAAAGGTGGCTTTGTAGGAGAGTAAGATTCCATAATTATCTAGTGAAATCGGGGCCATAAATCATGGAGCATCTTGCTCCGTTTTTGTGTGAATTACTTGGATTGACTGAGTGCCCTTGTTACCGGGCTGGGTTACCATCTGCTGTGTTTTGCCTCCATAGGTCAGGCTTGTCCTCCTAGGGAATGAGGAGGTGGAAAGAAAGGCCAATAAGCGAACTCCAGAATGTATCCTAACTGTCTTGTTCACATTTATAGGACAGTTTTATTGCTGTAGGTAAGACGGATAACTGGGCATTATTCCAACATCTTGGCAGTTTTCCTTTTTCAAGGTACTAATATTAGGATTAGCATGTTGTTTTAAAGACATTGCCTTTCTGCACCTTATAATTGCTTGTTCTTGGGGGAGGCTTGGACGGTTTGAATTAGGGGCTTCCTGCCAAATATGGGAGAGGGTGTCTATTTTGTTTGAATACTTTGCTTGATTTTTAAAGTTGTGATTCATTTTGCTGGTAGAACAAACCTGAGGCCAGGGGGCCGTGCTACACTAGTCTGCAGGGCATGTAGTGTAGACTGGGTGCGGCTGGGGCAGTGAGGACGTGTGCAGGGGTTGTGCAGCTGTCAGTTTATCGATTGTGTGCTTGTTTGCTTTTGGTATTGACATCAGTGTTTGGCAGTGCAGTGCTTTGCCTCATCTATTACAATTCTTTTTTTTTAAAGTACATATTTACTGTATCTATATTCTTTTAGGAATATAACATCATTGTTGGTTATCTATTTTATCTATTTTGTTGTTTTTGTTTAGTCTCTAAATCGTGTCTGACTCGTTTTGCGACCCCATGGACTGTAGCCCATGGCTGTGGCCAAGCTCCTCTGTCCGTGGAATTCTCCAGGGAAGAACACTGGAGTGGGCTGCCATTTCTTTCTGCAGGGAATCTTCCTGACCTGGAGATCAAACCTGCTCTGCATTGCAGGCAGATTTTACCATTTGAGACACCAGGGAAGTTTTGTGCCTTTTGAGGGTTTCTTTTTGGTATTAATGTCTGTTTTGAGGGGTAGAGTGATTTGCCTCATCCAGTATGTTTCTAAATCAAAGCTTAGGTGTGTTAAAATTGTAACAGAAAGATTAAACTGTTTAAGATGTAATCATTGTTTCTAAGGTGTTGAAGAAACATAGTATTTACACTTATCATAACTAGTGATTAAAACGTTTTGTTGTTTTTATTCGAATGTTAGTAGCATTTCTTTTCATTAGAGAGCCTGATACTGTAAATATTATTAGTAACTGCCATTCTTTGTACAGAAAAATAATCGGTCCTTCTGAATGCGTTAACACTTCTGGATTTCTCTTATGCAGTTACAGAGCTTCCCTAGCTTGGTTTACTCTTCTTTCAGGGGGTCAGTATGAAAAGGTATAAAAATGCATGTACTCTGTATTTAGTCCTGGTCATCAGTTTCAGCTCTTAGAATCACTCATTTGTGGAACCTTAGGCAAAACTCATAATTTCTTCCTAGGCTGTTTCCATCTTCACATAATTGTAAGGTTTCAAAGAGTTAAGCTTAGACATGGTTAAGCTTGGACGTTTGTTCCTATATATGCTTAAGGGATATGAGATGCCTTTTCTCCCATGTCTGTATGTCTTACCGTTTTAAGAACTTTATGGGAGCAGCATTTGTTGGATTCAAACTTACCTTCTTGACAGTGGCCTTGCTGCCTCATCCTTGCTCGTACCTCCTAGTCAGTGTTGTGGAATGAACACACATTCAGAAGGGCAGAGGCTAGGAGACTGCCTTAGGAGAATTAAAGTAGATTTCAAAGGCAAGTTGACTATGTTGTTCCTTGCTCCCTGCTGTATGTTGTAAATCTGCAAGGCCTGTCTACTGTTCCAGCCTCACAAAACTCAGTTTTCCGGGACTGTGCTGGGGTATAACGAGAATTCGGTAGTGTGACGCGACAGTGGTGTGACTTGTGCTGGTTACTTTCTAGGTGTTGGTGGAGGTTGTGGATCAGTTGTTGTTGTTCAGTCTCTTAAGTTGTGTCCAACTCTTTGCAACCCCATGGACTACAGCACGCCGGGCTCCCCTGTCCTTCACCATCTCCTGGAGCTCGCACAGATTCTTGCCCGTTGAGTCAGTGATGCTGTCAAACTGTGGATCAGGGTTAGATTGTTATTCATGGAGACCCATAAGCACTCTGCCAGAGATCCGGACACTATTGCTAACATCTCTGCAACCTTGGGATAGTTACCCTCTTGGGCTCCATTTACTCACCTGGCCTAGAAGGAGGAAAATGCCTGCTCTGTTCTCTGAGACTGCTTTTGAAAATGGATGAAATAATAGGGAAAACCCCATCAGTGAGTATGGAAGAGGGTTGGTGGTGGTGATGAAGATGATGAAGGTGACGATGCCCAAAAGACCAAAATACAGACTGAATCCATGCCTTTCTAACTTGGAATTTCCAGCAATGCATGATAATAAACATTTTCTGTTTTTGACATCCATTGTATTTTGTCTGACTAGGAAATGGACCTTCAAAATTTGACACAAATACACTAAATTTTATTTCCTTCTGTCAGTGAGGATCGCTCTAATTTTAGAGGCATAGCCGATTAGGATCATCTGATATGAGGAGTCTCAAAGTTATACTCTGCTTCCCTAGTAACTAAAATAGTTCAAATAACAGGCATTCAGAATGAATAAGGATGAATCAAAGGTGATTAGTATCTATTAGTAAGGAGCTGGCACATACCAAGTGTCAACAGTAGACATTTTTTAGAAATTGGAATGTTACCTTGGAATCAAAGTATTCCACTTTTATGGTTGAATATCTGAAGATACCTTCTTTCAAGCTGTCTGTTAAGAGGAGGTTAATATTCATTTTGTGTATCCTACATGAAACCTCTTACAGTATGACATTTTTCTGTCCATTAAATAGTTTTAGAAAAAAGAATGAGTTAGTTCCTTAACTTGTATGTAACTTGCATATAAGTTCCTTTGAATCACATGAGAATCATGTCTTCTTTGTGTAAAATATGAGATGTCATAGAAGTACTATTACAATGCCATTGGCTGCGTATTTCAAAGTCAGAGTTTATGTTTACATTTCCCTGTATTGTCCGGCTTTGTGATCCTGACTTTAAAAGGCATCCAAAAATAGCAACAAAGAGTAAATTATGAGTTGGGTGTATGAGGTTGGTTTGGTCTGTTCACTGAACTGCTCTCTTTTTCCTAGTTACAAAGGATGATCTAAATTTCTAATCCAAACTCCCTTTACTGTGCTACATTGTCCTTTAAATGTCACAATAAGCTTAATAAAAATATTCTAAGGTACCAGTGGGCAAAAATCTATATGTGATGCCCAATAGATAAGTCTAAAGACTTCAGATATCTAGAAATAGTGCAAACTTCCTAGAATTCAGTAACTTTAAGAACAGACGGTGTTGTGGGAGGACGCTGGTGGAAGGTATATGACATCTAGCTCCTTTTCTCCATCATGTGAGAAAAGATGAAAAACCATGTATAGAGAAGGAAATGTATCAAAATGGTCTGTTTTGGTCAGTTTTTTTCACGTAGGGGATTACAGATTCACATGAAATTTGCTGAGTGAAACAGGTTATCATGGACAGTCTCCTTTCGTCGTTGTCAAGCCTATAAAACACTATCTTTGAGTTGCTACTTATCTCTGGCTGGCTCTCTTTTTCTCCACCTCATTGTTAGAGTTTGTATGATCGGGGATGGGATCGCTCACGATCCACAAAGCCTGTTCTTCCTCCTGTTGAAATGAGGCGCAGTGGAAGTCCCCCTCTTTGCCTTTTCATGATACGGATTGGTGGAGCAATCGAAACCCGCAGGATGAAAGCCCAAAGCTTCCTGTTTCCAACTGTTTTCCTCAGTGAAGATTTTTTTTTTCCTCTCCCAAAGATGATGCTTCCTTTCAAGGGGTGTTTAATCTGCAAACTGTTTCCTCAGTTTATTTCACTGCAGTAAAATGTGTTCCCTCTTGGTCATATTTCTCTCTTTTAAAACCCATGCTGTCCTTTTCACCAGTGTTAGTTGCTACTCAAAAGAACAAACGTGATTTATAAAGTCCCTTTAATGAGGTACAAAGACCAATAAACCTTTGCCATTGGAGTTTCATCTCTGGTTGCTTTATTTTCATTTATAAAAAATTTTAGATGCCAAAAAGCCATGGAGAACACTATTAATTTGACCATTTAATATTTGTAAACAAAGCAGTTCAGGGTAAAATATGTTGTCACAGCCTGAAGGTTTATTTTGTGGGTTTTTTTTTTTCTCTTACAAATGCAGTATAATGATATGTAATTTGTTTAATGTAAATGCTTAAAATTAAAATTAAGGCACTGGAAACTGCATAAATGCTAAATGAATATTAAGAGTGGTTTGATTTATTAAGTAATGATGGGAATGAAAATATGATTCTTTTTTAACTGATGGTTTCTACTTCACTTCTAGCCTTGACATCGTTTCTGAATTTACATTTGTAAATTCTGCTTGCTTTCGGGGTCCGTGAGCTCTCAAAATGAATTCTCTTAATCACTCATTAAACATAATTCAAAAAATGTTAACTAGACCTTCTACCCATTTCCTGGATGGTACAGGCGTCTTGCTTACTGATGATAATCACCCCACATTGACTTGTACTTAACTTGTTTGTGAGCTGCTCTGACATGCATACCACCGTGAGTCAGAAGTTCCACACTTCTCTCTCTCTCTTGCCTTTTCCCAAATATTTATACTTACCTACTAAAAGTGGGGGAATTTACCAGCAAGAGGCTTCGCATTGCTGTCCTGTTATTTGAGCTAATTCTTTGCGATATAGAGAAGCCAGTGGCATATGGGAGATAACCAGCTCATTTCATTTTCACTTTAATGCTAACTCTAACATATGCTTTTGAATTGAAGTGGGGTCCCAAACGCCAATATATGTTAAAAGAATTAAACACTAAAAAAAAAATGCTCCCCCTTATTTACTCCTGTTGCCCGCTCCTCTGAGGGTAAATGGCTGATAGAGCTTCAAATCCTGAGCATGCCTATTTTATCTGTACTGTTTAATAGAGAGCGATGAAAAAAATGGCAATTAACATATTCAGACAGAAAATCATCCTGGCTGAATGACTCATTAAATAGTCGTATAAACAGGATGTGCTGAAATGAACTGGTACAAAATTTAGTTTCATTGGTCTTTTTGCTCATTATCAGCACTTTAAGAAGCAGACTTGTGGGTGCTTGGAGGACACTTAAATTTCTTTTCTCTTTATTTTTTTCTTAAATACTGCTCCCCTCCTCCACCCGTCCCCCCTGCCATCCCTCACTCCAGGCTAACATCCGTCTTAACGTGAAGTGTTATGTTGGAAACCAACCAAGTCAGGACTAGGAGCTTCTGAGGTTTGTCCCGGCCAGTGGTTCTCAGCCCCTGCTGACGGTCAAAATGAACTTAAAGGTTTTTTTGTTTTTTAATGAACAGAACATTTTGATGATACCTCATTTCTTGGGATTCTGATTTCATAGGTTTGGAGTTAGGCCTGGGTGTCTGTATTTTAATAAAAGGTCCCATTGGGGTTCTAATAGCCAGCCAAGCTTGAGAACCCCCTCACTGTCATGTGTCCCCTCAGGGTAGAACTCTCTTTCCCTACGTACCTGATCTGTTGCCATCTGGCCTCCCTCTCCGTGGTTTGCAGTCCTGGCTGTGTGTTACCGTTACCTGGGGACCTGGAAAAACACCCATGCTTGACTCCGCCCCCAATTAAATGGGTGGTGGTGGTAAAACCTCCCTAGGTGACTCTAATGTAGAGTCAAGTTTAAGAAGTTCTGTCCTGTTTAAACAGACAGAGCTGTTTACAGGGATGGCTACAGAGGACCTTTCTAGTTTTCTTTTACAAGGTGCTTTACCCTGTGTAAAACCACTCTCTGTACGCACCTCCCCCACTCCGCTCCAACCATACACACACAACTGAAGTTTTTGTCTCTCTTGAGGCTTTCATCATTTATTGGTACCCTGTCCTCAGGTGGGAACAGAACGCTTTGCTCTCATGTGGTGGCGGGTTCCTATTCCTTCCTACCTGAGTACTGCATCTGTGATGTGCAGATGTGTTGGTATAACGTTATAGCACCCCACGAAGGCCAAGTAAGAAGGAAGAAGAGCAGGCTAGCAGTTCAGTGAAGGAAGGAGTATCCATTCTGTTGAATCCCTGGTATGCTCCAAGGACAATAACAGTTTTCCTGTTTAGCAGTCTTGAATAAACAGTTTTCCTCTTCAGCAGGTTGTGACATTAAGTTGGAGCCTTTCCTTACATTGATTGCTACAAGTATGTCTTGGACCTGTTCTATGCAAGGTCTGAGATCAGCCTGTAATTGAAGATGAAGAAAAGTGCTTTCCCCATTTCAAGGGAAGGAGGAAGAATCACCTTGCACACTAGTACATGAGACCTACGCTTCTCAGCCGCCCAATGGTATTTAAGTCTTCCCTGACTCTTGAAGAGCTTCCCAGGGGGCTCAGTGGTAAAAGAATCCACCTGCCAGTGCAGGAGATGCAGGAGACTTGGGTTCGATCCCTGGGTCAGGAAGATCCCCTGGAGAAGAAAATGGCAACCCACTCCAGTGTTCTTGCCTGGAAAATTCCATGGACAGAGGATCCTGGGCAGACTACCGTCCATGGGGTCTCAAAGAGTCAGACAGGACTCAGCTGCTGAGCTCACAGGGAGGACATGATGTTCAAAGAGGTTTCCTCAGAGACTTAGGCTGTTGTCCTAGCAGGAGTGAGGACCCTGTCTGGTCTATTCTGGGTAGAGAAGCCCTGGACCTCTGGTTATGGGAGATGGTCATACTGAGCATCTAGGCTTGTAGCCTGTGTAGGGCTGGAAGGCCCATTGTCAAGGTCAGGCAAGGGGAAGGTCAGTTCTTGCAGGACCCTGAGCATGTCTGTCTCCTTAAATATTGCTGTATGTGCTTCGCTTGCCTCACCGCAGTCTCAGAGCTGGGCTGCAGCAACTGAGGTCAGGGGAACCATCAGCAAGTTAGGTTTTTCCATCTTTTGCTGTATTAACCCTGACTGATAAAGAGCCTCCTTGCAGAGATATCTTGCTAGACGCCCAGGGAAGGCAGCACTTCTGTGTGACTGACGTGCTGGCAGTGCCCGTGGCCACGTGCGTCACCCCGGTGGAGGAGGATCGTCCTATTATATTTTGTCAGTAGGTATAACAAGTGGGTAGTGGTTTGTGTATTCCACTGTGATGAATTAATTTTGTGTTCATTGTAGTAGCACTGATCATAATGAATTAATTTGGTATTCATGTGAATGTCAGAATGTCTTTTTCTCCTCCAGTTTCCCGTGGCTTTAGTTATGGGTACTCAGAAGTGTGACACATCCTGGTCTTATTCTTACACTGACGTCTCGGGATTCACCACTTTCCACCTCATATTATGTGGTGTTCTTTTAAAAAGCGATTAAGTTTAATGTTAAAATAATTGCTATTGTAGTAACATTATGTTTAATATTTCCCCTTCTTTTATTGTACTAAATAAGGGAAATAAGCTAAACAGTTACGACAGATATAACCACCAGGTTGAATGATATGGTTAATATCTTGTATATTTTAGTTTGGTTTAAAAAAAAAATCTAAGGCAAATGTTTGTAATTTGTAGCTTTATTGAAGACAAATATTGCATTCCCTTATGCAAATATGAAGTAATGAAAACCGCATGCAGTGTATAATAGTTTGCTCTTCTTTTAATTTCTTCTCTCTTCTTTTCCTCTCAGACAAGATTGATAAATGTATGTGCATATATTATTTATCTGTTCATGTAAGGACACATAATTGGCTATTAGATATGGTAATTGCATAAATAGATCTTATTCAAACTCATTTCCTTTTCTGTTGATAAAATAAATGTTTTCGTGAAATGGAAATAGATACTGAAATAGAAGTGCCTGATTTAGGATTGAAAAACCAGGTACCTAAACAAAAAAAATCAAACTAAATCCTGGGAAACTTTTTTTTTTTTACCAATTTGGCTTCAGCCTATGTGCTGCTGCTTAATTTGTTCATCATGCTGGCTAATTATTGAAGATATTTATAATAGAACAGGGGTTTCCTTCATCACTTACCCACCTGCTTGGCTGATTTGCTCCTCCTTGGAATGTGGGGGAAACTTTTGAGAAGAGATTCTGTCCTTAGAATCATCAAGGTGCCATTTTGGGTTTTCCTTTCAGTTTAGACTAGGAAATGGTACCAACCTCCGCCCCCAACCCCGCCCTGCCCAGACTTTCCCTTGTGGCTTTGAGCAGATTTATTTTTCAAAATACTTTTCCAGCCCCCGTGCACTTTGTGAACAGCGATTGCCTTCCATCCTAGAGGCTGTGTTTCAGCAGTGGATGGGTCCCCTGTATATTTTATATACCAAGAGCACACGCAAAAGGAAGGCCTTGCAAATGGCAAGGACCATATAACTGGATTGCTGTTGCTTTCATTATTTGTGTTATTATTGTAACAGATTGTACAGTAATATGCTAACAAAGACTTATGGCTTCATGTAGTAGGAGAAAATCTTGGGATGGAGGCGAAAACTCATGTTTAAACAAATGTCTATAATAATAAGAGGAAAACGAAACTTAAAAAAGCTCTAAGAATTGTTTCTAGTATAAATATTTTTATTAACATTTGCTGTGATTTGAAGATCTTGAAAGTAATTGTTTATGCATTTCTGGAATTTAGATATGTTGTATGCCTATACGTGCATGGTCGTTCTTGGAAGGAGATCTTTTTTCTTTTTTTAGTGGGTTTTTGTTGTTGTTTTTTGTTGAACTGGAACACATAGCTATTGAATATGCAATGAAGAGAAAATTTATGGAGGGCAGAATTATGAGTAACTGAGGAAAGTTTAATTACTTTTATAATTTAGATAAGCTTCATAATTTATTGTAACACTGTACTTTGGCACACTTTGTAACAATTATAAAGCACTTGAATTTAGGTTCTTTCCTTGGCAGCCATGAACAGAGTTAGCTGTAGGGAAACTCTGAGCGTTTAGTTTTCATCACAGACTTGCATTAAAGCCTTTGGCTGTAGTGGTTTTCTTACTCCCCTCTACATTGACTGCATCTGGGTTTTATTTCTCTGAAAAACGTGTATTACCGTGTGGCAGGCTTGTGGTTGCAAACCTGGAAGCAAAGCTGAAGAAAGGACACAGAGATAGATAATTCTGTGCCAGAGGCAAGGGAAAGGGGTGCTCGGGAGAAGCTCCATGATTCCTGCTTGAGTGCAGGACAAGTAGCCCTCACCACCCACCTCCTCGTACCGGAGGTCCCAAACAGTACAAGCTGTTCAGAAATCCAACAATATGTATTTTTAATGAATATATGTTTATTTTCACAATTAAAAAGAGGAGCAGTGTAAAATGACTCTTTCTCTTAGGTCTGGATTGTTTTGCTGTTACAAAAACTGCTGCCCAGAATACAGTTTTTTGATACTGCTATTTCTACAAAATTAATCCGATTGTCCATTTTTGTCAGGCCTTTTCATGTGTATTTGCCATATTGATCATGTTGATACTGAAAATAATGAATAAAACCATGAGGTGTTAGCAACTGATTTTGATTGTTGCTGAAGATATTTTTCTTAAAAGTTGTATTTGTTTGCAGTCTGGGAATTTTTACATTGACATTTTCTGTTTAATAACTATATTGTAAAAGAGAATTAACTCCCATAAAATCTTCTACTTGCTCAGCTTCTCTCATAATGAAATGATCCTAACAGTTTTGTGTTAATACTTTGAATTTACAAAATGCTTTCATATTTACTGTGGGCTTAGGACCAGATTAAAAAATTGAACTATTCTACATTTCAAAGAAGAAATAAGTGATAAACCAACTTACAAACTTTTGTACCTCAAGTACCTTCTTGTATTCTCTAGTTTCTTTGGAGCCTGTGGGGACTTTGGTTCAGGTTTTAGATTCCCTTGTTTAAATGTAGGCTTTTGATAAGTCACATGGAGCAAAAAACACTGAAGCAACTCATCTGTTGGTTTAAATGAATTAATGGTCTGAATCAAACAGGTTTTGAATTGTTAAAATAATAAAACCAGTAGCCCTGTAGTTGAGTTCTTGATGATTAAAGAACCAGGCTGAAGAATGCATTTATTTTCTTTTAGAAAGAAAGTCAACACTCACTTCTTTGGGCTGTGTTGCTTTCTATAGATTTTTTTAAAAATCTGTTTTAGATGTTGCAATGAGATACTCTTTTCTTAATATAGGATTAAAAGGATCAAAGTTAATAACTTTAACTGAGACAGTTTAAAATAAAAAAATAGTTTATTATCTCTGTGTTCCTTTCAACATTTATGTTCTTACGAAAGTGAACTGTGTTGAATGTTGTCCTCATGGAAAGGATCACATGGAGGGAATAACCATGCCCTTGTCTAGCTTGCTCTGGGCTGTTTTCATTGCAGGTGACTGTGTTCTCCTCTGCAAATAAATGTCATTCTCCTATTCATGTTCCCAATGACTGGTATCTTTAAACCCTTTTGTTAGAGTATTATTGTCATTTATCCTGAAAAATGTCTCTGATTGTAGTGCCCTAATACTGTAAAATCAATGGGGACTGAGTTCAGTGGTGGCTAAGCGGTGTAAGGCCACCCTTTAAATGCAAATGCATCAGGGCTAGTTTTAATGTAATTTTAATAAGGCTGAAACCATTTTGAAGTAGACTTAAATCATAATACTAATCTCAAAAGACTCTATTTAGCTGAGAAGGCCCTTTATTCTCACTGGTCATTTTTCCCTATGTGCATCTAAACCACCTTTCATCTGATTCCATGGTTTTCACTCAGGGTATCTTTTTTTTTTTTTTTCCTCCTTTAGATGGAATAGATGTACAGTTTGTGGCACTTTATTAGTTGGAGACGAGCCGACTTTAGCAAAAACTATTTTACTTCTTTTTCTGCCTGGTTGTATGTTCCTGACCAGTCTTTTTTTGTTTGTAAAATAAATGATAAATATTTTAAATAAATTGCTATGTTATGGCCAAAGAAGTTAAAAAAAAAAGAGTTGTCAATTCTAAGGAGAGAAGTCAAGAATATCATTTAGTATTTTAATATAGGTGAGTGAATGCAGAGTCATAAAAATGAGGAAAGCATTTGCAAAATGAAGTCTCTTCTGAAGTTCAATATATGGCAATAGTCTGAATTTCTAGGTTTCACCAACGTACACTATTTCAATATATATATGAAAGGTATGTAGCTGTTTATACTTGGGCTGATGAATGTGTAGGAGAATCAACTGAGGGAGGTACAATTGGATTAGGGACCAGTTTAATAAGAGATCACAGCGACTGCAGGCAAGATTGGGGTGGGGTTTCCCATATGGATTATTATCACATCCTTTGTGTAGAAGCAAAGGAGTTTTGGTCTTTGGATATGGATACTAATTTATAATGGTTTAATTAAATAGTATGATTATGTATACATTAAATAATTGATAGATTAATTTTCCCACATTTTCCTGTGTTCAAGAATTATCAAGGAGGGGGCACTTAAATACTAAAGTCTATACTTTATTATTATATTGATTAGCTTTTAATATAGTTTTTATAATTTACAAAACAGTTACTCCAAGGCCTACAAAAACAAGCCCAAAACAATAAAGTAAATGGTAGTAGGATCATACATATCAATAATTACCTTGAATGTAAATGGGCTAAATCTCCAACCAAAAGACACAGATTAGCTGAACGGATAAAAAAACAAGACCCCTACATGTGCTGTCTTGGGGAAGGCAATGGCACCCCACCCCAGTACTTTTGCCTGGAAAATCCCATGGATGGAGGAGCCTGGTAGGCTCCAGTCCATGGGGTCGCTAAGAGTCGGACACGACTGAGCGACTTCACTTTCACTTTTCACTTTCATTCATTGAAGAAGGAAATGGCAACCCACTCCAGTATTCTTGCCTGGAGAATCCCAGGGACGGGGGAGCCTGGTGAACTTCCGTCTATGGGGTCGCACAGAGTCGGACACGACTGAAGCGACTTAGCAGTAGCAGTAGCACATGTGCTGTCTACAAGAGATCCACCTCAGACCTAGGGACACGTACAGATTGAAAGTGGGGACCTGGAGAAAGATAGTCCATGCAAACAGAAATCAAAAAAAATTAAGAGTAGCAATGCTTGTATGAGATGAAATAGACTTAAAGACCATTACAAGAGAGAAGAAGGACACTACATAACGATCAAGGGAGCAATCCAAGAAGAAGTTATAACAGTTACAGATCTCTATGTATCCAGCATAAGAACACCTCAATACATAAGGCTGATGCTAATAACTACTAAGGGGGAATCAACAGTAACATAGTAATAGTGGGGAGACTTTAATACCGCAGTCACACCAATGGAGAGATCATTCAGACAGAAAATTAATACAGAAACACAAGCTTTAAATAATACATTGGACCAATTGGATAGGGCATTTCATCCAAAGATGGTAGATTTCAGTTTTTTTATCAAAAGTACGTGAAACATTCTCTAGGATAGGTCACAAATCAAGCCTTGGTACATTGAAAAAATCTAACCTTTTGAACGAATAATTTAGACTATCATTTTCTAAAACCTTGTTAATAGAAATTTTATTTTGAGTGAATTTGCGTTATATTTTGTAAACCACCCAAGAGGGTGATATAGCTACTTTGACCAGAGAGCTCTTTTCTCATGGGATACCTCCCACGTTGAACATTCTGTAGAAAACAATTTAAGAAAATGCTCACTTAATCCCAAAGTGTTTTTTTTTCCCCCCAGTCCTTGCTAGATAGTGGTAGTGTCTAGTTTTTTTGTTTTCCAAATAGTCACTAATCCTTTCACTTTGTTTAGGACAATTTTCTAGGATAGCTGTGCTACTCATGCTAACAACGTTCTTCTTTGGAAATGCTGCTTGTGATAGTGAACAACTCAAAGACTTTAACACCAAACAATAGCTGTTGTCTTTGAGAGACTGATAGGTCTGTCAGCAGAGATGTTCTGGCTTCATTTCATGGCCTTTGTCCATTTCCTTGGAGAAGGTGTGTGTGCATCTCCTTCTCCTACCCTCTTAGCAGTTTGGTCACAGTGATAACTACTGGGTCTAGAGCAGGACCTTGAAAATGCACTTGACTTTGGACTCCAAGCATGTGATGTCAGTGAGTGAAGCAGACAGTTAGGAAGAGGTGGGTATGGGCTGCCGAGGCAGGCATGACATTCCAGCATCTCCAGGGATACTGTGCTGGGCAAACAATATGAGTTCAGAGCCAGCAGTGTCTCATCCTTGATGTGAAGGCAAGAAGTCAGAGGACTTGAGCACACCAGGCCTGTTTATCACCCCCCACCACCTTTCATTTTGTTTTTATGCGAACATCTTTGTTTAATTCACAGCAAGCAGAAAATAATCTGGATCTTAGGCATAAAAAATGATGTTTTCATGGTTGTGTATAATATTGGTCAAAAAGAACAGATAAGAAATACTATAGAAGCTTCTGGAAGAAAGAAAGCATGACGTTTAACCCCACAACTCTCCACTTTTCTGGAATAGCGAGTGACTGCTGCTGTTGTCAGTAGATTTACCATTGTTTGTACATCCAGGAACATGGAAGACATCTGAAAGGGTGCACAGTAGAACCCGAACAGTGACTTCAGACAGCGAAGAACTGAAAGTTAGAAATGCTGTCACCTAAACGAAGGTTCCAGAGACAATTCCTAAAATACCTTCTGAGATATTGGACCTCTGCACTTATTTGAATCTTGGTTCTTATTTCTGTGATCAGTATTGAACTTGATGTCTTCTGATATCCTGTTCGGCTCTTGGGTTCTACGAAGCTGAGTCTGGTTCTATGAAGCTGGGTCTGAAATTAATTTAGGTCTGAGATTGACGCGCGGGAGAACTGGTTCCTAGATGCCCCTAGCACCGAGAGGTTATTGATTTCTCCTTTGTAAGACAACTGCACAGAAGTACAACTTGCATCAATCGGAACAAAATGTTTAACAAGTTCTGAGTATAGAAAACTGCTTTGCAATGTGAATTTCAATGATTCTGAAATTCAGCGAAGCTGATTAAAGACACTGCCCTCAGACACACATGCTCATTTTCTCTGTCTTCTACTTTTGACATGCTGTTTACTTTACTTTACTTGGCATCTGAGAATTTTAATGCTGAGATTGTTAAGTCCGTGAGCAAAACTAGAATGTGTCAAGAGAAAACCAGGGCCAGATTCATCAGAGAAGTTAGGAAGCACATTGCATGTCCTTTAACACCAAGGTGTAGATGGAGCCCATTAAACCATTAGTTAAGTGGTAATAAGGATCAGGAGCCTGATTAGATTACAGAATCTTCTGTATGTGGACGCAGGCTGTGAAAACATAACACTTGATCTTCACCGCAGTGCAACGAAGATCCAATTAGAGGACTGCTATGTGCCCAGATTTGGGGACATAAAGGGCAACTGGATTTTGAAGGAAAGATGGTAAAGGAACACCTGCAAAAATCTGCTTTTCTGTGCAACAGACTGGGTAATTGCATATGCAGATGGATAGTTAGGGATATAATTACTTGATTTGTGAACACAAATGCCCTTTCGATTGTGTGACTGTTGAATTTTGCAGTGACAGGTGCGTACAGATTGCTGTGTGTATATCCTTTGCACCTCTGTTTAAATATTTGGCCTGGAGTCTGTCTTCCATTCATTCTGAACGTAACTGCTCTCCCCCACTGATGGTCTGGGGGGATTGTTACAGCTCTTCATGTCTCTCCAACTTTTTCTCATAAATAATAACCTTAATTTGAAACCTTGACTAAAAGAAGGACTGCACGCAGGCATGTGGTGGAAGGGCTTCTGAATTATGCACAGTAATTCATTTTTTAAAGCTGCTGGATGTAACTCATTAGTTTTCATTGTTTTCTCAAAATAAGGAAAACTATTAACCAACACAGCAGACTAATAGCCTGGATTTCCACCCCCCACCCCCCCATAATCAAGTGAAGTTTAATGGAAAATCATCTTTTGAAAGACTTCTTTTTTTCCCTCTCTGCTTTTTCTTAACCTTTCCATTAATATTTTTGAGATATCTGTTCTAATCTCTCTCAACTCAATAGCATTCTTGCTTATCCCCTATGTCAATGTTTCTTTGTCGCACTGGAGATGTTCATCAGAATACTGGTGTGGTCCAGACGAGATTTTTTTTTTAAACTAAAGAATTTAAGTACCTTCTTATGTGGAGGGCCAGATTCTTTCTGGATCCTTTCTCTGACCTTATGGAGAAAACGGAGGGCAGTGTCCGATGAGGTGACTCACGTGGCAGAATGACACGGCAAATTATTGTCATATTTTGTACGACTAGTTTCTTTTTTACTCCTTTCTAAATCAGACTGTACCTAAACTAATTGGGGGGGCGGCAGAGAAAGGTTAACAGTCCTTATTAGTAATAATACTACTTAGGAAAACTTGCATGTACTATTCGTTTGTATGCGTGTGATATTCTGCTGTGTGTAATGCATCGAATCATCTCGTTTAACCTGCCAGACACTATGTACTGTTACTCGCATTTCACAGATGAGGAGGCTGAGATAAAACAGGATGAAATGTATTACCCCCGTCACAGTTCATCAACAGAAAGAGAATAGCCTTCAGAAATATGTGCCTCTCTGTAGCCCCTATTGATTTTTTTTTTTTTTTGCTAAAGTCAAATTTGTTAAAAGATATATATGTATATACTATATACATAAAATAATCTTGAACTTGCCCTAAAGGAACTGAATCCGTATTTGCCCAGAGAGACAAAGTAATCACATAGATCCTAATTAGAGTGGCTTTGATGTGAAGACATCCCAAGGCTTCTGCATAGAGATGTTGTAATTTCTAGATATTTCTGTGTACTTGCTGCTCTTCTAAGGCACATTTTCTCAGTAAAATAGATGCTCTTGATACTTAAAAAGCCAAAGTGTAGGGATTAAATTTTACCCACACATGAAGATTCAAAACCGTTCTTTCTGGTTCTTCACGTGCCATGAAGAAGTACACGCGTGGATGGGGGTACTGCTGCTGAGAGGTGGGGGGAGAAGCTGGCACGTTTTGCTCGAATAATGTTCAGAACCACCTGCTTTGAATGTGGTCTGATTGAATCAGATGCCGACCGCCTTTCATCACCACTTCGAATTGGGATGTGTTTTGTTTTGATACCTCACATGTGCTTAGGTGTTAGCGGTTTCAAATTGTTTAAGAACAGGCTTTCATCATGGAGTGTTGTTGAATCCTGGTGGGAAGGGGAGGGGCGGGAGGATGAGATTTGAAAGAAACTTTTTGAGTATTTCTGGGTCTGTTTAAAAATGATGTCTTCTTATGCGTTGGGTTTATTTGTGTTCAGAATGCAGGTTGCCTTGTGGAAAACGGCACACCATTTTGCCTCACAAAAGTTCTCTTGTGTCTGGTTGGGGGGCGGTTCTTGTTTTTTTATGCGTTTCAACTCTTTTATGGTCACTCATGATATTAGCACATTAGTCATTAATGGCACTAGGTTCTCCAGAGATCTTGGGGCTCTGTGGGTTCATCTTTTTCTTTGGGGGAGGGTGATGGTTAACACTCACCCTGAGATTTGTCTGCTACTTGAGATTCTGAACATCATTAATCTCCTCTTCAATTGCAATATGTGGACATTTGTCAGCAAGGTGACTTGCAAAGAACCGGAAGGAGAGATTACCACTCACTGGGTGCCATCAGAAGTGTCGGGGGTAGGATGGAGGGTGGGCCTGGGGAGAGGCTTGGGAAAAAGTTCAGATTCTTTGGCTTTATCTGGAAAATTCAGATTTAGTACCACCTGGTGGTACCCAGGAGTGCTTGAGATGACTAATACAACTCTGGCTCTAATTTATACCCCAAGGACTTCCCCGGAGGTCTAGTGGTATAGACTCTCTGCTTCCATTGCAGGAGGTGGGGGTTCAATCCCTGGTCTGGGAAGTTCCGCATGCCACATGGTATGGCCGAGAAAAACAAAAACCAACCTGATAATCAACATCCCAGCTTTTCTCCAGCTGGATGCCCCTGCCTCCTACCATGCTGGTCATTTTTTTGTCACTCTCAGATTCCTGCCCTCCTCTGGGTCTGGTGCCCCTGACCAGCATCTTTCACGGGCCCCCTTTGGGATGCACATTCATACCCAATTTGGAGAACTACCTCTCCAGGGATTCTGAGTTACAGGAACTTGTGGAGGAAGTTGGAAGATTAGAAATCAGCCTCTAATATCTGTACAGATACACAGAATCCTCAAAGTAGGGGACAGGTGTGTTTGGAAAGCTTATTTTGTAAAGAGAGTCTTTTTTTCCCTTTGACTTCTCTTATTTACAGTGAAGCTACATTTCTGAATTAAAAAGAAAAGAAAGGGAAAAAAGAACAGGAACAACAAAAGATTCTGGAGGCATACCAAAGCCGTGGGGAGCCAGGGCTGGTTTCCCTTTGTTCTACTTTGTGACAACTGTTTTTGCAGCCTTTGGCTTTTGTCCATTCAGTCCTGGGCCATGAGGATGCAGGATTATAAGTATTAGAGACCCTAGATCAGTGGGGTCACCCTCCCAGCCTGGAACATCTCTCTAAAGTGTGAGCTATACCCTGAGTTGGGTGAGGGTGTGCTTTTATCTTGGCACGCACCTTTCACTTCTTGGCCCAGCCTTGTTGCCCCGTTGTGCATTTTTCTGGCCACTACTCCTCTCTTTTTTCCTCCATCCCCTAATTTTCAACCTCCTTTGATACCAAAATCTTGTAAGAAAAGACTGTGCAAAATCAGTTTCACTCCTGATGGTCTAATACTTACATGTAACAGAGAGCCATGGTATGTTTTGAAATGTATACCTTTATTTCTATGCTTTCTCCCTGGTAACTGAGTTTTTGAAAAGTGCCTGGAGTATGGACACCCAAAGAGAGAATGTGCGTTACGTTTAAATTGAAAACCCTGTTTGTTTTGTATATTAGACTATACCCAACGGAAATGCAGGAACTAAGGTCTTTCACAACCACAACTGAATATAGAACATCATAATGAAGCCCAGAGGCAAACCCATGCATCTGTGGTCACCTAATCTACGACAAAGGAGGCAAGATCTACAGTGGAGAAAAGACAGCCTCTTCAGTAAGTGGTGCTGGGAAAACTGGACAGTTACGTTATAGAAGGAAATTAGAACAGTCCGTAACACCATGCGCAAAAATTAACTCAAAAAGAATTAAAGACTTAAATGTAAGGGCAGACAATGTAAAACTTTTAGAGAAAAGCATAGACTGAACACTGTTTGACATAAATTGCAGCAAGATCTTTTTTTTGACTCATCTCCTAGAGTAATAAGAATAGAGACAAAAATAAACAAATGAGACCTAATTAAACTTAAAAGCTTTTACGCAACAAAGGAAGTCATAAACAAGGTGAAAAGACAACCTTCAGAATGGGAGAAAATATTTGCAAATGAAGCAACTGGCAAAGGATTAATCTCCAAAATATACAAGTAGCTCCTGCAGCTCAATATCGAAAAAACAAACAGCCTAATCCAAAAATGGGTGGAAGACCTAAATAGACATTTCTCCAAAGAAGACATACAGATGGCCAACAAACACATGAAAAGATGCTCAATATAACAAAATATTAGAGAAATACAAGTTAAGACTACAATGAGGTATCATCTCACAGTGGTCAGAATGGCCACCATCAGAAAATGTACAAACAATAAATGCTGAAGAGGGAGTGGAGAAAAGATTCCTCTTACTCTGTTGGTGGGAATGTATGTTGATACAGCCAATATGGAGAACAGTATGGAGATTTTTTAAAAAACTAAAAATAAAATTACTGTATGGCTCAGCAATCCTACCTCTGGGCATATAGCTGCTGCTGCTGCTAAGTCACTTCACTCGTGTCCGACTCTGTGTGACCCCATAGACGGGCCACCCACCAGGCTCCCCCGTCCCTGGGATTCTCCAGGCAAGAACACTGGAGTGGGTTGCCATTTCCTTCTCCAATGCATGAAGGTGAAAAGTGAAAGTGAAGTCGCTCAGTCGTGTCCGACTCTTAGCGACCCCATGGACTGCAGCCTACCATGCTCCTCTGTCCGTGGGATTTTCCAGGCAAGAGTACTGGGGTGGGGTGCCATTGCCTTCTCCAGGGCATATATCTAGAGTAAACCATAATTCCAAAAGATATATGCACCCCAGTGTTCATTGAAGCACTATTTACAATAGCTAAGACATGAAAGCAACCTAAATGTCCATCACCAGAGGAATGGATAAAGAAGATGTGTTACATGTATATTTGGAATGTTACATACATACATATATTTGGAATTTATGTATAAATTCCATACATATGTAATGGAATATTATCAACCATAAAAGTAATGAAATCGGGTCATTTGCAGAGATGTGAATGGACCTAGAGGCAGTCATATAGTGTGAAGTAAGTCAGAAAGAGAAAAACAAGTATCGTATATTAATGCATATTTGTGGAATCTAGAAAAATGATATAGATGATCTTATGTGCAAAGGAAAAATAGAGACGTAGACATAGAGAATAAATCAGATCAGATCATTCGCTCAGTCGTGAATAAAGATGGATATATAAAGATATATATATAAAGATGGATATATAAAATAAATAAAGAGAATAAATGATGGATACCAAGGGGGAGTGAGTGGGGAGGGATGGGAGGTTGGAGCTGACGAGCAGACAGTACTGTGTATAAAACAGATGGCTGATGAGACCTGCCTCTACAGCACTGGGAGCTCTCCTCAGTGCCCGGTGGTGACCGAAGCGGGAAGGAGATCCGAAACAGAGGGTGCATATGTGTACATGTGGCGGATTCACTTTGCTGTACAGCGGTGACTGACACAGCAGTGTAAAGCAACTGTACTGTAATAAAAAAAAAAAAAGAACTTAGTTTTTTGTTATGACTGTAAATACTGAGAATACTTTTGTTTGTTTATGCTGCTGCAGTTTTGTAGTAAATCCTTTCAAATGGGGTGCAAAGCCATCCATGGATATTTGTAAAGACTTTGCAAAGTCATACATAAAATAAATTATCCATTTGATTTGAACAAGTTTTGCAATTATTTGTGGCTTTAACAGGGGCTTTCAAAGGGCACTGTATATATCTACCAGCTAGTTCTGCTGTTTTTCTCAAGCAAATGGCGAGCTTTGTACACAATCCCTTGAGTAAACCGTTAGTAAACTGTATATCAAGGTGTTGAGTTTTTTGTTGCAAAATCTGTTTTTTATTTTAAAGGGATAATAATTTGTGAATTTAATCTCATGGATTTTTTTTTTTTTAATGCTTCAAATTAAGTTGTTATCTACCCTTGTCTATTTCTTTATAGATCCCCTTGTTCAGTATCTTAGAAATAAAACATATAATGACATGATTAAAAATGTCTAAAACTCTTGCTGGAAACAAGCAATCTTACAACTGACAATAAGGGCTTCCCCAGTGGCTCAGCGGTAAAGAATCTGCGACAGAGGGGACGCAGGTTCGCTCCCTGGGTCAGGAAGATTCCCTGGAACAGGGCACGGCAGCCCACTCCAGTCTTCTTGCCTAGAGAATCCCACAGACACAGGAGCCTAGTGGGCTACAGTCCATAGGGTCGCAAAGAGTGGGACATGACTGAAATGACTGAGCACGTACCTTGCAATAAAGTATTTAAATTGACATAAAAAAATTCCTTTTGGTTGTTGATAATTGTTTTGTTAGATTCTGTGATTTTTGTTATATGATTTTTTTTTCCATATCAGAGATTCTGAGGTTTGATGTTTAATAAATCTACCTACCCACTCAGCAAGTATTCACTGAGTGAAGCGCTAGTCTGGGTGGCCAGACTAGTGCCACAGGTGTCCAGTCAATATCCTGACCTGAAGTTTGCATCCCACTGGGGATCAGTAAACAAAATTCAGTTCAGTTTCAGTTCAGTTGCTCATTCGTGTCCGACTCTTTGTGACCCCATGAATCGCAGCATGCCAGGCCTCCCTGTCCATCACCAACTCCCAGAGTTCACCCAGACTCACCTCCATTGAGTCAGTGATGCCATCCAGCCATCTCAGCCTCTGTCGTCCCCTTCTCCTCCTGCCCCCAATCCCTCCCAGCATCAGAGTCTTCTCCAATGAGTCAACTCTTCACATGAGGTGGCCAAAGTAGTGGAGTTTCAGCTTTAGCATCATTCCTTCCAAAGAAATCCCAGGGCTGATCTCCTTCAGAATGGACTGGTTGGATCTCCTTGCAGTCCAAGGGACTCTCAAGAGTCTTCTCCAACACCACAGTTCAAAAGCATCAATTCTTCGGTGCTCAGCCGCCTTCACAGTCCAGCTCTAACATCCATACATGACCACAGGAAAAACCATAGCCTTGACTAGACGGACCTTTGTTGGCAAAGTAATGTCTCTGTTTTTGAATATGCTATCTAGGCTGGTCATAACTTTCCTTCCAAGGAGTAAGCATCTTTTAATTTCATGGCTGTAGTCACCATCTGCAGTGATTTTGGAGCCCCCCAAAATAAAGTCTGACACTGTTTCCACTGTTTCCCCACCTATTTCCCATGAAGTGATGGGATCGGATGCCATGATCTTCATTTTCTGAATGCTGAGCTTTAAGCCAACTTTTTCACTCTCCATTTTCACTTTCATCAAGAGGGTTTTTAGTTCCTCTTCACTTTATTCCATAAGGGTGGTGTCATGTGCATATCTGAGGTTATTGATATTTCTCCTGGCCTATTTATGCATCTATAAATATAATACTAAATATTATGAAAAAAAGGAAGCATAATACTGGGAATATGCAGGAACTGGACATGTAAATAGAGTGGCCAGAGAGATCCTGTCCGAAGAAGTCATGATAAGTGGAGATACTGAATGCTTGTAAAAGTTTGAATCTTGGAGATGATTTTTGTTGAGTTTGCAGAGATTTTTAAGGACAGAGCACAGGTTCTTAAAATGCTTATGGATAAATACTATTGCATTTCAAGTTAAGTTATAGAAAAAAAACAATTTGCAAATGCATTTACCTAGATGCCTGTGAAAGTTGAAGATGTCTAGAATATGCTATGTTATACATCAGATCAGATCAGAGATCAGATCAGATCAATCACTCAGTCGTGTCCAACTCTTTGCGACCCCATGAATCGCAGCACGCCAGGCCTCCCTGTCCATCATCATCTCCCGGAGGTCACTCAGACTCGCATCCATCGAGTCAGTGATGCCATCCAGCCATCTCATCCTCTGTCGTCCCCTTCTCCTCTTGCCCTCAATCCCTCCCAGCATCAGAGTCTTCTCCAATGAGTCAACTCTTCACATGAGGTGGCCAAAGTACTGAAGTTTCAGCTTTAGCATCATTCCCTCCAAAGAAATCCCAGGGCTGAACTCCTTCAGAATGGACATATATATTCTAATTTCTCATCCGCTGATAATGTTCAGTTCAGTTCAGTCGCTCAGTCATGTCTGACTCTTTGCAACCCCATGGACTGCAGCACACCAGGCCTCCCTGTCCATCACCAACTCCCAGAGCTTCCTCAAACTCATTTCCTTTGAGTCGGTGATGCCATCCAACCATCTCATCCTCTGTTGTTCCCTTCTCCTCCTGCCTTCAATCTTTTCCAGCATCAGGGTCTTTTCCACTGACAATAAAACATGATTATACAAAAAGATAAACCATGTCCCATCACGAGCCAAATGCAAGTTCATATTTGCTGTGGGAAGACAGCTCATCACTTAATGTACACAGGTTATGTTTGTCATTTATACCACCTGTATATTTAAAGTAGAACTATCAGATTAAATTTTGTGGGAATACTTCCATGGGTACGTTACATTTAAGCTTTGTGAAGAGTTTTCATTTCATCTCATAGCTTGATTCTGTACAGATACACCATACAGATATATGTGATTGCTTGATGTGTGTTTATATGTGTGTGTTGCTCAGTGCACTCATCCACTCATTTATTTATTCTACATGCATTTACTAACTGGGAAAGAATGTTTTTGATGTGGAGGGAAGACTTGGAGACCAGATAACCAGAGATGTGTTGGGTAACAGTGAAGAGTCTCCTGTGATTGGACTCCAAGACAAAGAGAACAGTGATGCTACTCAGGGTAACACAAGAAAGTAAACACAGATCACCAAGCACCATATGCTGGGCTAAAGAATTTGGCTTTATACCCCGAGCAGCAGGGAGCCACTGAAGTTTTTTTGTATGGAGAAGAGACAGCTGTCAGTGGCTGATGATGGGCTGAACGGGGCAAATGTAAAGTTTAGGAAAATAGTTTACAGAAAGAAAGCAGCAGGAGCGGGAAGCAGGAGGAGACCTCGGTAAAGGCTGCATTAGTAAAACTGAGTGAAATTGAGCGAAATGTTTGGAAGTGTGGCTGGCTGGTAGAGAAGATGGGGATTTCTTCTTCTCTCTCACTACTTTAGGAGACTTCTTGTTTTTAAAAAAGTTCATTTATTTATTAAGTGCAGTGCTGGGTCTTCGTTGTTGTCCGCAGGCCTTCTCTAGTTGCGCCCTGTGGGCTCTGGAGTGCACGGGCTTCAGTAGTTGTGATCCACGGGCTCAGTTGCTCTGTGGCATGTGGGATCTTACTGGAGCAGGGATCGAACCTGTGTCTCCTGCATTGGCAGGTGGATTCTCAACTGCTGGACCACTAGGAAAGTCCCAGGACTTCCTCTTGAGTGAAATAAAACCAGTCTTGATTCTTCTGCGTATCTCAGGTTAAGGTCTTGCCCTTTGCTCACTGTTTTGTTTTGCCACACCTTGCGATGTCTTTGGCTCTCTGATACCTGAGATCAAACGTTTTCTGGAAAATTCTACCTCCGTTTCAAAAATATTTCAAAAAGCATCCTTTGATGTTTATCTCCCATATGTAACTTAACCTTAAAACTTTTTGCTAATAATATTTTGTCAAGTGCCTATTTTGTTTTCTCAGTTCCATTTGAACTCAGGGTTCATAATTCATTTGGAGGGGCCCAAACTTATGAATAGATTGTGTTCTGTGTCTTTTAAGTAATGGGACTTACTTTTCCTTCTACTGAAGTGAGATATGAATGGCCCTTGAGGCCCCAGGAGAGTCCACAAAATGTTATGTAGTCTAAAATATTGCAAAACTTCAGTGTTATTAATACTTGAGATAATTTTCCTGGAGTAAGAAACATGAAAATCTGGGGAACGTGTCCTCTGCCCTCCCTTGTGCCCTCACCTCTATTACAGGAATGACGAGTGTGTGGCCTGTCTCCAGACAGTGTGGTTTGCTAGACACTAGTGGATTGAGAGCAGAGAACCTTTAATGTTCTTACGGTCAGCTGCTGCTGCTGCTGTTGCTGCTGCTAAGTCGCTTCAGTTGTGTCCGACTCTGTGTGACCCCATAAATGGCAGCCCACCAGGCTCCCCCATCCCTGGGATTCTCCAGGCAAGAACACTGGAGTGGGTTGCCATTTCCTTCTCCAGAAACTACTTTAAAAATACAATGCACGCTATAGACTTTCTTCCCAGAAACATGCAGGTAGCCAAATACACAAGTAAAAATTTGCACAATTTCAAGAGTTTCTGGGTCTTCCTAAGGCCCACCCATGGGTCTGGGGTCTGCAGAGCTGATCCTCACCTCCTCTACCACCGCCGCCCCCGGCCCCTATCTTGTCAGTGCTCAGGCTCCGTGACTAGCATGAGTGTGGGATGGACACTGGTAAATCAAAGAGAAAGTTCTGTTCGTGTAGCATTTTTTTTTTTTTTTTTTAAGATTTGTTTATTTATTTGGCCGCACCAGGTCCTTGTTGCTGTGTGTGGGTTTTCTCTCACTGTGGTGAGCAGGGGCTGCTCCTTGTGGCAATGGACGGGCTTCTCGTTGCCGTGATTGCTCCTGTTGCGGAGCACAGGCTCCAGGTGCTCGGGCTTAGTTGCTCCACGGCCTGTAGACCGGGGATCGAACTCGTGTCCCCTGCATTGACAGGTGATTTTTTAAATTAGAGGATAATTGTCTTACACTACTGTGCTCGTTTCTGCCCTAGATGAGCAGGAATCAGCTGTACATATACACCTGTCCCCTCTCTCTTGAATCCCTTTCCCGCTGCCCACCCTACTAGCTGTCACGGAGCTCTTGCTTTGAGCTCCCTGCGTCATGCGGTGAATGCTCCCTGGCTCTCTCTTTTACAGTTGCTAATCCCTGTGTTTCCGTGCTACTCTCTCCGTTCGTCCCGCCCTCTGCTTCCCCAACTGTGTTCACAAGTGTGTTGTCTGTGGCAGGTGGATCCCTAACAGCTGGACCACCAGGGAAACCCTGTCTGGGTACCTTTTGCGGCCTTTAGCTTTACCTGTGTTAAGTGCTCCTCGAGTATTTGCTGGTTGATCAGTATTTGTGACAAGGCCACAGGGGACAGGAGAAGAAAGAGAGAGATGATGTGGATGGGTATCTGGCAAGAATTAAGTGAGGGATTAAAGGTCTTATAACTGGTATGCTTCCTGAAAACGAAGCCTATATGAGGCTTGGACAGTTATGATCGGCCAGTAGATGATAACCTTTCTGTAGGTAAGCTCTGGGTTTATCCAGAGATGGTATTTATTTGGAAGGAACCTCAATGAGCACCAAGTTCATAAGCCTCCTTCTGGAGTGGCAGGGGATGGGGGGAATCCACCATTTCTTTCAGGTATCCTTTCAGGAACAAAAGATTCTGACACAAATTGACTTAAAAATAAGGAAATATATGACTGAAGTAATACATAAATGTAACCTCTTCTGAAATCTCTGATATTTTCCCTACCGTGGTTACCAGCTTTGTCCAAAGAATGACAGAGAGATTCCTGCTGCCATTCTCCACATGGTGCCCAAGCAGGTAAATGGCCAGAGAAGATAAAAAAAATCATCTCCTAATTTCTTTTTTCCTTGGAGCAGGGAGACCTTTCCCAGGAACCCCGAGGCAGACAGAACTGTCGCAGTGACTGTTTTTGAAAGGGGAAAGGACAAGCTGTGATTCCCAATAGTACTCAGGATCTGTGTTGGAAATAGAGATGAGATCACTGTCTCCTGATCCATTTGGAGGAGGAGTGGCTATGTGAAAACAAACGAAAGAACAGCAGCAGCAACCAACACCCCCGTAGGACTGTTAGGAATAAGAGGGGAAGAGGTATTGGGCAGGCAGAACTGAGAGTTACTGCATCTTTTTGATTGACTCATGTTTTTAATAAAGTAGAAAAAGTGATGTTTGTATTTTTATAAGGCAGTTGTGCATGCATGCTAAGTGGCTTCACTCCTGTCTGGTTCTTTGTCCTATGGACTTTAGTCCGCCAGGCTCCTCTGTCCATGGGATTCTCCAGGCAAGAATACTGGAGTGGGTTGCCATGCCCTCCTCCAGGGAATCTTCCTGACCCAGGGATAGAACCCACATCTCTCTGTCTCCTGCATTGGCAAGTGGGTTCTTGACCACGAGTGCCACCTAGGAAACTCTTATAATGCAGTTAAATCCGTGTTCTTTTTTACACCACTTCACATGGGAGACACTCATGGGAAACACAGGCAAGATTTTCTGTCCATGTTGAGATTGATTTCCCCTGTTCTCACTTTATTTACTTTTGAGTCCTACTCTCCTGCATAATTCAGAGAAAGGTGAACTCTGAGCAGCTTGCATTGATGGGGAGAGTTTGCCTCAACTGTCCACTGTTCACAATAGTACTTTTCTTCATTGGTGAGTTATTGTAATTGACTGGGTTATGTGTTATTTTCTTATCTTTGAGATTTTTCAGGTGTATCTTACACAATAATACATCTCTTCATTTCTTCATGTATACCTTCAATCTAAAAAATCTCCTCTGTTTCTATGCAGCTAAAGGAGAAAAAAGTACATGCAAATGAGTTAAATAACTTTCGAGTCATAATTAATTTAGACTTTTCATTTGGACTGGGGCATACTGAACCCAAAGGAAAAGTCCTAGTGATTAGGAAATTGGGATTCCGAATGATGAACTTCTGAGATGAAAGATAACTTGTTCTTTGAGAGTGTTAATATTTTTACCCAAATTTGAGGTTCCAGCTTTGAAGATGTCTGTACTCTTTCATGGAGTAAGAAAAGAGGTGAGAGTCAGTTTGGAAGGAGATTAAAAGGAGATCTGATGGGCTCTCCACCCAGCTCTTTCAGTGCCTTGCTTGGAAAATTTAAACTAATCCCTGCCTTTCTCTGATGTATATGATTGTAAGGGACGATGAAATAGTGTGTGTGTGCAAGTGCTTTGAAAATTTGAAAGCAGTAAACTGCTGTAGGGTATTTATTGTTGTGGCCGTGGTATTCTGATTATTATATTTGAAGCAGAACTTTAAATATTAATGATACCCTTGTTAATCAATGGGGGAAGTTTCAGTGGAAAGGTTTTCAGAAAATGTTGAGTTGTAACTACCATCTAAGTAACTGACATGGAACCCCTAACCCACTTTACATCTCACTGTCACCAGATCACAGAGAGCGGTTTTAATGTAGAGGTAACAGTTGTTTCCTCCTCTGTCCTGAGGCCAATGATTGTATAATATGTACCAAATCACTAGGGTGCATATCAAAGAGCGCGTAAAGAGACAAATATTTCCCTTTACAATGACCATATAAGACATTATTTCTGTCGAGGGAGAAAACATACATGAAGTCTGACTGTTTCATTGCATTTTTACCACAGAAATCACAGAGCTTAAGATTTGTAGATCAGTTCCTTTCTGTGATTGGCAAGAGTTTCAGTGTGTTAAGAGATCTGTACAATTTTTTTTCTGAATCTGAATTCATACCTGCATATTTGTGAAACAAGCATTCTTTTTTTTTTTTTTTGCTTATTTATTAACTATATATATTTCTTAATATATATATTTTATTGATGTTTAGTTGACTTATAGTGTTTTAGGTGCAAAGCTGGGTGATTCCGTTACACATATACACATATTATTTTTCATATTATTTTCCATTTTAGGTTATTACAAGATACTGACTATAGTTCCCTGTGCTATACAGTAAATCTTTGTTGAAACAAGCTGTTCTTTAAATTATAGAGAAAGATGTGTTGTATATAAGTTCAGCTAATCTTTATGGTATATCTGTGGCTTAATTTTTTAGTTACTAATAGATATGGTGAAATATAAATTTTTGTCATTTTAGATTGTCATTCTTTGAGGCATGGGAGCTCTGCAGAAGGAGTTGCCACTTTGGGAATTCTCCTAGTGTTTTTGATATTTTCCTGTGTGCACAGTCTATATTGAGGGGCTGGTAGACCAGCCATCCTTTAATTATAATTATGTTGAGTGCTTCCTCCCTGTTTTAGACTTCGCTGGGTACTACTGATAGGATGGAAAGCAAACAGAACCCAGGCTTTGTCTTTGTGGAGCTTCCTCTTTACTGGGGGAGAAAGGAATCACTTAAGAATTATAAAAATGTAAAATTCCCTCTGTGACAAGTCTGGTGAGCGAGAAGGACAAGACACCTGATTAGGAGGACATGAGGGGCAGTTGTCCTAAGGAAGTGCTGAGTTACTGAGAGTTGCTATAAAGATTGGAACAGGCCAAGCAGGGAAGTGGTGGAGTTGGGGGAGTGGGTGGGACAGTGTTCTGTTAGAGGAAACCCAAATTCAGGTTCTGCAGCAGGAGGGCCGGTGGTGTGCTTGAGTGTTGCCAGGGATAAAGGAAACTGGAGGAAAGAAAAGGAGGGCATGTGGATGCAATATTACCAAGATGACCTTGATGTCCATAATTAAGAACGTTGCTTTTTTCCTGACACCAGTAGAAAGACTTTGAGATATTTAAAGGAGGAGTGGCATGATGGATTTGCCTATATACTGCATGTCATATATGTTATATACTAATGTACTCATGGCTTCCCAGGTGACTCAGTGGTAAAGAATCCACCTGGCATTGCAGGAGGTGCAGGAAACACGATCGAACCCAGGGTTTGATCCCTGGGTCAGGAAGATCCCCTGGAGAAGGAAACAGCCATCCACTCTAGTATTCTTGCCTGGAAAATTCCATAGACAGAGGAGCCTGGCGGGCTGTAGTCCATGAGGTTTCACAAAGAGTTGGACATGACTTAGCGACAGAGCATGCACATGCGTGCAGTGCACTCATGGCACCGGGGTCTTCTCCAGTCATGCTTATCTCACCAGCATATATGTCCCTCCTTCTCTAGAGTGTGGGGTCTGTGTAATTGGTGTGGGGTTACTGTGTCTCCAGGGGGCAGCTGTGATTGGAATAAGCCAATCAGGGCAACCCTGTACTCTTCCACATGATTTTTAATTTGGGTCTGTGAGGTCTATGCAAATCCATGCATGCTATTCCCTAGCTTTAGGTGTTGGTTCATGGATGATGCCAGTCGGGCAAAGACCAGGAGGAATTTTGCTCTTTTGTAAACTGAACTCTCTGTGAGAAAGTAGAAGATAAGGAAGCAAGTAAATCCAGAGAGTCTATGATCATGATGGATTCCAGCTTTAAGATGAAGGTGATAGGGAGATGGCAGAGTGGAGGGATGAAAGGAATCTTTATCCTTCTTAATATGGTGAATCCACTGGATATGTAAAACCTAAAACCTGCCTTGTCTCCAGACTTTCCACTTATCTGGGTGAGTGAATTCTTTCCATAAGGGGACTCACAATTAAAAGATTGTGCTTAAATGATTTTAATCTCTGTGCCTCTGTTCTGAACTTGAGACTCACACAGTCATTTACTCTGTTTTATACTTGGGTGACCAGTGGATGTTTCGAACACAAAATGTCTAAAGTAAACTTTTTTTTTTTTAATCCTACCTCCAACCTGCCCAATATCCATAAGCCAGAACTTGGGAATAATCCCTGACTATAATATTTTGCCTTACTTTTCCCAGGTCAGTCATTAAGCCTTGACTGTTCTCTTTCTGCAATACCATCCTGCTTTATGTATTACTTTTATTATAAGTGTTGTTTCTTACCTTTCTTTTTTTTTTTTTTTTGGAATGTGAAGACATTTTAAAACACCTTAATGATAGTTTTATGGTTTCCTTCTTATGTATACAAAAAATTGATATATACGAATACACATTTAAGTAAGTTATAAAATACTAGTTTCTTGCCTTGTAATTAGTCTTTTTAGCCCCAAGCTCTTACCTTAGTAACCCACCATCCCCACCTCTGCTATTCCCAAAATGCCAATATGAACCTGTTGCTTTATACTCTGGTGCCTCCCCGAAGCCTTTAGAACATGCAGTGAACTTCGCAGTGCTTTGTTCGTGGCTTTGTCTGCCTCTGGCCTCACCCAGAGGCAGCATCTCTTCATTGGTGACTCCTGCGACTTTTGTACCTCGATTCTCCGTGCTTCCTGTGTGCCTTAGCCATTTCCTGCATGGGAGATGGGCCCTTGTGCTCTTGGTCCTTCACCCACTTGTTCTTCTGTCCTTAGGAAGCTCTGGATTTTGTAAGATGGCCACGCTTCAGTCAGAAGAGAAGTGATGATGTGTTACCAGGGTATCTTCCAGGACCTCTGGGTGCACCTGAAATGCAGGGATGTTCCCTGGCTTTTCTCGCCAGCCCCCCAAGCACATATTGAGCCAGGTCCCTGCTGTTGATGACTATCCTCACTGAAACTGTTACCAGAGACCTGAGCTGAATCCCAGCTCCTCCCAGAGCCACGACTTACTGGACAGTCCACAGCTTGGTCCAAGATAGAATAGATCACCTTGCTCAGGACGTGAGAAAGAGCATTCCAAACTGATTCCAGCCCTTCAGCACAAGTAGATTCCTTGAGACAGTGTGGTGGGTGGTTCTTGGAAGGACACTTAACAAAATGTTGCATCAGATGTGTAGAGGAAAGTGTGATAAGAAAGGTGGCGTATATGAAGGAAAGTCAGGTGAGCGCAGGAGCAGTGAAAAAATGAGAATGCTGGGAGGTGGATTACCAGAATTCAGATCCTTTTAAGGAATAGCTTTCTGTTTTCAGGGGAATATACATTTGATATGCTGAGAAAAAGAAATCCAGGTGCTCTTTGCTCTTAGAAGTAGACTGGTTTCTAATGCAGAGATCTCAGGCCACAGGATTTTTTGTCAGTCACTAAACATGGTGCCGGGGAAGGCAATGGCACCCCACTCCAGTACTCCTGTCTGGAAAATCCCATGGACGGAGGATCCTGGTAGGCTCCAGTCCATGGCATCGCTAAGAGTCGGACACGACTGAGCGACTTCACTTTCATTTTTTACTTTCATGCATTGGAGAAGGAAATGGCAACCCACTCCAGTGTTCTTGCCTGGAGAATCCCAGGGACGGGGGAGCCTGGTGGGCTGCCGTCTATGGGGTTGCACAGAGTCGGACACGACTGAAGCGACTTAGCAGCAGCAAACATGGTGCGGCCTGGGTTTTCATCTGGAAAATGAGCCTACCTCAGTACTGATGGTGAGAGTTAAATGAGACAGGTTGAGAAAAATACCTCACAGTGAATGATTATTTTCATTAGTGGGGTGATGTTTCATAATCTGCTCTTCAAAGAAAGACAGAGCCCTGACATGTAATGGTTGCCGATTTCCATGGTGTAAATGTTTTTACCAGTACCTGTTTTGAGCCACTAGGATGATGGCATTGAACACAGAGTTGGGAAGATAAGCACGAATGTAATGTGAATACAGCTCACTAGGCTACCAGTGCTTTCTCTTTTCTGTACCTTAAATTGCTAGTGTCTCCAAGTGATGATTCTAGCATTTATAACTCTCCTTTTCCTAACATTCCATCTTCATTCTTCTTTAATAATCAAATGCTTTTTATTTATGCATGATTTTTCTCCTGGTCTCAGTTATGTATTTCAGATATAAAGAGCCCCATTTTTCTTTTTAGGTGTAAGATAGCTTAAAAATTTTTTTATGGAAGAATAATTGATTTACAATGTTGTGTTAATTTCCGCTGTACAGCAAAATGATTCAGTTTTATACACACACACACATTCTCTATCATATTCTTTTCCGTTACAGTATATCGTAGGATATTGAATATAGCTTCCTGTGCTTCCAGTAGGACCTTGTTGTTTATCAAAGAGCTCTATTTTGTATTTTTTACCTCTTTTGCTGTCACATGTCATTCTATGATAATCTTAATCATAATCAAAACAGGAGTTACCTTTTTTTTGGTGAGTTTCCGCTGTGTTCCTGGTTCCTGAATGACATTTTTCCTAAATTACCTCTAATCATCACAGCAGTACTGGAGGGTGGATATAGCCATTCCCAATTTACAGATGAGTTTATACAGACTCCGGGACGTTACAGAATTTCTCCAAAATGACACAGGCAGCAAGCAGCTCTCCACTCATGGCTGTGAGATGATGGCTGAAAGGAAGAATAGCGACTGACTGTTGTTGGGTTTATTTTCTTGAGACAGACGAGACTGAGCAGCCTGAGAACATTTGGTGCTCAGAGGGAGGAAATGCTAAGAGGGGAAAACAAGTCTGAAGGGAGAGAAGGAGAGTTCAAAGACCATTTTCCCTTCTTCACAGCTCTGTCTACTGCCAGCTCTAACTGCGTATGTTTGCTTTGCTTGGAAGAGAGAATCGTGGCGCCAGAATTCATGGAAGTCTGTTTTGGAGGATGCATTAGTCAGGGGATGGTAATTGCTGGAACAAACCACCCCCAACTGTGGGCTGTGAGGAGCTACAGCCCTCTGGTGTCCGGCTCTGCTCCCTGTAGTCCTTCAGGTCTGGGTTCTTTCAGGCTTTAGCCCTGCCAGCCCTTAGGGCCTCCGAGAGATACACTAGATCCTTTGTCTAGGTCTGAACAAAGAAGAAAGAGAAAGTGGCTGAAGAATTATAGGAAAGTTGTAGTGCCCAGGCCTGGAAAATGCTGTAGTTAGTTGGGTTCGCGGTCTATTGGCCAAATCTCTGTCACGTGACCCCACATGGCCGCAAAGGAGGATGGGAGATACGGACTTCCTGTGTCATCAGTGGGAAGAAGGAATGGAGCCTGGCCCATGAACCCCGTTTTTGCCCCCGAGGATTACACCAGAGGCCTGGAAGTTTGGTGATTGCTAGTGTCTTTCCAGGGCACCCTCCGCGTCTAGAAGACATGAGATGTGTTGATAGCCTTTAGCCCAGAATGTTGTTCACCTTCCCAGAAGAGAAGATAGTGCTCATTTTAGAAGTTGTTTGGAACACTCAAGGAAATCATGAAGGTGGAACTGATTTGTGAACTAGAAGTGATATCCAAGCAGTCATTACTGCTCATAGGGTAGATCAAGACTGGCAGTGTCACTGAGGGTGGAAAAAAAAGCTAATGCAAAAAGAAAAGGAGGCAAAGAGCAGGGGGACGTCGGCTCCAGGCAGTTGTTCTTTGGACATCCATGGCAGCATTTCCTGTAATGAAATGGTGTTCCTTTTAATGAAGGTGCTTTCTCTACATTTTATAGAGGCTTTCCACAAATGTAGGAGTTTAACATTTAAAATTTTTGCCTTAAAGGTTATAATGTTTTTAATGTGTAGAACTGGTTATTATGTTTGATTTGTAAAACTGACCAGATCTCCTTATGCCACATAATTGTGGACTTGTCTCTAATTTCAGAGCACTTGTTTGGCAGTGTCCTGCGGGATAGCCTGGATTAAAGAGGGAGAAAGAGTTGAGGGCTTGGGTGAGGCTTTTAAAGGTAAATTACAATACATTTGAGACAATAAAGAGAAGTTCATCTTGTCCCATTTTGCGTTGGCTATATACTTCTTTGATTTCAGTCTTGACTTGGGAAGCTTGTGGTATTCCTTTCCCCTGTCTAATGTGTAACTGCAGATTTAGCGGTTTCTTTTGTGTACCACTTGCTTCCCAGAATTTGGCCCAACAGTTTGGAGTAGCTGAACGATTTATCAAGGACAGATCAGCTGAAATGTGGCTCAACTTGAGTAAAGCAGAAGGAATGACATAAGGTTAGGTGACTGATGTGTGAGTTTTTGAATTTGATTTGGTTTTACATGGAAAGGTTGAAGCAATGATCCATGTATTCTAATAAAAATCATCAGTACAAATCAAATAAAATCTGGCTTAGTGGCTATTTTCCCACTGTATCACTCATAGCTAGCCTGGGCTGTTACAGACCACATTTGGCAGGCATGGTTTTTTCTTACAAGGAAATCTTAAAGTAACATTTCAGCCTTTGCGCTGTTGAGAAGGCATCTTTGCTAATCAAACTTTCTGCTAATCTCATCAGATAAATCATTATTCTCTACTGACAGCTCTGGCTTCTCCTGCACCCCTTCCCTGCTTCTTGTTTTCCCTCAAGATGCCTGGTTATTGTCATCCTTCAGGTCTTTGCTTCTACCTCCTTTCAAACTAACGGCATTTCTTCCATTCCTGAGGAAGAGTTACAGCTTTTTACCCTTCCACCTAGTGAATTTATAAGACCAGTCCATCATACCAGCTCATCTCTTCCTGAACAGTACTCCACTGGTTATCGGATAGGCAAAGGTAGCCTGCACCCAAGTGGAGACCTACTAAAGAAAAGAAAAAGGGGAGGGGGGCTCTTCCCATGAGTTTGATGTGATTAAGCTTAAGAAAATACCAATTGTTACTTTCTAATGCATTTCCAGTTTTTACCCTGAAAAAATGTACTAGGAACTTAATGCAGATGTATGTTTGATTCTTTCAGTTATGACAGTGTTTTAAAAGCCTTTATAGTCAAAGTAAGAGAGACAGTATGCTTTGGGGAAAGGTACGGCCCTCTTTGCCATAATAGACCTGCCGTCACAGCCCTGAATCTTCCTCAGACCAATGCCAGATAGTTGTGTCTTGCTGGTGAAATGGTGTCCTGTGTGTTACAGGGCATCTCAGAAGGGAGATGAGCAATTTTGTTGTCATTGTTGACATAACTTAAAAACATATGTTGCTGAATATGAAGGTTCAATCATGGTAATACTGTCTTAACTCTCCTATTTTAGCAAGTATTTTAATGAACTTTAGCAAGCATTCTGTTACCTGATAAAGATGTAATAGTAATAGCATGAAAGGATAAAAATAAGTCTTATGGGGAATAGTCTCTTTTATCCAGGATAACTGCCGATTTCTTTTGATTTTTGTTTTCATGCTTTTGGAAAATGGTGTTAGTCTCCTCAGACTTAAGGAGGAAACTTCTTTTGATCCTAACTTCATACTTTCAGTGATTCCAGATAAATCATTTTAAGCGAGGTGAATGTAAAAACTGTTTTGGAAAGCAGAAAGCGTAATACTACAGTGTGGTTATGTTATTGTGAGAAAAAAATTAAAACCCGTTAAGTGAACGGACTCAAATCTGATCAAAAAACAAGTCACCAATCAAAACCAAGGAGATGTCAGGGGAATGAGTTGCAACATCTGGGAACCGTTTTAAACACCGTCATTAGTATCGAGAAACTATTGGTCTCTTCAAGAGCGTGTATTGTATTTGTGTGTGTTTTGTGATTTTGTGTGCACGCACGCCGCACACACACACACACACACACACATTTGTAAGCCCAACTGTGAAAGACCTTTGCCAGTGTCTGCCAGGCATTTGGTTGAAATGGGATTGTGAGGAAAATTGTCTACGCATTTATAAGTCAGAGTCAAAATCCACCAGCACCGTTCAGTTTATAAAATGACATGGGCTTCATCCCAAGGTTAAAAGGGACCATTTCCACCTTCTGGTGATTAGAATCATTTACCTCATTCAGTATTGTTTAGCATGCTTATGTTCTATCCAGTGGCCAAATTCAAGCTTTACACCTCGCTCTGTGGCTGTACCCAGTTCATTTGTGTCTGCAATCCCAAAATGTGAGATTATATTCTTTGTAAAGTGTCACTTTCCTTCTCACTTTAAAAAAATTTTAGGTGTTTCCTACTTTTTTTTTTTTTTTTTTTTTTGCCAGCCTAGAAAAACCTCACTAGGTTTTTTTTTTTTTTTCTGTCTGTCATAAATCCTTGTCTATCCATTTGATTTTAATTGGGCAGTGCTGCTGCTATGACAGGCCTCCTTTTAACACTGTGGTTCATAGAATGTGGTGGAAAGACTCGCCAAACAACTATTGAGGGCAACATCAACTTCAGGGTGGATTATTTACCTTGGCTTTCTGCATCGCATTGATTCACAAGTGAGTTGCTCAACCTTGTCTTCATCTTGGCTGAATTTCTTCAAAGTTAATAGTATAACATGTCTTCATTTATTCTAGTTCCTGCCCTGCGTGCCTCTGCCTAGGTCACAAAGCTACAGCAAATAATCATATCCCATGAAATGTCACTAGGGTACATATCAACAATTGAGGACTATTTCTTAGCCATTGAAATAGAAAAGAAACTTCAGTCAAATTTTGCTTGTATTATCCTTCATTTCTGTGGTTTTAAAAACCAGCTGATCACAGACCAGAAGCTCTGTAAGGCTCTGTAAGACTGCCTAGGAAACTGTTCTGGATTATCTTGAGATCAGGGTGGGAAGAGTGTCTATGAAGGAGATTTTCCCTTTTTACTTATACACTACTGTATTTTAATTTTTTTTTCCGTAAGCACATGATTAAAAGTTAGTTCTAATGCTTTTAAAGAATCTCCCCATAAATGGCTGATTAGTTACACTGGGAAGAGGTGTAAATTATACAGTGGAGAATTCCCACGGTACCTTGAGCAGGTGATTGAAACAGCATAACAAATGAGGAAAGGACCACCAGGCCATCCTGCGGCTCTGCAGGTGATGTTCTAGAAAGACTCGAGGCTACTTTTGTAGTATTATAGCCACCTGAATTATACTCATAAGGAAGCATCAGATAAACCCCAATTGAGAAGCATTCTGTAAAATAACTAATTTGTATTCTTCAAAAACACTAATATCACAAAAAGAAAAGATTGAGGAACTGTTTCCAATTAAAATGGATGAAAGAGACCTATTAAAAGCATTGTGTGATCCTGGACTGAGTCCTCTACAAAAGGGGGAAATGCCAAGTTGGAATATGGACTGTGGACTAGATGAAAGTATTATATCAATGGTAGATTTCCTTATTTTGATAACTATACTATCTTTGTTCTTAGGAAATGCACCCAGAAATATTCAGGCATCAATAAATGTGATTGGTGACGCCTGCTTACAGATGGTTCAGAAACAACAAATTACATAGTTTTACCTGCATTATAATTAAAAACTATTTAAAACAAAATAGCAGAAAAACAGTACAGTTTGAAACTATATATTTTCCTCAGTTTCAACCCTTGATCTTTTCTTGATTAGTTTCTAGTGGGGCTAGTATATCTGTGGGTTTTTTTTTTTTTTTTTAATTTTAAGGTTCCCAGGGTCTGTTAATGGTCAGCCACATTTTGGAATCACAACCCTAGATTTTATTTTATCCTTTCAGGAAGAGTTGCTGGACTCATTTTGAGATTGATAAGGCACCAAGGGATAAGTAACAGAAACGCCCTCAAAATTGTAGTGAAAGGGTGAAAATTGATTTTGTTTAGTTTGGGGAGATGAATGTAGTATAATATTGTTGCATTCTTTCTGGACTTTAGCCTGGGTCAGAGAAGCCTCAGGTTGACCAGATAACTTACAGTTCTTCAATTACCACAAAAAATTAAATGTTCTTATTTAGATTCCATTCTCTCACAATTCTGCTTACCAAAGTTGTACTGTATGGTTGAATATCAGACTGCAAATTTAGGTAAAATATATCCTGTTGAGCCCATTAAGTAAAATAAGATCTTCCCCCCATCCAAGCTATTACAACTTTACATTTGTAAAGTATTTGAAATTCATTTTTAATGGATTGCTTCCATTGAAATACACGTGGAGACAGACTTCTAAAACTGTAAACAGTTTATGCATTTTTGCAGATTTCCATTGTATGTGTTTGATACTGATTTACCTCTTTTTAATTGCAACAGAGATAAAGAATTAGTAGTTAAAACAGTGGGAACTACATGTTCTGCTGTGATCAAGGAATTAGATAATCTGGCTTGTTTGCTTAAGGGGTCTGTATCTTGAGACTTTTATAGGGCAGTATTAAAGCTCTGAGCCTTCTTATTATGCCAATACCCAGAAGATTGCTTTAATGAGAAGTAAAGGGCCTTTTTCCAATTACAAGGGAATAACTGTATTAAGTTCCTGTGTTATGTCAACCTGCCTTGATTTGATTACTGCAAAAGAAATGGATTTATCTGTCAGTGTTACTTAATTAAGCCTTCTCATTGATGTTTTGCAGAGTAATATAGTGTGGTTTGCACATTTGAGCCTAAATACAAAGAAAATTGGCCTAAAACTGAGACATGACCCTGAAGATAACATGTAAGATTGATTGCTTGTCATTGCCAGGTCAGAGGCTGCTGTGTTAAACACAGGTGGAAGGTTGGGATGTTGAAAAGATAAACTGAGAGTCCATTTATGGGAGTGATTATTGTAAGCAAAAGGGAATGGGCTAGAGGACTGGGTTCTAGGGAAGATTTTTGAATATTTAAAGCTGTTTGGCTTCCCTGGCATTAGTTATGCGTTCAGAATAAAGGGCAAGATGAGATAAGACTGGAAGAAACAGGAGGGGCAGATTTTGTTAAAGTATAAAAGGAAACAGAAGAAAAAAATGAAGAGGAACAGCGGATGCCATTTGGGAGATAGTGGACCATTGTGGCTTTGCAGAGCAATTACAGCCTACAAATATTTCAATTAAGCCAGCAGCCCTTTCCCAGAGCCTCACAAATGACACCCCAGGGAGAGAAGAGGTAGAGGGGGGAAGAGGAAAAGAGAAAACTGTTAGCTGTTTCATCTTGGCTCTTTTTTCTCCTTTATTGGAATAAATTTAATAAATTATTGATCAAATAGGCGTTTAAAATATCACTTTGTACTTCTTAAGTCATTACAGTATTATGGATTTTGCACCATAAATGTGTTCAGTCGCACATTTGTGTCCGACTCTTTGCGACCCCATGAACCTCAGCACGCCAGGCCTCCGTGTCCATCACCAACTTCCGGAGTCCACCCAAACCCACGTCCATCCCGTTGATAATGCCATCCAACCACCTCATCTTCTGTTGTCCCTGTCAGATTTGGAAAACTCCAGTATAATTACATGTACTTGTTATCAGAGTGATATATATTCTGTTTTATTTACAAATGAAGCATATGTATCTATATTCGTTTATCTGTTTAATCTCTGTCTGCGCTGGGTCTTTGTGGCTGTGCACGGGCTCTTCCCTCATTGTGGTGAGTGGGCGCTGCTTTCCAGGGAGATGCGCCATCTTCTCATTGCACCTCTTGCTGTGGAAGCACAGCTGGCAGGAGGTGTGGACCATGGGCTCACCTGCCTCACGGCACGTGGGATCTTCCCAGACCGGGGATCGAACCTGCGTCCCCTGCACTGGCAGGCGGATTTTCAGCCACTGCACCACCAGGGAAGTCCAAGAGTGAAGAGCATTTGAGATGTGTTTCTCTGTTGTTTCGTGTTTGTTTTCTGAAGCATTTGCCTTTTATTTCTCATACTTTGTGACATTCATTTGTAAATACATCTTGAAAAGGTACTAAGCATCTAGTTTAAAAACTTGCCCAAGTTATTAATATTCACTTTTAATTTAGGTACTTTGAAGCTTATCTGTTTAATATTGGAATTAAATGGTATACTGATTTTATTTTCAATTTCTTCTTACCTGATTTGAAATATATCTAGCTTCCAAGAGCACTATCTTAGTAAAATTGATTTTTATTAAGTAACTTTGACACCAGTTACATTTCAGAGTCCAAGGAGGTGTCTGTCCCTGCTACTCACATTATTATAGTCTTGCCTCCGTTATTCATGGCTTCTCTTCTTTTGGGGACCTAACTTGAAGAGATGAGCTCTGAAAAGGATGAGCTTCTCTTTAATAGGAAGACCCTGACTGATTTGTTTCAAACATTTGAAATGGAAGTTCTGTATTTCATGTTCAGATCAGATCAGATCAGATCAGTCGCTCAGTCGTGTCCGACTCTTTGCGACCCCATGAACCGCAGCACACCAGGCCTCCCTGTCCATCACCAGCTCCCGGAGGTCACTCAGACTCGCATCCATCGAGTCAGTGATGCCATCCAGCCATCTCATCCTCTGTCGTCCCCTTCTCCTCCTGCCCTCAATCCCTCCCAGCATCAGAGTCTTCTCCAATGAGTCAACTCTTCGCATGAGGTGGCCAAAATACTGGAGTTTCAGCTTTAGCATCATTCCTTCTAAAGAAATTCCAGGATTGATCTCCTTCAGAATGGACTGGTTGGATCTTCTCGCAGTCCAAGGGACTCTCAAGAGTCTTCTCCAACACCGCAGTTCAAAAGCATCAATTCTTCGGCGCTCAGCCTTCTTCACAGTCCAGCTCTCACATCCATGCATGACCACAGGAAAGACCATAGCCTTGACTAGGCGAACCTTTGTTGGCAAAGTAATGTCTCTGCTTTTGAATATGCTATCTAGGTTGGTCATAACTTTCCTTCCAAGGAGCAAGCGTCTTTTAATTTCATGGCTGCAGTCACCATCTGCAGTGATTTTGGAGCCCAGAAAAACAAAGTCTGACACTGTTTCCACTGTTTCCCCATCTATTTCCCATGCAGTGATGGGACCAGATGCCATGATCTTCGTTTTCTGAATGTTGAGCTTTAAGCCAACCTTTTCACTCTCCACTTTCACTTTCATCAAGAGGCTTTTTAGCCCCTCTTCACTTTCTGCCATAAGAGTCGTGTCATCTGCATATCTGAGGTTATTGATATTTCTCCCGGCAATCTTGATTCCAACTTGTGTTTCTTCCAGTCCAGCATTTCTCATGATGTACTCTGCATATAAGTTAAATAAACATGGTGACAATATGCAGCCTTGACGTACTCCTTTTCCTATTTGGAACCAGTCTGTTGTTCCATGACCAGTTCTAACTGTTGCTTCCTGACCTGCATACAGATTTCTTAAGAGGCAGATCAGGTGGTCTGGTATTCCCATCTCTTTCAGAATTTTCCAGC
Source organism: Tragelaphus eurycerus (assembly GCA_935064755.1). NCBI lineage: Eukaryota > Metazoa > Chordata > Mammalia > Artiodactyla > Bovidae > Tragelaphus > Tragelaphus eurycerus. The sequence goes on from CAKXYN010000023.1 coordinate 7,791,186, forward strand.
TGTGGATGTGTCTGGTGATAGAAGCAAAGTACGATGCTGTAAAGAGCAGTATTGCATAGGAACCTGGAATGTCAGGTCCATGAATCAAGGCAAATTGGAAGTGGTCAAACAAGAGATGGCAAGAGTGAATGTTGACATTCTAGGAATTAGCGAACTAAAATGGACTGGAATGGGTGAATTTAACTCGGATGACCATTATATCTACTACTGTGGGCAGGAATCCCTCAGAAGAAATGGAGTGGCCATCATGGTCAACAAAAGAGTCCGAAATGCAGTACTTGGATGCAATCTGAAAAACGATAGAATGATCTCTGTTCGTTTCCAAGGCAAACCATTCAATGTCACAGTATTTCATGTTAGGTTATTCAAATAGAGTATCATGATACTTCCAAGTTATATGGATTTATATAAAGAGTTCGCTTACTTTTGTCTCAGTTTCATAATATAACTCTCAGCTTGAATTTTCAAGATTTCTGAGTTTCAGAATATGAAGCCCCACTGACATTTATAACATAATTGTTGCATGTTTTATTTTGTTACTTCCATATTATCTTAATATCATGTTATATGAAAATGCTTTTCCTGTTTAACAGTACAGTAAAGTGTAATTAACTCCATATTTTAATCACTTGAGATTATTTAGTGTTCATTTTTGAAAAATAGTTTACCTTGAACTTAAGGACAGTAATATTGTTTCAGTGTTTCAAAAAATGTTTTTAATGGAAGTTTAACTTGGTGGTTAATAAAAGCTAAAATTTTCAGTAATTCCTCTCTGAACAAATTTTCCTACTATACTTTCCCTCCCAGTGTATCCATATTTTACCTTTCCTTATGCTATTTGTATATTTATGTATATGATCTATAATATCATCTTATACTTGACCTTTGAATTCTCAAATTTATTTAATAGGGAAATCCACGAGCACTGAGATGCCAGGTGGACAATGCTCTGAAAATGGAATGCCCAGGTCCCTGTTCTTTATATTTGAAGGATCTTAAAATTTATGTGGGACACATCACCACAATCATCATCTTTTGCTTAGTCAGATTTGGGAAAGTGCTGGAAGTTTCTTGCCACTGCTTAGATTACTCCTTTTGGAGCCTATCTTGTTTCTTACAAAAGCAGAAAGAAGTGGTCTTGATGGTGTGGTCCTTGTCAATATCTGAAGCTTCTCAACTCTTCCTACCTCTGTCCTAGGACTCAAATTGGACTTCAGATCACTGTACCTAGGCTGCTTATTACACTGGGTGCTAATGAAAATGTGCACATCCTTAACACGCTCTTTGCTGATGAAATATTTTGAACTCTAAATTCATCTGGCACTGACGGAGAGCATATGCCATCTCAGTTTGTGTGGAGGGCTCAGCCAAGGGTTCTTCCTGGACGAGGAAATTAGTAGGAGCCACAGATGTATGCAGTCTGTGAGTCTCCGTGAGGGCGTGCAGGAGATTTAATAGTGTCTGTTATTGCAGAGAGAAGGGCTTAAGACTGTGTAGACTTCCACATGCCTCAGAATGACTGTCTTTCCAGGAAGAACTCAATCTCAACCTTCTGAAGCACTCTGAGTGTGTAGAAGCTTTTATCAGGAAATCCGTATGTTTCTACAAGAGTGGGAATTTGTAGAGCTTTAGGGCAGCAGAGAATACCACTTTCGTTGTTCTGACTTCATGAAATTGTAGGACCCTGATGGTTTGGCATGATCTGGTTTCTCAGTGAGGAAAGGATAGATACACAAAGCTACCCCAAGTCAACAGAGTTAGGTAGCCCTCACACTTGTTTATTTCAAATCAAGGTTAACATATAATATTCAGTCTGTGTTCTTACCTTGGACTTCTGGTAAGCAGACGTAACTTTTGGCAGCATATCATTTATACAGCATACAGAATTATGTTGAAATGGTGAGATGAAAAGAAGATATTTGAAAGGTAAATGAAGTCACTCAAATCTAAGGCTCACTGGATTCTCACCGTGTTTGTGCTGTAGGGGAGTTCATGGAGAAGGTGGGATTTGATTACTTCAAACATATTGGCTGTTGTGAAAATCCAGGAGATTATTTGAAAATCTCAGACCCACTAAGCAGAAAGAACAGCCATAAAAATGGGAAACTCAGATTTCCTTGGATAAATCACAGTTTGCCTGTTTATGTGTTTTGATTATCTTAGATAGTGGTAAGGAACCTGCCTGCCAATGCAGGAGATGTAAGAGGTGCGGGTTCCATCCCTAGTTGGAAAGAGCCCCTGGAGGAGGGTATGGCAGCCCACTCCAGTGTTCTTGCCTGGAGAATCCCAGGGACAGAGGAGCTTGATGGGCTACAGTCCACGGGGTCGCAAAGAGTCAGACACGACTAATGCGACTTAGCATTCACACACACGCTCTCTGCTAAGTGTCTAGTATCAATTGTTTACTTTAGTAATCACTCCTTGAGGTTGGAAACCTTATTATTCCTTTTTCTCCTATTAGATACCTGCTCTCGGTGGATGCTGAGTTTTCACTTTTGTTCTCCTTGACCCAAGAGGCCATTATAGTTTCTAGGTTGGCAGTTGTCCTCAGGGCAAAAAAAAGTCTTCTTCCTCTGTGGGTTCCAGCCTTCACTTTGATTTTGGTTGGATATTTCCTTACTATCTTGTCAGTTCATTTGGGTTTAGAAGATTAAAATTTTTTAATCCATTATTTTTTAGTGATTTTTTAAAAAGCCATGAATATTTATTGATTTATAAGTTTTTGTTGAAATATAGTTGATTCACAGTGTTGTGTTAGTTTCCAAGTACAGCAAAGTAATTCAATTATACATTTGTGTGTGTGTATATATACATTCCTTTTTAGATTCTTAGAAGATACTGTGTATACTTTCCTGTGCTAGGTCCTTGTTGGTTATCTGTTTTATGTTTTTTGTTGTTGTTGTTTACTTGCTCGTGTCTGACTCTTTTTTGACCCTGTGGACTGTAGCCCACCAGGCTACTCTGTTCGTGGAATTTCCCAGGCAAGAATACTGGAGTGGGTTGCCATTTCCTTCTCCAGGGCATCTTCCGCTGTCATTGATCTAATCCATGTCTCCTGCGATTCAGGTGGATTCTTTTCCACTGAGCCACCTAGGAAACGCATTTTATATATATAGTAGTGTGTATATTAATCCCAAACTCCTAGTTTATGCCTCTCTCACCTTCCCCTTTGGAAACTATAAGTTTGTTTTCTGTGTCTCTGAGTCTATTCCTGTTTTGTAAATAAGTTTGTTTGTATCAGCCTTCTAGATTTCCACGTACAAGCCCCATCACATGATGTTTGTCTTTTCTCTGTCTGCTTTACTACACTTGGTGTTTTGTGGCAGAGTTGTTCCACTATAATAGGCTGCCCTATTTCTAAGAATGGAAATCAAAAACACTTATTTTACAGTTGACAACAATGAGTACGGAGAGTCCGGTGAGCGGCTCAGGCCGTACAGCTGGTTAATGCAGTCTGTGGCTGAAATCTAGGTCTTTTTTCCAGCTCTGTGCTTTCAGACACTGGTCCAGTCTACAGATAGTTTTGATCTTACTGTCCACATAAAGTGGTGATTTGAATAACCAATGAGTATGGATGGGAAATCATGGAAATTAAAATTCATCTCTGTATATCTTTTCTCTAAAAGGAGTGTTTGATCCTCATTCTACCCATGCTTTGCTTTTGTGTTTTAGGGTTGAAATGTCAGGCATTTTAGAGGGGGCTTATGCGAACTACTCAAGTAAAATCACAATTTGTAGATGGTCAGATTGCCTCCTAAAGCAACTGTCAAAACCACGGACATTACTCAGTCTGTCCTTTTCTAGGGTAAAATAAATTAGAAACAATTGAGCCCACGTCAGTCTTTTGGAAGAATAATTGCTATCATCCACTTTCTTTTTTTCCTTTGCCTCCTTCTGCCCAGGTGGTTGTCTTTCTCTTACGTGACCTGTCTTGGATAGAGAGTGCCAGCAGAACAAGGGAGATGTGAGAACTCAGTATTCACGCAGCTTCTATCTTGGGCAGTTTTTCATTTGTAACTGTGTGCCCTTAATGACTTTCCTGAACAGTTTGGGTATTTTTATCCAAAGCTATGAATCTTGTTTTACTCTTTGCCCACTAGAATTTTGACCCCTCTCTTACAAATATCCCATCCATCACAGTGTATGTTTAAAGTTTTTGTTTTAAAATATTTATCTATTTGGCTGCACTGGGTCCTAGTTGTGACACGTAGGATCTTTAGTTACGACATCTGAACTCTTAGTTGTGAGACGTGGTATGTGGGATCTGGTTCCCCAACCAGAGATTGAACCTGGGTCCCCTGAATTGGGAGCACAAAGTCTTGGCCACTGGACCACCAGGGAATTCCCACAGTGTACATTTTTGATAAGCTCATCATACATACGGTTTGATTGTTCTCCTGTTTTTATTTTACAGTCTCTCTGATTTCTTCAAATATTTCATGTTATGTATTTGTGTTGTATACATTCGGTAATCTTCTGTGGACACAAGACTGGGGCTTCCCTGGTGGCTCAGATGGTAAAGAATCTGTTTGCGGTGTATGAGACCTGGGTTTATATATTTGTGTTGTATTCATTCTATAATCTTTTTGTGGACACAAGAGTGGATATAAACTCCAAAAGTAAATACATCCACGGGAAGAGGGGACTGGCAGTTATGTTCGAGCTGGTTGTAGAGAGACCTGAGCTGCTTATCGGGGAGACCTTGACCATGGTGAAGAATGTTCCTGATTTGAACGTGATCAGCCCCTGTGTCTGCCAGCTCTGCCATCTGCTGTCACATTGAGAGGGTTTTCTGTCCCGTCTAAGCCTCAGTCTCCTCCAGGATAAAATGGCGATACTGGTAGTGTATTGAAGTGCTTGGCACAGTGTCTGGCATATTTAAGCTCACAAAATACTAACTAGTGTTATTTTTTGAGAGATAAAAAACAGCTCAGGCAGAAGGAATCAGATCAGTTGCTCAGTTGTGTCCGACTCTTTGTGACCCCATGAATCGCAGCACACCAGGCCTCCCTGTCCATCACCAACTCCCGAAGTTCACTGAGACTCACATCCATTGAGTCAGTGATGCCATCCAGCCATCTCATCCTCTGTCATCTCCTTCTCCTCCTGCCCCCAATCCCTCCCAGCATCAGAGCCTTCTCCAATGAGTCAACTCTTCACATGAGGTGGCCAAAGTACTGCAGTTTCAGCTTTAGCATCATTCCTTCCAAAGAAATCCTAGGGCTGATCTCCTTGCAGTCCAAGGGACTCTCAAGAGTCTTCTCCAACACCACAGTTCAAAAGCATCAATTCTTCGGCGCTCAGCCTTCTCCACAGTCCAGCTCTCACATCCATACATGACCACAGGAAAGACCATAGCCTTGACTAGATGAGCCTTTGTTGGCAAAGTAATGTCTCTGCTTAAGAATGCTCAAACTACCGCACAATTGCACTCATCTCACAAGCTAGTAAAGTAATGCTCAAAATTCTCCAAGCCAGGCAGAAGAAATAGCGGGTACAAATATCTGGAGAAAGTGTGTGCAGTGCCCAGGTACACCAGCCGGGAGCTGGGAATGGCCACGTGCAGGCCATGTGCAACACCAGCTGGGAGCCGGGGATGGCCACGTGCAGGCCACGTGCAAGGTTTACACAGAGTGTGAGTCTGGGCAAGAACTACCGGGGTGTAAGAACGACGGGAATGTGGACTGAGTGCTGCAGAAACCGTCCACCTGGGCAAGGATTTTAGGACAGGATGTGAGTTAGGCAGTGGGTGGCAGGGTAGGGCATGCATCTGTCTTGTGTTTCCAGTGGAGGAGGTTGGTGGTTCTCAAAGCTCCTGTGTACATGAAAATTACCTGAAGACCTTGTTAAAGACAGTTTTTTCTTGGCCCCACCTTCAAAGATCCAAGATCTGTAGGTCTGCAGTGGACCCCAGCACACTAATTTTGAAATGAGCACACTAGGTGATTAGACATTGGCCGTCCTTGGGCACCAGAGAAGGCAGTGGCAAATCCCATGGATGGAGGAGCCTGGAGGGCTGCAGTCCATGGGGTTGCTGAGAGTCGGACACGACTGAGCGACTTCACTTTCATTTCTCACTTTCATGCATTGGAGAAGGAAATGGCAACCCACTCCAGTGTTCTTGCCTGGAGAATCCCAGGGACAGGGGAGCCTGGTGGGCTGCCGTCTATGGGGTCACAGAGTCGGACACGACTGAAGCGACACAGCAGCCGCAGCAGCAGTCCTCAGGCACACTTTGAGATGGACTGAGATCCTTGTTGAGGAAATGCTTGCTGACTTACTGGCATGTCTGATGAAGCTCAGTGGGAGGGAAGATGGAAACAAATGTCTTAAAAATAACATGTTTACATTCAGTGCATGTTATAGCTTTGAGTCTTCTTGCCCTGGATCAAGGAGCACCCGTTGTACAGATATTCTTTCAAATAAAAAATATCAGAAGTCATACAGTTGTTCTGTTAAGTCTTGGAGGGCAAGAGATGTGTCCTTACCTTCTCAATTTGCAGGAGGCCGCTGAAGGAAAAGCCTGTTAAAAAGAGCAATAAGTGGAAGGAAGACTAAAAGAAGGTGCAGCAGCGTGAGGTCAGGAAATGAGGAGGATGGAAATGGGAAAGAATGGGAAAAGAGCAGTCAGATTTGACTGGGTGGGAATCTACTTGTGAAGGAAACCAGCCAGTATTTAACCTGTTTTGAAAAAGCTAGACTTCCAGCATTTTTAATTAGTGGATTGCTCGCTTTTGAAATTGCCCAGTTGGGAATACTCAAGTTTTGATGTGTTTTATTTGCCTGCTAATTAGCAGCCTGCTTGGTTGACCATCATTTTCCCTTTATTCTTTTTTTTTTTTTTTTTTAGTTTGAACAATTAATACATTTCAGATATAATATTATACATATTTCAATGCTATTCTCCCCAATCATCCCACCCTCTCCCGGTCCCAGAGTCCAAAAGTCTGGTCTATACATCAGTGTCTCTTTTGTTGTCTCGTAAATAGGGTTATTCTGTGGACAGAAGATGTATAGGAACATCTCTTGAAACAGTCTGGCTTAAATCTGGGCTGATAACATCACTGTGTATTTATTATTAAGAGATTGTATTCATTATAAATTGAATTCTAGTACATCTTTTTTTTTTTTTTTTTTCCCCCAGCTCGATTTTTCCTTTTTGCTCTGTAATAGAATTTGTCCTTTAGAAGAGGACTTCTCAACCTTGGCACAGTTGACATTTGAGACCTGGATATTTTGTGTTGTGCAGGTATCCTGACACGCATAAAGCCTTTAGCAGCGTCCCTGGCCTCTAACCACTTGATGCTGCTAGCTCTACCCCGCCTCCATGCCCTGCCAAGTTGTGACAACGGAAAATGTCTCCAGACATTGCCAAAAGCCCTCTGGGGATCGTAATCACCCCTAGGGCAAAACTACTGACCAGAAAGTACTATGGTTCCCTTTCCTCCTTGTCTTTGCCTTCCTTTCATGTTGGAAATCCTTTTTGAAAATGGATAAAATGGGTCCAAACAAAACAGAATCTTACAGTAGACGTAGAGATTCACTGCTGTTCCTTCATTACTTTTGGGGCCAAGTTTAAGAGGAAAAACTCTCAAATTAATCCAGGTTGGCTGTTTCAGGTGAGAAGGAAGTCAAGATGTACAGGCTTCTTCTGGTTGATAGATTTTGTCATTTATGCCTTTGTGTGTGTGTGTGTGAAAATAAATTTGATTTGGTGTTAAGGATGACGAGAACCAGGCAGGCTACAAAACTTACTTGTGTCACAGTCCCAAGAGTTCTAAGTCACTTTTCTATATACGTCCCCCAGTTCAGCTTACAGTAGATGGGCTAGGAGGTTGGGTTGTTAAACAGCAAATTTGGGGGAAGTATTGTACCTTTTCTCCAGACTTCCTCTTCAGAGCTTGCGTGACATCTCTTAAAGCTCACAGCCACTGATTATATTTATTGAAAAAAAATTTTTAAATTTCATTTTCTTTTCCATTTTTGTCTGCACCATGCAGCATGTGGGATCTTAGTTCCCTGACCAAGGATCCAGCCCTTGCCTTCTGTAGTGGAGGTGCAGTCTTAAGCCCTGGACCATCAGGGAAGTCCCCTGCAGGCACTGATTTTAGCTGTCTACAGGGGATAGCTATTTGCATTTGCATTCTCTTCAGAAGAACTGACCAAAGTAACTGAAACAATATTTGTCAAAAAAAGAGATTTCAGGTTTAGAGGTCCTAGTTGTTGGTTGCTGTTTCTGGTCCATCTCTTAATGTATTCTAAAACACCATGTCCTCTACTGGACCCCCAAGTAAGTCAGTTAATTATACTATGATTACTTCTGCTGATAATAAAATAGGAGCAATTAAGGGAAGGACAGTAGTACATTAAGAAACAGTATTACTGAAATGTTAGAAAACACGGTCCATGGGAATACATCTCCTGAGCCGGTTTCACACCTCCTCCTCCAGTCCTGTCAGAGGAAGCTTGTGATGGCCGTCTGTTACCCACCGTGATCAAGATAATAGAACAGTGAAACTTTTATACTCAGAAAGGGCCTTTCATCAAAAATTTCAAAGCCATTTCTAAATTTAGAGTGACTGATCTTGAGCACACTTTTATGTTCTGAACAGTTAACATGGGAACTTAACCGTCAGACTCTCCTTCCTTTGTATTTGCACTTGAAGCACTGAAGAAGCATCTCGAATTTGGTCAGCATTAGAACTTCGCTGGTACAGGGCCTAGAGAATTCCAGCCTTCTGGGAGTTCATATAGGTCATTTCACCATAATTTATCAAAATAAAACATTGCTTTAACAACTTTCATGTCCACATCTCACTGTCTAGATTAAGGATTATAGGCCAAGCATTGTGCCTATTTAGAAAAAAAAAAAGACTGAGATGGTGTGGTCCTAAGAAACTTAAGAAGTCTCCTAATATCCTAGTGATGTCCTGGTGGAAATAGACTGTTAATGTCCTTTTTCATCTTACGTGTTTTCCTGCACGTCTGTCGTCTGGTGGGTAGGCCTCGAGTGGCTTGTCTGAGCCGGTAAGAGGACAGAAAGTGTCTAGGAGCGTTATGGCATGCATGCCGCTAGTATTAATAATATTAATAGTATGGATATTTACCTGATTTAACTTTTGTGTATGTGTGAATATTAAGGTTGTGTTAGTGTAGTTTTAACTTAAGCTGTCCAAAAGATTTTAGTAAGATTTTAAGTGCAATTTCAGGTTGATAAAAGTTGAGGCTATGAAACATTGTGAAGGATGGAAGTAATTTTTATGTTCATACCTCTGGTTCCTGAGGGTCCGGTTCGTTTCTGCTGTGAATTTAAATGAGTTAATTTAAGTAGTTGGGTCAGAAGCTACTATCATCATGGTAGCCTCGTGCCTGATTCTTAATTAAAGGCAACAGGAGATTAATTTGAAACATTAATTTAAAAGTGCATATACAAAAAGAAAGAATTATTGCAAGAAAGCCTAAAGAATTTTTCTCTTGTCCCTAGATGTAGAAGACAGAAGTAGCTCAGGGTCCTGGGGGAGTGGAGGACATCCAAGCCCGTCCAGGGTAAGTATATCTAATCTTTTCCCCACAAGCAGACATCCTAATATGTAAATTAACAAACTGAAGGTGAGTTTTTCCTCCCCAACACGCATCTGCATGGCTATATATGCGGACTGAGTTTAATGAGGATCAGCTTCTGTTTGGCATTTTTTTCATGCTCTTATTGGATGTTATTATTGATTTTGACACCCTTTCTACTTTGGCTAACCGGAAGACAACCCCTTCATTAAACATTTGGCCTTGCTTTGCCAGTTACTGATCCAGTGTTAACAGAAAGCTGTTTTTTTGTAGGTGGTGCAACTTAAAAAAAAATTCCTAGTATCCCTGTAATATATTGGAGTAAATAGGTCACTGAATAATTCTGAAGACATCCTGTGCAGTTGCAGCTTCCAGTATCATCTGTATAATAAGTCTGTGTCGGTTCTACTTTGTAAACATGTGATTGTCCCACCACCAGTAGTGCCTCTGGTCACCAGTAGGTTCGTTCATTTAATTTTTTTTTTTAATTGAAAGTAGCTTTTATTTTTAAAACACACACAACCCCAAATCCTTAAACTTCAAAGTAAATGGATACGATCTGCTTTAGATGAAGTCTTATTCTTCGGACTTGCTCATTTGTCAGTGTTCCTTAAGTCAGTCTTGTATTTTACAGACCATGGCACAGAGTCATTTGGAAAAGAAGTTGCTTGTACTTAACTGCACATGTCTTATTCGTGTGCAGATTTTTGCTACTCCTGTCCAAGGTTTTTGGTTGTTAGGGTGTCATGTGAAGACCATGGCACGGGGTGTGAGTAGGGTGGTTAGGCCATGCGTGTGTTTGTACGTGTATGACCTTGGGTGTGTCATTTCACTTCCTTGGGCCTCAGACTGCTACTTTCTAAAATGAAGAAGTTGAACCAGAGGATCTTTCCTGTTCTTTCTAACTCAAATGTGAACGATTTTATATATATAATCTGTCTTTAATGGAGTCATCGCTAGGCCTTCTGAAATCCCTCTCAGTTTTTATAACAATACATGTAACTCCAGATTAAAAGTAGACATAGACCACACGAAACAGCTGCCCCTCTCCCAAGCAGCTGTGTAGATAGATGAAACGTTCTGCAGGGCCGGGGAGCAGGGGCGCATTTTACTGTAAGTGTTCACACCATTTAGGGTGGAGGGTGGTCTGTATTTTGGCGTAAGAGGTAAGGAAGGTAATCAAGCTGTCCGAAGGAGGCCGTCTCAGCAAGCCGTGTTGGCCCTCTCCACCTGTTCTTTGGCCTTGGGGCTTGTGCTCTGGTCTCATGGTACAGCCAGGGCTCTCGGCTTACCAGGAACTTCGCTGAGACTTTGCACCAGCTGTCGAGTTTCAGATTCTCCCGCATTATATGGATGGGTTGAGGAAATCTTTCCTCCTCCTCACATTACAGTCCTCACTTGCAGAAATCAATCCATTCCCCTGACAGCAAGTGTTGTAGACGACAGAATGTCCCTCGCTTGTTCATACGCATGAACTTAATGTCTGCTGCTTTCTCATTTTAATACAACACGTGGTTCTTACAGTCCTTCTTCTGAGAGGGAGGTTCGTTAGGATCGTCCTGACTCTTCTTTGGTTTTCATGAATCGTCAGGCCTTTTTTGTTTTCCCCAGGGAAATCATTGGTGGATAACTTTGACTCAATATTTTGTAATTTGTATTTTCTAAATGCAGCGAGCTGGCATGAGACAGCCTATTGTGGCTGGCTTGTATTGGACAGCTACGAGGCAGGTGGCTCTTTTTTCTCATCTTCAAGTGGTGATATTTCCAGTCATCTTGAAACACTGTGCTGGCGTTTAAATGAGATAATGTATATTAAGCTCTTAATAACTCTGTAGGGTGAGCATGCTTAATAAATGATAATTAGTATTGGGCAATGTCTGGTATAGAACAAGAGAGTGTAAGAGCAATGATATATGTTTAAAATGTGACATCCTTTTATGCCCTGATGTATCCCATCACGGTATCGTTCAAGTTAATTTTTATATAGCTGAGGAAAGGCGGTTGAAAACGGGATAGTTTGGAACCTTAAGGTTTCTTTCGCTTCTTTAGTGAAGGGATGTGTGTTTTCATTTTTCATACAGTATCCGTCCTTTTCATGTGGGCAGATTCTGCCCTTTGGCTAACATACCAACTGATACCTCTGAGTAAATTTGACTTAGTCTTTATGGACAGTGCAACCAGCTGAGCAGCATGACTCTTTTTTTCCTTTCTGGTCACTTTATGTACCTTAGTAGCCTAAAATTTAAACTCTTTGATTTAGATGATTTTAACTCTTTCCTCTATGTTATCTAACTCCTCCATTAAAAGCAAGTGACTGAGCAGTTTAAAAACCTTATTTTAATTTAAAAGCCCCCTAAACCATGAGATGATCATAGTAATTAGAAATTTCCAAAGATTACCGTCTGCTTTAAAACTGTTTTTTTGTGGCATACTTTGTCCAAAGCCAGAATTTATACTTAAATTCTGATATTCATTTATAGTCCTGTTGTAATAATTTTAACATTCTTGTATAGCTGGTTACTTATGGAATGATCCAATTCTTTTACAGCCACAATAACGTCTATAACAAAACATTGAAATTTCAATATCATAAAACCAAATGCTGCTGTTTACAAGGTCCTACCTTTGCCTTCCAAAGGCAGTTCGTTACAGATTATGAGTAACTTTCCCATAGCACATTTTGCTCTCTTTTTTTAAAAATAATGTGGGCTTATCAAAATAATAATTACTATTTACAATATATTTTCTAGGTCTCAGGTGCTTTACTTGCGTTATTTCATTTGATTGTAATAACTTGATGCAGTTGGCTCCATTATTATTATTCCCCCAGTTTCACTATGATTTCGGGGAAAATATGAACTCTGCAGACTTTAGGGCCCTTCTTACGCACTGTACCTGTGAAGATGCAGCTTTCTTAGAATAAGGTGCTGGGGTGAGAATGGTGGGCTCCAATTTCTTTGGTTCAGAGAGACGTCAGTAGTCAGACTTACGTGCTGATTGATTCATGGCAAATTTAAACTTACGCTGTTATTTTATTTGCAGAACTATGGAGATGGGACTCCCTATGACCACATGACCAGCAGGGACCTTGGGTCACATGACAATCTCTCTCCACCTTTTGTCAATTCCAGAATACAAAGTAAGACTAATTTTAAATTAACATGAGTTTTTGGAATGCTTATGTTTTACCATCAAAGGTAGAATACAAGCCCAGACAAGAGATTCTGTTTTTAAGAACTTAAGATATTTAGCTAGTTCACTATAGTAATTTTAAATTACAGAAAAATATTGATGATCTTTGCTTGGTAATAGTGCATACAGGACTAAGTTTTACAACTGTGTGGAATTACCTAATTTCAGTGATATTGAATCTACATGGAAAATTTGTGTTCCTTAGATGTAAAGCACTTCTCCCAATTTCATTGTTGCAGCAGTAGTTGTACAGGGTTAAGGCTGATGAAGTGAAAGTTGTGAATATTTAAAGTAAGAAGTATCATTGAGTCTATCAGTTGGCAATGAGATAAAATCTGCGTTAGTGTGAACTTTTATGAAAGGGGTCATGGAAATTCCTGTAAAAATAGATTTAGTGTGCTTAAATCAAAGTCTGGTTGTGTGTTTATCAAGGTGTGAACTTTAGTGCTAATGATCTAGGAGGTCCCCATCCTGCTTCATGAAGTGACCTACGTGTACTTTGAGACAGACTTTGTGTTTCCAGCATGTCTTTTCTATTGGAATTCTTAGCGTATTTTTTTCTGCTCTGACTACCTGTAGGAATTTAAAAAAAAACAAAAAACAAAAACACCACAGTATCTTGAGCATTGAAAAGACAATTTATAATGACTTAAAAGGTCCCAATAGCTGGTTACTTTAGTTTTGATTGGGAAAAAAAGATCTTTGTTCTAATAAATGTGAGCTTTAACAATATTAGTTAATCTCTCAACTTGGCCAAATCCTGTTGCGAATCCATCTAATAAATGAGGTTAAATTTTCTTGGCAGAAGCTGTTGGACTATACTCCAAGGAAGACATGCAGCTATACATATAGCATTTTGAAACCATAATTGCAGGTGCTTCTGAGGAATGTCCTAATTTTTAAGCCTTGGTCACTATACTTGTTTTTGTAAATTAATGTTAACTTTGTTCTGTTATTTATAATTTTTTAAATGTATTTTTAATTGGAGGATAATTGCTTTATGATATCGTGTTGATTTCTGTCACATATCAACATGAATCGCCATAGGTATACATATGTCCCCTTCCTCTTTTAACCTTCCTCCCACCTCCCACCCCATCCCACCCCTGTAGGTTGTCACAGAGCACTGGGTTTGAGTTCCCTGCGTCATACAGCAAATTTCCACTGGTTATTTAATTTTACATGTGATAGAGTGTAGTTTCAATGCTCCTCTCTCAGATCATCCCTATACTTGTTATTTAAGGTGTAGATCATTCGTGAGTGTAAGTCATCTTTTCAGAAATCACTGTCAAATCCATCTACAGGGACTTCAGGTATTAAATGCACAGTAGTCAAAGCAGAGAAATACTAGGAATTTATTTTTAGTGAGTGATTAAGTGTCATACCAACTTTGAGAATCAGGATCTCAAAGCTGTATCTGACCAGGGGTTGTTCTTATATTTTCTTATTTTTTTTTTAAATTTAAAATAGTAACTTTTATGTTTTAACTCTGTAGCTAAAGCAAGAATCCTAGCTTTTTAAAATGAGTCATGAGATGCAGTGTTTCATGCAGATGACTAGATATGTTTGTCACCTTAGATTTGAAAGGACACCTTTACATTCTTCAATGACAATGGCAGTAATTTTAAATTCTAACACCATCCCTTCTCTATTTATCCTTATCCAACTTCATAAAGTAAAAGATCAACTTGAAAATAATCATCTTGAAAAGTAACACCGAAAGAGTATATTAGAGAATTGTCCTAAAGAATTCTAAAACTACTTCTCCAATGAGGATAAAATGGCATAAATAAATTACTACTCATATTTAGAAGTTTATATATAATGTCCATGAAAAAATGTTTTCCTGAAGAACAAGTTGATAAATTAATATTACAGAAGATACCAAGCAATACGAAGATAGCAAAGAATCATTCTTGTTTGTGCGTCCTCTTGGGCGGCTGTTTTACAAACCAAATTCGTTTTATTTTTTTTTCAGTTCAAATAGTATTTAAAATATAAGTGGGCCGAGTGTCTACAGCCGGAGCTCCAAGAGCTGACTCTTTTCACTTAGTTGTTGTTTAAGCTGAAAGTCCATGTCAGCTGTGTTCTTTTACTCCGTCTGCCCTCCTTCCCATTAAACCCCTAAATATGGAGGCCAAGACAGTCTCCTGCATTGTGGTAGGAAATGCTACTGTGTCCGGAGGCTCCCACCCACTGTTCCCCATGAAAGGACTTCTCTGTTAGATAAGCTGTCTGGTCTGAAACATGGCTCTTTATTGTTTACAAACTGCTACATTTTCCACCTCAAGCAGATTTTTGCACAGAAAAGAATTGTGCTTCAAGCTAAATGGTTTATCTGACATTAACGGTGCAGTGTCAGACTAGGGTCAGGGAAGTTGCCCTCAGAGTGAGAGGGCATGGCGCAGTGTGCAAAAAAAATAAAAGAAGAGAGAAAAAGGCATTTAAACTATTATGAAATACCTTGCATTTTTACTTTGGAAAGGAATTACAAATATTTTTAGAGAACTCGCTAGGATGCTGCATTAACCCCCCACCCCCCCGATAATTTCTCACATCCCCAGTGCCTTCTTGATTGGCTTGAGTATCTCAGGGCTGGACTCAGGGAACAAAGATGCTCATTGATTTTGCCCAAAAGCTGCTGTTGATTTAAAATGAAACCACTTTTGAAATGAGCCATGCTTGGTGCTTTGCTGTACCTTTACAAAGAGAAGCTAGATTGTTTTCAAAAAATTAAAGACAACCAATTTACAAGTGAAGACAAAGATGAAATAAGACCTATTAGTATAGCCAGCAATTTGAATTTACAGAGTATATGGTATATTCTAAACTACTCTTTGTGTCCAAATCCATATTTTGGGTTACGGTGTTTGTGGAAGTTTTCATTCTACCAAAAGAAGATATTAGACTTTAAGTTTTGGACAACAATCCAATATCTACTTTCAGAAGCTTTAGTTTTCATGAAAAACTGTAAAGGATTTCTTTACATGTCAAAGATTTCATTCTGCTCTGGTGTCACATTAGGGTAAAAGCTATAGCATCGGAAATAAATCAGCCACTTTATTGGACCAGATTCTCTGTTGTCAAATCAATCAAGTCTGTGACTGAATTAGGCGTCTGCTACAGAAATAAGTGACACTAATTTTACGGGAAAGAGTTATTAACTGCAGATGACCTATTTCTTTTTGGTAAACTGTTCACTTAGTGAGGTTTTATTTTATTGCAGAGAAAGAAAAAAATACTGAAACACTCTTTTCTGTGGGTAGTGACTTATTATTCTACATTTTGTTCTATGGCAGTACAATATTTTGAAGAAATGATGCAGGCATTGCTAACATTTGCTTATAAACTCTTTTAAGGTAACAAAATGCTTTATTAAAAGTCTGAACTCTTTGACTTCACATGAATGATTTTGCATAAATGTTCATTTTTGTAATCTAATACCTCTGGCACCAAAATACAAAAACTTAATTTAATTGTGTCTCTCAAATTTATGCAAAATGGTATATGATTTATAAGAGTAGTAGTGTCTATGTTAATTTACCTCCTTTAGAAATAAGCTTGCATATCTGAATACAATGCCTAACTTGATTGTTTGAATGCCTAAACTAAAAATAAACAAATGGACACGAGTGCACTTGCATGCAAGCACGTGTTCACATGCACATGTGCACACACATGCAGCTATTGTGCTAGAAGAATGAATAATGACACTTGGTTTGTCAGGGTGCACTCTTCCCTCCATTGCTATCTGTATTTAAAGTTGCCATACAGAGTTTTGGAAGTTGATATTGTGTAAATCCTTTAAAGAAAAACATAACTAAAAGAAACAAGAAAAAGCAGGCCCCAAATTTGTTGTTCTAAAAAATAAGTGTGCATGGCCTTTTGTTTTTCTTTTAGTGTGGGGGAGTCTGGAGGAATTGAGAGATTTCAGCAGTGCGTCATCTACCTGCCAGCCTGCCTTGGCCAATTCATACAGTTCTCTTTTTAAATAAAAAAAAATTTTCTTGAGATATAATTGACATATATTAGTTTTAGGTGTACAGCATCATGGTTCAATATTTGTGTAGTAGACTCTTACTTGACACTTGCTGAGTCCTCACGTACTGTTTTCCCTTGGGTAGAGACAAGCAAGCCAGTTTGCGTTTTTCCTTGTTTGAAATTCCCTGCCCTATTTTGTATCTGGAGAGAACTAATCACTTCTTTGTGACCGTGTATGATCATTAATGATAATAATGTACACTTGATCTGTTGGAAACTTGTTCACTACAGTTATTAAACAGTTTGATGAAACCTTTACAGTGGTCAGTGGGTAGCTTTCAGAATACGCTAATGGGTCAAAGGGACCATGGCGCTGAGCCTTGTGTTTTCAAGAGGATTATATGTTAAGGAATAGTTGTAAAATCCTGGCAAGAACTATATGCAAAGACTATGGATTTTTAAAATCATTCCTGTTTGTTTCTTGTGTTTGCCAAACATTAAAACTTCTGCAGGTAATTGTCAAAAAAAAAAAAAAAAAAATTTTTTTTTTTTTTTTAAACAATGGAAGACAATGTATTTTCTAGCCACAACTTTTTGATCCGAGGAAGGACCTAAGTATACATTTTCCTTCTTTGGTTCCAGAGCTTTAATTGAAAGTGAGCAAGATGCCAGTGAGGTTATAGACATGCAGTGGTAACTGAAGGATGTGAAAAGTGATACTTGGGTATGGTTGGGTGCAGCTTAGTTCAACATGAGCGGCTGTGTTTTTACATGCCCCCTTGTGAGTGGTTCGGTTTCCTTATTGCGGTATTTGGTTCTTGTCCCACTCATGGTACTCCACCAGTGCACGGAATAATTTCCCGCTGTAGAGTCACTGGTTTCTGAACTAGCTCAGTGGAACATTTTCCTGCAGGATTAGATCGTGGTTCAGGCAGAACTGCAGAGAGCTGCTGGCTTACAGGATGACCTTTGAGCCTCATCTGGGTTAGCGGTTGATATTTTGATTTGGTTACTGTGGTCGTATTGTGACAGCTGCCGGCTCATTAGGATTCACTTCCACCGCTCCGTTTGCTGAGCAGGAATATTCAGGTTTGTGTTACTTCAGAGTGTTTATGGCTACCCTGAGTTTAGCCCAGCATAAAGGTGAAGTGTTGTGAGCACTTTCAAATCCCAGTGGCAGAGGCCAGTGGCACAGTCTTCTTGTAAAACGGAGAATGTGAGTACATGTTAATAGAGGGAGTTTTTCTTTTCATTGTAAAACTGGAAATACCCAATGAAGAGGCTCTTAGGAGGAAAACGGTTTTGAAAACTTTAAAGTACGAAAGAAAAGAATGACCACAAAGAAACATAGTTTTTTAAAAGCATGGGTAAGATTTTACTTGACCTCTTGGTTCAATATGTTTTTTTCTTCCCATGCTGGAATGTAAATATTTGAAAATAACAAAACCTGGACAAAAATGGCTATTATTTGATGTTTGAAGTGCCAGAGGTCAAATAATACTTTCGTAATTTTGTGAAAATGAAAGTGTACATGTCAACTCTGGACATTTTAGTTCACTCTTAAATTGTTCTGAAGCTTGATAGTGATAGCAGGTTGCTTACAAGTTCTTTAGTTAGGGATGTCTGTGCATTTTCGACGTCTTTTTTTTAAATGACACTTTTTAGCTCCAGGTTATCTTGATATCATCTGTTGGCTGTTAGACTGATAATGTGGTAGCAAGCAATTTCTGAGAGAAGAAATGTTTAATAATAGTCTTATTTCTTATCAGCATTGTTTGGGAGTTTTCTTTTTTTAATGTTAATTTAAAATGTCTTCATGAAGTGTTAACAAATAAGACTCTTTTAGTGTCATCTCCAATGATATAATTAATTCTGATTTTGAGTAGAGGCTAGGAGCTAGAGAACTGGCTTTTCTACTCTCTTGTTACAACTATCTGGGTCTTCAGGTCAAATCTTTTTTATACCTTTAAACTGAGGAGGGGGAGCAAGCCTTTAGATGGTCTCTGAGGTAATTTTCTCATCTGATGGTCCATTGATCCTTTAGGTATGCCATTTTCTGCTTATACTATATTTTATGTTTAGAGATGTTTTATTGTCCTGTCTAATCCATTCATCTCTATTTTGTGATACCTTCAAGTTAATTTTACTAGTGGTGTGGTTTCCAAATGTAATTCTTTAGAGCCTGATTCAGATGGATATTGCTTTTCTACCTCAGCTCATTCCAAACTGTAGGTAAGGGATTGGATCAAATAGGGATAAAATAATAACTCATTAAGTTACATCACCAGGAGAAAAGTATTATGTATGGGCCAGTGCTTGGCACAGAGTTGTAGGATCTCAATAAGTGGCTCTTGAAGGGGTTCATTCATGAATCAGTCAGGGAAATCAGATATTTGGGTCTAAGCCCTAAATGAAAAGCCCATAAATTAAAGTCAAGCCTACGTGTTACTGTGTCAGGAAGAAAACCCTAAACCAGAGGCAGTCGTCTAGAAATTCACTTTGTAGTTCTGTGTTCTTGACTGTCCAGAATATCATGAAAGAGGCCATATTAACAGTAGCGTAGATTTCAGTTTTCAAGAAACACACCACAGATTATTTATAAAAGGAAATGAGTAAAATCAATATTTTTTGAAAGGCCACTGAAAGACGTTGTGTGCCTCCAGGACTCAGGTACGGTGACTGTTTCCTCTTGTCCAGTCAATAAGCATTGCTGCCCCTCTCTCGTTCGTCTTGTTTTCTTTCCGTTAGACTGCCTGCTCTGTGGTGTAACACAGCAATGCTGTGCTGATCAAACACTCTTATAGTCCAACTAGGTGGACCAAACCCGGCTGTTTTAAACTTTAGAAGAACTGATACCAGAAAAACGTTAATTGAAAACTATAGTTCACAGAAAAGTGTACATCTTCCACATATCACAGAAAGATTTCTCACACAGAAAGTTCTTGAATCATTTTAGAGTCAAGTTCAGGGAAAAAGCGGTTTATGTCCGTAGTCTTGCTTTTCCTGAAAGGAATGGAAAATGTGACTAATGGTGGCTTATGGATAATTTCTCTCATATTAGAAGTCTGGTGGTGGACCATGACTAGATTTGGTTTACGGTTCATTGAAGTCTAGGCTTGTATCTCTGTGATTTCTTTGTCCTTTCCCTCATTGTCTCAAGATGACTGTCACAGTCTCAGAAGTCAGGTTTGGGTTAGATGCAGCAAGGAGAAGGGAAAGATAAGTCCGCCCACGTGATCTCCCTGCCTTTCTTCCATCCACGGCCATCTCCAGCTGCAGAGTTTGAAAGGGGTGGGAAGTTATGCAGTTGCTTCTCCGGCCTGTTCAATGGGACGAGACAAGAGAGAAGGGGGCTGAGGATGCTTAGCCAATGTATAGGGCTTATTTAGTTTCTTTTAAGAGAAGAATCTGTAATTTTCAACTTAGCAGCTTTGAAAATAAAGAACCAAGGCTCCAGCTTCCTTGTGAGAAGCAAAATATGAAAATGGGTCTCGACTCTGAATTCTGGTCAGCAGATTAGAGAGAATGACAAAGGTGTGGGATGGAAAACGAGTCCTGAAAGGAAGACGGTGGGGAAACAGCAGCAGGGGAGTCACACACGGGGGCGGAGGCGGGGGGCGGCGATGGTGGGGGAGTTGAGGTCATTTCATCACCAGGGCTTGTGCTTTCCTTGTCTTCATCTCTTGATCAAGGCAGCAATTAGCCAGAGTAAAGGGCCTCAGGCAGTATCATCCAGAGCCTTCTCTATCAGGTCTCTGGCTTGAATTCCTGCCAGGCTGTCCAGAGCTGCCTGGTCATGCAGCTAGCCGCCTGTGGCTTCACCCTCTAGTCTTTCCTGCAGTCCCCTTGGTGGTCTCTGGCAGAGCCCAAGGGCAGCACCCATTCCCACAGTCCCCTGCAGTAGCCACTCAGAGTGGGCTTGGCATCCTGGAGCATCAAGGTCCCGGGACGTGTCACTCTAAGTGACAGACAGAGATTGTTCTCCTGGGCCACTGCCAGACAGGTGCCCGGGAACTTCCCACCAGCCACCTGTCGCCATGCCGTGTCGCCATGAAGGTCTCACACAGGATCCTGTCGCCGAGGGCAAAGAACCCTCTTCTTTTTTTTTAATATGTACATAGTTGTATTTGTTGATCTTTAATATGGAGGATTAGGAGCAGCCAAAAGACATTTAATCTTGGCCAACGTGCCAAGACTGCATGAAATTGTGGTGAGAGCTGGATCCAAGTTTTGACCAAAGGTTTCCCACCTCCGCTGATGACAGTCATGGCGAGAATCAGGCTAATGAGAACACAGGCAGGGGAAAGACCGTCCATCAGGAAAGGAAAGCAGGATGTGGAATAAACAGGGCTGTTTTCCTTGAGTACGAAATTTTTCTCTCAAGTGTTTCACTGGAAAAGCATTACTTCGAGTTTTGCCACTGAAAATAGGCCTGGGACGGCAGAAGCCAATAGTGGACACCTTGACTGGTTCCTTGGGTGGAAGATCCGACACCCAGCAAACCTCTCATCACCCCTCAGCTCTAGGAGAAACAGCAGTAACTTCAGGCTTTTACCCTCGTGTCCTTGAAAGTTGTGTGCCTACCTTAAGTGCGCTATTGACCTTCATTAAAAAAAAATACTGTAAGCCTGAGAGCTTCCCTGTCTCCTCAGTGGTAAAGAATTCGCCGCTGCAGGAGACGTGGGCTCAACCCCTGATCCGGGACGACCCCACGGGCTGTGGAGCCACAAAGCCCGTGCACCACAGCTCCTGAACCTGCGCTCTAGAGCTCGAGAGCTGCAGCTACTGAAACCCTCGCGCCCTAGATCCTGAGCCCAGCAACGAAAGAAGCCACCTCAATGAGAAGCCTGTACACCGCAACTAGAGAGGAGCCTCTGCAACTAGAGAAAAGCCCGCACAGCAACGAAGCCTCGGCCCAGCCAAAACAAGAAAAAGAGTTATGTTAAAAAAATTACCATATCCTATTTTCTTTGTTCATATGATAATCTTCATTAGGACCAAAGCTGCAGAGGAGCCCCGTTGGAAGTGCTGCCGTCTTTAGAGGCCTCGTGGACTAGTGGGCTGGGTTCAGGGGCACTGCAGTCTTCATCCTGGCTGTTCGTTCCACTTCCTGGTGATGGGACTTTGCCTGAATTTCTTACAATCCCCAACTTTCATGTTTCCAAGGCCAGGATGGTCAACACTTAGCCCAGCATCATTGTGAGCCACACAGTGATGCGATATGCTTTGCAGCAACCGCTCTGCTGTTATCTTAGACCATTGCACAATTGCATATTTGTACTCTGTCACTTAATGTCCTTCAAGGACCAAGTGAAGTTGCTCAGTTGTGTCCCACTCTTTGTGACCCCATGGACTGTAAGCCTGCCAGGCTCCTCTGTCCATGGAAGTTTCCAGGCAAGGATACTGGAGTGGGTTGCCATTTCCTTCTCTAGGAGATCTCCTGACCCAGGGATCAAACCCGGGTCTTCCACACTGCAGGCAGACTCTTTACCCTCTGAGCCACCAGGGAAGGTCACTTGATGTCTTCAATTAACTGAAAATTCTATAGACCTTGGGTCTTGGGTGATGGCAGTTTGAAAACACCTTTACTTTCTAATGAGATTGGAACCAAGGGCAAGAACGGGTGGAGATAGTATTGCATGTTCAGTTCTGAAGACAGCAAGACCAAAACAAAGATTTTTTTTTTTTCCCCAGCCATTCCACAAAAACCAGTAATCGTAAGTACCTCTTTGGGGACAACTTTGTTGAATTCAGATAACGCCCCTTGAGGAAATATTTGCCTCCAGCCATTTTTCTCTCCAGCTTAAATGTTCTCAAGTTGCATTGTTGCATAAGGTGGAAAGTACCTTCGTGTGGATTTTGGGTAAAGGTGCTGACAAGGTGAGATTTCTTCACCTGCGTTTTAGGTCATCTGCATTTGGAGTAACCACTGGGTAGGACATTTTTCATCAAGGAAATGCTATTACATGCACCTTCTAGGTTCTGGGGAATATGTTGGAGATAGTCTTCCAATTCAGTTCATTCTTCTCCAGAGAAGGTTGGCAGAGAATGTTGCCTGTGTGTATGCCATCATTCTCTCATTCCCTTCACTCCCCAGGCATTCTGAATCTTCCTAAGGAAGTGTGTATGAATTTTTAGTAGAAAGAGATACACAGGGGATCTTATTTTATTTCTTCTTGCAGAATATCAAGCCCAGGGACCAACAGTGGCAAAAGGTATGAAGTATAGATGGGACTGAATTAAATGTATCCCTAGGCACCTAATAGATACAGCCCAAACATTTGTCATCTTCTTGACGATTGTGTATTAATCACTCCCCAGTTCCTTGCACATGTTTATTAATAGGAAAAACTGTAAGGGAGTTTTGCTTTAAATTGGTATAAAATATAGCAGGTTACATTGTTGATGTTGAAAATAAAACATGGAAAGCCTTTTTACAGCTTTGAAAATCTCGCTGCAGCCTGAATATGGGGACAGTGGAGGCTGGTGGGCTGACCAAGGCTTGTGTTTAGCTGGGCACTGGTTTGGCCCCCGACTTGCCACTCTCCATTGTGTGATGTTGCATAGTCTTTAGTGCTCTGATGGAATTTCTCATCTGAGCTCTGGCTTTAAATGAAGAAACAGGAAAAATACCTGGCCCCTAAATTCAGTGGCTGTGAGTGATCATGACACCTCCTTTTATTTTCTCTAGGCTCTTTTTCTGCTCATTGGGTCTGACCAGCTTGGCAAAAGTAATATGCAGACTTGAGACTCACGTAGTGGGTTTTGGCAGAATGTGGAAGTGATTAATTAAATGCCACCTCCTCATGGGCCATATTAAAAGCTGAATGAAAATAGAAACTGTGTAATATCTGATAACATTTGGTGGAGAAGAGGGAGACAAAAGGAAAGAAGGATTCAAGAGAAAGGGACACATAAAAAGCTAATTTTAGAGCATTCTGAACGCAAAGTGTGATTTTCTAGCCTTGAAGTATCAGCATGGCTGTCTGAGTCTCTGAAATTCTTGGGTTACTAATTGCTCCTGCCTCTTCCTCACTTGGGCCATTCAAACCAAGCCATGCTCTTAAAAATTCAGTAGCCAGATCTGATTGCTTGGGATGTAAGCATAAACTCTTTATGTGTATCTGATGATACTTAATTGGACAGTACCAAATCATGGAGGAAAATTTATTGGTGGCCTTGTCTCCTTCAAAACTTTCAGAGTATTTGGAAATGAGCCTGATATTCAGATTTGGGGAATCCTGAAACCTTGGATTGACAGGACAAGATTCATACTTTATATTGTGTGTTTTTTTATTTTCTTTCATTGCATAGTTTCCCCTTTTTTTTTTAATTTATTGATGGTCTTGAAAATGTTATTTGGAAATTGAAATGCAGTGAGCATAAACATGTTAAATACCTTGGCGGGCTGCACCGGTAGCTGTGGGCGCCCCTGTTAGACACCTTTGTTGTTTCAGTGGTTCAGTTTTGTCCGACTCTTTGCGACCCTGTGGACTGTAGCCCGCCAGGCTCCTCTGCCCATGGGACTCTCAAGGCAAGAATACTGGAGTGGGGTGCCATTTCCGTCTCCAGGGGGTCTTCCCAACCGCAGGACTGAACATGTGTCTCCTGCATATGGCAGGTGGACGTTTTACTGCTGCGCCACTGGGGAAGCCCATCGTACTTACTAGTTAGGGGCAAGCTGACTTCCTGAGTGGGAGTTTGCGGGACCATCTTTTGGTAATCTCCTACTTTTCCTTTTGGGGCTTCCCAGATGGCTCAGTGGTAAAGAAGCTGCCTGCACTGCAGGAGACACAGGAGACCCAGGTTTGATCCATGGGTCGGGAAGATCCCCTGCAGGGGGGCATGGCAACCCCCTACAGTGTTCTTACTTGGAGAATCCCATGGACAGAGGAGCCTCATGGGCTGCAGTCCAAGGGTCTCAAAGAGTCAGATAAGACTGAAGCAACTGCGCACGGCACTTTTCCTGTAACGTCCTTTTCCTTTTCTTTAACACAGAGACATGTTCTGGGGGGAAGAACTCTCTGAATTTGTTTGTTACCTCAAGGAGAGGGCGGTTCTAAATATGTCTACTTTTAAAGTCCTGTATGGCTCTGGGAGTTGGTGATGGACAGGGAAGCCTGGTGTGCTGCAGTCCGTGGGGTTGCAGAGTGGGACATGACTGAGCAGCTGAACTGACCTGGTATTGCTTGAACACCAAAATGAAAATAAAACAAAAGAAAGCAGCCTTGCTCAGAGTCTTTTAAAAGGCATTTTAATAGTTAATGAGATTTTGCCCCATATCCTCATGAGTTTCATTTAGTTCTGAAATAAAAATTTACGGCTGTTCTCTCAGCTGAGCTGATACTAGTTTAAGGGTGGAATTGAGTTCACACCTGCTCTAGCATAAAAAGCAGCCTCGATGTGACTTCTCAAAAATGTCCGCAGAGCAGAATGAGAGAACCCAGCACCCCTACAATTCTAACCGCAGACTGGTGCTCTTTGCAAACACTAAGGATGCTGTTTTATCAGTCGGCTCTAATTTGCTGAGATTGTCCATTTCTAGCCCTCCCTCAGTTATCCACTTTCCTTAAGATAGGATGTGGCCGTGGAAACACAGTGGGTTTGCATAGGCAGTGGATCCCCATTAACACTGTGAAGTATACATATGGGAAAATCTTTGCATTTGCTAGGCCATTTAGCTGTTCAAGATATGGTCCGTTAGTCAGGCAAAGTACAATGGCTTTTCTGAGTGCTCTAGTTAAGGGGCAGGATGTGTAAAGCAGTGTACACTTAGGTGGATAATTAATAATTAGTGTAGGCTTGTAAGGCTGTAATATAATATATAAATTTCAGCACCTGTTAAAGTTTTATCAGAGCGGATCACCTTTCCTTACTAAGAGGGGGTATTCCTCCCTAGGGAAAAAGAAAGTGCCCCCAGTGCATGCAAAGATCTTAGTTAAGGGAGGGCTGGTTTTTACATCAAGGGCGATTTTCCAAGGTCATTGTGGTTAGGCAGCCTAGTTTAGTGGTCACCTTTAAATAGCATTCCTATACAGTTTTATGTGTGTTTGACTACAGATGACAAAACACGGTTTAGAAAATATGTTTGGGCGCATTCTAATATTTGGGGACTGTTGTTTGCCAGAGAAGCTATGTCTCCGACATTTTGCAACTCTTTGAAAAGTAGCCCGCCAGGCTCCTCCGTCCGTGAGATTCCCATTCCCTTTGCCAGGGGATCTTCCCGACTCAGGAATCAAACCCGAGTCTCCTGTGTCTCCTGCGTTGCAGACGGAGTCTTCACCCAGTGAGCCATCAGGAAAGCCCTATATTTGGAGACTGTTGATTTGCCAGAGAAGCTACCCACTCTCACCCTGTCATCATCCCCTCTGCAAAACAATGAGGGCTGTTCATTTTATAACTTCGTGACAAGTAAATATTCAGAGGGAGAGCTTTTTCTGGAGGCTAAGTTGGATGGAGTAGAGAAGAGAAAACTTCGATCCCACATTCTGTTTTTGGCTTGGTTGTATCGCAAGTGGTTTTGACACCTCATATCTTAGCTTTATGGATTTTTAGATGGAGAAGAAGTTCTCCCTTAAGCAGGGAGGGAAAGGGCAAGTCACATATTTGTGAAAGCAAAGCAGAATATCTTACTGCTTTAAAAGTTGATCATCTTCTTGGTAAATAATATTCATGTGTTATCAGTATGTCTGCAATCATATGGTCCTCAGTGTATGTATTTTTTAAACCATCCATATAGATTTTATTTATACTCAAAGCCAATGATATGATAAACTGCAGCACTCAAATTAGCCTTTGGTTCATTCATTCTTTCATTGAAAAAGTGCTTGTGGAAAATCTGTGTCATGCAGGCTCCTGTTAGGTACCTGAGAGCGACATGCTGCTTTTCTTGCTTTCAGCGTGGCCCACAGTCTAAGTAAGGATTCAGATGGGTGTCAGGTCACAGAATTAGGGAGCTATTCAATATGTGCATGGGTGCTGCTGGATTATATATTTGGGATACCACCATCAGCTACCTCGTAGTAATGGCTGAGATGTTCTGGTGCTTACCGTATACCAGGCATCCACCTGTAATTTACACTTATAATCTTGTTTCTTTCTTAGGCATTGTCATTGCCTTTTTTTTGGGGGGGGTGCAGTTGAGGATCAGGGAGATGGAAGTACCTGCCCTGTGTTATGCAGTAGGTGGCAGAGCCCAGATTCAAAGCGTTTATCTGCTGAGCTCTAAAGCCCTTGTTCTGAACCACCCTGCATTGCCTCCCTTGTAGGGAACACAGCCAGAATTCCCTGAGGTGCAATAGCAGTTAAGCGTGTGTTCAGCTGCAACTAATGGAATACCTGATAATAGTAGGTTAGTCAAACAAAGATGACTTTTTCCATCACTTAAGGGGATGTCTGGAGGTGGGAGTTGCCTGTGTGGATTCAGCAACATCAGTGTTGCCATCTTTCCTTTCTGCCCTCCTCAACACGCTCATTTTAATCCTTCATCTTTTTCTCTCGTCTTGCGTTTCTCACAAGATGTCTGCTAAGCCCCAGACACCATGTCAGAGTTCACAATAGGAAATTGGAGAGGCAGAGATTAGAGTAACATCTATACCTAATTGTATCTCATTCCTTCAGGAGGAGGGCGAAAGTGTCCCCAGAAACACGTGGGCTTTAGCAAGATTTTGCTAACAGCTTATTGTTCAAATCTCTAATAGACACTTACTCATAGCTGCAAGGGAAGCTGGGCAAGCGAACTTTTACAGTGTTAGTTGGCACTGGGATTCAGGCAGGCAAGAGAGAATGGTATTGGGCATGGTCATTGGATGAATCAACATGAATTTTATTATATTATAAGTGATAATGCCTGAGCTGATAGGGCCATCTTGGATGAATTGGAACCATCCAGGTATAAAGTAAATTAATATTTAGTCAGGCATGTACGAACTAGAGGATGTCATGGGAAACCCGGAATGAAGAGGCTTCCGAAGACTGAGACATAATTCCATAAGGTCCACAGAGGAAGCAGTGATAGGGAAACTGGGTTAGAACCCTCACTTCAAAAAAAAAAATGAAGAGTCTTTTTTGAATGGTAGGGGAAGGAACCTGGATTATCATTGAGGCATGTAGCGAACTTATTCAAGGGTTGCTTTTCGGTAGTGGAATAACTGATTGATTTATGGTTTTAGATAATCACTCTAGCCATAGTGTGAATAGGAAGCAACAGGACAGACAGGGAGATTACTCAGGAGGTGATTAAAGCAATTCCAAGAGGAAATGATGAGAAAATGGACTGAATTAGGAACAATGGGGATGAAGAGGAGGATATGAATTTGAGCAATATTAAATGGAAGGAAATGGCTGGACTTGGTAACTGATGGATAAGGGAGGAGTCATCCTTGGCTTGATGTCTGGCTTGGGGCAGCTGGGGGATGGTGGTATCATTCATTGAGATGTGGATTATGAGAAGAGAAGTAGGTTGTTGGGGATTAAGATGGTAAATTCAGTTTGAGAGGTAATGAATTTTTGAGATATCTGTGGGTGAATTGACTTGTGGTTCTGGGTGGGGATTGCAGATTTGGTCTACAGTTTTCCATATTTGGTAGTTGAAGTCATATGAAGGGATCCATTACCAGAGAGAGGGAAAAGGAACCTATTTTCTAATTAATCATTTTTGCTTTCTAAAGAACTTAAGTTGAAGGGGACAATGCATCCATCTCATCTTTATCTCCCGTAAAAACTTGATATCTTTAAGAAAACTGGGTCATTCTTGATTTGATCACACAGTCATTTCAGTGTTATATTTAATCACTCATCTCTAACATGCTGTTCATAAATTCTTTATTCCTTCTTCCCTCCCATCCTCTCTCCCACCTCCTCTTCTTCCTTTCTCCCTCCCTACCTTCCTTCCTTCTCTCCCTTCCTGTCCTCTTCCTTTCTTCCATGAAGACAGATTGGATTGAACCTTGTTTCAGAACATTCATTTATCCACCATTTGGGAAGACATCACAGATTCTTAGAAGTGGAACTTAGAGCTCTCCTTGTGTGCTTTCAGATTTACATCAGCTTCCTTCCGAATATAGGAATCTTTCTAGATGAAGCCCTAGGAAAGTTGTTGGCACAATAACATAAATGTATGGACCCCAGCAGGCATTCCTTCCGCTGCCTCGGCTCTCAGCACTCCCTGCGTTGGGGAAGCCACTCCTGACAACGGCAGTTCATTGCACTGTGACAGCTGTGACTTTCAGAAAGTTCTCAATTTTGTAGCTATCAGCCTGGAATACTAGTTTTCTCTTCTGAAGCTACCTGGGATTGTGTCTTTTCTCTCTTTCCCCACATTTCCCATGATGATAAATCTTGCTTCCTCCCAAAGTGTCCCTGGGAAACAGGCAGAATTATCACAGAGCCTGGTTTAACCATGCCTTGTATTCTTGGTCACTGGCCTCTGTGTGTGTTTCACTTGGTCTCTCCCTCTCCACGCGGTGAATCCAGCAGCGAGTTCATCAGCAGCGAGTCTGCTTTCATTTTTCGTGTTACAGCAGCCTGAGGTTTCACTTACACACTCATGTTTTGGCATTGATTGGAAATTGAGCTCCCAGTCCACTCAAATTATGAAATATTTTTAACATCAATTGCTTTACAACAGGTTTTCCACTTCCTTGTGTAGAATGGGACTTTGTATTAATCCTCACTCATTAGATTCTTCTTGCTGATTTTGGTCTACCAGTGTGCCATCTGCCCACATTTTCACTCTCTCCAGCCAAGAGCCTGGATTGTGTGATGTGAAGCAGCGTTCACTCTTGGGCTTAATCCTGACTCTACCTAATCTTCCACTGAGTTCCCTCTCTTATGTGTTGAGGATAATTAATGAGAGCCATTTCTGTAATTGTGGATCCTTGTCTTTACTGTCAATATTCTGCCCTCTGGATAGAAGGCTTAAGACAAATAGTTCTTCTGTGACTGCTGGAAGAAGCAAATGCAGTGCTTCAGTTGTGGGATCTACCAAATTTACCAGGTGATAAATAGGATATAAAGTTGCAGTTGGCTGATCATTATTAACTGGCTACCTTACTGGGCTAACAAATAACAAAAAACTTAAGATTCCCTGAACAAAAGTTCTAAGCATCCATCACCTACGTCTGGTATTAAGACGAAAAATGACAAGATGAGCTGAATGTTGATGGTAGATGCAGCAGGTTAAATGAATATTCTGGTTAACAATGAAGATAAATTGAGAGGTATTATTTCCTTTATAGGGAGTTTTCCAGAGGATGCCTTTATATCAAGACTATGAAAATTAGACTCATGACAACTTTTCAGGAACACAGTTCCTGTGACAAACAAGATCCCTGGAGAGCCCTGTGTGCACTCCCAGGGTGCTGAAGAACAGAATCCTACTGCAGAATAATAATCTGATAGCTGGATATATTCAGAGAGAGGGGATAGATTCAGTTCAGTTCAGTTCAGTTGCTCAGTCATGTCCAACTCTTTGTGACCCCTTGAACTGCAGTACGCCAGGCCTCCCTGTCCATCACTAACTCACGGAGTTTACCCAAACCCATGTCCATTGAGTCAGTGACATCCTCTGATGTCATCTCAGCCTCTGATGTCCTTTCTCAGCATCAGGGTCTTTTCAAATGAGTCAGCTCTTTGCATCAGGTGGCTAAAGTATTAGAGTTTCAGCTTCAACATCATTCCTTTCAATGAACACCCAGGACTGATCTCCTTTAGGATTGACTGATTGGATCTCCTTGCAGTCCAAGGGACACCCAGGAGTCTTCTCCAGCACCACAGTTCAAAAGCATCAATTCTGCGCTCAGCTTTCTTTATAGTCCAATTCTCACATCCATACATGACCACTGGAAAAACCATAGCCTTGACTAGATGGACCTTTTTGACAAAGTAATGTCACTGCTTTTTAATATGCTGTCTAGATTGGTTATAACTTTCCTTCCAAGGAGTAAGTGTCTTTTAATTTCATGGCTGCAGTCACCATCTGCAGTGATTTTGGATTAGCATCCAGCAATTTGTTTTATAAATGAGCAGTGGAGCTGTATACAAGGTCTAGGTTGACCTGAACCTAGGTCAGGTTAGGTCAACCTGACTTGATTTCATAATAAATGTCGTAATGGTGACAAGTCTTCAGGGATGTTAGTACACTGTTTGTAATTGTGGACTTCTTTGTGGACAAACCATTCTTTGGATTCCTTTGTTTGGTCACGTCTATGAGAAGTATGAATGTTTCATCACCAAAAGTCAACCCATCTTGGTTCATCACATCACACCAGGGTGTAGGACTTCTTTAGCTTTAAGACCTCAAAGTCCTTCTGTGTACCTGACTTCTGTTTTGGT
This sequence comes from Tragelaphus eurycerus, assembly GCA_935064755.1. Lineage (NCBI taxonomy): Eukaryota > Metazoa > Chordata > Mammalia > Artiodactyla > Bovidae > Tragelaphus > Tragelaphus eurycerus. The sequence goes on from CAKXYN010000023.1 coordinate 7,822,254, forward strand.
CACTTCCTTGTGTCTGGATTTTGATCCAGTGCCATTGGAAGGGGCTTTCCTGGTGGTGTTAGTGGTTAAGAACCCAGCTGCCAGTGCAGGGGATGTAATAGACACAGGTTCAGTCCCTGGGCTGGGAAGTTCCCCTGCAGTAGGGCAGGGCAACCCACTCTAGTATTCTTGCCTGGAGAATCCCATAGACAGAGGAACCTAGCTGGCTACAGTCCACAGGATCACCAAGAGTTGGACACGACTGAAGCAACTTAGCACACACACACCCCACTGGAAGTCTGGCCATTTTGAAAGTGAAACTTTGAGCTTTCATTGTGTCTGATTACTTGTACAACCTGAGAGGTTCTTTTATTAGCTAGGAAACACTCAAATTTTCTCTGTCACTTTTAAAAGCCATCTTGACCTTCTGCATAGTATTTATGCTTTGGCAACCATTGCCAATGCTGTGTTTCAAAAGAGTCAAGACTTGGAGCTGTTGCTTCTCAGAAGCTGATGGGGCTATAGGATTTATTCAGCTACTACTCTTTTCTAAACCAAAGTAAGGTTATATTTTTCGCTTTCATAGACAGACAAATTAAGGTTTTTAAAATAAAACCTACTTCCCCTTTTCTTCTTCAGATAATCTGGAGCAAAAAGCTTATTGGTTTTCTGTACAACTGCCTTGTTTTAAAAATCAAATTGAAGACCAACTTGATTCTGCCTGCAGAGCAGAGCTATCTGCCTTTTTAGAAAATCTGGATGGTTAAATTGGAAGCACATTCTGCACATGGTTTAGCAGTTAGTAGCCTGGAAAATGACCCAATAGCCAAGATAGTATTTTTTTTTTAATTTTCATTGTAAGTGCTTGTTTAAAGTTTAAGCCTGTAATTGACTATTTTGCACATTGTTCATTGTTAATTCTTTTCAGGCTGTTATAGTTTGTAAATACATTGCCTGCTAAGTTGTGTCAGTGCAGGAACATTAGTGCTATAAGAAAATCCAGTTAAATGTGGTGCTTAAAAACATTACCAATTAGACTGGTTCAGCATGCTTTTTTAGTGATCCTAGAAAAGTCACTGTATATTTGTGCAGATTTCTACTTATTTAAAATGGATATGACTATACACACACACATATTTTAAATTAAAGGGCAGCATTGAAGTTCAAACTATGTAACCATGTTGTAGCTTGCTGAAGAGTTTCTACTGTTTGGTGGCTACATTACTCCGTATTTTTCATTGGCTCCCTCAATCTGTTCCATGTCGGAGGGGCAAAAATCCTTCTATTTTTCAGTTTTACTATGTTTGTCGGCTGGTATCTCCCAGGTAGCTCAGACTGTTTTCTTTTCCATAGTTTATATTTGAGAAATGATTTTTAATACACGTATTGCTTGAAGTTTATTCCATTTAGATGGATATGCTAATCAAATCAGGGATTTCCTGGTATTCTTTCAGTAATTTTTTAGTTTAGAAGAACTAGATGTCACTTGAAATTACAGGTACAAGCTAATACTGGCTGATAATTAAAGGTTACGAAAATTGCAATGGAAAAGGAGTTAAATTGTGCCTATCAGATGGCAAGGACCACTAGAATATGGACATGATGGAAAATAACGAGGTGGATAAAATGCAATTTATCTCGATATGGTATAGAAAGAAAAATTGTGGTGGGATATGTACTGGATGTAGCTTAAGCTGTTTATCATTATGTACAAGTGGAAACTTACATGAAACTCCTCTTGATTAAGTTTTATGCGAAACAAAGGGTGTGATTGGAAGTGTAGAATTAAAGAGTATTTTCAGAGCATGATGATAATCCAGCCGAGGCTTCAGCAAGTCCGTGGTCAAACTAGAGAAGAGAAAGAAAAAATGAGGAAGCGTCATTTGGTGTGATGCAGATTTGTGACAGAAGTTGTAGTTTGGACCTAATGGATTGTTGCATTAGATGTGGTCATCAGACGATGCTTTTCAGAGCAAATATTACCTGAACCATTGACTTAAACACTGAAATACGCAGGAGGTGTGTAGACAGACATGTGGCCTTTCCGTCCCTTGAAACCCAATTTAACAGTCAGCCTTGAACTTTAGATGTAAAAGCAGAATGAGAAAAAGAGCGGGGTAAGTAGTGAAAGAAAGAGTGGGAAAAGGCATGCATATTCAGAGATACGATTCAGTAAGTAGATGCTCCAAAGTTAATACTATGTATAAATAAAGACACTCTAATAATATTCCTACTATCAGGCTAACAGGATCAGAAACTAAAGAGCACAAAGCAATTATTTATTAAGAAAGAGGCAGAGATGACATTGAGTGTTGTAGAGGAGGAGACTGCCGTGATTACAGGAAGATGTTAGGAATATAAAAAAGTATTCCCAAATTAAGAGTGGGAAAAAGGAAGAGAGATTACCTATGAGATGATGATAAATAATAATGAGTTACTTCTGAGAGCGCCCACAGAACAGGAGGTCTGAAAAGTGGTTTGTCAAGCCTCAAAAAGATAGAAAGGGTAATTTATTGACAGGCAGTGGAGACACTGCTAAAAAATAAATGAATTTTTCACCTCACTGTTCACAAAGGAGGATGGGGGACAGATGCCAGAAACAGACATAAATTTCCCAGGGGAGAATGAAGAAAAACAAAAAAAAAGCAGGATCCTGCCAAAACCGGTGATCAAGGGTTGAGAAGGGAAACTAATAAAACCCCTAAAGCTTAGCAGCAGTCACCTCAAAGTCTAGAAAAAGTTATAGAATGGAGAAGAAGCTGATTAACTCTGTTTCTTAGAATGGTTGGAGGTAATTTTGAAGGTTTGTATTATCCAGTTAATCCATTAGACCTTTGAAATTTACCCTTCAAGGAAATAAGCTAGTTGGCTATACAAAATTTATCTTAAGTCTTGGAATAACCAAGACATCTTTTTTGTCTCTTAAGTCCTCAGTTTTTTTTTTAGTTACCCTGTTTGCCCAGTTTTTAATATTTAAGTGTTTGTTAAGTGTTTATTGAACCTTATTATTGTTTCTAGAGAATTCTCTGAGCCACTGATTGGGCCAGTGTTTATTGGATACTCAGTGCCAGGCAGTGTTAGCTCCTGGAACACAGTACTGAAAAAGAGAGACATGCTCTTAGGGTCTTTGAAGTCACTGCATTCTCACTCCTATAAAGTGGAAAGGTAAAGAGAGGTCCTTGACTTCACATTGCTGTCATTCCTGGTCTTCTTGTTGACTGGCTTCTTGATGGAGAATGTCTGAAGAAGAACAGCCTCTCTCTTGGCCGGTCTGATGGCTGTGCTGGGTTGTCCCCAGTGCGGGCACCCACTTCCTTTCCTAGATCTCAGAGGTGGATCTTTCCTGGAGCTCACTCATCTCCCTGGCGCTCCAAACCAGACTCTTTGGTTTGGCTCCCTACCAGTGGCCCAAGCACAAATTAGGACTCCTTGACCTCCTCTGCCGTTTTGGGATTCAGAATGTTCTTGCCTTGGGCAGGTGAGAGGCTGTACTTTCAAATGTACTTTTCCCTCTTTCTCCATTTTCCCTGCTTCGCATTTCACCCCTGAGGTGTACTCACCTCCCATCCCCGCTGACAGTCATCCCCCTGGACCACCTCTTTCCCTGCTCTTTGCCTTTGTAAGTCAAGACCTTCCCATTTTCCTTCCCAGAATTTATCTTTGCTTTGTGTTCAGAGTACTTGAAGCCACTCATTCAGCAAGTACTGTTGTGAGGAGGGCTTCGCTGTCATCATTTATTCCCACATTTCGGTGATGCTTTAGTGGCTACCTAAGAACAGGATAGGAGAGATGTTTCAGAGACGTGGTTTCTGAGCTTGTAGGAGACAGACAAAGAAACTTGCATCTACTGCACAGCTTTGCCCTACAGATCCTTGTTCCCATGGCCAAAATTTTCCAGGTAGAAGGCATCTCCCATGCCACCCTTTCAATCAGGACTGTGGGTGGTGGACGTGGGTTCAAACAGGTCTTCTGAGCTCTTGATTCTCATGTGTAATTTGAGTGTCTCTAAAAGCTGGTAGACTTGAGTTCATCCCTGAACTCACTTGGCTACATCACTGTTTCTTTTGGTGTATGTTCATCTTTTCGATAGAGCCAGTTCGGTTTAGTTGGTTCTTTCCCTGGGAACAGCTCATTCTCTGGGGATGTTAGCATTGGGTGAATCTGCCGTCTTGTTGAGCAGGGGACTGACGTGCACTCAACAACTGTACACATAGCAATGCCAGCTCTGCCTGCAAGTGCTCTATTCCTAATGAGAGAGTAGAAGCAAGAGCAGGGCAGAGAACGCCAGAAACAAGGTTTGGTACCTCTTGGCCTATATTTACTTTGAATGTCATTTTATCCCACTGTTCCTTCATGTCCTTGTGTATCTGATATGAAAGTAATATCTTGGGCTTCCCTGGTGGCTCAGTGGTAATGTGTCTGTCTGCCAGAGCTGGAGACACGGGTTCAGTCCCTGATCCAGGAAGATCCCACATGACGCGGAGCAGCTAAGCCCATGAGCCACAGCTACTGAACCCCTACTCTAGAGCCCGGGAGCTGCAGCTACTGAGCCCCTGCTCTAGAGCCCGGGAGCTGCAGCTACTGAAGCCCACGCGCTCTGGAGCCCATGCTCCACAACGAGAGAAACCCTGCAATGAGAAGCCCTCACACCACAAATAGAGAGTAATCCCCCCTTGCAGAAACTAAAGGAAAGCCTGAGCAGCAGCAAAGACCCAACACAGACCCCCAAAAATTTTATGTTAAAAAAAATATTTTACTGTAAGTCTGTTTTCTTGCTTTGCAAATTATAATCTTCATTGGAACCAAAGCTGCAAAGGAGCTCAGATGGAAGCCCCGCAGTCTTGAGAAGGGCTTGTGGAATAATGGGCTGGGCTTGGGGTCACGGTGGGGCCATTAATGGCCCGTGGCACCCGAATTCCATAAGGAAGTAGGACCGTATCTTGTAGATCTTCATCCTTGCCAAGCATCTGAACATCTGGGCTGGTCACATAACATAGACGCCTGGGCTGCGTCTACAGACGTTCTGTATTTGGAGGTCTGGGCTGGGCTCCAAACATCTAATTTCAATGTGCGTTTGGTGACTCTGCTGTCCTGCCAGGTTGAGGAGTCTCTGACCTACACATCGCTTCAAAGAACTGTCACTTTCATTTTCAAAACTGTTCATTTTCCTTGAACCGAGTACTTATTTTTAAATCCTTCTATTTCTTTTTCACTCAGTAAAAGTGAGTCATCACCTACTTAGCACCTATTTACCATCAGGATATTTTTATGCCCTAAATAACTTTTTAAGGTCAAAGAAGATGGATAATTTTTGATGTGTTAAAATTGTGCATACTTCCAGAAAGGGCCAAAATGAACTCCTTTTTTTTTTTTTTTTTTAAATTTTAGTTGCCCTTCAAATTGATAGGATTACTCTGAAGGCCTTAAAGGTTTGCCTCTATGATAATGATTTAAATGACAGACATTCATTATGTAGATTCACAATTAAACATTATGTATATGCAGTGGCAGTGATTTTCCTTGCAGGAAAAATGTTAACGGATTTTAACTAATTTAGAGGAAAGACAAGCCAAATTAGAAGAAAGTCGGCACTATAAATATTTCAAAAAGAACATCCATTTATTATTTTTTATAATATACAGCGAAGACTATGAAGAAGGAAGCTTTGCCTTATGCAGAACAATTAGGGAAATAGCTGAGAACGTGATGAAATTAACCTCAGAATTGGTTGAAATATGTTCTTCTCAAGTACTTGGGTGATTTTGTTATACTTTGTAATATTATCTCTGCCATCCTGTATGACTTATAGTGTATAATATTTTTTTAAGGCTACCTGTCCAATAAAAGAAACACACCAAGTTGCTGTAGTTTGATGAGTTATTGTTGGTTTTTTTCCCCCAGAATCTCTGAAATGGTGTGGTGGCTAACAGGGATATTTTGTTGTCTCTTCTATCTCTTTTAGAATGATAGAGCTGTTTTTGTTTGATTTGGGTTTTTGATACACATGTGGAGCTTTGGTTATACTATAGGATGAAGATCTGACCCCTGACTACTTAGAGCTATAGACTCAAAGCCTGTGCCTATGAGACTCTCCCAGCTAACATGTTTGCCACTGTTGTACATACACTCTTGTGCTTCTGTCGAATTCTATGTATTTTCTTTAATAAAATGCAGAGGGAAAGCCAGTTAAAGACTTCCACATTTTATAATACGTGGCTCAAAGTTAAGAAAAAATGTATGGAATTTTGGTATTTGTTCCTACACGTATCATAGTATATATTCCCTTTCACCATCAAAATTAATGCCTACTTTATTTAGAATATTTGGCAAGTTGAAAATATAACCTTTAGAAAGAATTAAAGTTCTTATATTTGAATGAATAAAGTACTTAAGTCATTAATCATGTTAAATTATTTCTCAGGATATTAATAATCATTGCTTTACCTGTGAACTTCTTTTCTAATCACAGAATCTTAATTGGTGAAGTTTTATTTGGAGGCATATCCCACTGTTAATAGGCCCGAAATACCTATAACCTATGGAAAGAGTTGACAAATATATTGAGTGATTGGATTTCAAATTCCTTTGCTTGTTAGCTTATTTGATTTGTGTCGTATATACTGATTTATATGCATCAGTTTCTCTGGTTAGAGAGGTGCTTCTGTGGCTCTTTCATACTATTAGTGTTCAGTCCTTAAGTCATTCATTAATTCACTCATCACATTTATTGAGCGTGCGTTTCGTGGCAAATACTTGGCGTGTGTTGGGACTGTAGATATACCCTTGCACACTGCACACTTGGAGTTATTCCATACAGTGGAAAACCCAGGAATTAAACAGGCCAAGGGAAATACAGGGTCCTATGGGAGCTCCTACCAGGGAGGGGCAGAGCCTAGAGTAAGCTCACCTGTTCACCTGTTCAGGTCAGGAGGAGACATTTGGGCAGAGAAAATGATGTGGGAACAAGAGGGAGGCTTGTTGGTGGCCTCCGGAGTGACACCTGTCAGAAGGGAGACAGTTGGACATCTCTCGACCATGGAAGAGGGGGGTATGAGGTAAAGTTTTCTGTGTCCAGCTTCTGAAGAGCCTTCCAGACCATGTTCAGCCTGTGTCATTCGTTCAGCAAATGGGTGCCAGGCACTTGTGATACAGCTGGAAACAAAGTAGAAACTACCCTCTACCCTCGTGGAGCTTTTATTCAAGTGGAGAGAGACAAAGGCTAGACGCATAGCTGGTGGTTTTGAAAATGGGCCAGAAGCATGTGTGGCCCAAATGGCCACAGTCTCAGCATTTGCCAGTGTCATCGAGCCAAATCCAAGGCTATTTGATAAAAATAACTTTGCAGTCATCTCCAGGTCTGGTCTGATGACTGCAAAGAGATATATTGTTAACTCTGAAGATTTACAGGGAAAGTTGAAGGTGATTTATATTTATGATTTATATTTATGATCACCCTCCTCTGGCCAGGTATTGGGCTAAGCAGAGAGCATAACCATTCTTGAGGGCAAGTCCTGAAGTTCATTGTGATTACTATTTCTAGCACCTCAGATCGATGTTCCTGAAGACTACGGGACCTTCCTGGAATGTCAGATGAGAATATTTGAGGGCTGATCAGAACGTGTTACCAGAGCCAGGATTCTTCCTTGGAACATTTGACAGTATCACTAAATAAAAATGGCTTGTTTTTTTATTTTCTTTTATTTTTAAACTATGGAAACCAAAAAATTCTCTGCGTAATGATTGAAACTGGACATTTGCTAGTCACTCAAAATTAAGTATTAAATGTAAGTAAGTTTTATGATGATGAACACTATTTTGGTGAAATTTAACAGAAAGGCAGAAAGGTACCGGAAGTCAGTGTGTAGCCAGAGAAATAGAGTTAAACAGAATGAATGAAGAAAGACTGATGTGAATTTGCTGTACAGTTGCAAGCACAGTGAATGAAACTGTTCAATGTGTGAGAGGTATTTGAAGAAAATTAGTCTGGCAATCTTAGCCTAATTTATTTCCTTTAGAATAAAAGTTGTAAGTGGGTAGGAACAAAGTTTTGAAATGTTGGCTTATAAAGAACTGGAAAACTCCTCCAGGGTAACATTTCCTGAAGAGGAAACGACTCTGTCAGCATTGTGCACTTAGACGACCGGGCACAGAAGGGACACCAGCCCAGCGAAAGGTGAAGAGGGAAGAGGTTGTGAAACGAGGAGTGTTGCTTGAACTAAAATATAAGAGCAAAAAATCCTTGGGAACCAACAAGGTGATACATTTTTCCTCTTAGCTTAACACAGATATACGCAGTTGAAAATGTGTGGTTCTTCTCGCATAGATGTTGTCGTCAGCAGCGCACACCATGGGATGTACTTGGAGAAACATTGAGTCTTACACTTCTTCATTCTTTGTCCATGCCACCAAAGGCATGCGTTTTTAGAACAGTCCAGATTCAGGTCCCGCCTTTGTACTTGTGGTACAAGCATGCAGCTTCCTTGACACTTAAGAGCAAATTAAATCCATGCTCCATCAGCACTAAATTCTAAATAATGACCGTGACCTTTTTCTAACAACGTCCATAACACTTATTTGCTAATGTCCGTAAACGTTCATCAATATCCTAATGTGGCCACAATAGCCGATCGTTATTGTGCCCTTACTGTGCAACAGACTCCGTGCAGTTGTTTGCAGATGTTATCTCACAGTGTCCCTTTGTGAAAAGTACTTATCGTCCTCACTTTACAAAGGAGGACAGTGAAGGATAGCGAGTTTGAAATGATCCGGACAAAGGCCCCATCGTAGTTGGTTAGTGGTATGACCGTGATTTGCACACCATCCTGCCAGGCTCTGAAGCGCGCATTCTAACCAGTAGACCCAACTGCTTCCCTGGACAGTGCAGGTGGATGTGACCAGGTCAAAAGTATTCCAAGTAGGAACTTCCTTGGTGGCCCAGTGGTTGAGAATCCATCTTGTAGTGTGGGGGGACATGGGTTCAATCCCTGGTGGGGGAACAAGGATCCCACATGCCTTGGTGCCTCTAAGTGTGTGTGCCGTAACAAGAGAAAAAAACCTGTGCACCATAAAGAAGACTCAGCACAGTCAAAAAAAAGTATTCCAAGTAAATGTGAGATACCCAAAGCCAGGGACCACGGAAATGAGTGCTATACATTTTTAAAAACATTTCAACACAATGTTAAACCATAATAAGAAAGGAAAGAACCTTACAAGAAGAACAATCAAGGGTCGCAAAAGTCAAGGAAAAACATCATCATTTTTTAATAAGGGATGAGTGAGACGGATGAGTATAGGACCTGTTGCTTTATGAGTATCAGCGCCCGCATCTGGTAAGGACTTGGGTTTGCCAAGTGCACGGCTGGCCTGGAATTAGACTCCCCTGTGGAATTCAGGTCAGCGTTTACACCCAAGTAGTTTACGATCTTTGACAAATCTAAGCAAAAAATACTATGAAAGCACTTAGGAACCATGTAGAGAAACAGAACCCAAGCAGAATCAGAGTAATGAAAGTTCTCAAGGGGGAGGCAGGAGGGGAATAGTGGTGGAGTCCTTGAATTTTTGGAAGATAGTGGTCTAAGAAATGAGTTGTTTGATTTGAGGTAGTTGATCATAGAATACCTGCCACTCCACTTGAACTGACAGCTGCATCTCCTCACATCTAAGAAGAAAATGTGGCCCTTCATTCTCTTGATGACCCTCAACGTTTGCATCTTTCAGCTTATTTTAACTTGCTTATCCTGAAATCTTGTTCCAGAAATATTTCTTGTTGTGTCTTCTTTCATCTTCTCTTTCCTTCCTGACTCCTTTCCTTCTTCGTATAAAAGTGCAAATGGATCTTTCGTTCTCTGGCAGCAGTTGGCAAAGGGGCGTTCATAGACCACATACCCTAAGTCTCAGATTGGGACTCACTTCCATCTATGAGTCAGCACCTGAATAGGGTGTAGTTGAAGAGTTTTTTTTGAAACTGTCTAATCTCAAAGGTAGTTTGACATCTAAGATAGCACAACTTCAAATTCCGTATTTTTTCCCTAGCATCATCTTTTTTTGTCTTTTGAAACCCACCTCCCTGGACATCCACAATGTCAAAATTCATGAACTCTCTCTCTCTTTTTCTCATTATTTTTTTTTCCTTTATGAGCTGTTTCCCTCTTTTATCTGTATAAGCATGGGAAGAGCTTGAAATTTGGGCTTAGAATGGGGCTTGATTTCCAGCTTCATGGCTTGGTGACTACATGAGATTGAACCCCTCAATTTCTCTCTGGTAGAACAGCTGTCTTGGTGGTTGGTATGGCAAGCAATTGGCAATTTTTATTTGTTTTTGCTTTAAGAGTCTGCCTCTCCCAGTGTGCCCTGGTGGAGAACTTAGAAATTACATCCTTAGCTGGGTTTATGGCCGCTGCGCGGAAGCTACACAGTAAACTGCCTTCCCCACACACCCATGATCCTGTCCGGCAACAAATCATGCCAAGTTTGGCATGGCAAGTCCTAGAAGAGAGAAATACCCTCTGGTGAGCCAGAAAATGCAACAGGATCTGTCTGAGATTGCTAGAGATAGGTGTGCGATCCACTTTACCCTCGGCCAGAAAAAGATTTTTCCTTGACAGCTGGAAAGATCAAAGGGCTGAAACTGCGGCTATGGGGAGATGAATGGTGTAATATTAATATTATGTGAATTATATAGCTTGTGACAGTCAAGGTCAACGTGTCTAATTTCCCCTGTCTGGGAACCCCCAGCCAGTCACTCATAGAGAGGAATTCTAGTCACAGGAGTCTTTAACTCCAAGGGGATGGGTAGCCATTACCTGCCTGTGGACAGCTGAGACATTCAAGCATTAATACTCTGTGATGGAGCATGTCAAAAAACAGGGGAATCTGCAGGCTTTGGGACTGGGAGCTCAATCACGTGGATTAAGGAGGACTAACTGATGAACCGGGCAGGTAGATGGGTTTTTCAAGAATCATCCTGGAAGAGACAGATGTCCAATGTCTGGTATGTCGGCCTCACCAAGAAAGAGTGCCGTCTTTAGTCGTAAGCAAGGGTCTGGCGTACAGTCATCCATGTTGTACAGAAATATCATAGGAGTTGCAGCTTTGGGACTTTGAAAGGAAGGATGGAGAAGACTCCCATGAGATGTCTGACTGGTGTTGTGTATAGTTCAGGACTTGGGTCAAAGAGCTTCAGCCCCCATGTGAGGTTATTTTATTTGGGACAACCTTGGCAAGGATTCATTTCATTATATGCTTTCTGTGGGCCTTTTGGGTTCTTGTTTTCTTATTTTGACTATGAATATATTTACTGATTTTTAAAATTTAAAAAAAATTTATTTGGCTGCATTGGATCTTAGTTGTGGTACATGGGATCTTCATTGTCATGCACGAACTCCCTATTTGTGGCACACAGACTTTGTTGCTCTGCAGCATGTGGGATCTTAGTTCCCTGACCAGGGATCAAACCCGATCCCCTGCATTGCAAGGTGAATTCCTAATCCGTGGACCACTAGGGAAGTCCCTATTTACTGATTTTTAAAATCTCCACCTTTGTAGCTTTTCATTGATGAAATATGTTTAATATCCTTATCTTTTTACAATTCCTTTAAAATTAGCTTTTAACTTTGTCCGTGAACATTTCTTTTCCATGTGTTTTCTACTTTATTTTTTATTTATTTATTGTCTTTTTTTTATTAAGGTGTTGCTCCATGCATTCCCTTCTTCCTCTGGGTAGACCTCACATTGATTTACCAAAATAGCTCTCCAGTACGAATCAGGAGGCTCACAGGGTATAATCTTCGAGGTTATAAGGCTCAGACTAAGGGAACAAGATTGTTTCTTGACACCAAACATTATTCATCCTCTTAATTTGGAGCCTTGTAGCTTGAAATCCATGGTCTGTGATGAAATGAAGGCGATTTCTCTGAGCCTTACTGCTCTCATCACAAAAATGAAGATGGTATCTACCTCAGAGCCTTGTAACAAAGATTAAATGAGATGTATGAGGCCAGCACAGGAGTGAGAAGGAGGCGATTCTTAATAAATGTAATTTCATCTCTTCTGCAATTCCTGTAAAACTCCAGGGAACATTAGTAAATGTCTAGGTGTAAAAAAAAACAAAAAAAGATCCTGAGTTTGGTTACATTTGAGATACTTTTAAGCCATTCCAATGAAGGTATATTGAGTAGGCAGTTGGAGTTAACAGATGTAAAACTCAGAAAAGTCTGAGCAGGAAGTCTTCAGCTCAAGGGGTCTTCAACATGTAGGTGCAAGTTAAAGAGAGAAGGTTGTGTAGACTCTCAAGTAACTAGAAAACCTAGGGCGTCACTATTGAAGGATTGGCAATATTTTAAGTCTTTTGGGAGAGAATGAAATAAAACCCCCAGGAGCAGGAGATAAGGGAAGGGTGTTGTTTTGGAAGCCATGACATGCATGTTTTTAAGAAGATGGGGATAAGAGTCTCTTCTTGACCTTGAAGGAAGATGAAAACTGGACATTGTCTATTGGGTTTAGCTGCTTCATGGTCATGGGTTACAGCTGCCAAGAGTTTTCTTGAAAGAATCATAGGATCGAGAGACTCCACTCACTATTCCCACAGAACTAAGTTATCTTTCCTCTGACCTGGTCAGGTGTTCATCTTTTATACTTCTAATGTGATTTTTTTTTCTTTATGGTTTATAAGGATAGTCGTTTGTACTTAGCCTCATTCCCATAATGAATTATCAGTTTCCTGAAAATGGAGGTCATGCACAGCACCAAATATAATACACGTAGTAAGTATTTACTAGTTCAGCCTCAGAATCATGGGTTCTGCCAGAACAAGGCATGTGTCTTTGTCTGTTCATCCATCCATTCATTTATTCACTGAAGAGTGCTGTATTTACCAACTCCATACCACGTGCCAAGCACTGTCTTAGGCTATATGAATATAATGGTGAACAAAAATATTCCTTATATGCATGAAACTTACATTGTGGTGGCGACATGATAAAGAATAAATAAATACACGTTCTGAGTACCGTTAACATCTTATTTGTCCCTCACAACAAGCGCATAACGTCGATATTATACTCATTTTATTTTTATTTTTGTATTGAGGAAATGGAGGCACCCAAATACTCAGTAACTCGCCAGGGTCATTTGTTCATTAGAGGCGGATCTGGGATTTAAACAGGCGTTTTGACTCCCAAATTCATACTGTTAATCACTCCACTGCACTGCAAAATGTTTGGCACAGAGAAAACTATTATTATTGTTATTCACACTAATGCAGCCATGAAATTAAAAGATGCTTACTCCTTGGAAGGAAAGTTATGACCAACCTAGATAGCATATTCAAAAGCAGAGACATTACTTTTCCAACAAAGTTCCGTCTAGTCAAGGCTATGGTTTTTCCAGTGGTCATATATGGATGTGAGAGCTGGACTGTGAAAAAGGCTGAGCACTGAAGAATTGATGCCTTTGAACTGTGGTGTTGGAGAAGACTCTTGAGAGTCCCTTGGACTGCAAGGAGATCCAACCAGTCCATTCTAAAGGAGATCCGTCCTGGGTGTTCTTTGGAAGGACTGATGCTAAAGCTGAAACTCCAGTACTTTGGCCACCTCATGCAAAGAGTTGACTCATTGGAAAAGACTCTGATGATGGGAGGGATTGGGGGCAGGAGGGAGAAGGGGACAACGGAGGATGAGATCGCTGGATGGGATCACCGACTTGATGGACATGAGTTTGAGTGCACTCCAGGAGTTGGTGATGGACAGGGAGGCCTGGCGTGCTGCGATTCATGGGGTCACAAAGAGTTGGACATGACTGAGTGACTGAACTGAATTGAATGTTATTAATAGTAATTATTCCTCGGCCTAGGGATCTTTTATCCCAGTTCAGATAAGGAAAACAGATCCCACCTAGTTATTGACAAAACTGGACATGGAAGCCACGTCTCCATGGTCTCAATCTGATGGTTTCCCCTCATACAATACCTCTTCTTTAAGGGAGGGAGTCTGGAGGGTGAAGAGGTGGAAGGATGGCAGGATGAAGGAGTGGGCAAAGAGAAAGGAGGATGTGTGAGAGAGATGGAGGAAGGAATTAACTCTGATTTGGGATTTTTGATGCTAACAAACTGTGTCTAATTTTTCAACATTTCCCCCTATATTTCTCAAGAGGGTATATCCTTAAACTAAGCATATTTCCATGCAAAATAACCATATTCCATTTCATAGACTGAAAAAACAAAATATTGGAGCTAAGAGACCCTACCTACTTAAAAGACTATATTTTGGAAAAGATATTGTTACTGCCATTTATATTGTGAAGGCGTTGATTGGAAGGTACACTGGAAGCTCTGTTTACCACCAGTCAAGTCTTTGAGGAGTGTGTATAAGTGTGTGTGTGTGTGCTCGTGTGCATGATGTATATAGAAGTACATACTTATTTTATAAAATCCTGGTGGTGTTGAATTTAATTTGTGTATATGTTTTGGAGGAGAGGGTTCTGAAACATTTTTGGGGGATGGGAAAGTTTTTGTACTTACATGCAAGGCTGCTGTACTATCAAGCACCATATTTAAGCATCACAAATATACACTAAGCAAGGACAGATGCACAAGGAATTTAAGCAGAGTTTTTCTAAATGGCAAATAATTAGAGGGGAACAGATGCCTATGGGCAGCAAAGGATGAAATGAGGTACCAGGAATTTTAAAAGGGAGATGGAAATACATATGTAGAATGCAGTTGCTCTCAAGGATGTTTAAGCCTAGAGGCTGTTCTTTCCCAAAGTTCTCTATTTTTGTGGGTTTTGACATGAAATTTTGTTCTCTCTTTACCTATATTCCCCAAAGAAATAGATCATGCTAATCATTCCAAAGTGGAACAGATTTTCTTTCGAACCTCAGTTTTGGATGACTTTGTGGGTTGCATCTCTTTCTTTTCTCTCCCCAGGGCCGTGTCCTTTCACAGGACTGCCAGGATATGACATTTCTCACAGTGTCACTCCTCATTATTTATTATTTATACCTCATCTACTTCCAAAAGGGTTTTTAGCTAGCCTACCAATAAAAGATGCCTATGAAAGTGATTTTTTCTTCCCCTTGATGAGCCTATAAGAATGGGCATGCCCTCTTTTGAACAGCCCGGCTGTGCAGTGGGTTGCGTCCATCTGAGAACTCTTCTGCATAGTCTGGAGGTCGAAGAGGAAACAGATCTTCAAGAATAAAGTAGAGAAGAACATGAGACATTTCCCACCTTCCTGCAGAGTGGTGGTTTAAAACAGCAGGGACACCGAGCAGAGCCATTCAGAGACCAAGCAAAGCTGAGCCGTAGCACCTGATCATTATCCCTCAGGTTGGAGATTTACCTGTTATGCTCACTGTAACAAAAGAAATGAAATCTCTGTAATTATATTGGAAAGGGGAGGAGATCATGTTTTAGTTCCTTTGATCTCCAGCTAGAATAGGCTCGGCTTTTGGAAATTTAATTTGAAAGAATCCAACGTACACATCTGCTTTTTGTACTGCAATTTCTATTGAGCTTGAAAATAGAAATTTATTAATGCAAATGTGTAGAGTCTGTTCCTTGAGGAAAAAGAATACACATTCAAAATACAAGGTGATCCTTTCTACAGAGCTGTGGAAGATTTTAATAAAGACATTCTCTGTGTTTCTTCTAGAGTTCAGGGGTGAAGTTCTTTGTTAACAAGGACTAAGCATTGGAATTACAGGATGAATTGGGGAACAGAAAGATTCATGATTAGTTAAATATTTAAAAGTTTCCAAAGGACAGATGAGATGGTTAAGAGATGAGAAGTAGACTGAATCCTAAAAAACAAACAAAAAAAGCCAAAGCAAGTGCATCACCAAACCATTTTGAGAACATGTTTGAATTGACGGTTGGGATCATGCTAAGAGACAAAGCTTTCATTTCAACGAATCCAATCTGCCTATGCTATGCTGTGCTAAGTCACTTCAGTCGTGTCCGACTCTGTGTGACCCCATAGATGGCAGCCCACCAGGCTTCCCCGTCCCTGGGATTCTCCAGGCAAGAACACTGGAGTGGGTTGCCATTTCCTTCTCCAATGCGTGAAAGTGAAAAGAGAAAGTGAAGTCGCTCAGTCATGTCCGAATCTTAGCGACCCCATGGACTGCAGCCTACCAGGCTCCTCCATCCGTGGGATTTTCCAGGCAAGAGTACTGGAGTGGGGTGCCATTGCCTTCTCCCCAGTCTGCCTAGTGTTCTGGAAAATTGCCTTTGCCTGTAAACGGAATGGCATGGCAGATTTTAGGTAGGACACTTTCTCACCCAACTTAGCCCTTACTCTGTATTTTATTTTTGCACCATTACATGAAGCTGCACATAAATGACACTTGACTTAATCCTTGGAGTGGCTGGATTGCATCGTCTGTTTTGATTAACTTTTTCTTGTTCTCAGTGTAAATTTTCCATAAAGCCTAAAATGTCATGAGCATTTTGGGACATAAATCCCTTAAGCTGTTTTGCAGTCATATTGTTGTCCTTTGTAGGGTTTGAGTGTGTCCCTAAACTCCTTCTTGTCTCCAAATGGGCAAAATAAATTATAAACTGTTGAGAACATTCAATCACTGGGTGAGCAGTCATCTCAGAAAACTGAGCAAAGTGTCCTTTTTCAGTTCTTTGAGTAAATGGAGCTGATTTCCTTATAATATTTGTGCTCTATCAACATATCTCAAAAACTTGGTTGTAAATTATCTAGGCTTAAGAAGGAGTTCATGATTAAAGACTGTCTTGAATTAATAAAACCAGTCTTTCTTTTTCTGGGGTGATGTAGTGAGATTTTTTTTCAAAGGTGGGCCTCAGTCCATTCTCTTGGTTACTTGTTACCTTCTTCCCCATGGAGTTTGTGTGTGTGTGTGTGTGTGTGTGTGTTGAGGAATGGAAAGCTGAAAGCCACATAAAATTAGGCAGGGAATTAGGGATTCTGAGTTGAAAACAGGGAGCATATCCTCAACTTGTCATATCTGAGTTGGTTCAGTTGTGTTGCCAACTGAATAGCGCATGGATAGCGCATGACCCTTGCAAATGTACAGTTTAATTTGGGTTCAGTGATTCCTGGGTGAGTCTGTGACATAGGACTCCAAAGGCCACGACAGCGATTTAAGACACAACATGTTAGGACACAGTTGGCTCCCTGGAAGCTTTTCGGTGACGAGGATTTTGCCTGAACCCATTTTGGGGGAGTGTACCATGGAAAGTATGGCTCGCCACTTCCAATGAATTAATTTCTAACATTTCCATCCAGTGGTGACTTTGCGCAGCTACCCACATCTTCCTTCCTCAGAGGCAAGAAACTCCCAAACAGAATTTCTGTGTCTAATGGCAGACAGTTGGGGTGCTGCAACCAAGCAGTCACCCTTAAAAATTAATGAGCTTAATGATGGTTTGAAGAAGTGATGGTGATGGTGGTCGGGGAGGGAGGGGCCGCGGGGATGGCAGAAGGAGGCAGGCTGGACTTGTCACAAGTGACAGTATTGGAGCCCCTGCCCTTCTCCCTGGTCCCCATCCCCCTTCACACCCCCACCGCCCCCCAGTCGCCAGCCCTTCCATCCTCCCCTCTTCACAGGAGCCGGAGCAGATAGAAAGACAGGGCGATTATGAAGACGTCAGTTGGAGCGGAGGCAGGCGAGAGGGGCGCAGCGCTCCAGATGAGGTCCGGGGGGAGCTGAGGAGGGTCACTCATGGACGACCGTGTGTGTGTGTCTGACAGACTGTGAAATGGTGCGTTGTTGCACGGCTGCGCTGCACCTGGGCCCTTCATCTGTGATTGATTGGTTTGGTCATGTGTAATGGTCCCATCTGCTCTGTGTTGTTTTTCTTTTTTTACTTATAAACACCGTTCCCAGCGGCTGAGAGAGGATGAGCTATGTTTTGTCATCTTCACTTACACTTTAGCTCAAAAAAGTGGTCAAGTAGGTAAGCTCTCAAGTCTGTCCAAGTATTGTAGCAGCAAGTCCGGATTTCCCCCTTTGCTTGGGGAGGGTGTGTGTGTGTGTGTGTGTGTGGTGTGTGTTGTATGCATGCGCTTGTGTGTGTGCTCTCCTGCGCACGCGTGTGTGCCTGGAGTTTGCATACTGCCTGTTAATATCTGAATAGTTCGTGAACCACAGAAGACCAAAAAATCGCAGAAATGATTTGCACAAGTCTGTGACTCTTACTGCAACGAGTTTTTTTTTTTTCCTGTTTCTCTTTTTTTTTTTCCTGTAACGGAGCCAATACTTAATTAAAACCGCTGACATCATGGTGTTATAATTAAGCGTGGCATTAATTAAGCTGGAATAACGATTTTTTTTTTATTAAGAGCTGCTTCTATTGTATAAGACTGTTACCGCTAAAACCAAAAAAATTTAAAGCAAAAATGAATTCTCTCTAGATGAGCCCTTTTCAACTTCCCCAAAGTCTGGCCTTAGGACTGTCGTCATCAGAGCTCTGTGTGCATGTATGTGTCTCTGTGTGTGTCTGTGTGTTGGGTGGTGTTGGGATGGGGGGAGAGTGGAAGTGAAATTTGTTTTTTTTCACCCAAAAATGCTGATCGGCTCCTGGCATTCTGATGGCTAATTATGCATCGGAGAGCTTCGACAGCTGCATTCATCATCATAAAATGTAATAATTAATGACATTCCAACAAAGAAAAATATGCAAATGAGGACTCATTAGCATTTTCATATTCAGCTTTGATAATGCTTTTGCTGACAAGGTTGTAATTAATGAAAATTCATGTCGCAGTCAGGAGATTGGATCGGTTTCATTCCGCTCACAATTCCCAAATGCTTGCATTATGGAAAATCGGCAGCTCTGCCAACTTTTCAGGGAAGAAAAAAACACACACACACACTAAAAGCACCAGATGCAAATTAATGGTAGGGAGTCTTTAACTCTTTAAACCACCCCCCTAAATTTCCATCATAGGGAATATAGGATGAGTTTTAGCCTAAGAACTAGATTCTTTTTTTTTTTTTTTAATAACAGCCACGAAAGTACTTTTATTTGGGACCCAAGTATGAGAATTTCTGGCAAACTTTTTTTTTAATATTAAAGATAAAAACCCCTCTACCTTTCCCTTCTTTTCTCTTTCAAGACTATTTAAATTTACATAGTAAAACATGTTAGGACAGCCAAGCCCCAGCGTGCTGTGTTCTGTCCTCTGGCTGGCAAATTTACACCATGACAGTTCATTCATCCTCTTGCTTTTTGGAGACACCTCTTCATGTGTTTGTGCTTCGATCTTCTGGTGCCTCCTTCCGTGTAAGCTACCCATAAAGTCGAAAGAAAAGCAAGTATTCTATTTCTCTATTCAGGGTAAGTTGTTTCTTTCTTTCTTTCTTTTTTTTTTTCTTTTTTGGATGATTTTTCCCCCCTGTGCTTTTTCTTTTTAATCTGTTCCATTTGTGGTTTAATGTAAGAGATGTGGAATGCGCCCATAATTCTCTCACTCAACACTTCTGGTTTAGTGTTGGGCCTCAGACGTAATTTTAAGAGACACTGTACAATCCAAATGGATACCCAGAAACCCCAGGACAGAGATATCGACAGGCATTCAGCACAGAGAGCTATTAATTTATAAACCCTCTGTGTGCTGCTTTCAAAATGTGTGACTGGAGGTTGGCAAATAACCATTTGGTGCCAACCTAGTACCATGTTTTGTTAGACCAGCCTAAACTTAAACCAAAAGTTCTCTCTCACCCTTAACATTAGAAAGAAAAAACCCAGAACTCTTGACAGGATGTCAAGATTTGATCTTCAGGTTAAAAAATGATCATTACTAAGTTGAATCTTTCTGCTGAGGCAGATGTTTATCAAAAAAAAAAAGAAAACAAAGGTTTGTATAAAGATTAAGAGTAGAGGGGAATGAAAACGTATGCCTTTAAAAATTGTCAAATATATAAGCGCTTTGACTCTCAAATGATATAACTCCAGGCAGTTTCTAAGATGCAGCTTCCTGTTTATTTAAAGTTAAGTTGTAATTCCCCAACTTGCTAGCCCAGCATAAAGAAAGAATATAAATATGCCTTGTTAGGAGAAGATAGAAACTTTGATATGCTAGGTTTTATTTTTTGGAGTATCTCAGTGAAATGGAAAGTATCATGAGTTATTTAATGAGAATTTGAATGTAATTTCTTTCCTATGATTTAATCGAGAGGCTAGATTTTTAGTCCTTATTTATCTTTTAGAGATCCAGGAAACAGAATTTTATTTCACTCTTGCTGTTTCCAACTTTTGTTTTGTCACAGCTTGTACATGAATGTGTGTGTGTACACACATGTGTAAACGTGTGTGTCAGTAGCTGGAGATTATGGTGAGTGTCCTTTTTCTTTTGAAATCTATTGTGTTAAAATAGCAGGCAGAAGAAGGGTTTTTTCCTTTTAGTTTACTTCTTTTTTATGCGGGCAAACTGCCCATCCAGATGGTAGAATTTCACCTGTAAGCAATCTGAAACGATAGGTTAATTCTGACATTTTATAGAGCTTTTTTATTTTCTTTTCATACAGTATAACTGAGTGCAGAGTAACCACTCAAAATGATGCTTCCTTTCCCCCCCACTTTTTCTTTTAAAGCGCTTCCTGCTGTGATTGGTTCTTTTTCTCCACCAGATCTGTATTTGGGGCTCAATTAAAATCTGTGGCTTTTGGCACTTTGTTGCTATTGTCTCGAACCCACATCAGATGAAATCTTTGACCACTTCTAGTGTCTGTAAATGAGGAAGTGATTGGAGAAGTGAAGGAACAAGTGTCGACCAGCAGGTCAGTGGTGGAGAAGCAGATCCCTTTAATTGGAGAAGCTCAACGTTCCACTGGCTGTGATAAATTCACTGTTAGGCTTCTCCTCCCGCCAAATTTACAACTTCTACCTTTCTCAGTAATGCCCAGCCTGGTGTTAGCAACCGGAATCCTGAGATTTGATTCTGTTTTCAGCGTGGCTCGCCTCTGGTGGTTTTGTGTCTAAGCAGACTGGAGATGCTTTGAAATGATTTGTTGACCTGTTATCAAGGAATCCCATTATTTCTCAAAGCTGGTTTGGGGGGTGTTTACGCAGTGGAGCATGAAAGGGAAAGGGAGTATTGGAGATTGTTTTCACTGATAGTAATTTTAATTGTACTGTATTTACAAGTTAGCTTTGAATGCTGTTCTTTTGTTTTTATTTCTAGAAAAATCTTTCATTTGCATAAGTAGTTTCTTGAGTTATTTATATAATAAAGATGGCTCTAGGGACATCATCTTCCCTGGCTTATTCCCTTGAGAGAACACTTCTGAAAGTATTACTACTCCCCTAAAATTATACCTGTTCAGTGTAGGACCCTGGTCGTGGCACTCTTGCTTTGCTCTTTCTGTTTCCTGTTTTGCAGATGTTAATTCCTTTGGGTATTTTTTTTTTTTTTCCAAGTGATGAGATTTTCACTGTCCATGTGCAAAGCCACATTTCCTGGAGTTATTGAACTCTGAAATAGGAAACCTGTGGGAGATCGGTTTTACCCTCCCCAGAAGCTATTGCTTCAGTCAAGGAGAATGACTGCCCCATGACTGAGAATTTTAAAGGAGTTGTTTCACTAAAACAGCCACAGGTATTGCAACAAAATCCACATTTGTTTGTGGCCAGTGAAGCCAGGGTTCCTGGCAGGATTCTCATCCAGTTGCTTCTCGTATTTCCCTTGCAAACTTTCCCATTGGTTGGGGTCTGTGGAGAAATTTCAGTGGCTGGCTGGTGGAAGTGTTTGGGAGAACATTTGCGTATCAAAGCAGCCTAGATATCTGCAAAAAAAAAAAAAAAAGAGAGAGAGAGAAAGAAAATGTTTGAGGGAAAAATGAATCCATTTAGGATTAGGAAGTAAGTGCTTTAAACATTTTAAAAGCATTTGTGATTTCTAGGAGTATGTTATTCATGAGCCAGGGCCTAACCTGACTTTTAGGGGTCATGCCCGAATTCATATTTTTAAAAAGCTTGTAAGATAATGACATTTTGCTTTGGGATATAGATTGGTACCTCTGTGTGGTATAAAAATTCCCCCCAAATTAAAGGGCACAAAAAAATCCAAAATTTGTTTATGATTTAGTGAACCTGTAAGACAAAGGATGAAGGGAAAGAGCCTCATTCTTTTCCTCCTTTATATATTTATTTCCCCCCGTAAAAGACAACTGAATGGGCGTGGTGTGATGTGCGGCTCTGCTGGAGTCCATAGCTTTCTCTTAATGGTGATGATGTGAATATCAGGTCTCTCTCTTTTTTTCTTGGTAAAGGATTTAATGTGGAGATATTGGTGTTCAGATTATTAAAGTTTTAACTCCATTACACTGATAGGTTGGAAACAGTACATATAAAACTCAGTGTAGCCAGTTTTCCCATTTGTTACCAATGTAGGGGTTGAGCGTTGACAATTACTGCACTTAAAAGCCCCCTGGATCAGGTGTTATTTTACCATCTGGATATTTTAATTAGTAATAAAAATGTGAATCTGGAGACATGGAAATAGGATCTGCAGTACACGATGGCCCAGTGCACTTTGTTGGTGTTGAGGTGTGCGTGGCTGCATTTTGTGTGTGTGTGTGCTTGTATGTAAGTGTAGTTGTGTTTGAATAGGTGTTCATTCCTCCTAGGAAACCCAAGCATGGAGATTCTGGTGTTTTTTTCATACTGGTGTTTTTTTCATACTGGTACTATCACAATACCAGGAAAATTGGCCACTTTTCTTGAATAAGAAGTAGAAATGTATAGTAAATGTACTTAAATTCCTAAGTAATCCTTGCCTGTATCTTTTTAATAATGGTCATACTTGCTCACGTATGGGGAAGTACATGCCAGTACACTGTGACATTAGAGGTAGGCTTAGGCAAAAGATGTGGTTCCTCCATCATGTAGCTGTGTGCCCTAAGACAAATAAATTAACCCGAGTCTGCCTTTTTTCTCACATATAGAATGAAAATATGATAATAGTTAATGATACTTACTTAATTATGACAAAGCTTATAAGAGCATGTATGTGAAAGCACTTGGTAAAATAAAAAGAGCTGTAACAATTTATTTTTAATACAGATTGCCAGTCATAATCCACATAACCATCTTCATGATTTAATAAATTGTTTCATATTAAAATATAAATGAGATACAAATATAAGTAAGTGTACCATAACAAATAATAAATTTAGGACCACCAGATAATGTGTTTTATAATTTTAAACATGAAGCAAAGTGACCCATTTTTATAAAGTTTCTGGATATGCTCTTTGAAATAATGTTATTCTTAATTAAGGCCGAAGTGGGTACATTTGAGAGAAATAGTGACCCTCTGGAGAAATGGCGAGTGAAAATAGTTTAGGGAAATGAGACTTGGTGTCTTCTTCAGAAAGCTGCATCCATGTTTCTCTTAATCATTATGAATTTCGTGTTTGCAAACCAGTGTGAATACATAAACGATAGTCATTATATTGTTTAGAAAAAAACCCACCCATTACAGTTTATACACACACACAACACACACCATATTATATGTAAATTTGCTCCAGAAGTTGTTAGCCCCAGGAAGTGAGGGTGTTGATAAAATTGCTGTTTGACACTGGACCAGATGAGTTTGGACATTTATGTAGAAAGCTTTTCCTGTTTTTATTACAGGTTCAGTTCTCTTCCTGAGAATTCTTCAGAAAGGATTTGTTTTCCTTACTGAAATGAATATTATGATGGAATACTGTGGTCTAATGATGCTATTTTGGTCATTTCATTAATTTCATCTTCTTCTCCCTTAATGCATACCTTGATTATAATACAAATTATATTTACATTACATGGTTTATAACAACAAATGTTTATTTTTATAGACAACCTGATTTTAATCAACATCTTAGAAAGCATCTACCTGCCTCTGGAACATGGAGTTAGCAGAAGTATGCCGACTTCCTTTTTGGGGAAGTGTTAGGAGGAGCTCGGTCTCACTGAGGCAGTCTTAGTTCATTAGTCTGGTTAATATTAAGTAAACCACAGAAGAAACCGAAACACGCTGGTGGAGTTATGACTCTACAGCTTTTCAGATTTTTTGGACTTAAAAATGGAAACTGGTTTCATTTAACGTTCTCTCAGATTCATGTCCCATTTCAATGACCAGTTTCGTTGACATCTGATCTAGTGAACAGAGTGGCTCTACATATTATTTGTCTGGAAAGTTTTGAAATGAATCTACAGGTCCTCCTCTGTGAAACTTCTGTGATGAGAATGGCCCCGTGTGCCTTTTAGAGTTCAGCACTGACAGTCAGGAGATGAGAACAAAATCATGAGACTCCTTTAAAAATGATCCCAGGAATGGGATTCAGCTACACATTGGGGGGACAGCATTTAAAATTTATTAAAAAAATAAAGTGATTCAAAGTAAGGTCTGTAGCCAAACTCCTTAATTGTGATGCATTTGCTGAGTTCCCCTCTTCCGTCGCCGGGCCTGCTCTGATGCCATATGGCCGACCATGGAACATTTAACTTGTCAGATATAATGGATTGTCCTGGAAGCAGATTTTTGCTTTGAGCATTCGGCTCCTTTCTTGCATTTCACTCTCAGCTCCAGGCTGCAGGATGAAGGATTGTGGTGGAAATGCAAAGAAGAGACACACAGTTGATTCCCCTTAAGAGAGTGACCTATATGCCACGAAATTTTACCCACGTAAAGAGGCATTATCCCCGTCACTGGCCTTAGCAGGCTGCATGTCAGAATCATTTAAATTTGCCTGGACTTAACAGATTGTGTAAACATTTCAGAATTGAGTGCTTAGGAATAATAAACCATCATCATTTTAACTTATGCAAAAACGGTGCAGCCGTATCAGCCAAAGGATAAGTATTCTTTATCATGACCTACATGTAACCTAAACCGCCTGGTTGGTAGAGGGTGTAAATTAAGTTCAACTCTCAAATCTACCAAGAATGCTTGAAAAAAAAAAATCAACCTGATGCCGACGTTACGTGGATTCATTGTTTTTGTTTGCTGCTGAGTGAGGTGAGGTTGAAATGATCTTTGAGGTGGATGGACAAGTAGCAGTTCATTATCCTACTAAGCTTTCCATCTTGAAACTTAAGTGCAGACCTTCTGTTTATTCTAATGTGCTTGAAATGAAAGATTGGACATCCTGATTATTTAACTTGTAAATGTAAAAAATACAGTATCTGATGTTGGTTTTAATTTGTTGCTTTCATGAGGTAATTCATGTTATTTTTCAGTTTGTGATACTGCTTCTGAAATCAAAAGCTCTAAAAGATTTAGGAAGAGTTTGTGACTTTAAGGAATAAACTGAGTGCTCTTTCTACATGTATGTGTTCATTCATAGCTGCGAGGTACTCTTCTGGTGTAATCTACTGTAACTCCAAGGCTAATATTATAATACAGAGACCCAGAATAGACAACTTAAAAATAATCAGTCAAGGACAAACCAGTGGGAAAATAAGTAACTTATGTGTCTCAATTTAACTATAAAATGGTACATATTTGATTGCTCTGGGGTTACAAAAATCAATAGATTTGCATATGACACATGGGATTACTCTAAAAGAAACTGTCTGTTGGTAAAGGGTAATTTAACATACTTCCCAAAACCTATGTGTTTATGTATTAGAAATTCAATATTTAATTTACTCCTACAAATTGTGTTTTCTAGATAATTTTTCATATACATCTATAAACACTACAGTGGCCTTGAAAACTAACAAAACTTCACTTGTATACAAAGAAGAATTATTTCTTTTTAATGAACACCTTTCCATGAAGCTGTTAAGAAATGTTGAAGTCAGTATTGAATAATCAAGTATACTTGTGTGTATTTCTTACTGACCCTAAACTGAGCACGTTAGTTTTAGCGATTTCATGATAGGATGATGTCCCTCCTTCCTGTATTCAAATTTTGGTCGGATTTAGTCTGAGATAAGTTTGGGTGGTACCTGGCCAGAGCCAGCTCTTGTTGGGGCTGTGCGCCCTCTGCTGGCTACTTAGATTGGCACTGACTGGTATGAGGGGTTCTTAATTTCTTTTACTTTTCAAGGTTGGTTTTTTGTTGTTTTTTGTTTTGTTTTGGTATTTTTTATACAATCAGATATTTGTAGTGATTATAAAGTTGTGGGTTAATACTGAGTATGGCAGTTAATTATTAAGAAATGAAGGGATTTTTTTTGTTTGTTTGTTTTCTTGGGGTTTTGAGGGGAGTTTCCTTTTGCTAAATATGAGACTCTTGACAGCTCAAATAACATGTTAAGTATACACCACTCTTGAGTTATTAAGTGGTTGTTTTCAGATGTCCATTAATCATTTTCCTGTTGCTTTCCTAACTCCTCCTTGCCTGATTCCACTCAAGAAGAATTCTTGTTTACTAAGTTGGGCATGGACTTTAAAAGGATAGATCATTGAAATTTTGAAACATGACTCCTTGTATATAGCTAATGCCTGGTAGAGAACCCCTTGATAGGCTTAACTGTTAATGTTTTATGAAGGCATTTTTGGTGTCCTTGCAGACCAAATTAAGCTGTTCTCCCTGGCAGACATTGAGAAGAATCAGAGTTTGAGTGGAACCTTTTTTGTTTTGTTTGGCTGCTTTTGGTTGTTGTTTCTAGAGTGTAGGATGCTGAAGGAGCAGATTGCTGACGCTGTCAGGTCGCAGGACTGACGTATACGAGGGCAGTTGCAGAGGGAACCTCTCACCTCTGCGCCATGACTTGGGTGGAGACTTGGTAGTAAAGGCCAAAGCTCTGTATAATGAATCAGATCAGATCAGATCAGATCAGATCAGTCGCTCAGTCGTGTCCGACTCTTTGTGACCCCATGAACCGTATAATGAATAGGTCTTTAAAATAGCAGCAGTTATTGTTGATAAGTTTCCATCAACTTCTTTATAAAAATTAACTATGTGTAAGTGATTTCTACATTATCTCTGAAATGCCTTGAGTCCATTACGTGATGATTCTGTGGCGAGAATTTTATAGCTCTCTTCAGTTCCTTTGTTTTTGCAAATTTCTCTAATTCATAATAAGCAAATTCCATCAAAACTCCCCAACCAGCTCCCCAGCATATGGAATGATCGGAGAACAAGAGCTAGTGGGGAGATGTCTTCTAAGTTATTTCCAGTTTTCCAATTTTAGGCATCAGTTACCTTAAAATTTATTATGGGTAAATTGTAAAGGTGTAAATTATTATTTATTTTGATTTACTTAACATTGTCAAAGAGCTGCAGATGGCACTCTCACAGACACCCCTTTCCCGCTGGAGTTGTTCTGCTGCGTGTCCTCTTGCTGCCTGTCGCCCGCTCAGGGTGCGTTCGGTGCGCTCTGTGCTTCTCAGTATTCCCACTGCACCCCTGACAACATTTGTTACTGGGGTTCCTCCCTGGCTTCTCACCTATCTACTCTTTTTTGTAAATAAACATTTACTTTTTAAAAATAATTTTTATTGAAGTATAGTTGATTTATACTGTTGTGTTAGTTTCAGCTGTGCAGCAAGGTAAATCAGTTATACAGATCCCTATATCCACCCTTTTAGATTCTGTTCCCATATAGGCTGTTACACAATTGGCGTCAAGTTCCTGAGAACGGTGTCCATCGTTAACTTTCCATCAGCTAACACGTGCTAGTTATACGCAGGCACCCAACAATATTTATTCCCGAATCTTATGTTTTTTGGGCCTCTTTCAGGTTCAGAGGACCATTTTTGCAACCTTCAGAATTGAAAATCGCTGTCTGTAAACATCTGTTCCCCGTGGTGGATTTTATTTTCTTGCATGTTTTGCTAGGATGCGGTCACTGTTGTGACTACGCCCCTTCTCGCTCCTTCCTCCGTTCCTCCTTCTCCCTCATCCTCCCTTCCTCTGCCTCTCCCCTTCCTTCCTGTGGCCCCCGCCTTCCTCTCTTGATTTAGTCATGCTCATATATTCAGTAATTGGGAGGTTTTCCTTAAACACTATAGTGTGGGGCTCAGTGGTTTGTGTAATTTTGTTTGTGAACCATCACCTGCCTTTAACAAGGGAGTTGGACTCTTGAGTAGTTTGGTCCTGTTTCCCTCCCAGCTTGTTTGTAATGGGGCCATTCTTTTAAAGTTGATCTTGAAGGGCAGGCTCAGTGGTTAGCAGTCTTCCTCCTCTTTGTCTGCTCCGTGAATGCCCTGAATTGTATTTTGAATTATGGGCTATTTCACCACAACTTCTCAGTAGTGTACATTTGGGGAATATGAACTCTGTAAGTCTAAGACTAGAGAAATGTCGTCTAATATGTTATAGATGCATCTATGAATGACACTCAGATTCTCTTCTATGCGGGGTTAAAAATGCTACTTATATCCATATATATGTATAATATACATATATACATACATATATTATACTTACATATATACACGTACATATAATACTCATTTTATTGTGCATATGTAAAGCTGTATTTAAAATTTTTGTGAACCCCCACCTCCTTTATTTTTGTGCATTCTTGAGTTTCATAGCAAATGTGTGTTGCTTCTTTTAAGAGATGATCATGGTTATGTTCTAATTGTTAGTTGTGAGCTCAGCTTGAAAAGTGAGGCCATCCCCTACATGAGATGGTGCTAGAATATGTAATTTCCCTAGATACACACTTTATAGTGAACATAATACTACATCTTTCTTCTGTTTTCTGTGCTGACGTGCCTAATTCAGAGTTTGGTCATTATTATTCTGAATAGTTGATATTAGTGAGACTTCCCTGATGACTCAGATGGTAAAGAGTCTTCCTGTGATGTGGGAGACCCAAGTTCAATCCCTGGGTCAGGAAGATCACCTGGAGAAGGAAATGGCAACCCACTCCAGTATTCTTGCCTGAAAAAATCCCATGGACAGAGAAACCTGGCAGGCTACAGTCCTTGGAATCACAAAGAGTTGGACACGACTAAGCAACTAACACACACACACACACACACACACACACACACACACGAGACTCTTTTAGAACATCAGTTTACTGGGCGGTACATAATGTATTGCTAAAAGCAGATTGCAAGGTAAAACGTAACTACTGATTTTCTTAAAATTTGCTGATAAATTCCAAATAATTGAGCAGGGCAACAAAGTCTTACAGGATGTTGTCTCTGCTGCATTTGGTCAGAAATGTTATCAGTCTCCTCCAGAGGAATCAGAAGACCAGATTCTCTCCCCCAGCAAGGACTCCATGCTTCCGTAGAGCATGAACATGCCGAATTCATGGGTGGGAGCATCCTTTTAGGTTAAGAAGCCAAGTCGGGTTCCCTGAGTTGATCCTCGGAGTCTAAAGGTGACTTCCTCCTTAGGGCAGGAAGGGGGACAAGGTACTTGGAGAGCAGTGGCCCCTGGGGCTGACTGAAGAGGGATGTCCTTTTACCTCCAGGACACTTGTGTCTTGGAATCCTATTGTGTGTGAGAGCTATCTACGTGGCAATGTGAGATGCATTTCTTTAAAACAACTGATCTTCATGAGTGGAAATGAACAAACATAGAGGCCTAATACGCCGTCAGAAAAAAAGTTTCTCCAGCTTGCAGAATGTAACTGAAGGAGTTGGCGACCAACTCTTGTTGATCAACTTTTGTTTCAAAATCTAGTTAAACAGGTTAGATTAGATAGTCGTCGATTTTTTTTTTTTGTTATCTCCCGGGTTTATTGGAGTTTCATCTGATGTAATCTTAAAGATCGAATCAGTTCACCTAAATTGGTTATTCTTACCTCTGGCCTATTAGACTAACCAGTGAAATTTTATTGTTTTTTTAAAAAATAGATATTATGGACTCTGCTCCACTGATTGCAAGTCCCCTGGGGTGGAGAACCCAGGTATCTGTTTTAAGAAAAGACCTCCGACAGTTCTCATGACTGGCAGGGTGTCTGAGCCATAGAACTGATTTGAGGGGCTTGATTTCCTCCGCCCCGATGCTGTGTCTTCCTTTCCTTCTAAGATGACAGCAGAAGCATTTTGTTTCTGCGTGCTTCTGATGCCTTCAGTGTGTATTGCAAGCTTGACCTTGTTTTTCATTTTTCTATGCAAAATGACTGCTGCTACTGCTGCTAAGTCACTTCAGTCGTGTCCGACTCCGCGTGACCCCATAGACGTCAGCCCACCAGGCTCTCCTGCCCCTGGGATTCTCCAGGCAAGAAAACTGGAGTGGGTTGCCATTTCCTTCTCCAATGCATGAAAGCGAAAAAGTGAAAGTGAAGTCGCTCAGTCGTGTCCGACTCTTAGCGACCCCATGGACTGCAGCCCACCAGGCTCCTCCATCCATGGGATTTTCCAGGCAGGAGTACTGGAGTGGGGTGCCATTGCCTTCTCCAGTGCAAAATGACTACATTTTGTCAAATATAAAGCAAAACTTCAGATGTATATGATGTTTCTTCGGAAGCCCCACCGAGCCCTTCATTGACTTGGTTATGCCCAGACACCGTAGACACTTAACTGCAGTAAAAATATAAATAGGGTGGGCAGAACCATTGAGATCTTATTCACATCAAGCCAGTGGTAAGTTACTTTTTAGAAGTAAGTCGAGTGATTTCAGGGTTAGCATTAGTCCTTCAGGCCCCTAGGGGACCCTTGTACAAATTGCTGATTCAGAAAATCATTACTCTGGTGACTCAAGTGGCACCTTAGTGGCCTTAAAGAAGTATTCGACTCACCTCCCCAAACAGCGGAGTTACCCCCGGGATTATGTTGATTAATTGCACACTCTTTGGAATTAGTGTTATTTTCAATAAAAGATTTTCTGGCACTGGGAAAAGAAAGGATAAAACTCAACGTGCTTTCAGTTGATAACATGTGCGCTTCTCCTAAGCGTGAGGGAGGGGATGATCCCAACTGTTGTCCGGGGTGGGCCAAATAATCTAAGACAGTACTTTTCATTTTGCATCGAAAAGGGGATTTTTGGTGTCCCAGAGGATGGTCACTCAAAATGTGACGTGTTCTAACATTTTCATTCGTCAAAGGACTGGAGAATGCTTCTTCAACCTACTACGAATTGAGAAGAGGGCTGTGCTACATAGTGAGAGAAAGCTGAGTGGAATCATCTTTGTTACCACAATAGCTATGGGTAATAAAGGTGGCATATTTTAAAAACAGATTTTGGTACAGGAATTGGTTATTTAGGTTCTGGCTTTGTCTCTTAATATCTGTACAACCTCTTTTATTTGTTAGAAGTTGGTTGCCTTTTTTTTTTTCTTTTTGTCCATGGGGCTGGTGAGATCTTAGTTCCCCGACTGGAGAATGAACCAGCGCCCTTGGCAGTGAAAGCACAGAGCTCTAGCCACTAGATCGCCAGGAAATTCCCCACCTTTTCTGAATTTTAGTGACTTCTGCCATAAACATAGGGCTTCCCACTTGAGTCAGTGGTAAAGAACCACCTGCCAGTGCAGGAGATAGAGGAGATGTGGGTTTGATCCCTGGCTCAGGAAGAGAGCCTGGAGAATGAAACAGCAACCCACTCCCGTATTTTTGCCTGGGAAATCCCATGGACAGAGGAGCCTGGCGGACTGCAGTCCATGGGGTCGCAAATAGTTGAACTCGACTGAGCGCACGCACGCACTGTAAACATTTAAAATGGCCATCTAAGGAACTCCTAGGGTCTTGTTGTCTTTACTTTACATCCTATATAATGCTTTACAAATGTGAGGGCTTTAAGCAGAATTGAATGTAGATACTGAGCCATGTTTAGAATCCCCCCAAATGAAGAGTTTTGGTGATGCCTCAAGATACTCGTAAGTATATCTGGAATTTTGATACACTCACTGTTTTGAAGGCACTGTTGAGACGAGATGAGGTGAATCAATGACAGAAGGCAGCTAAAAACTCATCATTTTCCAAGGTCAGAGCTCTAGTTACTACCGAGTGTTCTATTTTGATGATTTAAGAACATCAGTTAAAGGAAGGACTGAAGTTAGTCTTTCCTGGGAAAGTGATTTGGTCCCCGTTTCTCATCATCCTTTGCTGCAAACTATGTGCCTCGTCCCTTTTCCTTTGCATTTTCTTTCTGTTCTCAATTTAGGATGAGGTGGAGGAAGAGAATTTTCTAGACTGTGGAATGACTATTTTGTCTGCTGAAATTGACTTGTAACTCTTTTAGCATGAAATTTATTAAATTTGGATTAAAAAAAAAAAAGGCCTCCTGGTATAGTAGGATTCTACAGGAAAGAACCAGTGGTCTTCTCTGTATTTTAGAAATAAGGAAAATAACGTCAGTTTCTGGTTTCTTGTAAACCCAGACTGTTAACCTCCAAGCTCGGATCAGGGAAAATTAAGATTGACTGGCTAGTCAGAACCACAAAGGTGTATATTCATGGAAACATCACAAGACACAAGTATTTTTAGGCCAATTAAAATAAAATTCAAATTTTAACCTTATTTATTTGATAGAAAATTGCAAATACAGTAACCCAGGGCGTTCTTTTAAATGTTAAGTTTTTAAAAAGAATCGTTTCTCGGATTCCTCAGGATTTGTGTCAGTAGGCAAAAAAACAAGAGCAGGTATGTGTATTCAAATGGCTTTAGGAAAGATTGCATGTCAAAATGGTAATAGTTTGGATGTATTGGATTAAATAAAATGTATGATTAAAAAGTAAGTGAAGTTAAAAAAGATATTAACTGAAATTAAATGTCTTCACTGCAGGATTTTTTCAGAGGATTTCACATGCTAAGATACAGTGTCAGTTTCTGGGGGTCAAGAGGCATACATAGGCAGCTTGTAACATTTCCTGGGCTGTTTAATGTGCCTCCTTTTTGTTTTTCGGGTGGTGGGGCTGTTATTCCACAGAAGACACTAGTGAGCTATCTTGTCTTGTCCTATACTATGACTGCATTTTTACTTGCACTCTTCTCTTCTTCATTGGTCTGAACTTATGTTCTTCACAGGTGACGTGTGTAGAGATGCAGTTTGCGGCCCTGTTCTTGTCAGTTAGTTGCTTCCAGTTGTGGAGATGGCTGCAGGTTTTCTCATGAAGTCACAGGTTCTGGGGTACATGATTTGCACAGCTATTAAGTACCTAGAGACCTTTTAGGAATAAAACACCATGTAAATGTAAATTATCACCACCTCTAAGACACTTTCATTAATTTCATATCAAATTCATGAGTGTTTTGAGCTCTGGGATTTGCGTCTTCAGAATTGGGCTTCTCATGTGTTTGTAGTTTTTTTTTTCTCCTGAGTTTAAATTCCGGCAGCACAGAAGAGTACGAAGAGACCAGCCTTGGGACTCCAACTGCCAGGGTTTGAATCCTGGGTCTACATTTGCTGCCTTTGTGAGCTTGGGCAGTTTTCCAGTTCTCAATTTCTCATCTGTAAAATGGCGTTTATATTATGTGTCTCAGAGGGTTGATTCTTGTGTAGATTGAATGAACCTCTTTGTGTAGTGGGGATACGTGACAAGAACTTGGGTATCGTGTGGACAAGAGAGAAAAAGGTAGGCATGGGAAAGATGAAAGAACTGTAAATTATAAATAACCTCATGTATATTTTTGGAACCACTCTTCCGGTTATTGTTTAATGAAATACTCTTTTCAGTATGCCGCCTACCCCCAGATGATAAGGTAACCAAGGGTGGGCTGAGGGCAGGGATGGAGATTTAATCCAACTCAAACAGGGCTGTGATGAGCTCCTTAGTCTGGTGACAGAGAACAAAGGGGCTGGCTCTTCAGTTCCCAAAATGAGGATCAGCAAGGGAATAACCTTGCTGGGTATTGTCCTACAACATCAGGTCACTTTTTTTGGTTTTTGTTTTTTTAAATCAAGGCTTTTCATAGGATGATGTGTTCCAGCATATAGTGCATCTTGTTCGGTTGTTGGTGAAATACTTACCATTTATATGTAATATTAAAAGTGGCCTTGTAAGAATGAAAAGCTAGAAACCCAAACACAGCCTATTGTTATCCTATGGGTCAACCACCCGTGGGCTCATCTGAGTCACGGCTTATCTCCAGAAATCGTATTATGGATAAGTTGTTCTTGCCTGTCTCTCACTCCCTCCAAGTGGATTAGAACTGTTTAGGTGTAGTAATCTGCCAAAGGGGATACTTCTTAGATGTGTCCTTGTGAATTAATGCATTTATGACACCAGTTTTTTCCTTCATGTAACACTTTCATTCTCAGTTACTTTCTATGGCATTCGCTTACAATGGGATACCATGAATAGACTGTAAGGAAAATTAGGAGCCAAATGGAAAATTATGAAAGAATATAAAAGTATTAGATTTTGAATTATATAGGTATTTGTTCATCATACTCCCTCCCCCCGCATTAAATTTTTTTCTTTATCCTTCATTAGGCAGTCAGATAAAGAACATTTGAATAAATCAGCAAAAGGATTGGTCTTTAAAAATAAATGGGAACAGCTTATATTTTCTGCTTAGCTTTGAGTTTTTCAAGGGCAACAGAAAAAGCAAGTGACTCCTTTATTGATTGCCCATTGGTGTCATTTTTAATAATCAAATTTAAATATAGGTTTTTAACAGCTGATGGGTTCAATTTGGACAAAACACGTGTTGACTTTCCGGATTGTTTGCTCACTGTAGATGCCGACTTGTTCTAGAGAAGGGGCTGTGAGTTGAGCTCCTTTGTCTTTAGAAGGATTGATTGACGGATGTTGTGTCTGCTCATTTACAGCGTTTTTCTTGCTTAATTTAAAAAATTGTGACATAGCATTACATGTTCCTTGTATACATCATTTTTGCAGAAGAAAGTTGTTTAGCCAATATGTCGACTTCGTTGATGAAATCCTCTCTTGTAGCCTTCATTCAGCCTTCAGTGTAGCCTATTAGGTCATATTCATGCACGGCAAATCGTCACCAGCAGCAAAATTTAACATTTGGTCCTTTTAGGTATAAAAATGAATCAAATGCTTGACAAGATTTGTTTCTGGTGTATATTTCAGAGTCCCCCCCACCCCCTTGGTGGGCAGACGACAAATGTTACTAACGGGTACTTTTAGTTTTTAAAATATGGACAACAGTACTCCATGCAGTAAAAGACTTGAGCGATTAATGCTACCCTTATGCCTCTTTTGAGTACTTTTAGCCATGGGGCTTGGCACTGCCACCATTGTCTTGGTGCCAAAAAATATCCGCAGCGGCTGTCGCATTCTAGTACTGGAGGGTTGTCTCGAAAATTCCGCAGTGAACGCGCCGGGTTTGTTCATCACTGCTATCTCTTTTAAATATTGGAAAAATAGAATCTTGAGCTCTTTCAAAGCTCCGTTGTGATCGTGGGGATGAGGGGGGAGGTCGGTGGCGAAGAATGGAGGAAAGAAGCTGTCCGCGCCAGCCAGTGGGTATAAGTGACAAAAATCCATGCCTGGCATAAACACACATATTTAGGAGCTTTTGTGAACACAAAAGATAGTTACTTAAGGATCCTACTCAAACATGTTATCAGTGCTCTTGAGAATTTTATTATCTGAAACAAATGTTCCTGAGCATTTTAAGCAGAAGGCTGACATCAAGATCATAGCTGATTTTTAGTGGACAGTTTATACAAAAGATGTATATATTTTTTTCTCCCTGGAAGTGAGGTGCCATTGTAAAATGGCTGCTTTTTGTCATTAGGAAATTAGTGGAGTAGATAAGATAGGCTTGAGAAGGTGCTTGGGTTTACCCACAGTCCATGTCCTGATTGTTTTGCTCCCAAACAGGGGTTTGAGCTCTAAGGACAGATTTACAGTTGATTTTGGGAACAAAAAGATATAATAAAGTTAAAGGTTTACACTATCAGAATGACATGCATTCGCTCAGGATCTCTGGAGCGATCTATTTGATGGTAAAAGTGGATGCCACAGATGAAATCTTTACAAGGAATATAATCCTTAAAAAAAAAAAAAAAGGAAAAAACAAAGTGCACCTCCCAGCCTCCTGCTGGCTGTGCTGCTCTTCGGTACCTCACAGACTTCGACAGAGTCCTGGACGGGTGCCCACTGATGTCATGGAAACACTCAAATTACTGAGAATGATTCATGTCTATGCTGGTCTCTTGTCTTCCCCCACACAAACAGGAGTAGATTTTTAACCCTGACAACTTGTAATTTGCAGTGGGTTTATTTTTGTATCTGAATAAATATTTTTTAACAAGCAAAATTAAGATTAAGCAGTCTGTATCTGATATGATAGTAAAGAATGCTGGGTCCATGTAGCCAAGAGCACTTTGGGGACTCTGTGCCGCCTGCGTCCCTGCTTGGCTCTTCCCCCTCCTCTGCTCTCTGCCCACCCTGTGCTTTACAGTCCGCTCTCCTCTCTTCGTTTTCCTCTTTTCTCTCTCTCTTCTCTCCCCTGTTTATTTATTCACATTCTCTCTCTTTCTCACATCCTTACTATTTGCATGGACCCCCTCTCTACCTTTAAAAGAATGAAAGGAATGGACCTAACTTTATATATGTGTGTGTGTATGTGTGTGTGTGTATATATGTATGTGTGTGTGTGTGTGTGTGTGTATATATATATGAATTCAGACAAGTTCTGGTAGGCAAATTCATCTCTCCAGGTCTATATGCAGGAGTCAAGTTGAGAAATAATGCCAGGTGGTGAAATCCTGTAGGAGATAGCTTCAGTAACTCCTTCTAGAGAAAGAAATAGATCGCCTTTCTTCCTTCCAATTTCTGAAAGTCACCAGAACAGGACACTAGATACTCAGTTTCCTCGGAAGTCAGAGTAAATTCTACCTTATCTATGTCTCTTTCTGTCCCTCTGCTTGTCTGCATGTCTACCTGCCTCTCCACTTGTCTTTCTAGTTGCTGAACAAGTGGATATTATGTCAAAGTGAATCATGTCCTGGTTGTATTAAAGCTTTGTAGATGTGAGAGCTTAAGGAAGGACAGACATCATTTGATAACTCATAAAGATCAAGTTGGGTTTTTTTTCTGTTAGTAATATGTATAAAGAGAAGTTAAAGACTATAAGTAGCTTCCATCTGACACAGAAGAATAAATAGGTCTTTATGACCATTTATACTTCTAAAACAGGCAAATGAATCTCTTCTTCAATGTAAAATCCTCATACAATGAAAGTTATTCTCTTAGACCTCCCAGGACTGAATCTGTGAGTTGGTGTCCTGTTTCATTGGACTGAAATTGATACGGTCATTGATTTTCTGCTTTGCACTGAATACTGTGCCATAAGTTGGGTGGTGGGAGTGTGTCCCCAAGTTTGAGATTGATTGGAGTCAGTGGAAAAGTTAATAATGATGGGGAAGAGGGTTGATGTTAAGACTCAGGTTTGGCTTCCTTCAAAAATCATCTTCTGTTTCTGTCTATAGTGACTTACATACAGGGTGAGCTTTTGACTAGTTTTAAGATTTTATCAAAGGCACAATCCTCGTGTGGTGTCAGAAAGGCATGCCCTCATAGCATTGTCATTGAACTCAAAGATTACAATTGAACACTGCTGCTTGTAACGTTTATGTTAACTTGAGTCAAGGGGGAAAATCTTGGGTGTTGTGAACTCCAAAGGATGCATCCAGCCTCTCAAAATACTAGTTTTGAATTTTCTCATTGGAAGAAAGAATAGTATAGTCCTGGGTAAAGAGGACAGTGTACCTCAAGCTCTAGTCTCAAGGGAAGAACGTATCCGTCTGTCTTGGACGCGGTGGGGTTTGTGTTGTGGGCAGAACAAGCCCTTTTGAATGTCCTAGTGTAGACTGTTCTCTGTAACAATTCTTTATGTGTCACTAGGTATGTTCTACTGGTTGGATCTCTTGTAAGGTGTTTTCATTGTTTTCCTCCTGACGATTAAGGCTCAACATACTTTTTAAAAGAAACAAATGAGCTGCCTTGATTTTCACCCTCAGATAATGGCTCTGTGCATCTCTATAGAGGAGTCAACAGATAAAACATGGGAGTGTTAGAATCAGAACAAGACACTGATGTTCCGTTACCCCGTATTCTGCTGGGTCTATTGGTAGAACCTGAAGTTGGCCTCAGAGTGGGCAATTTTTCAACAGTCCTCTTTCCCAAATGTAAATTCCATCATCATCTTGATCATGATGGTCTTTACTCCTGGGAAAGGGAGTTTAAATAAGAGAGAGAGAGAGAGAGAGAGAGAGAGGGAAGAGAGACCCAGAATTTTGAATAGTTTCTTTGCTTTATTCACCATCTGGAGAGTCCTGATTGATTAGCTTTGGCCTCACCATTAAGTGTCAATGTAATCAATGGGAATGACTAGGCTAGGGTCATTACATAGATAATGTGCCTGCTGTGTAAATAAAAATGAAATTGTTTAAATTTTGTGAGCGAGAAAGAAAGTGAAAATAAGGAATGACAATTTGTTTGTTAGAGAAAGTGGAGGCCATTGGAATGACAGTTTTTGGAAGTGTGGAGCAGTTTGGCTAAGAATAGGAATGAAGGATATTTTTTCCAGTTTAGCAAAGCCAGCGTGGGGAAGTGTTATTCTCTGCCTTGCTTGCATACATTGCCAGTAGTGCCTACTTTTCGTATGTAAACATCGGGGAAGAGAAGTGGATCTGTTACCTGAAGGAGACTTTTTTTTTTTTAAGGAAAAACACAATTTACACTTTGTTGTTGTTGTTGTTTCTCTTGGCAGGTAAAACAGAAAGGGGCTCCTACTCATCTTATGGGAGAGAATCGAATTTACAGGGTTGCCACCAGGTAAGTGAGAGTCTCTCTTTGGGGAAGGGTTGAGAGGATGAGCCTGGTGAATCAGTGTGTTTTGTAAATTAGGTGATGCCTTTGAGGCTGGGGCACTGAGGCACCGAAAACCTCCCAAAGCCTGACTCTTTCACAAAGTAATGAAATGACACGGAGCGCAGAGTCATAAACACCCCACCGTATCAGCACTGTATTCACTGACTTGTTGTTATTTTTTTTCATCCATCAGCCGGTACCAGTGGCACTGTTTGCAAACCAGCGATGTTGGGGAAAGTGGTTCTATCAAAAGAGTTTATTTGCAATTAAGAACTTGAGAATTTCTTACACTGGAAATGCTTCGTGCAGCCATGTGTCAGATCCTGGGTTTTGGGTGGCACTGTCCTAAATTATAGTTTTCATAGGGGCTGTAGGATGTTGTGTGAAAACAGGGTTGTATTGAGGGATAAAAATGTCTGTGAAAATATGATTTGTTGTCCCTTTTTGTTTCTGAATTGTTTTTGGCTGAAAGTCAAGGCCAGCAGGCTAACAGCAAAGCCGTCTCAAGGGAGGCATGCGTGAGCTAGAAAAATAAGAGTACTTTAATTAAATAATAAAATGCCAGTGTCATACAAAGGTATAGCATGTGTGTGTGTGTGTCTCTGGGCTTTGTGCATTTGCATACTTTCAACTCTCCAGAGAAAGCCCAGTTCTAAAAATACTATCCATAGCCAAAAGTGTAAGCTTTGTTTCAAGACAATTGAGTTTTTACAGACACTTTCTTTTTAATTTCAGTATCGGTACTAATCACATGTTTCATATCTTTTTCTTTTTTTCCTTGAAAGATTTAGACTTTCTTTTTCTAAGGGCATTGCTTTCTTACTTTGGAAAACTCTTGATAGAATTTAATGGTTCTCTTTCAGATTCAAAGCTTTCTAGCGTTACATTATTCATCCAAACAGAAATGAAGTTCTTTTTGTGCTGGGAGGGGAATGCTTGTTCTCCTGCACCCTCTCACCCTCCTGTCTTCTTTAGTGATGGGGGAAGAAAAAATTCCATTTTGCTTTTTTTTTTTGAACAACCTGTTTCATGGATCCTGGAAAATGTAAGCAGACAGTTTTAGTCACTCAATAGAGCCTGCTTGAGGAGGTGGCCTTTAGGTATCCGTCATAGGTTCCGAAAGGTGGAATTCTGGTGGAGTCCTGTGGTTTTTTTTTTTCCCTTCTGGAGAGATTTGCATTTTTAAAGTTTACTTCTTTGGCCCAGCCACCCGTTCAGTCATCCTCGGCATCTGAGAGGTTTGCTGTGATGAGGTGAACGGTGCTGGTTTAAGATCTCCCTGCTGCACACGCTGCAGAGTACAGTTGACGGCAGTTTGTTTGGAAAGAATTCTGCAGGAAAGAAATTTACAGCCATTCCAGCGCGACGGAAACATCTTTGGAATGTGAGTGCAAATGTGCCGGGGTAGATAGCTCAGGCAGAGAGCCTCGGAGCGCCGAGTCTCTGGTGTAAAGCTCTCAATTCCCGCAGAAGAGCCTGTTCCTGTGTATCTGGTTTCTGAGGGTCAAAGCAGAGGTCGTTTGAGTTTTGGGGAGAAGAAAGTTGACAACATCCTTCCTTTTCACAGATGGTCATGGCAGAGGTCTCTGTTTTCGCCCGGCCTCTTTTTCTGGTCAACGAGAGAATAGACTTCCTCGCCCCTGTATCCTTTCTTCCTAATAAGAATTGGCGTGATTCCTCCCAGACACAAAGATTTCCTCTGCTGAGTAAGCGCGAGGCCCCTTAACTTGTGAAAGCGTCACTCAGCCTGCGTGAGTCTGTCAGTGTGTGTGTGCCGGGACACAGACCCTCCCTCGGTTTGTGGGCAATACTGCCCTCGGGTGCGACTGAAGTTCGTTTTTTTGGGCAAACGCAAGGTGAGAAGTGGCAAGGGGCAGAGGGTGGATCAGAGGTGGACAGGCTGGCGTGTGATGGTTGAATGTCTGGCCTGGGGAATGTCTCCTTCTGAGACGTTCGTGTCGAGGAAAATTCTGTTGTATATAGGAGCGCGGCTGCATCCGCTTCTCTTAAAAAAAAGTCTTCATAATCTGGCCGTGGAGTGTGGAGATTTCTTTCATTCTGATTTCTGCTTCCTGATTGTGAGTCTCGCAAGGACCGACTCTCTCTGCTCAGCTTGGGCTCAGCAGTGGCCATAAACGGTGTTGATCACTTAAGGAGAAAGCAAAGAGCACAATTTTGGAAATTCCCCAATTGAGGAAATTGGGGTTGGAGAGGGAGAGGGTGGCATATTTATGAATTTCTGCTTTCGGTGAAATTTGAGAATAGAACAGACCCTAGTGTGTCTTCCGGTGAAAATGAGTTTCTCTTGAGCCGAATTGCTTTTTGAATTCTTGTTCTCCAACACCAGCTATGCAAACCCCAAAGAAAGGCAGACTCTCCGTGTGTTGGGCTTCAAGTCTAAATAGCAGATCACAGCTGAAACGATTCCCCACTGTGTGGCAAGGTGAGTGACTCGTGGAGAGGGAGCTTGTTGTTTTCTCCTGCTTATTGCCTTAGAGAGGTGCTGGATGGAAATCCTTTAACTGATATGCCCCGAGGAGCTCCCCAAACTGCTTTGTTGTATTGTAACCCTGCATCCTGTGGACTTACTGGAATAAGCACTGTTATAGATGAACATACTTCTTCAGTTCGAGCAGCCTTTTGTTTGGTCATCCTGTGGACTTACTGGAATAAGCACTGAAATAGATGAACATTCTTCTTCAGTTCTGGTAGCCTTTTGTTTTGTGCAGAGAAATAGCAGTGGTAAGCAACAGGTAGCCAACTGCTGTCTTGGAGAAATAAATCATTATTATTTTGGATGTGTGTTGTTTCAGAATGCATCAGGTTAATGTATACATATGTTTGTATATGTATTTGTCCGTTATGTGTCTCTTGAGGGTATACCACTGACAGTGATAGACATGGGACTTTTAAAAAGTGGGTGTTTCAGCCGAGACACAAAAGCTGGCAGGTTCTTTATTAGCGATTAAATTGTTTTCATTAAAAATAGTAGTGGGATAATATGAATTCATGAATGCATTTTCACCGAAAATGATCAGAAATGAAGTCGGTAATTTCTCAGCCTTTTGAAATTGTACAGAACATAAACCCATAGAAACCAAAGCCGCCAAACGGACTTTTTTTAGTTTTCACTAAATATGGCAAAACTAATTTCAATCAAATTGGGGTACGGAAATTACACCCACGCTTAAAATGTTTTTGCCAAATTGCAACTTCATACTACTTTTTTTTTTGAACTGAAAGAGAAAATGTAATTTATAATGGAAAGTCCGACAGAAACAAAATGAGAGGAAGTAAAGTTGTTTGCAGGACAGTCTGATCTTCATACTATAGCCTATAGCTAGCACCTAATGGACATCACTGTGCATGACGAAAGGAAAAAATGTCATTTGCTTTCGGCCTCTCTTGCTGCTTTGAATAGGATGTTTGCTGATTGCAAACCTTTTTTTTTTTAATCTTCCTGAGATCTTTTTTTTAATAAGGGTGGTGATGTCAACACAAATACTTGTTATTAAGGCAGAGGTTATCCCCTTAAATGGAAGTGGAGCATTGATTATCAGGAAGTGTTTGTTTTGTCTTTCTAGGAGATAGCCCAAGTCTAAAGCGATGGTTTTATTACTGATATCTTCTGGGCAAGGTTGTGTGTGTGTGTGTGTGTGTGTGCATGCGTGCGCGTGTGTGTGTGTGTGTGTGTGTGTGTGTGTGTGTAATATAAGGAAAGCTGGACCCTATCTGAGACCAATTAAACTCGAATCTTCTGAGCTGGGCCTTTGCGTTTCTGACAACTCCCCAGGTGATTCTAATGTGCAGCTTTTGATGATTTCCTAGAATGTTCTGTAGGAATCTACTGTGTTTAAAAGATTTGTGTTCAAAATCTAGTGTAGCTGCTGACCCTAACAAAGCTTTTAGATTTCTTGCCTTAACTTGATTATTCAAGACATGGGACTATATTGCATGTGTACTTTATTGAAAAGGCAGTGAAATGAGGGGCATTCTGAACATCAGTAAGATGCCTTGAAATCTTCATACAAAATCCCGCAACTGAATATGCGAGCCCCTATCTTGTTTTCTCTAGTGAAGTCCAAGGCTCTAACCTTATCCACATTCTTTTTCTTTCTCAGCAGGTAATCAAGTAGCACTATGCTGATAAAGTTACTTGATGTTTAGTTCTTAAAGCCGATGGGATTTAAGAATTAGGCCTAACCTCAGATCGTTTTGTTGAGTTCCAGAAACTTTGCAGCTACAGAAGACATGGGTCTTCTCTGTATGTGATTTAGCATGCTCATAAAGAGTCGTTTTAGATTCACTGAAATTTAACGTATATATTACACATTTAAGAATGGATTTTCTCATTTCAGTTCTTTTAATTTTTGATACAGAAAGGATCACAGTAAAAATAGAAACGATATACCCAGAAAAGACATGAGATCCTTTGTCTCTTCTTATGAAAATGGCTTTTAGGTCTTGTGCAAGCAGAAATACATCTTGGTTTTTAACCTCACATTATGGTTAAATGTTTGATTATAGCATGCCCTCATCCATACCTGGTTCTCTGCGCCCTTCCTGGGAACCTCTTCCATCTGTGTACTGTCTTGGCTCAGCTTTGCCTTCATGGTGCTTTTCGAATGTGCCCTTACTGATGTTTGTGGAATCGTGGTTTCCACCAGATTCTGTAAACTCCTGAAGTCAGGGGCCAGGTTGGCTCCATCCGGCCCTGTGTGATCTCTGTATCTGGCACAGTGGGGATTCTGATGGCCTGAGGCTTATTTCCCCGGCATCACTTTTGGGATCATTTTGAGAGGGTGAAATCTGAATAGTCCTGTGTGAGCAGCGTTTTCC
Organism: Tragelaphus eurycerus; assembly: GCA_935064755.1. Lineage (NCBI taxonomy): Eukaryota > Metazoa > Chordata > Mammalia > Artiodactyla > Bovidae > Tragelaphus > Tragelaphus eurycerus. The sequence continues at coordinate 7,865,683 of CAKXYN010000023.1, forward strand.
TGCTTCGGAAAACTGGAAAATCATATCCTCTCAAAGAAGATATGGGGCTCTTTTGGGAGCCCTTCCTTCGACCATGCTGAGCAGACTCTGGAATGACATAGAGGGTCAGATCCTGCAGAGTCACTTGTCACTCATTTTCCTGGCCTGAGTCCTAGCCGTGTGGCCTCATCATTCCAGGTCTGAAGGTTCCCCAGGGAGGGAATTGGAGATGTTCTCGGTTTCCGGTGGCGGTGTTGTTGGAACCAAAGATCAGACTCCAGGCCCATCCTTTTGAATGTGCCGGTGTGGGTGGTGGGGTAGAATACTGAAAATCACCACGGTGTCAGACATCTCAGGCACCAGGTCTGCAGGGTGATGCCATCTCCACTCTGCCTAGCACTGGTTTTCGGGCTGCGTTTCCTTTGTCTGGGGGGCATTGCTGTGGGCATGCCCCTCTCCCGACCGCTGTCCAGCATGCACCAGAGGGGAGAATGGAGCTATTTTTTCATTGCATCGGTTAACAAATATTTATTGGCCTTTAAGTGAAGTGGTAGATACAAAGGAGAAAAACAAAGGGAAGCTCTTGTATACTCTACCTTCAATCCCCACCAGTAGCTTTCTTGATATTAAGAAGAAGAATCAAACACTATTCATTGAATTTACAAAATTTTCTTTAATCCTACATAGTATAAATTTTCAAGTTCTCAGAAGAGTTGGAAAAATCAAACAATGAAAAGTATCTGTTTTGTTTGCTTTGTGCGTGTATGTATATATGCATGTATTTTTCAGTGCACCATTTTTAAGTGGCAGATCTCATAAGATTTCACCCTTAGATTTTTCATCTTGAATGTCTGAAAATTAAGAACACTCAAATAGTGTTATCACCTCTAAAGATACTAACCAGAGTTTCCTAATCTAATTCCCAATCCTGATTCAAATTTCTTTGATTGTCCCCATGAAAATATCTTTATTATCTCTTTCCCCCTCCAGCCCGCCCCCAACACTGTGTTTATGCATGGTATTTTGTTTTTGTGTCTCTTTAGAATTTCTTTTAAACTAGATCGGTTCCTGTAATTTTTTTAAAAGTGACATTTACCTTAACGAGAGCAGGCTGGTGGACTTGAAGAAGTGTCCCTTTCTTGAACTGTTGGGCTATTTCTCTGTGGTGCCGTTTGTTACTCTGTCACTCGTCTTGCTTGCAAATTGAAAATTAGCCTGAAAGGCTGTTTCAGATGGAAGTTAAACATTTTGGCTCGGAATATCTCATAGATTATGTGCTTTATGCTGTGTTTTATCTGGAGGCATGTAATGTCAAGATGTGTTGCTGTTGGTGACACTAACATTACCAACTTGGTAGAATTAGAGACCCCCAGATCTGTCCATTGTAAAGAAACCTTCCCCTCTGTAATTAGCAGACAATCTTTGTGTTGATTTTTTAGCACTGGACATAGATCCCTGTGCCCGTGTTCCCTAACAGTCTTTGACCTGATGGGTTTAGCGTGCATTGAGGATACTTGCCTGAATCAGAGGGTTTTGAACTAGTGATTAAAAAAAAAAACAAAGCTCCATCATTCCTTCTGTGTTGACAGCCGACAATGAAAGAGATTTCTTTCATTGTTCATTTCCCTGCTGTCAAGTTTCAGTGTTCATACATAGACAAATATAATGTTACTAATCCTTGTATTAAATATGGTTCCTGACCCGGAGGAGGAGACTGGCAGTATTAAAGCATCCTTCAAATTTCTTAAGATATTTTGATAAGAAAAATAGGTTATGATTCAAGCTAATGGTCAGAAATGCTTCAATTGCAGAAGGGAAGACATCATTATAGGCTGTATTTCCTTACATGTAAACTCTAGTATACTTTTGCTATAATTTGGAACCTAGTGACAGTCTGTGTATCCCCAGCTATTAATCGTGACATAAGCACCATTGTTTCTCTAAAATTCTCAGATTGCTCCTCTACATTGTAGTAATTGTCCTTAAAGACCTCACAGGGTTGACCATCAGTGGCTGACCCACTGATCCAGGTGGCTTACTGTGATGCCCAGTTAAGTTGCTCTGTCAAGGATCGCTGAGATAGTGAATCCATGTATCCGTCCACAACCCAGACTTGGCTGATGAATGCAAGTCAAAGTGAGTGACTTGCTAAATGTTAGTTTGGGCTCATTCTAGAGGAAGCTGACAGGACTAATATTAGGTGCCAGTATAAGTTCCCAGGCTGATTTAATAATTAATAATTAAGAAAATGATGCTCAGACAGGTAGAGAGAGCAGACCAAAGAGTCCCCCCAGCTAAGTGTGAGAGCCAGGCTTTGGATCCTGAAATGCCTGGTTTTAAAGCTAGTGCTTTTCTAAGTTGGGTTCCCTGCTGCCCGAGCTCATGGTGAGGTTTTTAGACTCAGTAATAGGTCTTTATGAGAGCCCATTGGAAAACCACTCTTAGTAGAGAGTGGAGAACCTGGATCTAATATACTGCTTAGAATGGAGAGTCTTCTCAGGGTGAACTGGAGCCATAGTGGTGGGGAAGGCAGAGAGGAAAGCAAGGCTCCTCACAGCCCAACCTTTAAAAAAATAAAAAAGAAAAATGTAACACATGTGACTGTATAGATAATCTATTCTGTAATGTCCTCAAAATTATCATGTGCAATTTCATTAAAACCAGTGAAGATTTCCTGTGACGAGGCTGGGGTAGAATATGCCAATTCACATTTTAGCAACAGCATGAACACTTTCTTAAAAATGTATGGATTATCTTTGGGCCTTCCTTTCTGTGCGGTGCAGGCAGAATGCGGTTTGCTACTTCACAAATTTGGATTCTTCGTAGCTCAAGTTATTCTTCCCCCAATATGAGAACTATATAGAGTGAAATCTGGGAGCAATACCTTTTCCAGGCTCCTAAATGTGACCTAGTAATTTTTTTTTTTTTGATTGTGGCATTTAACTCACTTGTGAAATATATAAAATGACAAATATGTGTTAGAAACATACACAAGTTGTATAGACAGTTCAGGACAACTAGTGCATAAAAACCATTGAAATTGTTTCGAGGTGGTTTATAAGACACCAAAAACATGAAGTCCTTCTATCCTAAATGAAACTTCACCAGATGAACTTCTCTTTTCTCATGAAAAGTATTTGGGGGTTTTAATAACCTCTAGTAAGTAGGACTATAATTCATCTAACTTTTGATACATAAAAAAGGGATATCAATTAATGACTAAACAATTGATTTAATTTTTTTATTAATAATTGGTAAAATTTATTGTTGAAATATCTTCCCTGGTGGCTCAGATGGTAAAGCATCTGCCTACGAGGGAGACCTGGGTTTGATCCCTGGGTTGGGAAGATCCTCTGGAGAAGGAAATGGCAACCCACTCCAGTACTCTTGGCTGGAAAATCCCATGGACGAAGGAACGTGTTGAAATATACTTGCCCATCCTATAGAAATCACTGTAGCCCTCTAGCTTCTTTCCATAGAAAAGACAGTAGACTCAACAATTCAGCATCAGAGGAATTTTTCAATATGGAATGGGAGAACCATTTATTCCTTTATGTGTGATATTTCTTGAAATGGTTTCATCACTAGGAAATTTTCCGGAAACTCTTAAAACTAAAACCCCAAGTTAAAATAGTGAGAACACTGCAAGTTACCAGCAAAACTCCATAATCTTTTTAGAAATAATTATTTAAGAAAGAAACAGGTAATGAGTCTGCTGCTGTGCCTGATGGTGGTAACTTGCTTAGAATTGAAGAACCCCATCCTTTGAAAAATTGTGTGTGCGTGTTGTCTTTGTTCGTTGTTGAGTCGCTAAGTCATGTCCAACTCTCTGCAACCCCATGGACTGTGGCCCAACCAGGCGCTGATGTCCATGGAATTTGCAGGCAAGAATACTGGAGTGGGTTGCCATTTCCTTCTCTTTATTTATGTGGGTTTCTTTACAGACACTTTCACTCACAGATGAACAAAACTGAGCTTCCTAAAGCAAGTACCTGTAATGTTAACTGTGTTATTTTTTATCTAATAGAAGTAGTTTGTTTCGAGAAGAAAACTGACATGTGTACATAGTTGTATTTGCTTTAGCATTCCTAATACCCAAATATTTTTTCACAGTTAAGTTAAAATCTAGTGGGATAGCATCTTTAGACTGGCCCTTCTCTAGATTTTGTTGGCTAGAATATATTATCACTGTTATGTTGTTACGGTACCTAAGGAAATCTGTATAACCCTTGATTCCATTAACCTGTCTTTTCAAAAGACCTCTTCGGTAAAGGCTTTCTATGATGCTTTAAAAAAATACCAACTATGTCTTATTTTTAACCTACCTCAAAGTCACGTTTACATGAATTTGGAATGACAATTCAGTGATATGAAAGCGATTAAGGAAGAACATCCCTAAGATTTTTCAAGCAGTAATCATCTTCCAGAGCTCTAGATGTGGGGGTCTCTGTGGGTCAGAGTTTTACCCGTGCATGCACACAAAATAATCCGAGCTCATTTGTACCATGGTAATGAACAGCAGGGCACTGAATCTTTTCAGTTTTATTGGTATTATATACAGTAAGTTATTAAATTTCATCTCTGTAATACACCTGCAGTAAAATAACAAAACATTGCTGCACTTAAGGAACATGTGTGTGGTACAATGCCCTCCCCCATCATTTCACTGCCCCCCCAAAACAGCTGCTTACAGATTTCAAGATCCATTGTATATATTCCCTTGAGCCCACCTCTAATAATCGAGACACATCTGCCATTGCAGTATTATAGGCATATGTAGTTTTATTGAAAACTATACCTGTAAAAAAATTAAATAACTCCTACCTCAATTAAATTGGCAAGATACCTTTTGCAAAGATCATATTGCAGACCTCTTGAGACCCAGTGAGTTCATTTTATTCTTATATTACAAATCACTAAATATGTTATTTTTATTTCGCTAAGTAGCTAACTTTTCTCATACTCCGTTGATAAGTCACTTTCATTTTTTTCTTAGTTTTGTTTTCCTTCTCCTCTCATTTTTCACACACACACACACACACACACATATAAAAGTTACAGGAAGGAAACATTGAGTCTGGCTACCACCAACACAGGATAAATATCAAAAGGAAAGGACCCTAAAATATACCTCCAATTCTGAAGTGATTATCAAATAGAAATAAAGGTTATAAAATCACGATAAAATTCTTAACTCATCTTATGCTTTGATAGAGAGTTTTATAAGCCTCTCTGAGATCCATTTGATTATCCTAATAGAATAGGAAATAATATGAAGAGGGAATGAGTTAGTAGGTGATACAAAGCTTATATAGGTGATTCCTATTGGATTAAATCCCTTACCTTAGCATTAATATTTTGTTGAAGATTGCATCAGTAGTGATGCCTATAAAATAAAATAATTTTTATTCAAACAGAAGTATTAGTAAAATATTCAGTGAAATCAACTAAGCATAACTTTCTTCTTTCTTAAGGTATATAGGGTGTCCATATATGTATATTGTATGGTTATATAATAGTGAATTTGAATAGTTATTCATTATGAGTTAATTATGCCACTCTTACAGCCATGTGAGATTAGCTAAGAAGAAGCGTTTGTAATTTGTTTCATGTTTTAATGGAAAAGTCTGAAGATAAGATGCCAGCTTTATAAATAGAAAGAAAACTATATACCTTTTTGAGAGAACATGAAGGTGACTTGACATAGTGTCATAGAAAGAACATTTTGTGTTCTTCAGAAGGACTGTATATGAAATGGACAGAGGGGAGTAAGAGATGGGTCCCTGACCCAAAGTGAGTGTAGACTTAGAAGATATTTTCTGATGAGAGTTGAAAGGTGGATGTTTTCACAGGAGGAAGTCACAAATAAATGTCAGTGACAGTTTCCATAGAGAAGATAGGAAATTGGGTTGCGTTACTGATCACCAGTTTGGTTTAAAAATAGTTGGATGTTTCAATGATGAATTTTCTTTTTTTGATTGGTTAAGACCTATGGTCATTTGTTTTCACTTGGGATTGCCTGGATCTGTGAGATTTTGCTCTGTCTGTGATCAACCAGGAAATTTCCTGTTCAGACTCATGGCAGTACAAGCCTGAGTCCTAGAGTCATTGCTCAGAGTTAAGATCTAAAACCCCAGGAGAATCAGAATTCAAGATCTTACAAGTATTTCAACTCTTAAGTGTTTTTAGTAGAAAATTCATTATAAAATTCTAAGCAAATTTTTTGCACAAAGCTCACGCATGAGTTGGAGAACACAACTTCACTCAGGCCATACCACTTCTGTGAAAGTGAAAGTGAAGCCACTCAATTGTGTCTGACTCTTTCCGACCCCTTGGACTGTAGCTCACCAGGCTCCTCTGTCCATGGGATTCTCCAGGCAAGAATACTGGAGTGGGTTGCCATTTCCTTCTCCAGGGGACCTTCCCGACCCAGGGATCGAACCCAGGTCCTCCCGCATTGCAGACAGATGCTTTTAACCTCTGAGCCACAAGGGAAGCGTCCCCGTCAACTGAACCTTCTTCCTTGGATGTGATTCACTCCTGTGGAAAGATCCATTACCAGTACTTTTGAACTGTGAAATCTGTCTGTCACTCTGACCTCTGCAATTTAGAACTGTCATGTGTAGTGACTGGTACAACACGACATCAGCGGGGGTAAAAGATTTGCTGTGGACAGTGACACGTGGCAAAGAGCAGTGTCAACAGCTGCTCCTCCTGTGACATCGTCCGTCAAGGAGTCGGTCTGCATCTCTGCCATTTAACTGTCCCAGCCCAACAGGAGGCACTAATACGGACCACTTTCTCTCAGCCCTACCCCCACTTTATTACCAAGTAAGACTTGCTTGGATGTGTTTTCAGAGTGCAAACCTTGGGTGCCATTTTGTCAACGAAATGAGTATTTTAACGTTGGCATTTTGTATGTGAGGGAGGGGTTACCCTTTGATTTATTTCTAGGAGAACTTCCTTTATGTTCCCTTTTGTAGAAAACACATCCATCTTATCATTCTCGAACTTTACACTGTCTCCATTTCATAGTTACAGTTAGTCATTTAGGTGTGTCCTACTCTCTGTGACCCCATGGACTGTAGCCCACCAGGCTCCTCTCTGCATGGGATTCTCCAGGCAAGGATACTGGAGTGGGTTACCATTTCCTTCTCCAGGGGATCTTCCCAACCCAGGGATGGAACCCAGGTCTCCTGCATTGCAGGCTGATTCTTTACTGTTCTAGCCAGTAGGGAAGCCATTTCATACTTGATTACAAAGCATATTTATATTTCATTATCTCCTAGGTAGCTGTACTACCCCCTCACGTTTCATAGTGTGACATCAGAGCTACTCACAGATGCCAGGATTGGAGGCTCCTGTGGAATTTCATCCAAAATGTCTCCCTTGGTTACCTGGCTGCAAATAATTTTATCAGTGCTCTAGATTATTTGTACATACTGTTCTAGAAATAGAACACAGACATCCTAGGTCAACTCTGGACAATCAGCCAGCAAGTGGAGCACACCAGAAAACAATAGTTACTCCACCACCCCTTCATTTGGGTGTTTAATAAATGTTTTATGTAATAGCACCGTATCCCCTGCCCCCAAGATCATGTTACCACTGTTCTTGGTAGAGGGTTTGAACTAATAACAGTTAAGTCACCTAACGTGAGGCTCTAACTTACATTTTCACATTGATATTCTCACATCTGTTGAGATATATTTTTCAAGGGGCTAGAGTAAAATTTGGCCATTACTGATGAGATAATTCACCTCAGGTATTGTGCTTTTGACCGTGGATTTTATTGGTTGGACTTTCTCTCGGGATAAGTCTTTCCATCTGTGTCTTTTGGCTTGGCGACTGTGACTGCTCCCCAGTCACCCTCCTAGACTGCCTCCTTCATCCCCATAAACCCTCAGTTCTCAGATGTGATCGATTCTGCTTCCTGTACACTGAGCCCATATCCCAGTCACCACTGTTGCTATGTCCACCCCTCCATTTCCCTCCATCCCCACCTTCTCCTTCTCACAAGACTGCTGGAATGGTTGTCTCCAAAACTCCCCGAGGTAGTTACACCCTGGCCCAGCACCCGCCGTGCTTCAGGGAGCCAGCCTTAGCATGATGCGTGGGCTCTGGAGAGCCTGGCCCCTGCCTTGGCCTTCAGCTTTGTCTTTCCCACGCACCACTGCTACCTGGTGTCCAGCCACACTGAGCCGCTCCGGGTTCCCTTGAGGGCTCGTCGGTGGTTCTCCCTTTCTTCACAAGGGCCTTTCCATTGGCCTGGGACATCTTCATCTTGCCCCTCCTTCCCCTTTTCTTATATTCCTTCACCGGATGACTCACACTGTCTGTCCAAGGCCCCGCTCACACACTGTTCCCTTTGGGGCCCTCATGTTAGACTCAGGCCAGCACGAGGTGGCTCTCGCTGGGCCCAGGTAACTTCTGATGCACTGCGCTCTGCCAAGCCAGAGTTGCCACGCTCTCTGCAGCCAGAGAGGCCGAGGACTGGGCCTGTCATCCCTCCCCAGCGCCTAACAGGACACGAGTGAGCGCTCCGGAGTCAGCGGATGGCTGAGTCAGTGGGGAAACGAACCAACCGTAGTAACGAGTCACGTGACTTGTGACGCCAGTGAGGGAAGACCTGTTTTTAATTCCTGTTTTATTGATAACGAAGCAGAGATTCACAGCCTTTTTGTCACTATGAACAGTAAGTGGCAGAGAGGGGACCAGGGGACACGGTCCTTTGGCTCCAGACTTGTCATTTTCCCTACTGCTTCCTCATCCAGTTGAAGCTTTTTGTGACAGCCATTAGTCCAGGCTCCTCATAGCTGGTTCTGGCTCTCTTCTCACTGTTAACTTCCATATCGTTTAACTTACTGTACTGGGACCACAATTAGTAGGGAATACTGCATTTAAAAAAAAAAACACCTTTTGGCCATGCTGTCCAACATATGGGATATTAGTTCCTGTGGCTCAGTCAGTAAAGAATCCACCTGCAATGTGGGAAGATCCCCTGAAGGAGGACATGGCAGCCCACACCAGCATTCTTGTCTGGAGAATCCCATGGACAGAGGAGCCTGGTGGGCTGCAGTCTGTGGGGTCGCAAAGTGTCGGACACGACTGAGTGACTAAGCAAGGCAAGTTCCCTGACCAGGGACTGGACCTGTGACCGCTGCATTGGCAACGTGGAGTCTTAACCACTGGACTGCCAGGGAAATCCCAAGACTGCATTTCTAAAGATGGTATGATGGAGCCTGCAATCTATATGATCAAGATTGCTGTCTTTAGAGGGTCAAGAAAGAATATTTTGACTGTCTCCGGTGCATATTTCCTGCATCATCTGTTGCCTGTCAGCAGCTGCACCTCTCCTCCACTGCCGAGAGGACCGTGGTCACGTTGTAAAGAACTGTGGCCTGTCTGAGACTGGACAGGCCCTGAGGCTCAGGGCTGAATGTAATACCAGCTGTGTTTTTGTCCATCAGGTTTCCTCCTCCTTCAGTCTTCCTGGTCCATCTTGCTTGACGGGGCAGGGGTGGGGGTGTTGGAACAGGGAATATGGGACTGAGTTGAGCAATCATGATTGGCTTCTCTGTTTCCTGCATGGGATTCCTTTCCTCATAAACTCAGTACTGCTGCTAAGTCGCTGCAGTCGTGCCCGACTCTGTGCGACCCCATAGACAGAAGCCCACCAGGCTCCCCCGTCCCTGGGATTCTCCAGGCAAGAACACTGGAGTGGGTTGCCATTTCCTTCTCCAATGCATGAAAGTGAAAAGTGAAAGTGAAGTCGCTCAGTCGTGTCCAACTCCCAGCGACCCCATGGACTGGAGCCCACCAGGATCCTCTGTCCATGGGATTCTCCAGGCAAAAGTACTGGGGTGGGGTGCCAAACTCAGTACAGGATATGAAAAAAATGATGATACGAGTTTGATCTCTGTGAATAATTTTGAAATGCAGAAGGATGGAATGTTAAAGCAACCAGATATCACCTGGTTGCCCAAGGCCGCTTAGTAGGACATGAGAAACTAAAGGTGAGAGATGTTAAGAGACTTGTCAGCATCGTGCAGCAACCCCTGTTCATGTGAAGCTCCGCACAGCGGTTAACACGCCAGTAGTGTGCGACACTGACATTTTCTTAACACTTGATGTCTTTGTAGCCTCTTCCTTCCAAAGGCCACAGGGCTGCCCTGGACCATGACGTAATAGCCAAGAGTAGCCGGAAATACATCCTGAAGAAATTCCTAGAGGAGTGCCCCTTTGTTCAGCTACCACTGAATCACATCATCACGGAGCCAGAGGGTGTCATTTGCTTGTAAATACTGAGTTTTTGAAATGTCACTGTAACACTGGAAAAATGTTGTCTCAGAAGGTTGCCAAAGTGACAGAGTCTCGACATTGTAAATACCAGCCAACACAAGTGCTTGCAAATGACAGGAACGAAATATACTTGACTAAACCCATAATAATCACTGATAACAGTGTTTACCCTCAGTGACCAGGAGCTGTGAACTCGTATAAAAAGCACATGTGGGCAGATATCATTCATGTGTCGGAGCCTCTAGCCATTCCAGCATGTTTTGATGGAAAAGCTCCCTAAATATGTAAAAGCTTTGCAGTAACTAAGAAGCAAGTGCGCAAGATAGGGCGTCTGGCAGCCCTAATGGAATGGGAGAGAGGCTTTCCTATCTTCAGCAACCCAGGGGATTGATAAGACGGCCGTTGTTCTGGTCAGAACCAAACTGTGAGCCTGGCTGAGTGGGATAGTCACTGCTCTTGTTTTCAATGGATGTGATTCCTGGAAGGTCCATCTGCCATAAGCAAGAGCTTACGTACACACCATGTTCTCTCTAGAGAAAGAAGATGCAGAATGAACTTAGAGATTAAAAGCCTCAGAGCAGCACAGGCAGGATTCCAGGAAAGCCTGAACTGGACTTGGCGCTTGAGAGGGACAGTAAGGCTGTCCAACCTCCTTGCAGTCCTAATATCTCTAGAGCCTGCTGCTGCTGCTAAGTCACTTCAGTCGTGTCCGACTCTGTGTGACCCCATAGACGGCAGCCCACCAGGCTGCCCCGTCCTTGGGATTCTCCAGGCAAGAACACTGGAGTGGGTTGCCATTTCCCTCTGCAATAATAATAACTTCCTTTAGGGGAAATGACTGCCTTCTTCCCTCTTCTGCTCTAGCATAAAAATGGTGCCTGGGTATCAGAGGCTCCAGGAGGAGATGTCTAAGGTGGCAAGCCCATGTTCCTCTGGGAGGTGGCTGCTTTTGCCATTCCGGACATCCCCACTGGTCCCCATCTCCCCAGGGAACAGTGGAGACTGCATGACAGAGGGCCGGACCCTCCCAGTATTTCAACTGGCGAAAGAGCTCTAGCTGGTGAAAGAGACAGGGGCGTGGCATGGTCCCCGAGGCCCCTCCCATCACTGCTCTGATGGGCACCAGGAAGAGCAGGGTTTGCCTGGAATGACTGCCTTGCTTTTCATATGTATGCAAATACTTTTTCTTTTGCCCAACATACTCCTGCATTGTTGGATTCCTTTTTCATAGTAAGCATCACTTTCTTAACTAAAGATAAAAGGCCAAATTCAATATTAGAAATACCCAGTGCTGATGAAAGTTGGGCAAAACTACAACATTGTATATCACAAATTGACATTTGACCCAGATGCTGTAGTGGTTCTGCTTTTGACTATTTGTGCTTATCTATGAGAGGAAAAGGCTTTCTATCAGAAGGTGCCCATATTGATATTAGCCAGAACAGCGGTGAAGAGTTTATAAGTGATCTGAGTGTTCAAGCCTGTGTGATGTTGGTGCATTTTGGTGTCCTAGAGTTGGGTCTGTGTGGATGACAAGACAGCTTCCAAAGAGCATGGGCAGTGGAAGGAGCTGGAGTGTCCCATGCACTTGGAACTCAGTGACTGGCTGACATCCTGGTGACATGGTCCTTCAACCTTGCCATGGGGATCCCCTGGGTGGGGGAACCCACTGTGCTGCTTTAGCTACCTGGCAGCTGGCAGGAGGCAGGGCCTGCTGGTTTGGCTGATAAACCGTAGGTGTTGGTGTGGGAGAGACGGTGGCCAGTCTCAGACTCTGTCCTGGCTCTGTTCCTACTTGTTGGTCACGATTGCAGATGGAGGTTGAATAGCTTCTCACATCTCTCTCAAAGAAAGACTGCTTTGTCTTCCAGGGTGAGACAGTGGCTGTGTGGATATTCCGCAGTGGAGCCGCCCTGTGGTGCTGGAGTGATAGTGGTCATCCTGTCCAGGCTTTGACAACTGTAGGGACCCTCCCGAGCTCTCAGAGCTGGAGCAGACCTGGGAAAGCCTTGAGCTCAGACTTTTTCTCTGATTCTCAAAAGACAAAGGACACGTGTCCCCAGTATCTCCTCTTCCCACTTCTCCTTTTCACTCTTCAATGATCTCTTAAAAATGATCTTATAAAAACCTTTGGGGTTGTATTTTCAGCCCAGCAGGTGGATCGGTCTCTTGGTTGGGGGAGCTGAAAAAGAGTCAGAATGAAAGTGGTCAGGGCAGAGAGTGACTATGGAAGCGCTCTGCCGCCTGAGCGGCCACTCCAGTGAGTTTGTGTTTTGTTAAACTCGTCTTTCTCTGAGACAGAGTTCTTCTGTTTCGACTTCAGTGCTGCAGGTGGACAGCCACAGATTTGACGCTGTATCCGCTTTGGCTGTCTCCCCTTGTTTTTCTTCCTGATTCGCTGCTTCCAACCAGCTGTTCTTTCAGAATCCAAAGAGAAGTAAAAGCCGTGGGGGAGCTGGAGAGGAAGGTGGAGCGAGATGGAAGGAGCTAGGGAGAGTGGGAGGGGCATCCTTTCCTGTCGATGGTTAGAATACCTGCCAGGCCCAGCGGCAGCTCCCTCGTGAATTCAGCATCTATTCCTGAGTGTAGAGGACTGTCTTGTTGTTGCTTAGTCGCTCAGTCATGTCCGACTCTTTCATGACCTCATAGACTGTAGCCCGCCAGGCTCCTCTGTCCATGAGATTTCTCAGGCAAGAGTCCTGGAGTGGCTTGCCATTTCCTTCTCCAGGGGAATCTTCTCAACTCAGGGGCTGAACCCACATCTCCTGCACTGGCCAGGAGTATTCTTTACCGCTGAACCACCAGGGAAGGCCATCTTTGAGCTTAGGAGTTCACTAATTAAGAAAATCAGAGGAAGCTTTGAGGAGTTCGCTTTTCCACTCTCCGGGTCCCCTGAGTCTCTCCCTTCAGCGCTGCTTTCCCCGGACACTCCACCCGTACTCCCACTTCTAATGTTTAAGTATTTGTAAAAGCTCAGAATTCGAGCCTCCTCTACCAGGATCTAGCCCCAAATTGCCCCCTGGTGGCTGGAGGGGCAAACGACAAGATGGAGCACGGGGAAGAGGCCACGCGGATCCTCTTGTCCCTTGCCTGGTTACCTGCAATGGTATCTCTGTATCCGTGTCGGTGTGAGCCTGCTAGGTAAGTCTGTCTCTCTGCTGTATTTTGGATCATTCCGCTGCAGGGCTCCCTTTTCCTCTTCTTGTTTCCTACTTTCTTTTGGTTTGATGTGTGTTTCTACACATGTTGTATTGACCAGAGCCTTTCCAACCGTACTCAACACACCCGAGTGGGTGAAGGAGAGAGACACACGGTGAGACTGAGAACAGGATAGTTGAAGGTGGTGCATGCTATCACTTCATGGGCCCATCTGAGCAGCTCTGCAAGGTCCAGGCTGATTAGCCAAGCGCGTGTCACCTCCGTGCCGCTCATCAGCCAGCCGAGAGCAAGCGTGTCACCTCATTGACAGCTGCCTGTTGTCAGAAGGCCATCTTGTCTCCTTTTCATTTTGAACGAACACAGCAGAGACATCTGCAGAGTGCTGCAGCTCTGACGGGGCGCCCTGCCTGCCAGCCCTCAGACGCAGGAAGCGGCATAATGGGAGAACTCAGAAAGGAACATTAACCCATTGGGCCTCTTGGTTTGGGATATTTTTGCCAAATATGTCTCTTGTTGAGGACAGTACTCCATCTAAGGGTGAGAGAAACATGAGCTCCAGTGTCTTGATGAGCTGGGCTGGTACTGTATCCAGTGTCTTGGTAGTGATTGGCCATGGGATTTCAGTTGATCTGAGTTTATAGGATAGGGTGGAAAACTCATTATCAGAGTTAAACCCCGTGTTTCATGGTGAGGTTAGACAGAAGCAGAAGCATATCTTAATCCTAGGATCACAGCAGTAGTGTCTTCTTTGAAGGTCATCGTGGGACATTTGGCCTGTGTAACAACAGCAATGCCTGGAACATGGGTGGTTTGGGAGGAGGTGGTGTTCTTGTTCTTTTCCAGACAAACCTGACACTGCCGTGTTTGGTGGAGATTCTGGAATCACCCTGAGATCATAGCCCCTCTATTTCATGGAATGTAGACTGCCTCTTAAGGGCATTTCCTATAAAACTTGGCGATATCAAGCTTTGAGATAGGGGAAGATTTTAAGTTATTATACACAGTTCAGCACAGGAGTTAGAATGGTTTATTCTTTGCCTTATGGAAGTGTCTTCCCATGAAGCTCCTTATTTGGCTGAGTCAGGCAGCATGTGGGATCTTCGCTCCATGACCAGGGATTGAACCAGTGTCCCCTGCTTTGGAAGCGTGGAGTACTAACTGCTATACCACCAGGGAAGTCCCCGTGAAGTTTTACTTGTTGGATCATCTCTCAGGACTGGTACTACATGCAGGGCTTGGTCGGGATTGAGTCACCCTGAGATGCTTCCTACATTCGAGAATGATTTAGTAGTGTCTTATGTTAAACAAGAGGAACATACTTCATTACATTCATTTAAAAAATTTATTGAGAAAGGGATAGTATGAGGAAATATTGAATACATTGCTTTTACTCTTTATTTTTATTTTTTTTGCTTTACAAAGTTCCCCTCATTCATTATATGCAACATAACGAACCTTTGTTGCTGAATCTGACTGAGAAGGAAGATCTCAGAAACCTTGAGAAATTTGTTTCAGACTCTCTCTGTCCCATTTGAAAGGCAGTGTTAAAGAAAGGTAGCCTCATTAAATTAGTTGGAGGAAATTCAGACAAGTAGACAAAAAAGACTCCTCTTTGGAGTTGTCCTTCATAAACTAAGGTAGGAATAATTGAGCAGAATGTTTAGAATCTAGCAGCTAGTAGAATGGAGGTCAAATCACAGAAGTCTTATCCTGCCTCCAATGTATTTTAAGGCTCAGTTTGTACCTCTTGAAAATGAAGGCTCAGCTTAGGTGGTTTCTGAGACCCGCTTCTGGCTCCTGGTCTCTGTGGCTGTCAGAATAGTGAATGAGGGAGGGGAGTGCACACCAGTAGCCCTTAGACATTTCAGAACTGTTTGACACATTCCCCAAACAGCGTGTGAAAGGCAGCAACTCTTTGTCCTTAAAAAGAATATGAAACACAGAAAATACTCTAAAGAGGGATATTTAGCCTGCATTAACTGTTTTCTTCCTAATTTCTGTTTGGTACAAATGATAAATGATTTTCCTTAAAAAAAAAGTTTAGTGAATATGACGCGAGTGGAGAGAGCAGGTTGAGTCACATGGGACTCATGACCCACCTGCATTGTTACGATTCTTCTTGAAGACAGTTTTGTCCAAAATTCTGGGTCAAAAGCCTTATGCAACAACAGTCAATTGATTCTAAAACACTTTTTCTTTTCACATTTTAACATCTCCAAAATTTATGGCGTACCAATTTAACTGGCAGCTCTTTTTTTTTTTTTGGTAGTAATGATAATGAGATATCTTGGTACATCATTGGTAACAAGATGATGTATCTTGGTATCTTGGTGGATAATGATGTATCTTAAACATTCACAGGCATGTTTGATGAAATAACAGTTCTAAGAGAAACGAACTTTTTTTTCTTTAAAAATGGCTCAGTGGCTTCTTTACTTCATTGTTGACTAATGCTTTTCGATCACTTTGAAGAATCCAGATTGTCTTAGGAAGGCAATTAATGGACAGAGTTTACCCTCCCAGGACCCTGCACTTAATGCACATTTGAGGAAGGAAGAAATGCATGCCAGCAAGTAGTTTGGGGGCTTCCCTTGTGGCTCAGCTGGTAAAGAATCCAGCTGCAATGTGGGAGAGCTGGGTTCGATCCCTGGGTTGGGACGATCCCCTGGAGAAGGGAAAGGCTCCCCACTCCAGTATTCTGGCCTGGAGAATTCCATGGACTGTATAGTCCATGGAGTCGTGAAGAGTCGGACACGACTGAGCGACTTTGACTTTTCAAGTAGTTCTTGTGTAGAAGCAATATTCTAAAACTAATATAGCAACTTTAACTCCTTGGCCTTTATTATATTTTTCCCCAGAAATTCCTAGAACTTTCTTTCTAGAATATCTTCTTCAAAGAAAGGTTAAGGGTCTTTGTTAATTTCAGGCTGAAATTATGAGTCGAAGTTGATCTGTAAATCCCTTAGACTTCAGTTTTCATTCACATACTTTTAGTGTTTGTTGAGTGTTACACTTGGCATTTATCCAGGCGAATATACTTGAGTTCCTTTGGTTTGTGTCTCTGGATGCTACGGTTGTTTTCTGCATGCTACACGTTTAAATTCATAGGTGATTTCATAAGGGACAGAAGTGAAACTTGTCATATACAACTGAATATACACCACCCTGGTTGTTGTAGTACCATTGTTTCTTAGTAAACTCTGTGATGGCTTAAAGAGCTGAAGCAGAAGCTCAGAGGCTGCAAGTTTAGTGTAAAAACTATCAAATGCAGTTTATCTTATAGTGACTTACTGAGGCCTTGACCTAGTTTTGTTTTTCCTCCAGACCTGAGTATTTTCACCTTTGAAATAACAATCTGGATTTACTTTTCCCTAAAAAACAAAACCAAAAATCTGTGAAGTCTTTAAATTTGAGCACAATTATAATACATTCCACCTTAATATCATCATATCAGATCAGATCAGTCACTCAGTCGTGTCCGACTCTTTGCGACCCCATGAATCGCAGCACGCCAGGCCTCCCTGTCCATTACCAACTCCCGGAGTTCACTCAGACTCACGTCCATCAAGTCAGTCATGCCCTCCAGCCATCTCATCCTCTGTCGTCCCCTTCTCTTCTTGCCCCCAATCCCTCCCAGCATCAGAGTCTTTTCCAATGAGTCAACTCTTTGCATGAGGTGGCCAAAGTACTGGAGTTTCAGCTTTAGCATCATTCCTTCCAAAGAAATCCCAGGGCTGATCTCCTTCAGAATGGACTGGTTGGATCTCCTTGCAGTCCAAGGGACTCTCAAGAGTCTTCTCCAACACCACAGTTCAAAAGCATCAATTCTTCAGCACTCAGCCTTCTTCACAGTCCAACTCTCACATCCATACATGACCATTGGAAAAACCATAGCCTTGACTAGACGGACCTTTGTTGGCAAAGGAATATCTCCGCTTTTGAATATGCTGTCTAGGTTGGTCATAGCTTTTCTTCCAAGGAGTAAGCATCTTTTAATTTCATGGCTGCAGTCACCATCTGCAGTGATTTTGGAGCCCAGAAAAATAAAGTCTGACACTGTTTTCACTGTTTCCCCATCTATTTCCCATGAAGTGATGGGACCAGATGCCATGATCTTCGTTTTCTGAATGTTGAGCTTTAAGCCAACTTTTTCACTCTCCACTTTCACTTTCATCAAGAGGGTTTTTAGTTCCTCTTCACTTTCTGCCATAAGGGTGGTGTCATCTGCATATCTGAGGTGATTGATATTTCTCCCGGCAATCCTGATTCCAGCTTGTGTTTCTTCCAGTCCAGCGTTTCTCATGATGTACTCTGCATATAAATTAAATAAACAGGGTGACAATATACAGCCTTGACGAACTCCTTTTCCTATTTGGAACCAGTCTGTTGTTCCATGTCCAGTTCTAACTGTTGCTTCCTGACCTGCATACAAATTTCTCAAGAGGCAGGTCAGGTGGTCTGGTATTCCCATCTCTTTCAGAATTTTCCACAGTTTATTGTGATCCACACAAAGGCTTTGGCATAGTCAATAAAGCAGAAATAGATGCTTCTCTGGAACTCTCTTGCTTTTTCCATGATCCAGCAGATGTTGACAATTTGATCTCTGGTTCCTCTGCCTTTGCTAAAACCAGCTTGAACATCTGGAAGTTCATGGTTCACATATTGCTGAAGCCTGGCTTGGAGAATTTTGAGCATTACTTTACTAGCTTGTGAGATGAGTGCAATTGTGCAGTAGTTTGAGCATTCTTTGGCATTGCCTTTCTTTGGGATTGGAATGAAGACTGACCTTTTCCAGTCCTGTGGCCACTGCTGAGTTTTCCAACTTTGCTGGCATATTGAGTGCAGCACTTTCACAGCATCATCTTTCAGGATTTGGAATAGCTCCACTGGAATTCCATCACCTCCACTAGCTTTGTTCGTAGTGATGCTTTCTAAGGCCCACTTGACTTCACATTCCAGGATGTCTGGTTCTAGGTCAGTGATCACACCATCATGGTTATCTGGGTCATGAAGATCTCTTTTGTACAGTTCTTCTGTGTGTTTTTGCCATCTCTTCTTAATATCTTCTACTTCTGTTAGGTCCATACCATTTCTGTCCTTTATCAAGCCCATCTTTGCATGAAATGTTCCTTTGGTATCTCTGATTTTCCTGAAGAGATCCCTAGTCTTTCCCATTCTGTTGTTTTCCTCTATTTCTCTGCATTGATCGCTGAAGAAGGCTTTCTTATCTCTTCTTGCTATTCTTTGGAACTCTGCATTCAGATGTTTATATCTTTCCTTTTCTCCTTTGCTTTTCGCTTCTCTTCTTTTCACAGCTATTTGTAAGGCCTCCCCAGACAGCCATTTTGCTTTTTTGCATTTCTTTTCCATGGGGATGGTCTTGATCCCTGTCTCCTGTACAATGTCATGAACCTCAGTCTGTAGTTCATCAGGCACTCTATCAGATCTAGGCCCTTAAATCTATTTCTGACTTCCACTGTATAATTATAAGGGATTTGATTTAGGTCATACCTGAATGGTCTAGTGGTTTTCCCTACTTTCTTCAATTTAAGTCTGAATTTGGCAATAAGGAGTTCATGGTCTGAGCCAAAGTCAGCTCCTGGTCTTGTTTTTGCTGACTGTATAGCGCTTCTCCATCTTTGGCTGCAAAGAATATAATCAGTCTGATTTTGGTGTTGACCATCTGGTGATGTCCATGTATAGAGTCTTCTCTTGTGTTGTTCAAAGATGGTGTTTGCTATGACCAGTGCATTTTCTTGGCAAAACTCTATTAGTCTTTGCCCTGCTTCATTCCTTATTCCAAAGCCAAATTTACCTGTTACCCCAGGTGTTTCTTGACTTCCTACTTTTGCATTCCAGTCCCCTATAATGAAAAGGACATCTTTTGGGGATGTTAGTTATAAAAGGTCTTGCAGGTCTTCATAGAACCGTTCAACTTCAGCTTCTTCAGCATTACTGATTGGGGCATAGACTTGGATTACTGTGATATTGAATGGTTTGCCTTGGAAACGAACAGAGATCATTCTGTCGTTTTTGAGATTGCATCCAAGTACAGCATTTCGGACTCTTTTGTTGACCTGATGGCCACTCCATTTCTTCTGAGGCATTCCTGCCTGCAGTAGTAGATATAATGGTCATCTGAGTTAAATTCACCCATTCCAGTCCATTTCAGTTCGCTGATTCCGAGAATGTCAACATTGACTCTTGCCATCTCTTGTTTGACCACTTCCAATTTGCCTTGATTCATGGACCTGACATTCCAGGTTCCTATTCAATATTGCTCTTTACAGCATCGGACCTTGCTACAATCACCAGTCATATCCACAGCTGGGTATTCTTTTTGCTTTGGCTCCATCCCTTCATTCTTTCTGGAGTTATTTCTCCATTGATCTCCAGTAGCATATTGAGCACCTACTGACCTGGGGAGTTTCTCTTTCAGTATTCTATCATTTTGCCTTTTCATACTATTCATGGGGTTCTCAAGGCAAGAATACTGAAGTGGTTTGCCATTCCCTTCTCCAGTGGATCACATTCTGTCAGATCTCTCCACCATGACCCACCCATCCTGGGTTGCCCCATGGGCATGGCTTAGTTTCATTGAGTTAGACAAGGCTGTGGTCCTAGTGTGATTAAATTGACTAGTTTTCTGTGAGTATGGTTTATTCACAAATAGTAAGTGATGTTCTTAAATAACCCCTCACCTTATTCACTTCAAAACTGATGGAATGAGAAAAGAATTAAATCTTAATGATTTTAGTCAAGTAATGTGTGCTTTTTTTTAAAAAAAAAAAGATATATTTTGTTTCAAATCCCTTTCAGATATCAAAAGTAATATCATGCTAACAATTTTAATTTTTAAAATTCTTTCACATCTTTATTTTATTTTTTCCAGTTTTAGTGATGTATAATTAATGAATAAAATTACATGTATTTAAAGTACACAGCATGATGATTTGATAAACATAGAGTTTGTGAAATATTTATCACAACTAAGTTAATTAACACAGCTATCATCTCACAGAGTTACCTTTCTGTTGTAAGAATGCTTAAGATCAATTCTTAGCAAATTTTCTTTTTTTAAAAATTTTAATTTTACGTCAGAATTTCGTTGATTTACAGAATTGTTATCGTCTCAGGTGTACAACAGACTGATTTGGTGACACGTGTACATGTATATGCTCTTCTTCAGAGTCTTTTCCCATATGGTTTAAAACAGGTCTCAAGTGTACGATGCAGCATTACTAACTCCAGGCACCATGCTGAATATTGGATTCTCGGAACCTATTCATTTCAAAACTGATGGTTTGTGCCCTTTGATCAGCATCGTCCAGTTTCACTTGTCCCCCCAGCCCATCAGCAAGTGTTCTATTCTTTTTTCCTATGAATTCTGCTTTTGTTTTTTAAGATTTTGTATATGAGTGATATCTTAACTGTCTTTGTCTAGCTTATTTTTCTTAGCATGATGACTTCCATATTTATCCACATTGTCACGAATGGCAGGATTTCTTCCTTTTTATGACTGAATAATACTCCATTTTGGACACATGCCACATTTTCTTTATTTGTCTGTTGATGGACACTTTGTCTTGGCTGTTGTAATGCTGTTATGAACATGGACGTACAAATATCTCTTTGAGATACTACTTTTACTTTGAATCTCTGCCCAGAAGTGCCATTGCTGGATCATATGGTAAATTTTTGGGGGGGTAATTATATTTTTAAATTGTTGAGGAGCCCTCATCTTCCTTCAGTAATGGCTGCACCCATTTGCGTTCCCACCAGCAGTGCATGAGGGTTGCCTCTTCTTCATATCTTTGCCAGCATTTGTTATCTCCTGTCTTCTTGATAATAGCAATCTTAGCAGGTGGGAGGTGATATCGCATTGTCATTTTGATTTGCATTTGTCTGGTGATTACTGGGCTTCCCAGGTGGCGCTGATGGTAAAAAAACACGCTTGCCAATGCAGGAGACATTAGAGACCCAGGTTCGATCCCTGGATCCGGAAGATCCCCCGGAGGAGGGAATGGCAATGATGCTGAGCATCTTTTCATAGGAAAATGGCTGTTCAGGTGCTCTGTCCATTTTTTAATCAGATTGGGTTTTGTTTTTGTTGTTTTGCTATTGACTTGTATGAGTGAAACATACTGACTCATACATATATGAGTCAAATATACTCCATAAAGCTGAAGCTTTATGGAGTAATAAGAGTATTGAAATTGACCCTAAAGCTGAGTAAATGAAGTATTGCACAAATACAATACAACAATCATACAAGTCAGTATATTTTGTACCCTATATATTTGGTTGAATTTTCATTTTGTTGATGTTTTCCTTTGCTGTGCAGACATTTTTTAGTTTGATGTTGTCCCACTTGCTTATTTTAGCTTTTGTTTCCTGTGGTTTCATTGTCATATCCAAAAAATCATTCCTAAGACCAGTGTCAAAAAGCCTTTCCCCTGTGTTTCTAGGAGTTTTATGGTTTTAGGTCTTACATTTAAGTCTAATCTATTTCAGGTCAGTGAGTACTGTAGGATGGAGTCCAGTTTTACTCTTTTGTGTGTGGGTATCTAGTTTTCCCCGTGTTATTTATTGTAGAGACTGTCCTTTCCCCATTATGGGTTCTTGATGCCCTTGTCAAAAATTATTTGACTGTATATGCATTTATTTCTGTATAAATTATTTGACTGTATATGCGTTTATTTCTGTATAAATTATTTGACTGTATGTGTATTTATTTCTATATAAATTATTTGACTGCATATGTGTTTATTTCTGTATAAATTATTTGACTGCCTATGTGTGGGTTTATTTCTGGCTCTTAATTCTATTCCATTGTTCTGTGTGTCTGTCTTAATGCCAGCACCATGCTGTTTTGATTACTATAACTTTTGTAATACATTTTGAAGTGAGGAAATAGCTTTGTTCTTTCTCATAATTGCTTTGACTATTCAGAATTTTTTATTTTACCATACAAATTTTAGGATTAATGCCAATTTCTGTATTGATAAATGAGGGTAAAATGATTTAAAATCACCCTAGAGATCACATCAAAAACCAGGATTAATATTCAAATGAGTAGCTGCATCCTTTTAAATTTCCCATGTAGTTCCTTAAGTAATTTTGTCTTTAAGAGCTAAAAGTGCCTTAGAAGCATCATGGGAAGAAGGAGAGCTAGTAATTACGTGTTCGGGAATTCTGTAGGCTAGCTAATAAACCATCTAGAGCTTGACATGAACCACAATGAGAGTATTTACACTGTGGAAGTATACCTCCTCCCAAGAGGCTGTATCAGCATACCACTGCAAGGTTAAAGAACCAGTAGTACCTATGATACACTTGACCTATTTCTATTACTGTTGTTATTGTTAATTCTTTTTCTTAAACATTAAGTTTCAGCTTTATGGAATAATAAGAGTGTTGAGATTGACCCTGAAGCTGAGTAAATGAAGTATTGCACAAAGAAAACTGCAGTGCTCTTGGCTCGTGGGGAATGACTCTGCTCTTGAGGACTAGTCCTCCCCTCTTGTCCTGTTTAGTTCCCTGGCTCTTCTCAAGCAGGCTTTCAAACATGTCTTCTGCTTCCCAGGGATGCACTCCACCTGCTCCTGGAGCTCTTTTCGCCTCCTCCATCCCTGCTCCCAGTTGTGATGTTACTACTGTCCATGACTTGCACTCTTCCTCCACACTGCCGAGACCCCAGTCTCTTACTCCTTTGTGCAGATACACCGTGTAATGCAGTGGTCCCCAACCTCTTTGGACCCAGAGATCTGTTTTGTCGAAAACAATTTTTCCAAGGATTGGAGTGGGGAAACCAACGGATTCAGGATAATTGAAGCCTGTTACATTTTCTGTGCACTTTTTCTGTTATTACATCAGCTCCAGCTCAGACCATCAGGCATTAGATGCCACTGGCTGGAGACCCCTGGTGTAAAGTGCCACCCGGTCAGCAGCCTTGTCGGATCGGTAAGCTGTTCTTGTCTGCTCCACGTTGTGAAAATTGGATGCTCTGCCTCCTTTCCTACTGTTCCTCTCCTCACTGATCTTCCCCTATGGCCACCCTCCCGAGATGCTCTTAAGAAAAAGAGGACTGCCTCACAGTTTTCTATACTTACGTTTTGATATAAATAACCGTTACTGGTAAACTCAGTGAGAATTAGACTAAATATGTTATTTGAAAGGGGGAGGATCATCCAGTGAATAGAAATGAAGTAGATCAGGAATTGTTGTTACACAACTGAGAACTTGACATCTTTTGTGAATAGAACATCGAGCTAATTTTAGTGCTAGTTTTGTAAGAGACATCTTATTTTAAGTGTTCATTCAGAGGAACTCCTTGGTTCTCAAACTCAACTTTATTCAGAATTCCAGTTTCCTAGCATCATGTCTGAAATGTTCCTTCTTGCGTGTTAACCTGTTCTTGCTCATACATTTGTGTGGATAACTAAGACTTACATTAAACTTTCTTCCCAGCAGGAAGACATTTCTAGTTGTTACTGTTGTTCAGTTGCTCAGTCGTGTCCATCTTTTCGAGACCCATGGACTGCAACATGCTAGACTTCCCTGTCCTTCACCATCTCCAGGAGCTTACAATCAAACCCATGTCCATCACGTCGGTGATGGCATCCAACCATCTCATCCGCCTGTGTCCCCTTCGCCTCCTGTTTTCAGTCTTTCCCAGCATCAGGGTCTTTTCTAATGAGTTGGCTCTTTGCATCAGGTACTGCCAAATTATTCAAGCTTCAGCATCGGTACTTCCAATGGCTATTCAGGGTTGATTTTCTTTAGGATTGACTGGTTTGATCTCCTTGAAGTCCAAGGGACTCTCAAGAGTCTTCTCCAACAGAGTGGATAATAAATATAGTTTTCATGTATAAGAGCAGATGTATATTGGATAGTCCAGTTTGATTGGTGTACTCCACTACCTGGAGGTCAGTGTCATGATCAAGGGATTTAATGGATAGGATGTAAAGTTGTTCAGTCAATCTTCCATTAGCCAAATGTCTTGTTTGGGCAGGTTATTTAAACTTTCTCCCTATCTGTGAAATGGCATTAATATTAGCACTTCCTTTATAGGATTTTGTGAGGATTTGAATAATTTAATGGATATTAGATACTTTAAAAAGTTTGGCCCATGGAATGCACTCAATAAATCTTGTCTATTATGATTATAACACTGAAGGTCATTAGTCAAGCTACAACTTTTCTTTAACTTTTGGTAGATAAGAGTGGACAGTATTTTTGAATAAGTCATTGTTTTTAAAATCTGTGGGTCAGGTTTTCTTATGAAGCTTTTTATTTTGGTCTGACTCGTAACTTTGGTAACATTAAGTACTCTTTGCAGTTTCCTGTGGAGAAGGCAGACCATTCTTTCTCCCTCTCTCTTTTAAATTCCAAAACCTGATTTCATAGCAGAAGAAAATAATGTAGCAAATAAGTATTTAATAAGTATTTGGATGATTTTTAGTTCCCGCCTATAAGTAAAATAAAGAAATACTCTTTGGAGAGCTACAGAGGAGCTAATGGTGGCCAGCATTTGGCTCTTTGCCCTCTAGAGGTGATGTATTAATATCTTTTTCCACAAACTAATACCAGGTTCAACACAGTATGGGATTTCCCTTGATTACAAATGTTAGCAGCATTTATGGGATCATTTTTGTCCATAGTTGGCACCCCAAGAACACGCAGGTTTCCTCTAAAGAGGATGAGAGATGTGGCGGACACATTGTTGAGTCCCACTCATTGAACGGTGATAACACCATGGCGTTTCAAGTCCTTGAAATAGTCGTGTTGGCCTGATCAGGGGCTGCAGGGCTTCAGCAGCCTCTTTGACAACTTTATGGGATATACCCCAGTGGCTGCTCCTATCAGTTACATGTAAGCATAGCCGTTTAAAATAGAGTTTGTTCCTGCTTGTGCTTGACTCTGATTCATATTTTTCTTGATAATAATAGGATTAAGTGACTCATTTTATTCCCTATTCCGAGAAAAGCATGCCCATTAGGTAGAGGGAGGCTTTAGGGATTAACCCCTTGAGTCGCTTGTTTTATAGTTATTTTCGTGCTCAGTTGCTATATCGTGCCTGACTCT
This sequence comes from Tragelaphus eurycerus, assembly GCA_935064755.1. Taxonomy (NCBI): domain Eukaryota; kingdom Metazoa; phylum Chordata; class Mammalia; order Artiodactyla; family Bovidae; genus Tragelaphus; species Tragelaphus eurycerus. Next base: position 7,891,210 of record CAKXYN010000023.1, read on the forward strand.
TTGCAAGATCCCGTGGACTGTAGCTCTCGGGGCTCCTCGGTCCATGAGATTTCCCAGGCAAAAATACTGGAGTGGGCTGCCATTTCCTTCTCCAATAGGTATCCTGTCATAAGGTAAGGGGAGACCAGGGCGGGGACGGGAGTGATGGTGAGATAGTTCTGTGTTCTTAAATTGAAACAAGCGGTGCCATCTCACCAGTTTTTGGCCATCTATCCTCAAACAAAGAAGATGCTTAACCTTTCTTACCTCTCATTGGGCACCCCTTTCCACATTTTTATAATGTCAAGCTCACCAAATGGATTAGAGGCTCGGGATCAATCATAGCATGTTGGTGGAGAATCACTTAATTGAAAAGTTTGGGTGGTAAGATGAGATCTAAAGACCGGAGGTAGGCAGTTAACTCTGCAGGGGGAGCAGCTCTCCATCTGACAGTTTACTGACACCCAGAGTCTGCCTGGCCTTTCTTACTCAGCTGTGTTCATGGAAGGGCAGAGGTAGCGAGTCCTTGCTAAAATTCTCACGGAAAAGCTGAACTCTTAAATGGTTTCCTAGCATCATTAAAAAAAAAAAAAAAGCCTTGACGGACTATTTTGAGGTGAAACCTCCATGCCACGTCTAACGTTAGATGTCAGGGGTGTGTTACTGAGGCGCCCTGGCATAGTTTCCCTGCAGGCTTCAGAGATGTCTCTACGCAGGTTGAGTGGACTGGCTGTGAGATGGGAATGGGCGACTGCAAGTGAAGTCAGGGAAGGAGGGCTGGGCTGTGACACGGGAAGTGGGAAAGGGGCGCCTCAACTGAAGAGCCATGTGGAAAAGCTCTGAAACTGAGTGGTTGAGAAATGGCGCCCCTTTGGGTCCTTAGCCTGGAGCAGGAAATAAGTGACTGGCTTCCTGTTTGGGGAGAAGTCAGACTCTGGATTCTGGGCCTGCTTCTCCTCTCACTAACACTTTGTATCCTGGTTACAACATCCCAACAGTCACGCCTTCTTGCAAAATGCAGTGATAAAACTGAGTAGCATTTTCTTTCATGTCTTTAAAAGATATAAAAATGACATACTTTCTTAAAAATTCTCATAGGAGTGTATTGAGTAAAATAGAAAAGGGATAAGTGCATTACATTTATAGATTAATTTGGACAGAATTAACTTAGTTATACTGCTTGTTGTTCAGTTGCTAAGTTGCGTCCTGCTCTCTGTTGACCCCGTGGACCCCAGGCTCCTCCGTCCATGGGATTCTCCAGGCCGGAATACTGGAGTGGGTTGCCATTTCCTCCTCCAGGAGATCTTCCAGACCCAAGGATCCAACCGCTGCTCCTGCATTGGCAGGCGGATTCTGAGCCACCAGGGAGGTCCAATTATAATATAGAGACTCGCTATTTAAAAAACTACACTGTCTCCCACCACCCGATTATAAAGATTTACTTGTGTGGCTTTGGCAGAGTTTAATAATTTCAAAAAAATGTCCTTGTTAACTTTATTAGTTTTTAAAACAGGATTCTTTTTCCATTACAGTTTTTAATTGGTTAACTGTTGTATAGGAAAGTTGTCCTTTTTTTCTTTGGTGTGTTGATCTTATAACCCATGATATTACAGAACTTTTTCACTAGCCTCTGATTTTTTTTTGTTTGTTTGCTTTTATTTTGTTTTGTTGATTAAGATTTCCTGGGAAGCAGATCATTGGCAAATACTGACAGCGTTGTCTCTTAATTTATCTCCCTTGTGCAAGTATACTGGCAAAGACTCCCAGTAAATTGTTAAAAGAATAATGGGCATCAGGTACACCTTGCCTTTTCTGACTTGAGCAGAGACACTTCTAGTGATTCATTACTAAATAGACTTCTAGCAGATTAAGAAAACTTTATTATAATCCATGACTTTTTAAGATAAATATGCCTGTGTGTGTTCAAACTAAAGCCATACAAAACTTCAAGTCAGACTAAAAGAATTCCTGATGAACCCTGCTTTTCAAGTTTATAAAAGAATTGTATGTTATATACATTTATGTTCTATTTAAATTTTTGTATAAATTGGTAAAGCAGGGTTTAATATAAAATGGAAAACAGGGTTTGTCCCAGAAATTTTGTGACTAAATTCAGTGTTATCCAGGGATTTTGTTTGTTTCCGGTTCCACCTGGAGGGCAGCCTGTCGTTTTCTTTGTGTTACTTTGTCTGGTTGGTGAGTTGGCCTCTCACCTTTTGATGCACGTGTGGAGGACATGGGGACATTTTTCGAGTTCTTTTTGTACCTTAAAATAAGCTTACGTAAGGCAGGACTTTGTAACATTCGGGAGAAATTGCCTGGAGCTGGTTCTTTGGAAGTGAATTTTTGACTAATTTTTCAGTTTCTAACTCTGTATGTTGATTGGGATCATTTTTATTATCCTAGGAAGCATCTGTGTTCCAGACTTCATAATTTATTGCATAAAGTTGTACATAGTTATTTTTAGAGTGAAAAGCACCTTATCAGTATCCAAGATTTATGTCCAGATACAGTTTGTAGTCTTGTTGATTTGTGTTTTCTCTTTTTCTTTCTATATTTCCTTCTCTCAGATTTACCCGAGGTTTGTCATTTCGCTGATCTTTTCAAAGAACTTTCTTTTGGTTTTATTGATAATCTACATTTTATTTCATACATATTTTAATACCTTGTGTTTTTAGTAATACTTTTTTTTCTGGCTTTTTAAATTGTATACCTAGTCACTTAGTTTTTATTTTTATATACTGAATATGCAACTTGGGGCCATAATTTTTCATTTGACTACTGCTTGGGCTGCATCTCATAGACATTTTAGTATATTATTGTCATTTTCATTGATTTCTTAAAATGTCATTTTAAAACTGCTTTAATACAATGCTTTTTGTGGTGATCATGTGACTACCATTTTAAATTTCTTACTTTATTGCATTTCAAATGGGGAAATGGCATGGATATTTCCTAATTCAGGGTGACTCAGTGAGATTTTCCTTGTGGCTTTATCTGCTATCAGTTTTTAAGCATTCCCAATGCATTTGAAAAGAATGAATATTCTGAGTTTTCTCTGTTTCCATATAGTAAGCAGTCTTATTTTCAGTCTACTTACTAAAATTTCTGAGAGATTTTTTCTAGGCTACCACTTTGATGATGGATTTGTCAATTTCTCATGTATCCATACTTTTAAAATAACCCTCAAAGTATGTTATAAATAGACATTAAAGGCTCATGAATATTTAATATTTTTGGTGGCCTGGAGTTTCATCAATGTGAAACATATATGCTTTTTTTCCTTTTTATTAATTTTTGCCTCTAGTTGACTTTCGACTGAATCATATTGCTATCTGTGCTTTCTTCTTGTGCATTTTATCCTGCATGTATTCTCTGTGTTTTTACTTTTCATATTCTCTTTGTTTTATTCTTAGCGCCCTGTTGTACACAGAGTTTAGCTTTACATTTCTCTAGCCAGTGTGTCAGCCACTGTATCTTAATTGAGGAGCACAGTGTCAAAATGAGCATAACAAAATAAGGCTACATTTATAGTTTCCTACATGGTAGTTGCATTTGTAGTGATCTTATTCTTGCCATGGTAACTTTTCTATCTGTCAAGTTTTCCTATTTAATTTCTATCCTTTGCTGGCTTGACCACCTCCCCTGGTAGCTCAGATGGTAAAGAATCTGCCTGCCATGCAGGAGACCTGGGTTCCATCCTTAGGGTGGGAAGATCTCCTGGAGAAGGGAATGGCAACCCGCTCCAGAATTCTGGCCTGCAGACTCCCGTGGTGTCACAAAGAGTCAGACATGACTGAGCAACGAAGTCTTGGCTTGGTCACATTGCCTTTGTGTTCTTGCATTGCTGCCTCCCTCCCCCACCCCAATATAAGATTTACACATTTAATTTTTTTTTCTCGTAAAAATTACTCTTTCAGCACACAGTTTTAAACTGTGTTTTCTGTTAAAGTCTCGAGTTGGTTATTGTCTGTATATTCCCTGAACAAAATAAGAATGAATCTTAGCACATTTTTAATCCCTCCTTTCTACTTCTGCCCATTTCGTTTACCTTCCAATTTGAAGTCAATTGACTTCCCCCTGGATTTTTCCATTTTTATTGCATCAGCAACTACACAGACTCTTATTTGAGTTTCCTTGTCACAGCTACTGTCTCTTCTGGACCATGCTCTTTTTTTCATTTTTATTATTGTCTTTGTGATTAAACATTCTTCTGTAATTCTTTCAGAAGTGTGGGAACATAAATTATCAGAGTTCTTGCATTTTCTATATTGTCCTGTTTTTATCAACATTTGGAATGCAGTTTGGCTAATTATGAAATTGAAGTTCTAAAGTCATTGTCCCCCTTTTCTGTGTCATTTTTGCCCTGGTTTTCCCAGTAGCTCACTACCACATTTAATTAATAACTCAGTTAATCATTGATTATTGCGTCAGACTCCTCTCCAGCTCCATTGTTGGGCTGGCCCTGGTATTCAAGCACCCTTGACTTAGCTCTGTTTCTTTCCATTGTTCTTATGTCAATCCATCTAATGTTATCTTTCAATATCTTTTTCATTTTTCAGCACTTATTGGTATATCTAGCTCTTGTAAATTCATACTCATGTGCACACACACACACATGAGCATTTAAGAGGTGTGGAGCTGGAGGGAGAGTAGAAACATATATTCAATCTGTAATCCAAATCCAGCCTCCCTACATAGAACTTTGAAAAAAAATTTTTTATTATGATACAGAACACAACATAAATTTTTACTATAATTTAGTAAGATAAACTTTGCCATCTTAATCATTTCTAGTTGTATAGTTCAGTAGTGGTAAAAAGGATGTTTTTTTTACATTATGGGGCAACCAGTCTCTATAACGGGGAAGGCAATGGCACCCCACCCCAGTACTTTTGCCTGGAAAATCCCATGGACGGAGGAGCCTGGTAGGCTCCAGTCCATGGGGTCGCTAAGAGTCGGACACGACTGAGCGACTTCACTTTCACTTTTCACTTTCATGCATTGGAGAAGGAAATGGCAACCCACTCCAGTGTTCTTGCCTGGAGAATCCCAGGGACAGGGGAGCCTGGTGAGCTTCCGTCTATGGGGTCGCACAGAGTCGGACACGACTGAAGCGACTTAGCAGCAGCAGCAGCAGTCTCTATAACTTTTGTCTTGCAAAGCTGAGCCTCTTTACCCATGAAACAGTAATTCCTCATTCTCCCTCCTCCCCAGCACCTGGAAACCACCATTCTACTTGCTGTCTGTACGAACTTGACTACTATCAGTTCAGTTCAGTTGCTCAGTCACGTCCGACTCTCTGTGACCCCATGAATCGCAGCACGCCAGGCCTCCCTGTCCATCACCAGCTCCCAGAGTTCACTGAGACTCACGTCCATCGAGTCAGTGATGCCATCCAGCCATCTCATCCTCTGTCGTCCCCTTCTTCTCCTGCCCCCAATCCCTCCCAGCATCAGAGTCTTTTCCAATGAGTCAACTCTTTGCATGAGGTGGCCAAAGTACTGGAGTTTCAGCTTTAGCATCATTCCTTCCAAAGAAATCCCAGGGCTGATCTCCTTCAGAATGGACTGGTTGGATCTCCTTGCAGTCCAAGGGACTCTCAAGAGTCTTCTCCAACACCACAGTTCAAAAGCATCAATTCTTCGGTGCTCAGCTTTCTTCATAGTCCAACTCTCACATCCATACATGACCACTGGAAAAACCATAGCCTTGACTAGATGGCCTTTGTTGGCAAAGTAATGTCTCTGCTTTTGAATATGCTATCTAGGTTGGTCATAACTTTTCTTCCAAGGAGTAAGCGTCTTTTTAATTTCATGGCTACAGTCACTATCTGCAGTGATTTGGGGAGCCCAAAAAAATAAAGTCTATAGGTACCTATTATAAGTGGAATCATAGCATATTTATCTTCTTTCTCTTAGCCTGAAGTCTTCAAGGCTCATCTATGTGGTAGCATGTGTTGGAATTTTTTTTTCCTTTATAAGGCTGAATAATATTCCACTGCATATAGATACCACTTTAGTTCAATTATTCATTCACTGATGGAAACATTTGGGTTGCTTTCATTTCCTGGCTGTTGTGCTATGAAAAAGATAGGCCTACTTAGAATTGTATACATTCTAAATGTTTTTAAATACAGTAAAGAAGGGGAAACTGATATTATCCTCATTTTATAAGTTAGAAAACTGAGAAACTGTCGATTATTCTCATTTATTTATCCATTAAGTGTTAATCACTCAGTCATGTCCAACTCTTTGTGACCCTGTGGATTGTAGCCCGCCAGGCTCCTCTGTCCATGGGACTCTCCAGGCAAGAATACTGGAATGGGTTCCCATTTCCTTCTCTAGGGGATCTTCTCTAGCCAGGGATGTAACCTTGGTCTCCCAAATTGCAGGCAGATTCTTTACCTTCTGAGCCTCTAGGGAAGCCTGTTATTTATCCATGGCTGCTGCTGCTAAGTCGCTTCAGTCGTGTCTAACTCTGTGCGACCCCATAGATGGCAGCCCACCAGGCTTCCCCGTCCCTGGGATTCTCCAGGCAAGAACACTGGAGTGGGTTGCCATTTCCTTCTCCAATGCATGAAAGTGAAAAGTGAAAGTGAAGTCGCTGAGTCCTGTCCGACTCTTAACGACCCCATGGACTGCAGCCTACCAGGCTCCTCCGCCCATGAGATTTTCCAGGCAAGAGTACTGGAGTGGGGTGCCATTGCCTTCTCCATTTATCCATTAACCTGGTTATTAAATTTGCACTGACTATCTGCTATGTGTAAGGAGTACTAGGTGCCAAAGGCACAATGACCTGATTTCTGGGACCTTATAGAGGGTGGAGGCAGGTGGGTAACAACATCTAGTGGGAATCCTAGTTTCAGCCTCCAGTGATGTTCAGCAGAGTGTGTGCTGGAGCCTGGGCGAGGTGCAGGAGAGAAAGAGCAGAGTCATCTCTGTATCACAGCGATGCTTGAGGAGAGGCATCCCAGCTGGAGTGTTGTCGTTTATCTGTGCCGCGCATGTAGGCTTGGACTTCTCTGGTGGCTCAGTGGGAGAGAGTCTGCCTGCTAAGGCAGGATATGCGGGTTTGATCCCTGGGGCAGGAAGATCCCCTGGAGAAGGAAATGGCAGCCCACTCCAGTATTCTTGCCTGGAGAATCCCACGGGTAGAGAAGCCTGGTGGACTACAGTCCTTGGGGTTGCAAAGAGTTGGACACAACTGAGCGACTGAACAACAGTGACATCTTGACATGTGCTGCCTGCTCTGCTCCCACCATCTGCTACAGTTCTGCTGCTGCTGCTAAGTCGCCTCAGTCGTGTCCGACTCTGTGTGGCCCCATAGACGGCAGCCCGCCAGGCTCCCCCGTCCCTGGGATTCTCCAGCCAAGAACACTGGAGTGGGTTGCCATTTCCTTCTCCAATGCATGAAAGTGAAAAGTGAAAGTGAAGTCGCTTAGTCATGTCAAGACTCATAGCAACCCCATGGACTGCAGCCTACCAGGCTCCTCTGTCCATGGGATTTTCCAGGCAAGAGTACTGGAGTGGGGTGCCATCGCCTTCTCCTGGCACTTCATAAAAAAAAACAAAAAAGGAATGAACAAATAACGTTTTCTTGACTCCTGCTGGCACTTTCTTTCCTCTAATGGACTGCCTCGGGGAACTGCATGTAACAGTGGTCTATGGGTGTCTTTTCCTCCTACCTCCTAACTACTCCAAGAACGTCAACAGTTATCATCTCTATTCCACAAATGCAGAGACTGGGGTGAGGGGAAGTTAAGTTTCTTGTCTAAGGAGACTTGGATCCTGGTCTCTCTACCTCACCCTAAAGCAAGACCCTTCATGGCTCTTTGCCTGCCTCATCCAAATTATTTTGGCCTCTGTTTTCAAATTCATTCTTTCTTTCTAAACCTAATATTCCTATGGAGACCAAGTATCCAAAACTCAGAAAAGAAGTGTAACTTTCAGCCTCCTGACAAAGGTGTTAAAAAGCAGAGAGTAGCCAAAGTGGAGGGCAACACCACAGCTCAGAGGACCTCTGTGACACCAAAATACTGGTCAGTCATATGTGCCTAAAATTCGACACTGCCCTTCTCTGCAGCATATTCACTTGAAATCACATCAGTCATTCAGGTTTTATTCAGAACAAGTCTGGCCACTGAAAATGTTTCTATACAGTGCAAAGATTATAAGGGAAAAGGAACCGTTTCCCAGCCCCCACCCCCGACGAACCCACGGGTTTATGCATGCTGAGTCGATTCAGTTGTGTCTGACTCTTTGTAACCCCATGTACTGTAGCCCGCCAGGCTCCTCTGTGGGAATCTCCAGGCAATAATACTGGAGGGGGCTGCCATGTCCTCCTCCAGGGGATCTTCTCCTACCCAGAGATCAAACCCACGTCCGCTGCAGCTCCTTCCTTGCAGGCGGATTCTTTATTGCTGAGCCACCAGGGAAGCCCCGCACAGGTATACAGCATTTGGAAAACATCTCAGATTATTCATACAAGAAAACAACATTTTGTAGTTTAGTCCTTACATAAAAAAATTCTTCTGCTCTGTTTATTATTTGCCTACCTAGTAACTGGCCTTTAGTTAATATTCCTGTTGCCTGATACACAGTTTTTAGCTTATCTTCTTTTTCTGCAAATTGATAGATAATATTCCTGTCTCTCAAGATTTTCTCCTCCCCTTCTTCACGTTCGGGGAGAGGCCTGAAGAGGTCTCTGAGCATGAGTTCGCCGGACTGTTGTCATTTGGACTGCATGTGCGTTCAGAGTGCCCTGCAATCCTTGTTTGAGATAATGATGGGCATGGTTAGAGGCTGGCGCTGAATAGGGAGGACTTCCTCGAGTATCGATGAAGCTTTTTGCAGTTTTCCCCAGGTGATTGAATGCTGCACTCTTAAGAACCTCAAGTTGGGATGGGGATCAGAACTTGCTTGCTCTTGTCCTTGAGTAATGGTGCACTCCACTCATCAGTCTGGTTTTCCAGGACACAGGATGACCAGGACTGGATGCAAGCTCTGGGCGAGAAGAACATGGTTGCTGTGATCCACTTCAGGGGGCCTAAAAAAAGCTTTGATGTTCAGAGAGCTAAAAACGCACAGCTTTTTTTTTTCTCCTGCAGATTGACAGGTTGATGTTTGAACAGTAGCCAAATAAACCCAGTTTAGCGAACGACTGAATTTTGACTTTTATAAACACTTAATGAATACATTTTTATCTATGTCAGCTTTAAAAAAAATCCAGCTGTTGGCATTTGCTCCCCCATACCGTTTTTTTTACCTTAATGCCAAAATTAGAGTATTTAAATATGTTAGAATTTCATGGTAAGCACCTGTGCAGGTGTGAGGGCCACACAGATGCCTAGAGGAGAGGGTGCGAGGTGGGCTGTCTCCCTCGTGAGGGGTGTGTGTTCTGCCTGCCTGTTCTTGGACCCCAGTCACTTCCGCTTCCACCTTGCTGAGGAATGGAGCATCGAGGCACAGGCACAGGAGGACGGAGTTGTGGGCTGGCCTCAGATCAGCTGGGGGACTTGTGCTTCTTTCTCTGACCAACTGCTTGTCCTTTATCTAGTGTCTCCCAGGGCTTTGTGTCAGGTTTAACAATTCTCTGACTCTGCGGAGGTAACTGAGTCTAAATCTTGGAGAAGTCTGTACTCACCCCAATGCTGATGTAAAGAAGGCAAACTGAGTCTTAATCGCCTTTGTTACATTTAAAAAACATGTAGAATTTGCTTTATTGATATGTTAAACCTCTGGAACTTTTTATTTCGGAAATTTTCAAATACAGGAAAAAATAAAGAAAATTGCAAAGTGTCCTGCCATCATTAAGTCTAAACAGATGTCATCATTTCCCAGTCTTTTCAAACAGCATTCCTTCCACTTTATGCTTCTAAAATATTTTAAAGCAAATCCCAGATAGTGAATTATTTTACCTATAAATATTTCAGGAGCATCTCTACCAAATAAGTCCCCTCCTTTGCTTTTCATAGCCACATGCTGATATTACAGCTAGCAAAACTATCAATAATATTTTAATAGCATACTGAGATGTTCCTTCGTTGTCTTGCAAATGTCTTTTTTACAGTTGGCAGGTTTGAATTGAAATCCAAACAAGGCCCACACATTGCATGTGGTTATTCATCTCTTTAAGTCTTTTTAAACTCTGTAACTTTTCCCGTCCCTCCTGCTTTTACTGTTGACCGAGTCATTTTTCGTGTGTCATGTTCCAACTCTGGATTTGGCTGATTGCCTCCTCGTGGTGTCATTTATCATGTTATTCTGTTCTCCACGTTTCCTGTAAACTGGTAGTTGAATCTAAAGGTTTCATTGGATCTAGATTCCACTTTTCCCCAATGGATTGTCTTATATACATCATTTTGCCTCACGTCAAGGTTTAGACAACATCTGGACATTTTCTTTCCTGATGCTTATATTATCAGTGAATTCACATGCCACCAGCCTGCTTCCCCATCCTAAGTTTCCCATTATCTGTCACCTGTTGGTTTTAGGATCTGTTGATGAGTATTTCATTGGAGGTTATAAAATACTCAAGTCTAAATTAATGAATTTTCTTCTCTTTATTAGATCTTATCTGGAGTGTGATCATCTATAATTCATTCCTTTTGCATATTTGTATAGCTTTTTATCATATTTTGCATTCTCTCTTCTGCCTGAATGTATAGAATGCCTTGTAAACCTAACTTATTTCACTAGGTGAGTGTTTCTACTCTGCCAACTTGTTTATTTGTTCACTTTTCTTGCATATCCATAAATGAATCTTACATATCCATAAATGATATGTAATCTTGCATATCCATAAATGATAGATCACGCTGCACTGTGATCTATCTTTAATGCTTAGACAGTTCTTAGAACGTGATAATGATATTTACTGAAGGAGTAACTTTTATGAGTGAAACACAGAACCGTAGGACCCTAAAACTTGTTTGAACTGTGAAGAGTTTTTCAAATATGTCATCATTTCCCAAACCCCTTTAGCCAGGGTCGGTATTTTAGGCCCAGGAGCAGAAGTTGTAGGAGCCGTGTCTGTGTTGGCAAAAGGCAGGAGGATGGCAGGTAGCTTTGTGGGTGTTTCAACAGGGACAGTCTACAAATAAAGAGATAAATGGAAATAGTTAAAATATGTCTATATAAAAACATACATAATCACACAGCTCACAGCTGTGTGCCTATCCCAAAGCTATGGGATATGCCTATCCAAGTTGCACTGAGAAATTTAGAGCTGTATGCTTTAAAAAAAAAAACAAAAAACTTTGGGAAGCTTGGCTGTGAATATGGAACATCCATTTCAGAGCAAAGATCCTGTCAGGTCCTGAGGGAAGTGGATCTTTTTCTCTATGACATGAGTGAAACCTGGATGGTTAAACTGTTTTTTATTTGGGGGTGCATAAAACTTCCTTCAGATATCTGTAAAAATTAAATATGTCCCTTTATGTAAAAGTGAAAGTGTTAGTTGCTCAGTTGTGTCTGCTCAGTCCCCATGAACTGTAGCCTGCCAGGCTCCTCTGTCCATGGGCTTCTCCAGGCAAAAATACCAGAGTGGGTTGCCATTTCTTTCTACAGGGGATCTTCCCAACTCAGGGATCGAACCTGGGTCTCCTGCATTGCAGGCGGATTCTTTACCATCTGAGCCAGTTAAGTAGTTGATAAACAACCAAAACTGCTATAGATACGATTAGTAGTTCTGAACATGATAATGTTCTCCAAGAAAAATAACATTACCACATAGCAAACAATGAGTAAAGATCTACACTGTGTCCATGGAAGAAATCAGACATGTCCAGGTCCTTATGCTTAATTAACCTGAGCAGGCTAGGTGTGCGTATTCTCATGGTAATGAAAGCCACTTACTTTAAGTAGGCTTAGGTGTTGACGGCGAGCCCCCAAAGTAATTATAAGGTAATCGCTGGAATAATTTTTTTCAAACCATACCTAAGGCAATTTAAAGGAACTTTTGTTGGCCGCAGTTCCTTAATTAGAACCCTGGGAGTCATAGATGATGTCTCAGAGTTAAGAAATTCTTTGCATTTTAGAAAGTTAATATGATACATGTAACATTTACTGTGTAACCTGACATGGATTCTAGTGCAACATTCAGTAATGATATAGATGATTATTTCTATAGCAAACACACAAGTGGTCAGAGATAGTAGGATTAAAAAAAAAAAGGGATCATAGAATGTCTTCACATCAATTCAGGTCACAAAACTATAGAATGTTCCAGAACTTTTGAAATATCAGAATCGAAAACAAGGGATTGTGGACCTGTAAATAAGTAAATGGGTCAATATCTACCTTTTCTGGAGGGAAAAAGTAAAAGCCAGACAACACATCCAGGAAACATCATTGTTAAAGGATTTTAAGCCCATCATATAAATGACTTGCTTCTTTCAGTTTATGTAAGATTTAGAAATTTAAAATAAAGAAGGCCTATCTATGTGGCTTAAAAAAAAAAAAACTGGTTTAAATAATTTTAGAAGTAGCACCTCCCATCTAAAAAAGGTAAGACCTTCAGCCTGTTTGTCTCTGAACACCTGCTTAGCTGAAAGGCCTGCTGTTGCTGGGGGAGCCCCAGAGAGCTGACTTCTGTGTGAGAAAAACAGCCCTTATCAGTGCACTTTGCTGCTGTGCTTCATGAAGTACGTGGCTCTCTGAGGTTGTTCTTGGATGTGTGCGCGCTGAGTCCCTTCAGTTGTGTCCGACTCTTTGCAACCCCATGGACTGTAGCCTGCCAGGCTCCTCTGTCCGTGGGATTCTCCAGGCAAGAACACTGGGATGCATTGCCATGCCCTCCTCCAGGGGTTCTTCCCGACCCAGGGGTTGAGCCCACGTCTCTTGTGTCACCTGCGCTGGCAGGCGAGTTCCTTCCCACTGAGCCACTTGGGAAGCCCAAGCTGGTTCTTGCTCCGCTGCAGCAGGCACTTACCAGCACCTCCGTGGGAAGTGATTCAGGTGCTCTGAAGGAGCCACACTAGACAAGTGGGAGATTCTGCACATTTGCTCATCGCAGGTTCTTCTCTAGATTTTGGTCATAAGCCTTAGTAAATTATAAAAAATGTCCTAACTGACAGGGAAAATGAAACTTGATTTAGCTTTCATACTTTTGAAAATCAGTCATAAGATCTTGTCCCTACTGTATTGACACCAAAAGGTTTGTTTTCAGTATTTTCTACAGAAAGCTCTCAAATATCTATCTGATAAACCTCCATGGAAGCTTTCACCTGAACTGTGGATGCAGGGAAATAATCAGATTATTCTTTATCTTGCTGTAAACGGACTTCAAAAAAGATTTCTGAAATGCAGATAATCTTGATCCTACCTTTTCCTGCTACCTAGAATTATTTTGCAGAGCCCTGTGAAGTTGCTCAAGCATGTTATTTTTAACATTTGTAAGCACTAGAGTTTGCCAAAATACTCTAATAAACATCATGATTTCACTAAAGAATTATGGAGAAATTGTGGAGAATGGTTAAGCCTGCAGATAGAATAACTGATCATACACAGTAGGTGCTACTTTTTAAAAACAAGTTTTGCTTCAAATGTAAGTGTACTACCTCATTCCATACGTAGTCATTTATTTAACAAAACTACTGCTGGTTTTTTCTGAATGTTCATAAACAAAAAGTTGCCTTGGACATCTATGTCCACATATTTTTGTATACTTGTCCAATTATATCCTTAGGGTAAAATTCTAACATTGAAATTTCAAAGTCATGTGCTTTTAAAATCTTGCTGTATGTTTTAAATTGCCTTCCAGAGAGTTTCTACCAATTTACATTCTCATTAACTATATATAAAAGTGAACTTCCTCACTGGCAGCTGAAAATTTGTCTTATTGTAATTTGCCAAATATCTTTTCATATTTATTGCCAAATTTCAAATTTATTCTTTCTATAAAAGAATGGTTCATCTTCTTTGCCAACTGATTTCATTTTTTTAAATACTATCTAAGAGCTTTTTATTTACTAAGGGTCTTTATTTCTCCTTTGAACTATTTGTTGCAAAGATTTTCCAGGTTGTTTTTTTTTTTTTAACATCCAGTTTTTCTATATCTAATGTCATAGCTAGCAAACGTCTTCTCTACTTTAATATTTTTCAAGTTTTTATTTTAGTCTGCCGCTTTTATATTTTAGCCTTTGCATTGAAATACTTGGAGAGTATAAAGCAAAGACCTACCTAAATTTTTTTTTTTTTTGTCAAATGCTGGACACATTTTTGGTTCCACATATTGAATGCTTGTTTCTTTGTTGATTTTTAAATGACGCATTTATCATAAACGGTCCATACATTTTTCCTCATTGCTGTGCCTGTCCTTTTGGCAGCAGTACCAGATTGTTTTAAAATATATATGTATATGTATATGTATATGTATATATAGTCAGTTTTCTGAGCTTACTTCTTTGTAAAAGTTTCCTTAGTTTTAATAATGATGCATTTATTTTTCCAGATGAAATTTGGAATCATTTTAGCATACTGTCTCCTCCCTCCTCCCCCCCCCCACCATTTTTCCTCTGCTGAGCAGTTTGTTTGAATTTGCGTTAGAGTCCAGTTTCATTTTGAGTCGTCAGATGATTTTTATGCATGTACTTTTCTGTGAAGTATTTGTGTGACATGAATAAGATATTTGGTTCCTTGAAATTATACGAGATGATCTTGGTCTTTAAGACATGTTTGTACTGCCGAGTCGTGTCATGATTTTTGTGAAACTGGCTTGTGAACTAGTTCAGATAGTGTCATATGCTGAATATCTAAAGATATTTCTAATGAAGAATTATGAGAAACCATAATAAAATAGACACCAGTTCTGCATCCTTGGAGAGAAAATGGAATAGAGCTAGATACAAATGCTCTATAATTACTATCAGGAAGTTTAAAAATTGCAGCCCTGTTCTAATTCTGTGAAGTTTGCTGGTTGCTTAGTGTTAAAATAATCCTTTTTTTCTCATGACGATTTCAGGCTGTTTTTGAAGTGGGATGTGTCAATGTTGACTAAACTGAAGAAGTGGAGACTGGTTAGTTTACCTAAAGAAGAGCATGCGGCACAAGGAGATTTGAATGGGGTTTCAAAAGAGAGATGAGTGGCTGTTCCAGTGGAGAAGCGTTAGCGTGGCTCAGAGGTCAGGGCCAAGGAGCCATGTTTTTGAACAGACCTAAAGCTCTGGACGGAGAAGGCAATGACACCCCACTCCAGTACTCTTGCCTGGAAAATCCCATGGATGGAGGAGCCTGGTGGGCTGCAGTCCATGGGGTTGCTAAGAGTCGGACACAACTGAGCAACTTCACTTTTACTTTTCATTTTCATGCATTGGGGAAGGAAATGGCAGCCCACTCCAGTGCTCTTGCCTGGAGAATCCCAGGGACGGGGGAGCCTGGTGGGCTGCCATCTATGGGGTCACACAGAGTCAGACACGACTGAAGCAAAACTTAGCAGCAGCAAAGCTCTGGAGCTGGCAGTGACTAGAGTTGAGGAGACAAGAGGAGGCAGTGGGGAAAGGCCCAGGTTCCACGTGACTCTCACAATCCTTAGGCTGAGTTGAGAGGGAGATACAGATGAGGACGTGCTGTACCTCCAGTGTCTAGAACAGAGGCAGCCTCGAACGGTGTGTGAAAGAGGAAAGAGGAGACTGAAAGGTAGACTGGGGCTCAGTTAGATGTGGGGGTCTTGGGGTGAGTATTTGAAAGCTCTGAAGGATTCTCTGGTGAAAAATAGAAACGCTCTGGGCTTTAGAAACTTCCCAGTATTAAAAAAAAAAAAGTCAACCTGCCAATGCAGGAGATGCGGGTTTGATCCCTGGGTTGAGAAGATCCCTGGAGATGGAAATGGCAACCCACTCCAGTATTCTTGCCTGGAGAATCCCATGGACAGAGGAGCCAGGTGGACTAGAGTCCATGGGGGTCACAGAGAGTCGGACACGAGCGAGTGACTGAGCAGGCATGCTTTAGAAAGCTGAATTCTGAGAGCAGTGTGGGAACATGCTGTGTGGGGCTGGGCTGAGGAGAGTGAGGTGGGAAGCAGGCCTCACAGCATTGCATGACATTGTCCTCATGGCAGTACAATGAAAGCTTTGGGGATGTGTCCTGTTAAAGTTTTGTACCTTTATCTTAGTAAATACTGGAGTGCATTGCCATTCCCTTCTCCAGGGGATCTTCCCAACCCAGGGATCGAATCTGGGTCTCCCACATTGCGGCCAGAGCCTTTACCTTCTGGGCCTCCAGGGAAGCCTCATTTTAGTAAAGGAATCTGCAAACTCTGGCCCACAGCCCCTTCTTACAAATAAAGTTTTACTGGAACACAGCATCACCTGTTCAGTTATGTATAATATATGGTTGATTTGGTGCCACAACAGGGCAGATGAGTAGTGGGAACAGAGATCACACGGCTGGTAAAGACTAGAAATATTTACTGTCTGGTCATTTAAGAATATATTTACTGATCTTTGTCTTGGAATATTGTTCTTAATAGTTAGTGTTGCCACTCTGGAAAATTAATATAATTAGAAGAGCTCACACAAATTGTTGTGCACAGATATTTTGAAAGAGGGGCAAGTGAAAGTGTTAGTCACTCAGTCGTGTCTGACTCTTTGCGACCCCATGGATTCTAACCCGCCAAGCTCCTCTGTCCATGGAATTCTCCAGGCAAGAATACTGGAGTGGGTTGCCATTTCCTTCTCCAGCACGGATAAGAAAGTTTAATTAGGTCATGTCACTTTCTATGAAGAAATATACCAAAACATTGTATGGTGTTGAAGCCCAGGTCTTCAGTCACTGCCTTGATTATCTTATTTATGTTTCTAGTTCTGCCTCCATTTCTGTGGTCATTTTCATTTCCACTGACTACATTGAACATCTACTCACTTCTGATCCTGTCTGACCTCTCCTATTATCCATAGTCAAGAAATCAGAATACCAGTGCTGAATATCATGTTTAGATATACTTGCTACGTACTCAGGAAGAGGAATTTCTCAGCCAGCTGTTTTAAGTTCTCCCAGCTTGTTGCCTATTTACGTTCCCCAGAGTGCACGTCCTCTTCACAACTCTCCCAGTCCATCCTCTTTTTCTCTCTGTGTCTTTGTTCCCATCTCCTACAGTGTCTTTTCTACTGGAGCCCTGTGGCGTTGCAGAATCTTTAACTCGTGGAGGTGCCTGAATTATTCCAGCTCTTCTGATTGGCCTCTAGAACCTGGCCTTCAGTTCAGTTCAGTTCATTTCAGTCGCTCAGTCATGTCCGACTCTTTGCAACCCCATGAATCGCAGCACGCCAGGCCTCCTTGTCTATCACCAACTCCCAGAGTTCACTCAAACTCATGTCCATCGAGTCAGTGATGCCATCCAGCCATCTTATCCTCTGTCGTCCCCTTTTCCTCCTGCCCCCAATCCCTCCCAGCATCAGAGTCTTTTCCAATGAGTCAACTTTTTGCATGAGGTGGCCAAAGTACTAGAGTTTCAGGTTTAGCATCATTCTTGGCCTTAGGGGTCAACTATTTGACATCTCGCCATGTTTAAGGAAGTCCAGCCATTTTTCAGGGGCTTCCCAGGTGGCCAAGTGGTAAAGAATCTGCTTGCCAATACAGGAGGTTTAGATTTGTTCCCTGGGACTGGAAGGTCCCCTGGAGAAGGAAATGGCAACCCACTCCAGCGTTCTTGCCTGGAGAATTCCATGAGCAGAGGAGCCTAGTGGGCTGCAGTCCGCGGGGTCGCAGAGAGTCAGACACGACTGAGCAACCAAACGACGACAACAACAAGCCATTTTTCAACCAAATCAATCACAGATTTAAAAAAATGTAAACCTTCATGTGTGCATTTAGATGAACATACAACTGACTTCTTCAGCGACTTTACAAATTCTGACTCTTAAATACGTTTTGAAGGACTGAGAGAGTAGTTATGAAGCATTGGAGGTTTTGTGGAAAAGCTGTGTTGAGCCCTTTGCATATTAAGGGCCCTTTGCATATTAATTTTTAGTTTTTTTATGAAGCATTCATGAGGGTGGTGGTACTCATAAAGGCAGTTCAGAGGCACAGGAGCAAAGTTAAGGACAAGACTGAACATAAAGGAGTTATATGTCTCCTAGGTTAGAGATAGAGAAATAGTTATCTTCATGGTGGGAACTTCTCAAGTCATGTAAGCAAAGCGTGCAAAAACTTGCTTTGCTTCAGTATTTAGATAATGGATGACTCATTTAATCTGATTGGCACTTACTGAGGACGTACTATGTACCCCGGCCTATTGTGCTGGATGCCAGAAATACAAAGATGATTGAGGCTCACTTTCTGCCCTTGAGGATCCCCCAGAGTGGAAGGAAGAAGTCAGACACAGGAACAGGACTTGCCATTGATAATGTCACAGCGGGTGGATTTTTTCAAAGGAAGTGCGAGCTAGCATCCAGAAGGAGGAGGCCTGAAATTGAAGAGGGAAAAAATGAGGGAAGACTGGGGAGAAAGGAAATGACACCAAACAAAAGGGATTGGAGCCTTGTTAGAGAAGACAGTTGACCGCACTATGGAAATTGAGATCAAAGACAAGAAATTAAAATCAAGAGTTAAGACAAGAGGCTGTGAAAAAGCAAGGGCAGTGGGTGATCTCGGAAGAACTGAGATTTCAGTTGTTCAAGAGAGTGTGCTGTTGTATAGCCTCATCCTCTTTGTATAAATAATGAATGATAGGCATGTGTATTGCTTGTGGATAATACTATATCACATTTTACTTAAATGATTTGTTATACAATATATTGTATTTATATAGAGTAGAATAGTTTATATATAACATTTACTATATATTTTAATATTCTATATAATATATACTTAATATATATAATTGTATATATACAATTAAGGCTCAGGAAATGGTAGGAATTTTCTAAGCACTTTAGATTATCTAAATGAATTCTTAAACAGGTTGTTATTTAGTCACTAAGTCGTGTCCAACTCTTTTGGCCCCCATGGACTGTAGCCCACCAGGCTCCTCTGCCCATGGGATTCTCCAGGCAAGAATACTGGAGTGGGTTGCCATTTCCTTCTCCACGGGATCTTCCTGACCCAGGGGTCGAACCTGCGTCTCCTGCACTGCAGGCGGATTCTTTACTGCTAAGCCACCAGGGAAGCCCTTTACAATAGGTAGTATTATTACAATACCAGCATTTTCCAGACGACACTGTTCAAGGTTATACAGGGGGTAAATGGCACTCACACTCAGGCCTGCCCTATAGGAATGAATTTGGAGGAGCCTTTGGACTCAGTTTGAGAGATCAGCTTTGTTGGTAAGATGAACTGAAAGGAAACAGATGGACTCTTTTTCATGATGGGGTTGAGGGCAGAAGAAAGAGACTACGCCGAACAGAGGGAGGCCGTGTGTGGGGTAGAGGCCAAGCACAGGCTTTTTTTTTTTTTTTTTTTTTTAAGTGTATTTATTTATTATTTTTGGCCGCGCTGGGTCTTTTTTGCTGTGCTGGCTTTTCTGTAGATGTTCCGAGTGTGGGCTGCCCTCTAGCTGTGGTACGCAAGCTTCTGATGGCGGTGGCTTCTCTTGTCGCTGAACACAGGCTCTAGGCGTGCAAGCTCAGTAGTTGTGGCACACGAGCCCAGCCCCTCCTTGGCATGTGGGATCCTCTTGTAGCAGGAATTGCACCCAGGTGCCCTGCATTGGCAGACAGATTCTCAACTGCTGGACCCCTACCAGGGAAGCCCCAGGCATCGGCTTTGAGGTCAAGCCTAACTGGACTCCCATCCTGGCTCTGCCAGACACGTGGCACTGATCAGGCCACATTTCCACCCCGAAAGTCGCCGGGTGTCCAGAGGAACACCACCTTCTGGCTTGTTCCCACCTATGTGAAGGACCTGCAGTTGTTCCTGGCTCATGGAGGGACGGTTTCAGAACCTGCTGCTGCTGCTGTCCCTGTTACCCCGACTGCCCCTCTTAGTCGACGTTCCTCCTCCTCCTTCCCCTCTTACTGCTATTACCACGACTGCTTCTGCTGCTATTATTATCTGTTCCTTTTTTTTTCAAAACAACTTTTTATTGAAGTATGGTTGGTTTACAGTGTTTTATCAGTTTCAGGTGTACAGAGAAGTGGTTCAGTTATACGTATATATGTTTATCTTTTTCAGATTCTTTTCCATTGTAGGTTATTACAAGACTGAATGAGGTTGTGTATGCCATACAGTAGGAGGTTGTTATTTGTCTAATTTGCATACAGTAGTGTGTATCTGAGGAGAAGGCAATGGCACCCCACCCCAGTACTTTTGCCTGGAAAATCCCATGGACAGAGGATCCTGGTAGGCTCCAGTCCATGGGGTCGCTGAAGTCAGACACGACTGAGCGACTTCACTTTCACTTTTCACTTTCATGCATTGGAGAAGGAAATGGCAACCCACTCCAGTGTTCTTGCCTGGAGAATCCCAGGGACGGGAGAGCCTGGTGGGCTTCCGTCTATGGGGTTGCACAGAGTCAGACACGACTGAAGCGACTTAGCAGCAGCAGTAGCAGCAGCAGCAGTGTGTATCTGATAACCCAAACTTCTGCTTTATCCCTCCTCCTCTGCTGCTGCTGCTAAGTCGCTTCAGTCATGTCCGACCTTGTATGACCCCATAGACAGCAGCCCACCAGGCTCGCCTGTCGCTGGGATTCTCCAGGCAAGAACAGTGGAGTGGGTTGCCACTTCCTTCTCCAGTGTATGAAAGTGAAAAGTGAAAGTGAAGCCGCTCAGTCGTGTCCGACTCTTCGCGACCCCATGGACTGCAGCCTACTAGGCTCCTCCGTCCATGGGATTTTCCAGGCAAGAGTACTGGAGTTGGTTGCCATTGCCCTCTCCCCCGACTCTGCTACTAGTACTATTATTGTTATTATTATGAGCAGCAACAGTAGTAGGACTGACTAATGGAATAGATTTATACTAAAACAACAAAACAAAACCCAGAAAGATTTAAGTCCTCGATGTGATGTAGCAACAATTCCTCTCTGTTCATTTCAGTATTTAGTGAGCCGTTGCCCAGGCAGATCTTAGTACGAGGCACGATGGGGAGTTAAAATAGGGATCTGTCATTGCCTCGTTTAACTGATATAAACTAATTTGACCTTCATGCCATATATTCCTGAAAGAGAACTTTAGCAGAGAAACTGTTAACGCACGTCGGGTGCAGACCTTCTTGAAGCCAGAGGCCGCATGGCGCTCTGGAAGGCTAGTCAGGACTTAATTTCATGATGACTTGGAGATTTCTTTATGCATTTTCTGCTTCTCCAGATGACCTCCAGATGACCTCCATTTCCTCATGTCAGGCAGTAGGCTGTCATCTTAGGTACAAGATTTAGATAGTTACCAGAATATTTTAGCAAATCCCATACCGTTGGCTACTGAACTTTACATGAGCACCTGTTTGAGGTGCTGGTTAGTAAGCAGGATGAATGGAATTCTGGCCCACGTGTTCTGGAAAAGCAGTCTCTACGTGAAAACTGGTTTTGTAGACTCTTGCTTAGAGGGGGAGGTATTTATAACAACCCTTGACATGGAACCTCTCCCACCCAGGATAAAGAAGAATGACATCTGACAGTTTGCTCTTCCTTTATTTTACTAAAATAGCAACCTGGCCAAATATACTTTTCAGCACATTTATTATAGCCACATGTTTATATTTAGAGGAGAAGTGGTGCTAATTCCCTAGTGTGTTAACAGGTCTTATTCAAATTTGTTCTATTTTTACTTTGGAACAAAATTGCTGAAGAGAAACATTTTAAGGCAAGTAGTGATTACAGCGTACTTATCAGATTATATATTAAATAAACTTCCTGAACTGAGAAAGTGCACAAACTGGAAAGCAGGTAGTTATCTTAAATTCTATATTGTTTATGTAAGATTTCTTCAAATCCACTTTTGCTGTAGGTTATTCCTTGCTTTTGTGTTTTCTTTTTGCCAGATTTCTACTTTCTCACTAGCAAATGTAATTCTCTTTTTAATGTGTAGTAGATGACCCGAGATCTCAGGATGGAATTTCACAACCCAAAGAAATACCTCTTCACTTTATTGTATACAATAAATTATGTATTTTTTAAAATTTGAGAGGTAGTCAAACAGGTGAATGCATAAATCTTGTCAACCCTTGGGCGGTTGTAATTTCCATACCAAAATGCAGGAGTTTTTTTACCTATTACTGTTATACATTAAGTAATAGTTACCATAGCAACCTTTGCATCATTTTATAACATTTAAATATAAGGTATTGTGTTTTTATAGGAAAAGACAATACATTTGAATTTTGTTTTTTTGAATGTTTGGTAATATATAATCACTACTAAAAAGAAAAATTTTGTTCAAGGTCAAATTGAATTCTTTGTGAGTTATGCAAATTTCCAGCCAAAACCATGAAGTACATCCATTTATTCCTTGGGATGTCATGGGGGAAGCAAAGATTTTTTTTTAAAGTGTATTTGAAAAATACCCCAGAATACCATTTAGTGCCTATAATTGACCTTGCAAAGGGAAAACCAAAAATTGAACTGTATTTAATGTCATTTTTTAGTGGCTAATGCAGTGGTAAGATTTGACGGAACACATCACATGATTTATCAGATTCTACTAAATATAATGCATTTGCTATTTTTGCATACCCAGTTGGTTAATTGTGACTAGTTTTGATCTCATGTATAGTTGAATTAACTGAAGCAGTTTGCTTGTGCTTGCAAAAGAGCAAAATGAAATGAGCCGTTGACGTAATCCTTTTGGCAGTTCCAGGAAAATGGCCACTTAAGCTGAAATTATCGAGATTGATTGTTGGCCAGTTTTTTTTTATTAAGTATGGAAGAAAACTAGCCATTTCTTGTTGCCAGCGTAGCTCTAGGCCATGAGGATATCATCACCATTTATATCGACTACCGTATTTAACTCTTGTTCAGGTTTTTACTAGTGATTTTTCAAAATTATTATCTGAGTATATACTTTTCATCTGAAAGTGGTGTAGGAGCTCTAACTGACATTCACAACTTTTGAGGCATCTTATAAATGATAATCAGTGGATGGTAACACAGGGCCATGAACTGGAGGAAGGAGAGTGTGTGCTGTCACAGTGTCAACTGGACATTGTGCATATGTTGCTTCATCTGCTCCTGATAATTCTGTCGTAGAACTTTTATTATTCCCATCTTACAAAGGAGGAAAACCCAGTTTAGAGCAGTCGCATAGCCACCTGTCAGGCGCATTGCTTGTATGCCTCTGAGCTAGAGTTCAGCCTCTCTCTCACCTCAAAGTCCTCCATCTTTCCTTGCAAGGTTTGGATTCAACTTCTGACTTGTTACAACGGGCATTATACTTTTCAAGTAGAAATGACAAACATCGACCCAAGCCCTTAAAAGAAAATCTTTGCTAAAGAATAATTTCAGTAATTTGCATTTCTCTCCAGCACAATAGCAGTCTGTTAAGTCCCTGATTATGAAAGTTGTCCTTGCCATTCTGCCTTTCTAAGTTTCCCAAGTCCTCTTTTGTTGAACCCCAGCATAAGGCCGAGATCCAAGTAGACTACTAAAGATGCATTCCTAGACCTTCAGGTATAAGGAATAAAGGCTGTCCAGAACCTGACCTTCAGTTTTGAGCTTTGCAGTTCAAAAATGGACAGGTGGAAATACAGTGTTCTTCATTGCCCTTTGGTGTAAGATATATTCTGGGGTTGTGGAGTAAGTGCCAACAGCAGCAAAATTATCACCCCCTCCTGCTACTGTAGAAAGTCAGCAATGGCCCTTCTGTGGTCAAAATGGCAAATTCAGCAGCAGCTATTTGACAGGGATTTGCAAAAACTTCCCCATGGCTGTTAGGAATCTTTATTCAGCAGTGTCTTCAAAAACCTGATTCTGTGCAGAATTAACTGGGTACAAATGACCTCAGTTGTGAATTTCTTTTAAGTCTTTTAAACAAATCTAATTTATAATTTTTTAATGTGAATTTTGCATTTGGCACTTCAGTCTATTAGATCCGTCTACATACATCCCGCATTTGTAAGTTTTAGAGTGGTTCAGAATTTTATTTCCATATTAACGTAAAGCCTTCTAAAATTCCTGGCTATAAAGAGTCAGTTCACCATACAAAGCCACTATACATCACTTAGGTTTGTGATGAAAGAATGGAATTGCAGCTGTGTGAGTACTAGAATACCCAAACATGAATTAGACTCACAAGCATTTGGCAATAGTTCAGAAAAGGAGCTTAATCTGGTTTCATCTGAGACTGCTTTTCTCTGTTCTCTAACATCCCCCCAAGATGTTGTGTCTGATATCGGATCACAACGCAATGGGAGTGACGCAAAGTCAGAGAAAGCCCTAAGAAACCAGGCGCACTTTTGATTTTCCCCATAGATTTTTTTTTTTCCCCCTCCTACTTTTTTTTTTCCTCTCTCCCCCAAATTTCAACTCTGAAATTCAAGGTCATTCACCTATTAGATGAATTAATTGTAAGCCAGAAAAGCAGCATTCATCGTACTCTGATCTCACTCATATCTATAATTAAGGGTAAATATAATCTTCCTTTTTAGAAATGTACCACCCACCCATTACATTTAAAGTGCTGACTGAAATGAAATAATAGTTCAGTGCAAGATGATTTTAGTTTAACAAGAAAAAAGTTGATAATTTAAGCTTGAAGCAGTTAGTTCTATTTTTGATTACCATTCAGTTATAAATCTAATTTAAGATATATGCTGCCTTTCTGTTACCCATGTTTTAATTCATGGTTTGTCTTCTTGGTTGCATAAGCAAAGTTTGGTGGTTTATCAAGGATGTTAAAAAAGCTCCCCACAAAGGCAGTGGGGAGCAAGGTTGAGAATGTGCTAGAAAGATAGTCGGAGATCCAGCTCTGATGTGAAACAAACAAAAAGTTTCTTTGAAAGGCCCCTCACAGAATCGCTGCATTTGGCATTTGAGTGGCTGTGTTGGGCCTGGGTCTTTGCAGACCCAGGGTCTTTGATTGCAGGGGATGGACGAACCCCCCACCCCCACCCCCACCCCATCAGTGTTTAAACTGGGTTGACTAAGTCACTACATTTTATCCTTTGGTTAGGGTATTTTAACTCTTAAAATGGTTGGTCTTTGGACGAAAATAAGGAGCGAATAAGGGGAAGAGATGGTCGCATCACTTTGCAGGCAGTTAAACAAATGCTCAGCTCTGGCTTGAAGATTTACAGGTTAGCTCTGCGAGATGCCACATCTTGCTTCCCGTGCTTCCTGGCAGACCAGGGCGGCTCTCTGCTGGGACCCAGTGTAACCGCAGAGCATGAGCTTGCACAATTCGAAAACCTAAGACCTCTATAATCCTATTTAAGGCAAAGATGAATTTGCCCATTTTGAGAGTAGACTTAAGCTTTCGCACTTTTGTTAAGTATAAATTTGTCTTCAGATATATAACATATGGGTATATGTATGTATTGAAAGTATATGCACATATAAATGTGCATGTGTACATGTAGGTAAACGCATATGTAAAGGAATGCTTTATTCATTTTGTGCAATATTTAATTTTACCTTACTCAATTGAATGGCATTAAGTTTTTAAAATGCACAAACTCAGGTTTCCAGCCAGTGGAAAAAAATTTTTTTTTATTTTTCTCATGGCTAAAGAGAGTTAAGTACGTGACGTAAAGGCCAAACAATAGTAAATGGTCATTGTTCATTTTACAAATGTCCTCTACAATAAGAACACACATAGTTTTATCTTAATTTTTCCCTTGGGGGGTGATTAGGGCCTCCCTTAAGTGTGAGGAAATGCTTATTTTTGTATGCTTTAGAAGAATGATTCTATTGTCTGAGTGAAAAAGAAAAGGAACAAACATATCTAAAAAGAAAGAAACAGGAATGTGCTTTGTCAAAAAAAAAAAAAAAAAGCAGGAGCCACTAAATGTTTGCAAGTGCTGCCTGCTCAGTCCTGTGTCGCTGTGCATAGTTCGTGTCACGTAAGAGCTGGAAGCCTGATTTATTTACAGCTGGTCCACGAAATGACTTTCTTTAAGATCAACAACAATGAGGTCAGCTACAGCCAGTTAGCTATCTAGTTATCATTTTATATTTTTCACAGCTCTATTGTGAATACTGCTCACAGTACAGCAAGCCTGTTTGTTTTGATGGTGACCTATTGAATGCATCGACTTTCTTGAGAGGGAAAACCTTTGCCACTAGGACCAACAAGAATTAAGCAATGGTTAAGCTCATTAAAAAGACAAGCAAGCATTTCAACCTATCTGCTCAGCCCTTTGGGGGATATTTTGTATAATTTTAGGAAAAGAAAATTGCAGAAATAAGGGTGATATCTAAACTATGAAGTTATCAGTAAGATCATTTTCAAACTCCTCTTTCCAGTAAAATAAAGGCTCATTTGTAGATTTCCCAAAATGTAAAGAGGTTGTGATTTAAATCATTTACGGCTTTATTGATGGGAATTGCAAAGAAAACTTGGACTTAAATCTATTTATCAAGAGAGAAATTTCAGGTTGACATTCTAAAAATTTTAAATGCCACTCCTAAAGTGATTTAAAAATTTTGATGTTACACCGTTGGTTTCCTGATTTATTGGAAACTATTGTAAAGCGCTCTCTAGTTTAGTTTGTCATTGGCCTGCATTTTGTTTTCTTTCCTAAATTCAAAGAGGCAGTAAGTGAATATGCAAATGTCAAATTTCTGTCTGGTAAACAATCCGTTTGTCTCAGGCATTTGGTAAATATTAAGATATTCAAAATGAGTTTATACTCAAAATGCCCTTCTGTCCTAAAAATCTCATCCTCAAAATTTTAAAGTAACATTTATTATGTGTCTTAAACTGGAAAAGTCTTAAACTGGAAGCAGTGAAGGCAAGCTTGTCAGTAGCTGATTAGTCCTTTATATATGACTCCTCCAGCACTGACAAAAATCCCGCAGAATAGAGGGATTCTCTTTATGATATTTAAGCTATATGGTGGTGGAGAGGGGATGTTTGAATTTTTGATTTTCCAGCTTATGGGTCATATTTGACCAACTGCTTTCACCAGAAGACGTGCCACTTTGTTGAGCTATTTAGGAATCAAAAAGACTGTCTTAATTTAAAACAAGGACCCTTTGTTTTAGTTGGTGACTGCCTTGTGAAATTTTTCAGTTCTCAGCGGGTTAACCGGGGAACAGGGGCAGAGTCATAATTGGCCTATTTAGAGTATTTTGCATGTGAATAGTGTGTTAGTGAAGCATCTCTAAGTCTGTTGTGAGTGACATGGTGATTAGAATTTAGATTAGGGAAAACACATTCTGTACTTTATCAAGGACAGTAATTAGTTCAGTCAGTAAAAGTTGATTACAAGTAACGATAAAGTTAGATTTTTTAGTACTTAATTTTAAAATTTCTTTATTTAATAGTAAATTTGTTCTTAATATAAATGGTAGTATCTACACTGGTTTTCTCGCATATCCGAATAATTAAAAGAACAATGTGTTCAATGCAGAGTATAATCAGGCGATTTATATATTATGGGTAAGTTTCTATGTAGTTTTTAGAGACTGTCATATTATTTAAGTTTTCGTATGTCATCATTTTCGAAAGTTTAGTGATTTGTCACTCCATAATAGGTTAATGATATTTGGGAAAGTTTTCTAGTGTTCAGGTAAACGTTTAATTTGTGGGGATGTGTTTTAGTTTCTGATAGTCCTCAAGAGGGTATTCTGAAGTCCTTTAATGTGCTCCTGTTGGTTTAGGATGCCTACTGTTCCTATAATTTTGGAAGTCAGTGTGAGCATTTTGAATTTCCTCCTGGTTCAGATGGCATTCTGTCTTCTGGGTGTGCGGTGTGAATTCGTGGAGGGTCTCGCAGAGAGGCAGGGTTCCCAGTGGATGTGAACGTCTATACTCTTCCCCCAGTGTGAGCAGTGGGGGAAGTTGTATGCGTCCGAAAAATCAGATTCTCCTTGGTTCTTGTTCAGGGAAGGGCATGACTTGTTTCCAGATATGAACCTAACTCTAGATCAAGAAAATTCTCACCTCACATAAATGCCCTTTACTTACAAGGTGAACAAAGCAGTTGTCTTAAAAGATGAAAATCATGTTTAACGAGCATCACCGTCTACCTTCTCCAAAATTAAAGAACTAAAAATTCACAAATTCGGAGTAGCTTCTTAGACAGCTTTTCTTTTCCTTTCTGCCGGGTTGGATTTTAATTGTTTCAGCTTTAGCAGATGCTGTTTACTTTATTGCAATGGTTTAAGTACTAGCAATCAGTTGGTGAGGGGGGTGGCGAATGTCAAAATTTAACCTTATATGTTTGTTTTTCCTTTTTAACCTTTTAGCAGAGTCTCCTTGGAGGTGACATGGATATGGGCAACCCAGGAACCCTTTCGCCCACCAAACCTGGTTCCCAGTATTATCAGTACTCTAGCAATAACCCCCGAAGGAGGCCTCTTCACGGTAGTGCCCTGGGTAAGGTATTCCTCTCTTTGAATGCCTGAGTGATTATTAGTAATCTTTTTCTTTCTCTTTCTTTCTTAATACCATACTCTCAATCTATCCTCACTCCACCCCCTTTCCCCCCCCAAAAAAAGCCCCATAAAATTGTGCTCAATCTTCGGGCTCATGATCACCCCTCCCACCCTAGTAATGCGTTGAGTGGGTATGTTAACAACTTATAGTAGCAGGAGAACTATTTTGGTGTATGCTTATTTCTTGTTTTCTCTTGGCCACTCAGCTAAGGAACCTCTTTTAAAAACCAAAGCATTAAAAAGTTAAATCTCTTCATTTTTATGAACGAGGCAGACTTTGATTTCTGCCAGAGGAAAAAGATGGTAGCGGTAGTGACATTTTGCTAAAGTAACGATTTAAGAAAATCTGGTTGACTCTAAATGGCTTCATGGTGTAATCTGTCTGAGTTAGGAGAATGGGCACGCAGGGAACCTCACAGCCTCCTCATTTTCTTTCAGAGGTTCAGACAAAGAAAGTTCGAAAAGTCCCTCCAGGTTTGCCATCTTCAGTAAGTACTGCTCCTTTCTGCTTTTGTATATTGTTTATTTTGTTCAGCTCTGTATTGATGCCAAGGAGATAGGAGTAAATGAGGTCCCATCCACCAGAGCGGCGTGTTTTATCTAGAATGTGGATGAGGTAGCAGTGACCTGCACCCCCAGCCACCTGACGCACGTTGGAGTGATTAATTGCACATCCTGAAAGTCAGGGTGGGTGTGTTGATACTCAGCTGGTTAAGCTCTGAAGAGAGCCTTGAAACGGTGCCTGAAGTTCCAGGACTTTTACCTGCACAGGGCTTTCAGGAGAAGGAGTATTAGTTTCATGTGTTGGTTAAATTCTTTGTTGGTATTATGATGATTTATGGATTTGCATGCGAAAGGAGATTTGTGGAGAGGATTTAGGAAAAATTTACATGGGTTTCAGCCCAGAGTGCAGGGAGAATGTCTCTATTTTCTAGAGAGGGGACTGAATAAAGACTAGGAAGGTAGCTGCCTCGGTGGCCATTTGTGTCTGGAATACCAGGTGGTAACTAGAAGAATCCAGCTGGAACCAAAAGCATTCTGGGTCTTTTTAATACCTAGAGCTTTGAGCTGGGGTTGCTGGGGGTCTCTTCATTTGCCAGCATAACAAAAGTTGGTTATGATCACAGTTAAATACATGATGTTTTATTTTCAATCCTTATATATTTGTTCATATATACGAAAACATATGTTTTCAAATTTGAATTCCTAGGTAATTTAATTTTGTTTAGAACTGGTCTGTTTCTAGTAATTTCCCCCTTATGTAGAATCAAAATATGAGTTTCTCTTTTCTTTCCCTGTTTTCCTTCTTACTTTCTCCTGCCTTTTGTTCTTCCTTTCCACCTATGATAAATTTCTATATGTATATATAGTTTGAATTTAATTCTGTGTTCTGTAGAGCATTAGTATTCTTTGAAAAGAATGCTAATGAGCCTTATCATAAGTTCTTGTACTCTAAAATAAAATTATATTGAGATTTCTGAAAATAATATTACCAATCAGTGCTTGCATATTAGTTTTTATTTCATTTTTAATAAATTAGAAGAATAATGGGTTTTGCAAATGTGCTAAGATTAGATTAACCCAAACACCTGTGTATTTGACTTGATTTCAGTTCAGCTCATCCAAAAAATTATTAAGCGAATATATCAGAATAAGTCTTATCAGGGAAAAACAAATTTTGTATGCTGATTATCAGAGACTCGGTAATGTTGAAGAAGCATCACAAAATTATCCATAAATATAGAAAAATATTGTGTAAATAAAACTGCCAGTGGTGTATAAAATAGTCACTTTGGACTACCAGTAAGTCGTTTAAAAACATACTGAGTGGTTTTATTCTTGTGTTTCTGTGTTGTCTTGAAATTGACTAATATCCTCTCAGGTTTTTATAACCATATTTTAAGCTTTAAATTTGTGGTGGATTTAATGTAGGTGAAACTTTAGCTTTTAATAGCTTTTATGACAACTTCAAATGATACAGTACTCACAGCTGTTTACATTTTAAACCTGTCTGAACCTAATACAGACAGTATTAAATACAATAAGTGGACCTTTAAATATTTTAAAATGATAGAATAAACTCTTCTATAAGAGCAATACAAAAGTTAAAGTGATAGTACACTGTTTATGTCCCATCTTCAAATTAACTTAGTTTATTTTTTTTTCAATGCTGAAATAAATTATGCAGAAATTTGCAGAGTTTCTAAGGAGTGCTTTGGTGTGGCATTAGATATTATCTATCCACTTAATCATTGTCAACAACAATTTCTCATAATTCATTGTCGATTTTTAAGTGTTTTCTGTAGAGCTAACTGGCCAGTATAGAATATGTTACTGGTAAAGTTTTTTCTTTGCTGTTAAGACAGTTATGTGTTACTGATACGTTGTCATATGTTCAGAAGTATAAGAGTCTTCCTTGCTTCCCTAAATCTGGAATTGGAAATTTGTATTACTTAATTTTTGGTGTTTGATGGTCAGTTTAGGGGTTCCTCTTTGAAAATTTATATTAGCTAGATGTTTTGATGGTCCTGAAGGAATATTTGGTATTTTGCTCCATAAAGAACTTTTTTTGAAAGATAAGGAGGAAAACTAAGTTGAAATGAGAATTTTATCCTTGTAATTTAAAAATTTTGTTTCGCTTCTTGTTTGTCTGCTTTAAGCAAGAAGAAGGGTGTTTGGTTGATTTTAAAATCTAGTCATCTGTTTATTGTCATTACTTCAACAAATCTCAGCCCTCTTTTAATAGCAGTTTAGCTCAGTTTATATTAGCTTTGTTGTATGAATTGGAATGCTTATTACTGATAACAGAATCCACATGCCTTATCACTAATAAAATAAATATTTTAGTTTCATCTAAAATGATGATCTGTATTAGATACTATAACACTTTTGCTCCAGTAGATCTGTATTTCTGTATCTTCAGTCCTCAAATAAAATTATGAATATTTATCCCATAAAAAGGTGCTTCTAAAACTTACTTCAATATCTATGAATATTTTTATGACAGATAAAAAATTGGGGATAATAAAAGGTTTCTTTTGGAGTGATTATGACTGGATAAATACATTTATATGTTTTCATCAATACATATTTACCATGAAAAACACTAATAAATCTGTCACAATCTGTTCCGTCAACTCACATTTTTTTCCCCTCCTTTTCGAAATGGGCCCTTTCTCCTCCTTACCATAAAGGAAAATGTAAGTGGTGACATCTGTAATCAGATACTATTTATGGCACGACTCAGGGAAAGAAGCTGGGTTTCTCTCTTGCTACCATTAGGCTGGATCTTCACAGGAAATCGAGAGAGTGAGGGGCTGGCCTGGCCCTGTTTTTCAAAATAACGGCAGCATCTGTGGGAGAGAGAAAACATAAGCCTGGCCCAACGTCGTGTCACAGATCTGGCAGGATCCTTGAATGTGTTTGTACTGTGCACTGCATCAAGAGACCTTGAGTCACTATGGAAGCATGGCAGTGATAGGGTGGCGGAAGGACCAGCCTGCAGGGTCGCAGCGCACAGGCGCAGTGGAGGGAAGGGAGTCTGTCCCCGTGGAGAACAGAGGCCTATAGTGTAGGGCTGGGGTGATGTTTTCTTAAAGGAGAAGCTGTGTGAAATTGACAACTACCTAATTGCCCACAAGAGCCCTGCTTAGAGCTGCTGAACATGTCTGTGTTCTTGTCTCATTTTAGTATGTTGCTCTCTTCAGCCACATCTCAATTTCTGATAGCCCTCATCTTTGGATGGGACTTTAACAATATAGCTTTGTTTTTTGTGGATGCAAGGATTTATCTTGCCTAATTTCTCGCATCTGTCCATGAACTAATTGTTTGATTTCTACATCTCGGTTTTTCTTTTTGAAACCATATACCATCTTAAAGTTAACATTTTTCCACTTTACTGCTCTGTCCAGCAAATTTCCTATCTTGTATAGCCTAATCATCCTACATATTGAGTCATGAATTCATGTGGAGAAGAATATATCACTTTAAATCACATTTTTGGATAAAATGGTCCATGATTCTTAGAAATTAACATGGAAGCCTTAAAATCTAGAAAGCAAGAAAAAAATTTTTACTGTGTTGCTGTTTTAAAATTTTTTTTTTCCAAATACACAGGAAAAACACAGCCACAAAGGACATTGTCTTTCAGAAACTTTGGTGCCCGCCGAAATGTGAGCACGTGAGACCTGGTTCAAAATGATATTCTTGTAACCAGAAACTATATTAACAGCTCCAACCCTTCTACTTCAAATATTGGTGGAATTTATCTCCATTTCTAATCCAATTTAGTGACAGTCTCACTAACATCCTCAGTTGGAATCCTTGGAACTTCAGAATTCTCTGGAAATATGAAGTTTTATCTTTAGAAACAGTCTATAATCTCTCTTATTACAGGCTATCTTTTTTTTTTTTTTCCAAACTGTACTTTTTAAGAAAGTCTATTTTCTGTGTTAAATTGCAGTTGATTTTTGGTTTGGTTTTTGGTTTTAAATTCAGAAAGATCTAACAAACTTTGTAAGTGGTCAGAAATAATTTTGAACACATGAATTTTAAAGAAAGCAATCTCAACTATGGTAAAGAATCTGAAATAAAATTTGGACCCTCCAAGAAAATTTGAGATATAAGTTAATCATTAGGTAGACTTGAAAAATAAAGACTCAATGTGCATGAGAGAGACCAGGTTAACCAGTTTTTTTTAAGGGTATACTTCTTAAGCAAAATAAAATCTTTAAGTCTGGATGAGACATTATTTTACAGAATAGATTTTTAGAAATAACAGGAAAAGTTGTATAATGCTGACAGCATTAACTGTTCTCAGTATTTTCCATTATATAAAAACCTTCATATTTGAAGGTTACAAACGTGATGTTGAGTTTATATCCTAAGCTATTTTTAGATTTTTTTTTTTCAAATGCTTGAGGAAATCACAATATAAAAGAGAACTTGGCAATTGTTTCTTTCTTATTAGAAGCCAAGAAATTATATATACACATATATATATGTAATTGAAAAACTCAGTACTTAAAAGACTTAATTTCCCCCACTACTTTTGAAATTGATTTCAAGGAAATCGTAATGATGCTTTTTCATGAGAACAAAATTTTAACTTGAGTGACAATACAACTTGTGCTAAAATAAAATTTATGTTGATTTTAAAGTGAACTAAGTGTCAGCCACCTGGGCTCCATCCTGTTTAGAAAAGTCTAGAAGACAATTGTGTGATAAGATATAAAAGGGGGGGGGGCTTCTTCAAAGTTCAGTCCTAGAGAAGCAGATACTTTGTGAAAAAGTGTAACTGTAGGTGTTTACATTAAAATATTAGCTCATAATAGTTACCTTTAAACTTAAAGTGCCCATTTCCAATTAATGATATTGATGTCTGAGGAGTGGTTATTTAAATTATGCTTATTTGTTATGAAAATGTATAGGCAGAAAGAAGGTGAAGGATAATGCAAGTAAATCATTCCGAACAGGACAAAAGTATTTTTCACAGAATTCACACAAAATATGTAACATGACATTGGGAAGCACCTTGAAAGTCGCAAAAATACTCATCACAAAAGAAGTATTTATGTGTTTTCTTTGAAAACCAGTTTTCTCCTTTCCCCTGCAGTTATAGGTTATAGAAGTTAGGCTTTCTTTGAATTGCTGGTTGTGAAACAAGCATAGGAGAATCTCTATATTTAACTTTACATTGAGGGTTCGTATTCCATGAAAAATATTTTTGAATGCCTATCAAATTCATCCAGATAAACAACATCTATCCCATAAGGCATTCCAGTGTCTCAGGAGATTGCTCAAAGATTTATGTATTTTTGTTTGGAATTTCAGAATCATAAGGATTCTCTTCCACTGCCCTCCTTGTCTTGAAATCCAATTCTGCTCCTTTGAAATTCGCCTTTTTAAAGGTGTCTTCTCATGTGTGTGCATCTTAAATATGAAGTGAGAAGAAATGTAAGGGAGAAGAAAACTTCAGTTAACTGTGGGTGAAAGGTTTGTGTATTTCTGATCTCTGTCCGGATTATCCTTACAGGTGATAAGGATGTGTGCTTGAAAGACTCACAAGACACAGCCACCAGCTCTCTCCACCACGCAGGTGATAAGGATGTGTGCTTGCAGCTCTCTCCACCATGGGGCTGCCTTGTCAGCCAGCTTTATCTGATTATCCTACGAGGCAAGCTCTTCTCAGGTGGCACTTGTGATGTGCCTCCCCTCCCTCCTTCATCTATTTTTCTTTTTTAACCAAGTTTTCAGTATTTCACCCACTTAGATATCTGTTGAAATTTCAACAGCTGGAACCATAGCATTCAGTGTAGAGCTGGACTCATTTGCTGAGAAAAGAGAAATACATTTCAGGCAACTGTTACTTCTAACCTTACGTTATCACCTTCACTGAAGAGTATATATTTTGCAGTGAAGTCTTGGGCTTCCTCTGAGTGATTTAATTATTAAGAAGTTAAGAAATGACTGTAAGGCTGCTAGAGAGGCTAGAGAGAGAATTATGACAGGCTTGCGTGTGTTCAGAAATTATAGAAATTTGTTCTACGGAATCTGGCTCAAGTACCTTTATTTTATGTTTGTGGAATAATAGAGATGCTTGGCTTAATATTCAGTTGAGCATCATCTTTTAAACTTTGAATATTTCCTCGA
Organism: Tragelaphus eurycerus; assembly: GCA_935064755.1. NCBI lineage: Eukaryota > Metazoa > Chordata > Mammalia > Artiodactyla > Bovidae > Tragelaphus > Tragelaphus eurycerus. The sequence continues at coordinate 7,926,307 of CAKXYN010000023.1, forward strand.
CTGAAACATTTGTTGATTTTCTAACATTGAGGAGTTTTCTCTTTCTGCGCCTCCCCCGCACCACCACCAATTACTGACAACTCTGCTTTTTCAAGGTGTGTCTTCTTGTCTTCAAGCAATTCTGAGTTTTTTGTTTGAAAGTTGTGAATGAAAGTCAGATTGAATTTGGAAGATTTTAAATAAGATGCTCTTAGAACAAATACATAGCAACAATCCTAAAAGGTATAAAGAATCTCTTCAAACACAGTGAAGTTTTATTTTCTTAAGGCAGGTTAGATTGTGTCAGGCTGTTGACAGACACTTGCTGTGTTGTTTTATTTTTTTCACAAATTGCACTGAATTCTTACACTGAACATAAAGTTGTGTTTCAAAGCAACAGCATGAGATTCTTAGCCTTGGTCTTCACTGTCCCGGGGTGTGTGTGTGTGAACACAAACATGTTCATTTTCAAAGGAATGGGAGCTTTTCTTAAAATTGGGTGCAGAGTCTGTAATTGTACTCCTCCGTTATTTTACCTCGGAACAGCAGCCTTTGAGTGGTTCTGGGTGTTTCGGGTTTTGGCTGCCGCGGTTGCCTAGGTGCAGAGCTGGTGGAGTTTCTGCTTTTCTGGAGCCCCTACTCCCTCTTCAGAGAAATCCAGGTAGTGCAGAAGAGTCTGCAGGGTGGAAAATTTCAGGGTTGGAAATAAGGATGATTTTAAGTTTCAGGGAGAAATACCCATTTGAATTCCGAGAGAATGTGCAAATGCGATTTTGAATAGAATCTTTTAAGAATTCCATTTCCGTGCTTCAGAGACACCCACTATTGTCTTTCGAGTCTAATTTTGTCGTCGGAGGAATTAATCATGAACACCCTGCTAGGGTTGAAACTTGATCCGTAAGCGTTTACTTCTGGAGTAATCAGAGGAGGGTCTGTGCGTGGATTACGTCTCACTACATTTATTTTGAGTGCTCCGTGTCACAGAAGAATGGGGACGTTGTATTGTGCAGCTCCCTTCATGGCCAAGAATAAAGGGAAAATTTTGGTGTGTTTTCCTCTATCAGTTGTATTTTTCAGCCCTGGTGATGAAAGAGCATGTCCTTTGTGAAACATGGACTCATGTTAGAAAGACTCAGGTTTTCTCAGAAAAACAACTCTTGTGGTACCTGCCTTCCACGCACATACAAGACCCATCAGTCTCCACTGCTGTTCCCATCCAGGGATTTTAGAATAATGCTATTTTGGAACAATTATTTTGATATCATCTGAGACACAGTTCCTAACTGTCTCCAGCAGCTTCCTCCCTCCCAGCCCATATCATTCTAAATATGCCTCCTGGATTATACTTATAATAATATTGTAATGGCTTTCATTCTACCGATTGGCACAGTATATCATTATATCATTAGCTGCTATGAGAAGGCAGTTTCAAGTAGGTGGCTGATTCTTGGCGGTAATGTTTTTGAGTAACCTTGTTTGGGGAATACGGCTGTTTGACAGGTGCTCAGGTGTATAAGCCCAGGGTACAATAATATTTTCTGGCTTGCTCATTATGAAACAAACTTGAAGTGCAAAATAATTCAATAATAAGTGAAGTATAAAAATTGGGCTTTATGATAGGAAAGTGTAATAGCTTGAGATGTTAGCAGAGGAGATAAAAATAAAATTTGTTTAAGGATGCAACAGCACTTAACTTGTGTGTCATTTCTCCTGAAGCTGAGAGTTTAAAAGAATATTCATGGCCTGGTGATGGAAACTTGTTGAATCAGTTTGAATGTTTTCAACCTTGAAGCTAAATAGGAAATAAACCTATTTCTATAACTCTTACACTGTTTGAAAGTATTGTTATATAATAAAAAGATGCACATTCTGCCACTTACATTTTGTTTAATAGTAAGGCCTGTGCTTCGTGAGTGAAATTTAAGTGGCAAAACCTAGGGAGTCCTCATAGAGTGCCTTTATGTGAATTTTATTTTTAAGTGTATGAGATGTTGTCACATATAATCTGTAGCTTAGTTGCTAGTGCTGGACAAAAGAGAACAGAATCAAACATTCATTATGGACAGATACAGTTGGAATTAGAAAATTCAAACCCCAGTAAGTATTTTAGAAACAATACTATTTTGTTTTCCCTTTAATAAATTACATCAGCAATCTAGCTGTTAAGCAGAACCCTATAATAAACTGGGAGCACCCGGGTGGGAGGGGAAAGTCATTTTTAGAAGTTTTCATCCATTCATTCATTGCTTCATTCACTTCTTCCTTCATTTATACTTACTCAGAGCATTTCCACAACTAAGCTAAAAGCCAGACAAGCCATGTACTGTTGAACAGTCCTTTCTCTTCAGTGTAGGCTTTATCTAAATTGCGAAGCTTCACGACTAAGGTCCTTGGTGTTTAGGGAAATTCTCAGTGTAATGTCGCTCACTGCCCAATTTGGGGAATGGCCTTAGCATTTTAAAAAGAGCAGAAAGTCTGGCCTTTTGAGAAAGTTATACATTCAAGAAATGCAATCACACAGTGTGACACCCGGATGTTCCGTCCTTTAGGCTTTTTTATGGAGCAGCGGAATCCTCTTACTCACCTGTAACTGCCTTGTAGAGGGTAAAGGTCTTTTTTGTTTTACGTACATCTTTTTTGTCCCATAGAAACTCAACTCATTGCTTTCTGCATATTTCTTAGAAATATATTTCCATTGAATGAATATGGTAATAAAAGTGGTAGAGTCGTGTGCAGACGAATGCCCGTAGAAATCTTCCTACTTTAGTGTCTCACGTCCTCTCCTTACTCACTTAGTGGCCTTGGTTAGGTCGCAAGCCTGTTTTGTGGTCTCCAAAATAGATAGAGGTAAAGTCTGCTGCGTGAGCTGATGTTGGTGCACTGGTAACAGACCCTTGACTTAGTGTTTATGCTGCACCAGACACTGAGCACTTTGCATCTGTTAAATCATTTATTCCTTCACAGATTCAATGAGATGGGTGCTACTGTTTATTTGGGGATAAAAGAATAGAGGCACAGAGAGGTGAAGAAACTTGCCTAAGATCACACAGCCAGTATGTGGCAGAGCTGGGATAGTCACCTAGGCAGTCTGCCCTTGAGATTTCTGTGTCCTTATTCATGAGGCTGTAGCTGTTCGGAACACTTTGTGGACCGGAAACTTTGTGCGGCCTGGCTCATTTAGCAAATATTTGACAATCTGGAATAAATTGAACATTCACAAGTTTCATCTCATTGTAGAATGACCCTCAGTATACCTCTTAAGTCACTAGTTATAATGCACAGCTTTGGCCCAGGCATATCCGCTAGGATATCCAGATATTCCAGGATAGGATATCTCTACTAGAAACTGTATCATCTGCTGGTTAAGAGCATGGAATCTGATCACCCGGTTTGTTTTAGTTGATTGTGCCAGTGACTAGCTACCTGGCTCTGGACATATAATGTCATTCTTGACTCTTTCCCTGGAAAATGGGGAAAATATACATCCCCATATCGTGATAAATATATATGATGATATATATATGATGTGCTTACTATACTAAGTCACTTCAGTTGTGTCCGACTCTGTGCTACCCCATAGACGGCAGCCCACCAGGCTCTCCCGTCCCTGGGATTCTTCAGGTAAGAACACTGGAGTGAGTTGCCATTTCCTTCTCCAATGCATGAAAGTGAAAGTGAAGTCGCTCAGTGGTGTCCGACCCTCAGTGACCCCATGGACTGCAGCCTACCAGGCTCCTCCGTCCATGGGATTTTCCAAGCAAGAGTACTGGAGTGGGTTGCCATTGCCTTCTCTGATATAATGTGCTTAGCATGTGCTATATAATGTGCTTAGCATATGCTTGATGCATTGTAGGTATCTAGAAATTATGACAGCGAATGATATTCCTGATAAGCCCTGGCAATGCATTGTCAGCAACAGAGTAACTACCTTTCTTCAGACACTAAAGAAGGTTTTTTTTTTTTTTTTTTTTCTGTTTTTCTTTTTAAATGTTTTATTGGACTCAAGTTGCTTTACTGTGTTGTGTTAGTTTCTTCTGTGCAGAGTGATCAGCTGTGTGTGTCCATGCTTCCCCACTTTTCCTATTTCTTTGCCATTTAGGTCACCCCAAAGCACTGAGTAGAGTTCCCTGTGCCTGTGCTATGGAGTCTGTTCCCATGAGTTACCTATTTCAGACAGAGTAGTGTATATATGTCAATCCCAGCCTCCCAATTCATCCTGCACTAGAGCAGATTTTTAACATGCAGCCTCCTGAATGTTAACTGGAAACTGAGGCCAGTGTCTCAAGTGCATTCAGAAAAATTCTGCCTAATGGAGACCACTTGCTTTTTCTGAATTGAGGAACTACTTCAAGCACTTTCTCTCTTTGTCCTTACAATGGTATCTCCATCAATCAGAGACACCTCGTCAGCCTTTTTAGTCATCGACTAAATTGCTCTGCGAAGTTTGTGTTGGAAGGATGTTCCCCATCTTTTCCCTTTTGGAAGAGGACGTTAGGCCAAGATGACAGAGTCTTCATAACATGATTCTCTCTGCCAGTAATTTGTTTATGCCTAAATTAGCCCTGCCTCTAAGTGATAAGGAGATACATGCTTCTTATTTCTTATTCCATCAGCGTCATCCTGCAGCGACCAGAGCAGGGCTCCCAAGTGATGCCTCTGCTCTCCCTTTGTAGAGCTGGTGGTGACACTCACAAAAAGTCAGGCCGGGGGCTCTGGCTTCATCTGAGAAGACGGAGGTGCCTTGACTAGGTGGGTGTGCGTGGCAGCTTGTTTCTCTTCTAAAGTAAAACAGAGTTCCATTTGTTTAGGACTGTTTAGGTCCATTTGTAACAATACGCAAGATTATTTATACAGATGTTTTCTGGAAAAGTCAAAGAATTGGGGGATTCTGCCCTTTGCTGCCTAGTAATGTGTTTTTTCTCAGTGCCGTTGCTGAATTCCTTTGGTGGGAAGTGGGGGTCAGTATTTTTTCTTGTGAGCTGTGGGAAACCTAGAAGTTTTTTTCTAAGGTCTGATTCTTGAATTCTTGCATTTAAGGGGGGGGGAATCTGCTAAAGGGGGTGGAGGAGAGAGAGATGACCAATAAATTTCACAACAAACATCTCTTCCCAGCCAACTTCAATGTCCAGCAAAGCCAGGCCCCACGTAACACACTGCAGGAAAGGTCCCTTTGGGCCAGACCTCTTCCTGGTTTCCCGGAGCAGAGATAACGCTTGGGTTTCGAGAGACAGAACCTTTCTCTGGGAAGTGAGAGAGACCCCCGAGTTGTCCCTCAGTTATACTCTTTGCCACCTTGTGGGTTGCAGAGGATATTGGTTTTCATCAAACTTCCACTTCAGTTTGGGCTTTTTATGGCAAGTGCACTTTGGCAATGGGTTGCTGAGTTCCTCACCAAAAGGATCCTGGTTTGTTCAGCAACACCTCACTCCTCTCCTCACAGTTCATTTATGATTCTGATGAGAGTGTTTTTTCAGGAAACACACATTTCACTTTTTGACCTAGGAGCATCTGTTAGAATTTTTTTTTTTTAATACTACTTTGGCATTCTGAAAGTGTTAATGTCTTTCATATCTGTTTAATGCTATTTAGGGATATTTATGATCACCTCTTGGTTACTCAGGGTAAAGTGTGTCGCAATTTTTTTTAAACAGACAGGAAAGCATTCACATGAGGAAACAGATTGCTTTAAACATGTGCTTCCTGTGACAGTAAAAAGAACAAATTAGATTTAACACTGTGTAATGAATGCATAAATGTGTACATTAAGGCTTTTTTAAAAGCTTTATGTTCAGTTCTGGTCACAACCAAAATCGAGTCACCTGTACAAATTAAAAGTGCCTTGGGTTCCTCTCAGATTCCTGAAATACCCAGGAATGGAGCCCCTCAACCTGAGGCTGCCTCACTGCAGACCTTAAAAAGCATGATGTATTAAGGCTGGAGAGAATGAGAACATCCCAGGTGCATTCCGGGTTAAACCAGGTTAGACTCAGAGTCTGTACATTTAGCAGAGAGAGCAGAGTGTCAGGGGGACCAAAAGGGAGGATTTTATTACCATTTTCCTCCCTCTCTGAGAATTAGTGGGGAAAAAAATAACCATTCTTCTGAACCCCCACATCAACCTCTTTTATGAGAGAAAAATAAGAAAATCTGATGTTTCCTTCCTAGCCCCTACGAAGATTCAGTTACATAAGAAAAGGACTCCTTTCCTTACGTAATTCGGTTTGCGCTCCCGTCTGCTGGCTGGCAGGCAGTGGGAGCGGCTGTTAATATTTCCAGTTAGACACGAGTGTGGGATTGGAGGGCAGGAGTCTTCCCTCCCCGCCATTTCTGTCTGAGTCCGCGGAGGGTGCGTTTCCTGCCCCGGTGCCGTCAAAGCGGAGGCTTTGTGGCAGGCTCAGCGTCTCTGCGGCCAGGGAAGGCCGGACCGGCTCCCTCGGGGGAGGCCCATAGTTTGGGGACATCTGACTCTCTCCCAGCGCATACTGGGGTACTAATATCAAAACAGACTGCTTGTCGCTGCACCGTGGGGCAGTGCTTTTTTTGGCTGCCGTGGTCGAAATGAAATGGGCAAGCTGTAGCCCGCTTGGCATCAGAAGGGGCTGAGGGAAGCTGGGAGATCAGAGTCAGACTGTGAATAAAAGTAACAGCCAATGGTTAACTTCCTTTCTGTGTGTCACTTGGCAGCGATGAGACTGATGGCGATTTTTTTTTCCCCCTAACGTGGGTGAGAGTTCAGTGCCCTAGGAAGAGCTGTAGACGCATCTATTGTGCTTCCTTATACAGTTGACTTGCGTTGATTTCTTGAGGCCACTACAGCTGTTCCCAGTGCCAGCTCCCGGAGCTGCATACATGGCCTGTCGGACTTCGGATGCGCAAGGTAATCAGATCAGAGGTGATCCACACAAAATCTCGCTGCTGATCACTAGGAAATCACCAGGAAATCAGATGCTCACAGAGGGCTGTGGTGCCAAAGGATAAAATAGGCACTTGAATGGATATTCCCCGGTATGCAGACATCCAAAGATATTTTTAAATCACACGACTCCACATCCCTCTTCTCCCATCAGAGATTCGAATCAGTTTTGGACTGTCTGGAAAATGCAGGGCTGAAATAGCCAGATTGAATTCAGAGGAAATTACCTTATGTTTTTTGGTGGCTCTTGGGTTAGTGGCATTATTTTCTTTGAAGGATTCTTTCGGAAGAGAGTTGGGGAGAATTTCTAGGCTCCCTCAAGATTTTCCTCCGATTTCTCTGTTTGCAAAGAGCTGTTCCCCAAAGGCGAAAAGAGCGAGTTGCCATCTTGAGGAGTGAATTGTGTTTAGTGAGCACCAAATGGGCTCCGAGTTACCCTGGAATTTTCAGTGTATCTAGTTGCTTTCTTACACTATTTATTCCCCTAACTATTTGTACTAGATATCAGTAAGATGACCAACTTTTGACAACCCTAAAAGCAGGGTCGGAAGCTTAGAAATAGAATACCATTTGTCTGGTAATTAGAGTGTATCTCTTAAGAGTTCGAGAGAATTCTGATTAACCTTTCTGTTCCCACTTTCTCACATAAAATTAGCACACCTTTTAAATTATTATCCAGTATTTAAACACACATTTTTTTTGAGTCTTCTTAATGCAACAGGTTCTGGAGACACTAAAAGTGTTATAGGTTTCTAAAAAACTTCATTTTTCTTACATTTTAAATGTTCTGTTTGTGCAAAATTTCGAGAATCACCATAAGGGCTTCTTTGCATTTTTAATTTAGTAACTAACATATGAATAAATTTGCATATTAATTAGTTGCAGATTAAATCATGCATACATAATTGCCTCCTTACTGTGTTTAATGTTTGTCAAAATCTCCAGCCTGGTTTGATGGATGTCGTATGAAAGATTACAATTTGATGTACCCTTGGAAGTATTTACACCAATAATGCAAGATTCTTAATAGCAGAATTCTCTAGTTATATACAGTTACTAATAAACATGTAAGATAGGTACATGTCCCTTTGACTAAATTTTTTTTTTCTTTGCACCAAATCATTTACTATTCATAATCATTAATGCATCTCCTAATTATACAGCATATGTCTGTTAACCCTTTCATTGCCGCTCTTCAAGGGGTAGCTTTTCTTTCCTTGCCCCCTAAAGAAAGCAGATTATTTTGTAGGATCCTGAAATAACTGGATTGCCTTTTACCTGTTTCTCTTCTAGTATATGCACACTCCTTTGCCCTTTACTGAGAATTATATAACCAGTGTAAGATCAAGAAATGACCCAGGTGCCCACACTTTGTAGCTAATGGGCTTCTGCCCCTCTTTTACCAAAGCTGAAAAGAATCCAGATATTTCAGAAACTCTCATATTAAATGATTTAAATATATATAAGTATATAAATGTATATAGATACACACTCTCTTACTTGTAGGATGAGTAAAATTATTTGTTACATTTTATTTCATTTTGAATATTGTAATGCATTTAATGTTTTATCATCAAATACGGGATGAGTATTTTTGTGTTTGTGTTTTTGTGAGACCTCTTTAGTAGAAACTAACTAGAGAATAGATGCTCTTGATTTGATATAGTTAAAAAAAAATACATATGCCAATAAGTGGTCTTTTAAATTAATTCCTCAGGTATCTAATTTTTTAAGTTTCATTTTACTCATGTAAAGAGTAGATCAACTGTCTTTTCTTTTTTTTTGCTATTTTGATGTCTAAGCTGCTTATCACACTGTATTACCCTGCATTAATGAGTATTCCTACTGTGCAAAATTCTATCAAAAATGATGGTGTGAATGTCATTTTTAATTGGAAGTTTATACAGTCAAATTTATAGTATACAACAAAAAAATATGTACGTAGTTCTGCTCCAAGCCTTTTTAGGCTATTGATCTTTTTGGTTTAAGTATACATTTTTATCAACCTGACTTTAAATTTAGTGTGAGAATCTGGACATATATTACTGAGTTTGTGATAATACCATTCTTGGGAGTGAGGTAAACTAAGGCACAAGCAGTAATAATGCCTTTTAATTATAAGGTGAACAGATACAGGAATTACCAAGAATACAGGAATTACCAAGAACAGGTACAGGAATTACCAAGATCAGGGATCCCTTTTAAACATGAAAACTTGCTGACCAATTTTATACATTCCACAGAAGTCATAATGTTTGATTTCTATTTAATTGTTGAATGCCTCGAATTTCTATGCCTGGTAAGGAGACGAGGGTTAAAATGAGTGCAAAGCATAAAGAGCTCATTTCCTTTATTTGATTTTTGCTTAGGAGGAATAAATACCTCCTGGTTGCCTACCTCAGATCATTTTTTTCTAATCATAAAACACAATGAACTATTTATTGATTTAGCAAAACACTCAAATGCAGCACACAATATTGCATTCAATTGTTTAGTAAAGAGAAAAATGAAATGAAAGCTGCAAAACTTATAAAAGGAAGCAAACAGACCTGAAACATCATATTTATCCACAGCCATTGTGCCTAGGTAATTCAGGGCATATGGTATGTAAATGATGTTTGGAGAGTCTTGCCAAATCTGCACACGACGGGATACATTAAGGACAGGTTTCCTGGGTTTAAGTCCCACCATTGTGGCCGCACACTCCGCTAGGCTGTTTGTCCTGTTCTTGTCTTTCAGCAAGAACGTCACACAGCCTTTAGTGGCCAAATTTGGGCCTCAGTCTGCTGCTAAGACATTATTTTTAATTCCTAAGAATCTATTTTATAATTAAACTGAAAATATAGTACCAGTTTGCTAAATCTTCCTTTTGCCCCGACGTTTGAGAAGATCTGAATAATTCATCAGTATATATTTGGCTATTACCCATTTAAATGAATATTTTTGACAATGGAAACTGAGTGCCTCTTTGCCCCTGAAGAAAGGTGTTACGAAGTAATCATTTTCCTCTAGGGTAAGATTTAAGATGTTTTCTAGAACAGGCAGTGGTTTATTTTGAACAGTTAATCATTTTAATTCTGAGTTAGCCAGGTCATAATTTATGAATTCAACTTGATAAGTCAAGTTACTAGTAAGAGTTACTTAATTCTGAATTATTATTTTGAAGTATGTACTTTCACTTTTAAAAGGGTGCAGGCACTACCCCCTTCATTCATTTAAAACTCATTTTAAGCAGCCAAGAGCTTTTACACTGTTTCCTTTTTTCTGAAATGATTTTTTTTCCCCTAGGCTGGATGTCTTAGCCCATGATTTTGAATCCTTTTATTAAGGTCCATTTTGATTTATCTTGGAAATATGTATTTGGAGATTTTGATTAGAAATAATGACAGATACCTTTCTCCTATAATTCATCAGAATATACCTAAATAGTCCATTTACTATGAAGACTCAATTATGAATACAAGATTTACACGCTATTAATAAAAGTTATTTCAGGCTGTTTAAAGTATGTGGAGTATGATTTAGGATGTTTTATTGTTTTTATTATTCAGAATGTTTTTACTAAATCAAGCTATTTTTTTTTTTTAAGAATGCTCTTAATATTATGGTTTGATTTGAATGAGCAGTTGAAGCTCTGTCCCTACAATGACCATTTCACTTGTGAAACACAAATAACATGCTAGTTACTGCTAAGTATGCTCAGTCCTTGTCCGTGGCTATGTATATTGGGTAAAATCGGGGAAAAAAGTATCCTTGAGGTCAGCATCAATCACTACTACTCGACGCAGATCCAGTTTAAAAGTCATGTAAGTGATCGTGGTGCTCTAGGAGTTCATATACTTTTTGTGTAGTCTGTGGCTTGTGAACTCATCAGGTGAAGTTTTGAGCTGATTATTCTCTGACCACCCTTTGGTACATTGAAACTCCTTTGCACAGCTGTGCTCCCAACTCAACAACAGAGCACAGAAACAATCTTCGCTGGAAAATAAAGCTCAGTCACTATCCCAACTTTCCTGGGAACTTGCAGCCTTCAGGACGACAAAATGGATAATCACAGTGACGATTACAGGTTTGGTTTAAACGTATTGCACAGTAGGATGACATGGCCCCAGTTTGCTCCCACGGCACAAGCGCCATGAATGCCAACAACATCATAAGCACTGCAGCCACTTACCAAGATTTTTGGGTTTTAAACGTCAGTCATTGGACCACCATTTAAAATGAAGCACCTGCATTTGGTTCAAAGAAATTAAGGTATATTAGGATATGTGGAGGTGAGTGGAGGTGTTTTTTGTTTTTTTGGTTTTTTTTTTTTTTTTTTTTTTTTTTTTCAGCAAAAGCCATAGATAATAGAGATAAAACATCTTGAGTATTAAAGCGGTCTATTTCCTGCAGTGTATGGTTCAAAATGACTTAGCCTTTTAAAAATTTTTCAGAAAGAAAAGTATATAAAGAGGGAGATAAATGAAATTTACATCTCTGCAGACAACTCTGCATAGCAAATTTAAGATTCTAGTATTTTCCTTCCAAACATCTGAAAATTGGCAATTTAAAAGGAGACCCAGACAGATTAACTGTTGCATTGCTACCAGCTGTCTGTGATGATATCAGTAAGTTACGAAACTTTTTTTAAAAGGTATAAACAAGTAAGGTGATAACTTATTTTTGAAGATGCTTTCTGAAAACTTTCATCTTAGCTAAGAACGTCAAAAGTGTATTAATTAACTGTCTGAATATACTTAGTAAAGTTTTAGGTAGATCAGATGTAAATAAGCTTGTTTCATAAAAGATATGACTTATGTGTATCCTGATCTCAAGTATATTTTAAACCAGTCTTTACAAAATGTTACTGCCTTTCTCTTAAGATTCTAATCAACAGAATTCCAGTCTTCAAAGATGTAACTGGAGACAGAGAATATAATTTCTATCATATTGTCAAAAGGGGTCTATAACTCCCCATCTGAAATCAGCCAGAAGGTGTGGGGAACGATTGATGACTCTGTATCATTGTGTACTCACTTAGCTTTGAATCTGTTCAAGTATCAACTTAAAAAATTAAGCAAATATTTACTGCACACCTACTAAGTGCCAGGCTTCCTGGAAAGTGCAGTGTGTACCAGAGTTCCTGCTACTGTGAAGATTTATGCAAGTATACAAGTGGCCACAAGTAGTTTTCCAAGCAAGAGTTCATTTCATGATGCTTCATAGGAGCCTAGTACCACTGATTCACCTTGTGGACTAACAGACACAGAGACTATGGCTCTTAAAAGTTCAGCAATCGATGTAATCACACAGGCCCTGGTAACAAGGCAATATATAGTAGAAAGATGAAATCAACTCTGAGACTAACTGTAACTGTTGGCAAGTTTCTTTATCAGCATATTTATAACAATATAACAAAATAACATCTTTCAAGGTTTTTTTTTTTGTCTAAAATTTGGTTAAATGGAATGTGTTGGAAAGGACAACAAAAAAAGTTAAATATGTGGAAATGACATGGAAAGCACCTGCTTCTTTGTTTGCCTCCACGTCCTTAGGAAATAATGTCTAGCCTTCAGAGGATATGCCATCCCTCTAAGAAAATGTTTATAAAAGGACATTTTAAAGTAGAATATAGGTTAAATAAGTTAAGGAGGATTTGCCAAGAAAAACTAAGTACATGAAACAAATAGGAGACTGCATCGCACCTCCGAGGTGGTGTAACAGTATCACCTCTCAAAAGTGACAATGCATGTATCCATTTTTATATCTTTGGCATATTGTTGGCACAATTAATTATTCCACTGAGAAAATAGCCACACTACACAAGAGAAAGGAAGACAAATTAGATCCTCCAAGCCCCCTTCTGTGAAGGTGTGTGTAAATGAATATGCTCTCTGCCAACCCAGCAAATAAAACTTTGTCCATCCCTAATCTTCAGCAGTTTATAATGCAGGTGAAGGAAAGGCCAGGCTCATGAAATAAAACACAATCATTAAAACGTTTGAACACTGGGGAAACAGTTCATCATGGTTACGTGTGTGTGTGTGTTTTATCAGTATAATGTAGGTGTAGCTCTGTATGAACATTTTTGTCTAATCATATCCTCATTTTTCCATTTCATGAAGACTTGATTTATTCTCAAAGTGAAGTTACAGCTGGCTGTAATGTGTTTCTCTGACAACCCTGGACTTGATCATTTCTGTCACTATGGAAAGGAAGGAAATAAATCTCTTTCTGTTCCTCATTCACTCAATGAGCAAAAATGGATTTGTGCTCCTATTAATACAGATAACATTGTTATAGGGGAGGGCAAAGAAATTTATATCATAATCTCTACTCTTTAAAAATCTATAGTATTGGGGGGCAATAAGTAGGTGCATGATTTATTTAGCTACAATTCATGACATTAAACTTTGCTGGAGAGCCATACATTCTAGAATGGTCCTTATCTGGAAGTGACCACAGAACTTGGTTCTGGATGACTGAGAGTTAGAGCTCTGGCAGATGAAGAAAGCAGTGACAGATAGCCGTTGAGTTTCTAACATCTTCTGTGTACTCTTCCTTGTTGCGCTTTTACTTGTTTAACTGCAGAAACAACTTTTGACAAGCTCTGTATTTTCAGGGCTTGATTATTCAGAGATATCTCACTATCATAAAAACATAAATCCCAGAATTTTAAGTTGGGGGAAAAATTGTCATGATCACAGTTTAACACTTTATTTATTTGAAACATATTTACTTCTAAAGAAACTGAGATTTAGATAAAGCCAGAACTTGAAGTAACATCTTGGTTTTTGACCTCCACATTATTTTAATGAGGACAGGATGACAGGTAGTGGGGATAGCAGTTTCATCCCCACATACCTGTTTGGAGAAACAGAAATCTGGAAGTCGTTAAAAAAATCAAAAATACAATTAAAAATTTTTTAAACTTTTTTATGTTTAAAAATTATTTATCATAAAATACTGTCATTTATTTAGTAATGATACTAAGAATGACTCAATACAGAAATGTTTAACTCTGAGAAAGCCTTATGGGCCAAATCATTTTTATTTTTTTAAGTGTACTTATTTTTATTGTAGAAAGTATAAGTTGGTCAACATAGCTAGCAAGTTGGAAGGATACAGGCCATGTACAAAATGGATAAGTCCTGAACTCTTCTTGTATTTCCTGTTCCTTGTATACCACACATATACATACAGACTTACATGGTAACTAGCACTGGTGTGGGTGGGTGAGTAGGTTGGTGCTTAGACTCCGTAAAAAATGTGGCTTAATTAAATTTTAAAAGAAAGGTTTCACAATAATTATCTTGATATATAGGTAAGATTATAGCAATCAGACGGAGAAGGCAATGGCACCCCACTCCAGTACTCTTGCCTAGAAAATCCCATGGACAGAGGAGCCTAGAAGGCTGCAGTCCATGGGGTCACTGAGGGTCGGTCACCACTGAGCGACTTCACTTTCACTTTTCACTTGCATGCATTGGAGAAGGAAATGGCAACCCACTCCAGTGTTCTTGCCTGGAGAATCCCAGGGATGGGGGAGCCTAGTGGGCTGCCATCTATGGGGTCGCATAGAGTTGGACACGACTGAAGTGACTTAGCAGATAGCAATCAGAAAAAGGAAAGGACATTCTAGGTTAAGGGAGAACAGGGGCTTTTTAATGAGTGGCAAAACATGGCACATAATAAGAAATGGAATGATAGAAGACCTGAATTCTAAATCTGGCTTGACTACCGGCTTGATTTACGTTGCTGAGAACCTGCCTTTACCCTTCAAAGCTTAATAATATTTGGCATTTGTAAAAAAAAATAAAACCAAAAACACATATTTATGGTGGCTCAGTTAGTAAAGAATCCACCTGCAATGCAGGTTTGATCCCTAGGACAGGAAGATCCCCTGGAAAAGGAAATGACCACCCACTCCAGTATTCTTACCTGGGGAATCCCATGGACAGAGGAGGCTGGTGGGCTACAGCCCACTGGGTCACAAGAGTCAGACATAATTAAGCACACACACACATACACTCACAAAACATATAAGGCCTAAAAATGAAAACTCAAAAAACACATGGCTTGCAGGCATTAGAGACCATGCCACACGCTGCAGAAGAGGCAATCAGTAGTCGGGGGTAAGGATGGGAAAGTTGACCTGTTTAAGATTTTGACTTGCGTTAAGAAAATTAAGTAGTTTTATTCTCAAAATGCATTTGGTAATCACTTTCAAAGAAGACAGAAAACTGACTGACATTTTGGGAGACACCCCTGTGAAAGACACAGAGGGGACTTTGACACCTCTGGTTTGTAAGGACCGTGATTTGGCAGTTTGGCAGTATTAACTACTAACGCTGGCCATGACTGGAAGATGTCCTTTTAGAGCAGTTTTTGCCCAGCTGTAAATGAATGGAAATATGATCATCACTGCCGTATAACTTTGGGGCACTCCTCACCTATACCTGATTTGGTTGGCCTCATGTCAGAAACCAAAATGTATCAGTGTCAGATTTTTGCCAAACAGCTCTAATTTTGATGCTGTTTGTATTCAGTGAAAGCTTATGAATTTCCGATTTACTTAGAAGCTCAAAATTTTCCTTTATTGCACCTTATCCCTTTTAAAACATTTCTTTTGGGGTTTCTCATGGAATTTGCTATAAGGACTTGTCTCAGTGCATGATAGTACAAAACTTACCTCACATGACTCTTCATGGTCATTTCTGTATTTATGTGTGGAGTGGATGTTTAAGTGCGTATGATTAACAGGCCAGAGATCATTTGTTTTTGAAACTAAGTAGTTAGAATTCAAGGTCATTTTGAGTTAAAGAACCCAACATTTAGGTCAAGAATGGACCAGTGATCAGCTCTGGCTTTAGGCTAAGGATCAACCTTGAAGGAAAATCTACTGCTCATTCTCCTTGAAATGCCATTAATTCTTGCTCCAAGGGGCTCATTCCCAGTTACTCAATATTTTTAGGCAGAAGCTTTATAAAACAGTAATTTGAAATAGTCATTTCAATAACAGATATGTATTGAATGCTACTCTTATATGGTCAATTGCCTCCATTTTTAAAACCTTTTTTTTTTTTTCATTATTTTTACCTACTCTTTGATTACTGAGTGCTTATCAGAAATAGCCATTAGAGTATTTGAAAATTGTTTGTTCTCTGCTCAGCAGTTCTTTCTTCTACTTGCTCAGTGATGTCAAGCAAAGGTAGTCAACAGTTGGAAACTTCAGGAATTAGAATTCCCACCTCCAAAGGAGTTTATTAACAAACCCCAGACAATTATTCTGTTTAGAATGAAAATGATTTCCATTGTGATATCACATTTCCTTCTAATCATTGAGCAATGTTTTGGGAAGCCCAGTATTTATTCACAGTGTTTTAAAAAATTGTGTACATCCTTTGCCCAGATTCCAGGCTGCTTCATCAATCCATTTTGTCAAAAATTTCTCAAATGGAATCCAGGCAAACAAACAGGCCCAGGATTTCCCCTTTAACTTTTTGGGAATTCATTTTTGCACGTGCATCAGTTTGATGGAAAAAACAGTCGTCTTATTTCATTTGACTCAGGTGACGGTGGTGAGGCCGCTCGCTTTCTCGTCTAGGAAGTGCAGCGATCTGAGTCAGCTTCCTCCATCTCTGTTTTTATATTGTCCACTGTGATGCTTCCTCATTGTACCAAAATAGAAATGGTTTGTTTTTATATCAAACTTGGAGACTGGCTATGGATCATACTGGGTTAGGATAAAGGAATTTTTTCCCCAAAGAAAAAATTCCACTTATCCCAGAGGGGAGAGACTGATGTCCTGAGGAAAAAATAAGAAACCCATTGAAGTCTTTTCTCCTTAACTAAAATATCTCCTTTAGTCATCAAAAGTGTCAACTGCACTATCGTTTTCTAATTTCATTTAATATTTGAGAGGTTTTAGTAGTAGATAAATGTAGGACTTTTGCAATGACAGGTCTTTGCATGAAATTGAGGAAGGAAGAAGTGAACTTCAGTTAGACTCAAGTGTTGCAGTTTGAAATGCAGTTCAGCATGAAAAGCTATATATTCTGGTGTTGCCACTGAGTATATTTCACTTTACTGTACCACACATGACATTAGATACTTGTTTCCCAGTCTGAAGGGTAGTGCTATTTTATATCTCTGGGTTGTTGAGATGTCATGTTCATATGGGTAATGACATACTCATTGTATTCTTTACCATAGAAATGAGAAAAAGGTGAAAAAGTGGGAAAATGAGTCTAACCAGATCTAACGGCATGCAAGAATGTTAGAAAGTGTTTTGCATTTATTTTGCATACTACTGCATGTCACCAAAACAATATATGTCTGTGAGTTTTTATAATACCATCTAAAGCAAAATGAGAAACCTCCTCTTTCTCCTGAAGAGAAATACTGCCACAGAAAGGTGGAAGATGAATATTTATGGAACAACAAAAAAAATTAGTCCACATGGTTTAGCTATCAGTATGACTACACGCTATCTGACCGGCCAGGAAAAGAATAAATACTTGATTATGTGATAAACCGTTTGGATGTCCGCTTATGAACCCAAGCCATATCAAAGTAGCCAATTTAAGATAACAATAGGAAGACTCTGATGAAGCCACAGAGAGGCTTTAGTTGTCGCAGTCTGTGTAACTTTGAGACTCTTCTGTGATAAAACTCTCTTCCAAACTAAACTTGGCTACCTTTAAACTATACAAATAGTTATTAAAACTACTGTACCTGTAATAATCTGAATGGTGCTAAGAGAATAAGTTTTGGCCCCAGAGTCGACCGACATGATTTGTGCTTTATCCCAGTTCTTCATGCAATACAGAGAAATATTTTTATAATTATGTGACAAGTATATTTATGTGAGATAAGTATTTTCTCCAGATAAATGTGTATTTGGCCAAAAAAAAAGTTTGAGATAATTGGAATTCCAATTGAGGGAAATAGTTTTTTTAAAGTAGTCATGTAGACATAGTTATTTTCTGACATTCTAAAGATGTCAGTACAAAGAAGTGGAGAAATGTCCACACTGGCAGTGTGCTGGTGTTCCCTGCGAGGCTGCAAGGCTGTCTCGCGTTACGGTCACCAGAAAAACTTCTTCTTACTCTGCATGTCCGTGTGTGTACATGTGTGTCTGCATCCTCCTTTGGATAATTAAATCTTTTATGAAGTGGGTTTTTGTCACCACAGTTTAAGTTGGTTTTTAAACACCCACCCTTTTTTAGGTATAAGCTATCAGCATTTATTAAAAAGTTTTATAACAATCCATGTATATCTATTTACTAACTCAACACTAACATTAACTTATGAAGTAAATGTCTTGTTTATAGTGACTCCTACTGGAGACCAAAAAAAGTCCAGTTGTTTAGCTTCTGAATAACTTAAATTCAGTAATACCTCCTGTCTTCAGTGAATAGGTATAGCCCAGATAAGTCCTTTTCTCTGATTTGGCAAAATTTATCATTCATTTATGTTTAATTATGAGAACATAGATTCTTATACTGATTTCATCAACAGAAAATATATATTTTAAGTATCTAACTGTGCATACATGCTTCTCACACCAGTAATGTGATTTGATTGCTTAGTAGTAAAGAGTTTAGCATGGTCCTATATTTTTAAATTTTTTTTGTCCATATTAGTTGACTTCTGTGACTGCCTGTTTTGGGTAGAGATTGTTTGCTCACTGTTCTTTAAGGAACTCTCGCACAGAGGAAAGAGTAGAGGAAGAACAAGGAAATCCACTCTCATTTATAACAGGCCCCTGATACACTGAACGAGGTGTCCCTCATTTATGCCTCAAAAGAAGCGCTGTGTTAAGAGGAAGAAACTAAAACTCAGACTCGTGATGTGACCCGGCCCCTGTCACACTGCTGCAGAGGAGCAAGGCAGTAATTCTCATACAGACATGTCTGGCCCTCAAGTTTAAGCCCTGGGGATTTTATAGCTTTGTGAGCTCTGAAATGTCATCCAAGACTGTTTGTGCCTTAATTCTCTGTCTTTAAAGTAGGAATGCTGTGATACCTGTCACAGGGAACTAGTTATAAAGATGAAACTAGTGCAGAGTAGGTATTTGGATGCTATTTAAATTGTTTATCAGTATACATTTATTGGGCTTCCTTTATGGCTCAGACGGTAAAGAATCCACCTACAATGCAGGAGACCTGGGTTCAATCCCTGAGTTGGGAAAATGCCCTGGAGGAGGGCATGGCAACCCACTCCAGTATAAAAAATTTTCCAATATAAAATAAGTTATAATATTTTTACAATGATGACATGTTGAAGGGTCTTCCCAGGTGGAGCCACTGGTGAAGAACCACCTGCCGATGCAGGAGATGTGAGAGGTGCAGGCTCAGTCCCCGGGTTGGGAGGATCCCCTGGAGAAGGGCAGAGCAACCCACTCTGGTGTTCTTGCCTGGAGAACTCCATAGGATTCTGGAGGAGCCTCCCAGAGGAGCCTGGTGGGCTAGTCCTTGGAGTCGCAAAGAATCAGACATGACTGAGCAACTGAGCACCACACATAGATGTATTAGTTGTCTTATCAGTTTTTTGATGGGGTAGATATTTACCTAAAGGTGGTCATTTTCTTTATAGGTTTGCTTGTTCCCATGATATTATGTAATCCTGTATGTTGATGAATATCTCTATTATCCTTGGGATATTATGTTTAGCTAATTCAGCTATACTAGGCAAAAAAGAATAGCATTGTAGAAGTAAGCAAGTATATGGAAAAAAATGAGTGTTCAATGACTTAGAAACATGGAGTTGTACAAGTTCTAACAAGTTATATTTTGGGGGGAAAATGACATTTTGTTCATACATTCATCATTCTTTCATTCATTCATGTCATCTGTTAAGCACCTGCCTGATTCCAGGCAATCTGCAGGGTACATGTATGTGTGTGTTTTGGTTTATTTGAACTTTGCAGTAACTGTGTAATGTTGCAGTCATTATTCAGAAAAAAAGGCAAAATTTAATGAGATCTGGATTGGGAGTGAATAGTTCAGTTCCTTAGCCTCTTCATAATAGTTTGTTTTCTGATTAATTCTTTAATACATGTATGACTGTCCCTACAGTCTTTAGTCCTATTTTTCCATTTTATTAAGAGCACATGCCGCAGTGGGGCTCAAGGTAAAGTTTGGAATGGGTAAATTGTTGTTTGGAAACTGAATGAATACAGAAATCCCAGACTCTGCACTCGAGTGGTTTAGAGCATTTACTTGGTTTTTGATGTAGTCATTCCTTCATTCATTCAGCAAGTGTTTACTGCAGGTCTGCTATGTTGGTGAAACCGCACACATGCATGGCAAGTTCTGGTGAGATATCCTCCAAATTTCTGTGACAGCTCTATGTATGTGTCCCCAGTTCCCCTTCATCCCAAATATGTCTGTCAAGGAGGTTTTGGAAAATCACAAAAGAACTGTAAACTTTAGAGAAGAAGTTAAGAATAATATGGATGTACTTTAGGTGATCAATATTCTAAGCAATAATTTTACTGGTAAGAATTTTTTTTCCCAAAAGTGGCAGAGAAAACACTTGGGCACACTGCCTACCCCTGGTGTCCTCTGTGGTGTTTGCAGTCAGCCATCCGAGAGCTGGGTGACTTACTGTTTTGAGTGGCTGACCTCCATTCCCCATCCTTTTGGTGATCAAAAGGGACTCTATCTAGCTACTGCTAGTTAGGTAGCATCCAATTTTATCCTGATGAAAGAAACAACTGACCAGGTCAGGTGCCTTAAAATTGGTTGTTACAATTAAAGACTTCTTATAAAATTATTGTGAAACACATGGATTTATGCATACAGCTTCAGTTGTTTCTATATATCTGTGCTAACGCCCCACGCAGCACACTAAAAGTTTATCATGGGTTACACTTCTGTCACTTACGAAAACTTCAAAGCCTTGAGTTCCCAGAAATGTCTCAGTTGACAAGCCACTAACTTGAGTTCTGATTGAAATAATATTCTGAGGTCAGCTAGCCAAAACTTTAACATCACTGGAGGATAATACATGGTGTCTCACCGGTTATAATGCGTAGGTCACCTTTTGAGCAAGTATCTTTATTAATCACTGCAAATTTGTACTTTTGAAATTTCAGACCCTTTTTCATTAGTTCATGAAGTCAGGAAGCTTAGTGCTCTAGTCCCATTTTAATTGTTTGAGTCCCGTGTGCTGATTTGTCAGGGTTTAAAAATCTCTTTCACCTTACAGATTAAAAATATTTATGTACATATTTAACAATATATTTAAAAGCAATGAGAGCATCAATTTTAAAAATGTTAGTTGTGGCTTCTGAAAGTATGAAAATCTCATT